>OY728146.1:1840284895-1841508589 GCA_963277665.1 Viscum album
GAGATAGAGCACCATTAAAATTCTTTTTTCAATCACTTTGACCACCACAACAGTCTCTAATATGGCATATATCCAAATATTTAGGTGTTTTACCCTCACCATGTCCAGAACTATAGCATTGAAATCTCAAAACCCCCATTTCTCATAGATGGCCTCACCGAGTTCCACACCCCACCATCCGTATCAAATTAAGATCTCAAAACATTTTTCAAGTCATTATTTCCCATAAGAGATACCTTAATGTAGACCGCCATATAAAATGGAAAAAATCCATCTCACTTATCAAGGTTCACTTTAGAACAAAATGGATAACACCATATACAATCTAAAAACACTCGTGTGAAAAAAATAGTATGCCATGTGCCCAAGCCTCCTTGTATGCTTAAAAACAGAATCACAATGCTCACCACCACAACATGTGACCCTCAAAATTATAATACTCATTGATAAACTCTAATAATCATATGATATTCCTCATGAAACAATTAATCCATAAAAAATGTAAAGGGAATGGAATTATAAATAATGGTCCATATATCTGATACCTCTCAAACAATTCTCTTCCTCAAGATTTAAAATAGAACCTAGAACTATAAAAAGTGGTGTCCAAACAACCATCTCATGAGATATCACTCAACTATATTGATATAATAGAAAAATATCCAATAAAATATAAGGAGAGAGTTAATAAACATTAATGAAGAAAACAATACTCATACAATAACATAATTTCAAATGACATCATATAAAAAACGTAAACAAACAAGTAATAAAATCAAGTAAGGTTAGGCATCTAATAACTCGAGATTAAGTGTGCATCTATGAATCCTTCTACAAAGTGCTCTTCTATAAGACACTTTCTCACCATAGGAAATGAACAAAAGGAATAAAAAGCTCATGCATCACCTCCTCTTGATGTTTCTGAATCTTGATAGGTATCTCCTGGAAGTTCTCACTATTTTTAACATCTAGTTCACCCCAAAAAATGTTATGAGAATATTTATGATGTTTTAAATAGTGATTTTATGTATGGAAGACTTCATGAATTTATTTATTTGGGTGGTTGATAGTACTAACTAGTATTCCATATATCTAACCTGATCCAGCACCTCTACATAGCCCAAAAACCATGTAGAAATCGTACTCCAATTACCAAACCTTCACTTCCCACAATGAGGGGACACCATAAAGAACAATTGATCTCTAACATTGAATACAAGAGGAATCCTCCAATGATCAATATAGGACTTCCAATGATCATATACTACCTCCATTCAATATAATATCACTTGAACCCTCTTAGTTTTACTCTATATGAATTACTATCTAAGAATAGAAAAGTCTCCAACCTCACCATATCACAATAGAGATCAACATACAAAACCTTATAGAGCCTCAAATGGATCTATACCAATAGTAGAGTAATAACTATTATATTATGAAAATTGAACTAAAGGTAGGCTCTTTACCCTAGAAAATCCAAAAATCTAGAATACACAAACACACACACAATTTTCTCTATAATTTCTCGATATTTTGTTCTATCAGATCATTTAACTTCTGATAAAAAGTAGTGATAAAGAAAAACTAAGATTCATGTTTGATACCTATCTACACCCTAGAGGTAAAAAATGTATAATGATCAAATATGACCATATTTGGAAACCTATGAAGCCTTATTTTTTCGACCAAATACATCCATAACAACACTTCCACAAATATTGATTCATTAATCGGTAGGATGTATGTTAACTTTTTCATAAAGTCCATGATATCCCATAAAAATTATAACAACCATGAGATATGGGAAAACTATTGAAGTCCATTGATATTCCGTACTACTTCCACTAGGTAAAATGGATAATCTTAAGAAAACCAAAAGGAACATGGTGCTCAAACTTCACCTTTTTGGAGACAAAACACTATGTGATAAACTATGAAACTAACTTCCTCATCCTATAAAACAAAACATGTCTCTTGGATAATGACATGTGTTCATCACATAAGGATTTATAGTTTCGGGAGTACGGTGGAACTCATGGAGAACAACATCACATATCTCTAAATGAACAAAAATCATTCCCCATAACAAAATTATAGGTTTTTCTACATTCATATCATTCCTAAGGATATTTACAATAAAGAAATCAATCTTGCTAACCTTATGCATATAGATCCATAAGCTAGGATTCATCCACCTATTTAACTGATAATGACTACATTTCCATCTGATAAACACATCCTCTACCGTCCTCAAATCCCAAATCAAGGTATATCTAGTCAAAATCTATAATCACTCTCCATGAGTCTCTAGAGTCATGCACAACACCGATGTGTAACTTTCTCATCAAGGAATCAGCAACAACATTCCATTTACCATGTGTAAAAAAATATTTATGTTATTTTCCTATCAAAATTCCATCAACCATCCTTTCAGTAAATTCATGTTTCACTTTGAGAATGAATATATTTGGATATTGTGATCTGTGATGAACAAAAAAAAATTATAGATAATATAGTGCCTTCACAACATCAAGGAAGACACTACAACAGAATGATCAAAATCATGGGTGATATAGTTATATTCATGAGTTTGCAACTTCCAATACCAATAATAGTTAACTAACATCTAGTAAATAAATAAACAACCTCAATAAATTTTTTAAGAAACATTGTAAACCATGAATGCAACACCCTTCTTAGGTAGATAAAGAACTTTAGTACTAAACAGCTTCTCATTTAAATACTCAAAAGAATCCTAAAACTAGTCAGTCAAAAAAATATTGATCCGTTCATTAAAATTCATTTATAAGAGTAATTATTCATAATAATTCAGGAATTAATCTCTTCTAATAACTATAAAGACCATGGAAACTCCACACCGATTCAATATTCTTGTGTGATACCTAGAAAACCACTACCTCAAACATCAAATTATTATTAAATACACCACACTATGACAGGGAATTCACCCTAAAATAGAACTAAAATAAAATAAAATACACTTCAATAGATTCCTCAATAGATAATGAAGTAGAAGAACTCCCATCGTGGCTCATAGATTCTCTACATGCTCCTCCTTCGACATTGATCACATAAGGATTTTGTAAAAAAACGTCATGAACTGATATTGAAACTCATGAAATGAAATTTATATATCCAATGAACAAAGCTGGAGTGTTTTTTACACTCGATGGAATCACAAAAAAACTCATAATTCCCTTAATGACATCATAAAGTAGTCACTAGGATACCTTTATCTGTCACTCGAATCTAATGATATCCAGACTATATGATGATCTTCAAGAATAATCTATCCCCCTTAAATTGGTCAAACATATCATAAATATAATAGAATGAATAGTGGTTCTCCAGTATCACATGATTTAAATGAAGATAACAGAAGAAACCAAATCCTATCATCTTCTTTATTCAAAATTGAAATAGATATCTCCATGATGACCTACTAGGATTATTGAATCCTCTCTATATTAGATTATATTCCTAAACCTATAACTCCCACAGCTCATAAAGATTCACCTTATATAGATATAATGATAAAAATGAAATGACTAGATGAATCTCTATCCCAAACTCAATATCTCATCAAGGGGGTAGCATCATAACCTCTATGTGGAAGACATGTGGGTACTATTCAAAAACCCTAGGAAATATCACTATCTAAACCTCTACAAAACTCATCATAAACCATTATAATAAATAATAAAGAATCAATATGGCTCCATCCCATTTGAGGGTCTCTTTCCCCAACGAAGGACACCAAATATCCATCATTATAGTAGAATATGATACAAGTAATGAAAAATCCATGATATCATACATTTAATACCACCAATATACTATGGGTGTAATTTTTTATAGTTGTATCCATAAAAATAGGAAATATCAACAAGAGTGGTGCTACTATAACACTAATTCACGGACTCTGCACACATCATACATTATATATATAACTCTAACTAGTAAATTCAATGTTGAAAGCACTAGAAGACTCTCCATATAAAGTCCTAAAGAACAACCTATAGTATGTGAAATAATAGATTATGTTTTTTAGTCAAACAAGTTATAAACCAAACTATAAAATGAGAATACAGTACCTAATATGATATTGGGATTTCCCAACACTGCTAGTGTTAATGAATGAATCTAATAAAATACTTCTCTACAACCTTTTTGTCCCTTATAGATATCACCTCCACGACCATTACCTATCTTTTATTATTGAGTACTAGGGATATTATGGGGTTTTCCACCACCTACCCGATCCCCTCTCTACTAATCATAATTCAGATTCTCTAATGATGTTATGTCCTCAACTAAATCTACAGAAATGGCTTTTCCCAAATCAGGTCACCATCCACATGAGGACTATTGAGTGAGGTCGTACACTATAACTTATAATGGCCAAAACCTCCATAAGTTAAAAAACAATATCTATTCGACTATATGGGGCATGAGAATTTATATCCCTAGTAGAACAAGTTCAAGAAGGTGGAAACTTGTACCTTGATTTCTAGAATATCTTCTTCTAGATAGGAAACTATGAAATCATAGTCATAGCTCTACTCCATGGAATGTCTTTGTGACTCTCATCCCATGAAGATCTATTCATATATAAATTCCTCTCAATGACCACCACTATCACATGTACCTTACCATATGACATCAACATAAATGTGGTGGCCTTGAATTGGATCTCTGCCCACAAAGACTCCCCAATATAAATTTCTCTATCCAATTCATCTAGAAAAATGTGTTAGGTATAATTTAGAAGGTTATTGTATTGGATACTTGTCTATTTATCTCTATAATTACACTATAATATAGTAAGGATCTCCTTTGGGAAATTAACCTAAGTGGTCGAAGATATAATCTCAGTCTAAAACTATTCCTTGAACTTATCCCACAAACTACATAACTCATCACGATCTCTAATGAATGAAATCCAATACTGTTGAGATAAACCATGAATCATCATCATCTTGTATAAAGAACCCTAAAATTATTATCGACCTGAGATTGAACTGAAGGCTATCTCTACCTCTTCCAAATAATCTATTATCCACTGATCTCAAATAGAGTATTCATACTTCTAAAGACCCTGGAACTGGATTTCTTAATGTTTTCTTCTCTATGTTTAATCATCTTTAACTCAATGATAATACTTTGGAATATCTTGTTGAGTTTATTCTGCATAAATGTGATGGGGACTTCAAAATTGTACCATATATGAAAAATAAAAAAACATCAGTACTATTAATCCCAATACACAAAACATTTTAAGGTTATTTAATTTATTTATTTATTAATTTTTGAAAATTTCATATAGACTGCCCAATCCAAAAATAGGTAAAAAAGTCATAAGGTGTGATCCATAACTAGGTATCTACCATATAATAAGTATCACTTCTCTTAAAATGTCCATTATACTTGATTATCTTTTATTTGGATCATAGGTAGAAAAAAAATCCCTTCCCCTCGATAGTATCCCTTGTTTTTGGAATGCACTACACCTAGCTCATGTTGTTTCCCGACTAACCCATGTATCCTTACCAATTAATAACTCAAAAATCTATCATATCCCTCAACATTTACCTTTTATACTACTCTTTCATTAACCGCCCCACCAAAAGGTCCCCCTCTTGGGCTATAAATAAAATAATAGAGATAATGATGCCTGAATCTTACCGATAATGGGCAATGGGTTGGTGACTATAACTAATGGTATATTAGTAATACCTAGTGTGGGGATTACACTCTATATAGTTTGAGTAATAAGTGATAAGATGACAAGAACCTCTATCCAACCCCATATGTAAATAAAATAAGAAATCCCAATACATGTAATTCCATAGATGAACTGAAAAGAAATTTTAATGTTTCCAAAGATAAATTATGAAGCAAACATGAACTCTAGAAACTCCTAAAGTTTAATTAATAACTCATATTATCTAGTAACATCTATCCCAGTCATCAAAATGATCCATATAACCTGAAAAATAGTATTTATACACAAAGGGTGAATATAATAGGTTGACTTAGTAGGATCCTCCTTGAAACCACTTATGAAAAATTTGAATGAAGCATAATAATGTCCAGTAAAAAAATGAAACTAACTCATAAAAAAAATTAGAAATACTAGTTTCCCATCATTTCTATTTATCACAAACCAAATACATTTAAAAACTAAAAAAAATCCCTATTGAAATCTTATATATAATGAAGGTACCCTACTTTGACTTCTCCACCATTTTTTTACTCTATCACCAAAATCACTACATCTTGTGTCCATACCTCTTATAATTTATCATACACCTAATACAATAATATTACCAACATTACTATATCATGTGCATCTCAGCATCTCATTATCAACATATCCAAGTAGTAACCAAGCTTATTCTTAGAAGCCATTACAGACTACAGAAATTCACTACACCTCAATCAATCAAAACCCATGAAAATACGCCCATTGAAAGCTAAAACCACCCTTCTTAGATATTAGTGTGTTCTAAAACATAATTCATTACAACCCATACATGATTTTATAGTATAATATGAGACATCATTTCCTTGGTAAGGATGCGAGTTTTTTAATGGGTTTTATAAGTTTATAAAATCAAAAAATTGGATAGGGTTTGAATTATTTTTAAAAAACATTTATGGAGGCATGAACTTCCTTCACGCCTCCATTTTCATTGAGTAAACATGAATGAGATTCATGCAACAATGACTGTGGAAAATAAGCATGAACCTCATTCATGCTACCTTTGTAAATTTTTCAAAGGAAGCGTGAACAAGGTTCGCACCTCTATTTGAGAACTTCTTAAAAGGACCCTCATTCTATTATATCCTTCCCTATAATTTGTATCACTTGTCTGCTGGATTTATTTCTCAATATATATATTCATCTTTTGAGAGGGTAAAATTTTTATTTAAGAAGTTTTATTATCAAATTTATTTATTTATTTTGTTTTTATAAATTATTTATTAAAATTTATGGTTGTGTGAATGTATTCATAAAGGTTCTTTGAATGAATTAATTTCAATATGAATTAATTCTCACTATATGATTTAATTTTTATTTTATGATTTATAAAATTTAAATATAGTTTTTCATAATTTAAATTTTATGACATAATATTTATTATATTTAGGGAAATATTGTTGTTTAAATACTATATATATTTTTAATATAAATTAGGAATTATTACCTTACAATATATTTGTATAGATATATTATTATATATTATATTAAAATTAACATATATTTAAATTAACATGTTAAATACACGTAGGTAAATAAAGTGAATATAACAAAATAGTTTATAAAAATTATATTATGAATAATAATTTATAAAAATACTAGTTATATTATACATCATATTTAACTTTATTTAAATATAAAATATATTATTTTATATTTTTATATAAATAATATTATTATATTAATGTTACTAAATTTTTTTACTATGATGTATAATATTAAATTATATTAATTATAAATAATAATTATTTCAAGTAACTATGTATAAAATGTAATCATTTAAATTTTGGAAAGCATAAATATATAAAAAATTTATATATAGTTTTGTAATTTTATTTTATTGAATGTAACATAATTTTAAAATATATTAATGGTTACGTATGTATAAATTATATTATTTTTTCTAATTAAATTTTTATAAAATTTACTATTACTAATATTTTCATTAGTTATGTATAAATTAATATTGTTTTTGTAGGAAACTATAGTTATTTACAAAATTATTTATAATTATATTTTAAAACAATAATAAATAAATTTGAACATATTTTAATGTGTATATATCTCTATTATATTATTTGAACATAACATGTGAATATATATATATATATATATATATATTTAATTTAAATTATAAATATTTATATTTGAGTATATTTTTATTCATATATTATAGCATATTATATCTAAATTAAAATATATTTATACTATAATATTTTATACACATAGGTAAATAAAGGTATTTTACCTGAATATATACAGACACATTGAAATGTTTAAATATTTTCAAATCATGTAATTTAAATATATTAATATATATATGTAGATATTTATTATTCATTATATATATTTGTAATAAAATTTATAATATTTTGAACAAAATAAGTATCCCAAAAAAACATGTTAAGAGTATTTTGTGATGATTGATCTTGATAAGAATGATCAATGCATGATTGAAAGTGTATGTATTTTCTTACACAATTTTATAATTTTTAATAATTTCATTTTATTTTCCAATTGATGACATATGGGTCATCCCTCTTTCTAATTATGTAAGTACCTACATGTACATGTAGAACAAATTTTATCCTAGACCCCTAGACCCCCTCACTTATATGTGAGTAACATTGTAATAAAATTGAGTTTGAGAAGTGGTATTGTTTTTTAAAGCTATACTTTTACATCTTGACTAAATGGAGACTGATGGTTTCTTAAATCAGTGATAATAGAGGATCCAAGAGTCATCCCTGGGTTTCGGTTGGATTATCAAATAATGATAAACCAATCCATAGAAAAAGTCTCAACATTAAGACATAGTTATTTAATTATAACTAATTAAAACTTGTTAAACATTTTATGACGTAGTATAAATATATATAACATTTTATTAAATATAAATTCTAAGTAATCATATCTACATAAATAGTGGTGTTATTTATATCGATCAAGGATTTAGAAATATTTTTCCACCTTCAAGTGTGTCACATAATTATGAAATTATAAATATACATAGAGTTATATATATATATTATTTGTTATATATAGTTATATGTAAAACATAATAAGTATACAAAAAAACATTTTTCAATATTGTATGATGAATGATCTTGAGATGGTCAACAAATGTATGATTGAAATTTCATATTATATTTCTTTGTCAGATTATTTAATTTAAAATAATTTATAGATCTTTAGATGACCAAAAAATATCTGAAATTTCTTGTCATGTTTTTTATAGTTATATATTTTTTAATAATTATATTTTATTTTACTCATTAATCACATGTGTGTCATACCTTCCTCAAACTATGTAAGGACTTGTATGTATTTCTAAAAATATTATATATCACAAACCATATCCCCCTAATTTGTATGTGAGTAAAATTGTAATAAAAGGATGTTCAATAAGATATGATTCTATTTAAATCAATATTTTTTACACCATGACTGAAAGGGGACTGATAGTTTCTAAACTTTTAGATAATAGAGGCTCTAGGAGTTCTGCCAACATTTTGGTTGGTTTATAAAGTATTGATAAACGAATACATAGAAAAATTATCAAGATCAATTAATTGTTATTTAATGATAACCAACTAAAACATGTTAATTTTTTTTAATTTAACATATAAATTAGTTTTTTAAATTTTTTTATTTTATCATGTTTATTTCAATATAATTAAATGGTGGGGTAATTTATACAAATTAGGGGTTTTAGATACAGTTTTTTTACCTACAAGAGTGAAAAATATTCATGAATGTGTAACATGAGATGAAGTTCATAGAAAAATTCATAATCATTTAAAAGTGTGTGTTGATAAATTTGTTACTTTAATTACATAGATACAACTTCCATATCGTGGGAATTTGTGGCATATTGAGTATCCTCTGATCGATGGCCAATAACTGGTGGTTGCATCATCATTTTTTAGGAAAAATGTTTTAATGGTTTCATATAATTATATGTGGCTATTTATAATATTTATGAGGTGTGACCTAGTTCTAAAAATCCATGTTATTTGATCTATGTTGAAGTTGGTACATAAAAAAACACTCATTCATTTCCTTTTAATATGACTCTAGTAATAGAAAAAAAATTATAAACAATATGATAAAAATATGGAAAGAACCATGGGGGAATCCCCATATATACTCCAGATTTAATGAATGGCACATTATATGATGAGGAATTATTTGATGATGCATTATGAAATGATGTAGTATACTATTATTTAGTAAATGAACCTTTGGAGGTTCATTTTATAGATAGAAAAAAATCAGTTATTTGTAATCGTACTACATTATTAACTTCTTTAGAAGAAGGAATGTACTATGAATAATTTTTGATTGGGATGTCATTACACTAACTACAAAATTCACTATAATTATAGGTAATATATTTTTATTGAATTAAAACACCATATATTTTATATAGGTGTTTTAATGTAAAATTCCCTTGAAAATGTGCTAAAACAATACCACATAAGGAAACATTTTTCATTTGAGGTTTTTGAGTCTAAGAAGGTAAAATAACTCATTCAGTGTGACATATATGGTTCAGAATGTAAATTTTGAATGCATATAATATATGATATTTTTTTCATGATGGAAGATAAAACAATTCGAAGTCCCACATACTTGTGAACATATAATATTGTCACAGGATCACACTTAACTTGATGACAATTTTATATTGACTACTATTAGAGAGACTATTTGAATCTCTCAGATAGATTATGTGTCTCTCTTCTAAGAATTAATAAAATAGTTTCTCAAATACAATATATTATATAGAAAATCATGGAGTGAAAAAAGTCAATTGTAAAAGCTTAAGATGAATGAGATAAATCACATATAGTGTTGATGCACCTAATAGTTTTTTTTTTGTCTCTCAAAAATCAAGTTATTTATCATCTATACATTTTTTTTGTATATCTCTCATATCATCAAGTTTATAAAATAATGGTAAAGTTACATATGTTCTTCTTTGTATTTGTTCGCTATATAATTGTTATTCCTTAATGTAAAATATTCATTTAAGTGGATTTAACTTCATTTAAAAAGAGAATAATAGTTTTATAGATATTTATACAATACATGTGGTAATTATTATACTCTAAAACTTGCAGTTTTCATTGTTAAAAAGTTGAATTTTGAACCTTATGGTTGGTTTTTGTCCAATATACACATTCATGTCACATAAATCCATGGAGTGTATTAGATATCTAGTCACCATAGATAGGTTTCAGAGGCCATTAATAGTGATGTAGTTTCACTACACGAATAAAATTTTTATCATTAATATTGAATTAGAAATATGCATAGTAATGTGTATAAGTATTTCAGAGAAGAGAAAATAAATAAAGTGATTATTCAGATGGGTATGTTTTCTTAAACATATATTCTTTGGAATAAAATTTAATGTCCTTTTAAATACATTATTATCTTCGGGTTTTAGCATATGATCCCCAACAAGGAATTTTTGGTCAATAAAAGAATAAATTTAATGGGATAATTAAGATATATATGATTATATGATGCTTATTTTAAAGGTAAATGGTAATTATAATATGGTGGTGGTATGAGATATGTCCATATGACCTATAACATTATAGAGTGCACAAATGGGTTCTTTAAAGGTATTTTTAGACTATATATCTCATGGTTAGTAAAGGAGAAATTTTATAGATGTGTGAAGTACTTTTTAGAATGGTACCATTAGCCTTATCAGATGATGACAATAGTGTGTGAATTTGTCATGATTTCTAAAAAGCCATTGAGCAGATATTGCATGATGCATCATCATTTCATGTTTGAACCATTAATAAGGTATGGAGACACTTTTAGGTAACAAATTTCTACAAACCACTCATCGGAAAAAGTGGATGAGTTCTATTGAACTTATTGGAATGTGGATACTATGATTGTGGTTGTTTCTAAGAATTAAGATATCCGTGTGCACATGTTGTTGTATCATATCATTGATAAACATATCATGGAAAAACTATGATGATTTTTTGTATCATGTGAGTACTTTATTTTATTGTTATAGTGAACCATTGATTCCTTTTAGTAACATTCATATTATTACCTTGCCTACGGATCAGCCGAATGTGGCCCACAACATTATCAAGTTTCTTATTATGGGTTTCTAATTTGTGGATTCTTTTATTTCTGTCCTTTTTTATTAATATCTTGTTACATTTTTAATTTGAATTATTTTTTTTAATAATTCATATTTTTACCTTCCCACTCACTAACCAAATCTGCTTCCTGATATTACAATGTTTTTTCCCCCAGGGATTACCAAATTCTACTCATATTAGAAATGATATACACTAACATCAATAATGGGGAGTGGGACTATGAAATCATCATTTTTCACACATTATTAAACCATAAAATATTTTCAAAATATTAAGGATGGGGATCCAATTTACATTATCCCTGACCGAGTAGGTGAATTTTATCATTAATGTGTATATTTTTCATATATAAGACTTTTCTTTAATAGATCCTGTTATTTCTTGCATGCTTGAATTCTAGATAGTTTTATTTATGTATTTTTTAATTTATGGTTTCAAATAGAAATAATTGTATAATATTTTAAATAATAATAAAATAAACACATTATATAAATGATTATCATGTTTCTTAGCCTCAAAAATGTATTTAAATACGTCCTTGAAATCACATGGTCAGTTGAATATATTAAAAAATCACTTTTACTATGGAGGATTTTCCTAATGTTAGATATATATAGATTTATTTAGAAATAAATTATAAATGATTGGAGATTATTAAAAAAAATTGATGGAATAAGCCAAAAAAAAATTAGGCCCATTGTTTTTATTTATCTCATTTTTTATCATTATACTTAATTATGAATACTATTTGTCTAGCTTATTTCCCTTCTTGTATTTTTTTAATAAAATAATTACAAAAATTTATTGATGTAAATATAATAACTAATGGTGATATCAAATGTAGAGTTGGAGGGACCCATGTTTCATACATTATAGGATAGAAGATTTTAATTTCTAGTTATATAGATATGTCCATTTACTTATTTGAGTGTATATATTTATCATCATTTACATCATGTTGCACCACATCCTTCAATAATCCATCATCTTCACAATTTTGGGTTCTTCAGCATAGTAATTTATGAATTTACATTCATCAATTATTATCTCATTGTTGTCTTTTTAGAGAAATGAATGATAGATACTCATAAATTTCATTTTATATTGGGATATATGACTATTAAACTAAAGGATGTGTCTATTATGTTGGACCTACCCATCGATGGTCTAGTGGTGATGGGCTAAGTAAGTGCATATTGATTTTATCTAGTTTACAAAATACTAGGCATTATGTTTTGAGAAGATAGAAGTTCTGTTTTCATGAACCGATTACACATTCCATAAATAGAATAGAACTTCTCTCATCTAGGTGATAATTTTAATGAGATAATAGTGCTTATATTTTCATCTGCATATATTATGAGGCTTATTAGTATCATGGTCTTCATCATTCATTCCACTACATTTATCCATTTGATGTATTTACCATTAATAGTGGATTTGGACCATACTATGATGTATAAATGGTGGTCTTAATATCTTTCATATATATACATAGAATTATAAAGCACATTTTGTATTGATAAGATTCATATTTTCATATGTGTTATTCTTATTCAAATGTGGATAAGGGAGTGAATCTCACCCTTAACTCCACCTGCCCACGTGCCACTGCCAGTCGATATTTTATGAGAGTCCCCACATAAAAGATGGTATGTTTTTATTTCCTTATTATGTGAAAATAAAATATGTTAGTTTTAATTATGAAATATAAGTATAAAAAATTTATTTACTAGTGGATCCAGTAACATTAATATTCAGATACAACTATACTATATGTCTATGATTACAGACTTATACAGGGTATTCTTCGACTGGATGGCATGCGTGATTATGAATTATATAGTAAAGTAATTATTATTTAAAATATATTTATTAATTTATTAATTACTTTTTCATTTTTTTATTTATATTTTAATAGATTACATGTATTGATTCTATCATCTATAATCTCTAACATTACTATATGATTATTCTTCATATCATATTATATGTTATACCTATGGTTCATTTTCATATTGTTGATTGGCATCATGTTGGTAGAGTTATGAGTAAGTTCATCTTCTATCAGCCAATTCCTACACCACCCAATAAGTTACCTTCATTTCATTCCCTGAATATGTTAGGTATTCAAGTGTTTAATTAGAGGAAATATCTTGGGAGATATATTGAGATGTGGGAAAGAAGATGTGATTCCCGATTATGGACAATCCAAATAGTATGTTATTATTTATACGATCGTCTGGATTATGGGCCCTAGAACAACATGCCCCCAATGAGATGTCTTACATGAAATGGATAGGGTTATCATGAGTTGGTAATAATTTTTCCTTACACTACTCATCAATTATTTTATTAACATTAGTAAAAAATATATTTTATTGTTGTATTCTCATATCATTCAACTCATCCATATCTCTGATATCATGGAGGGAGGTATCTTTAACCAGACCTATTTTCATAGAGCATTGACAGAGATGTTTCTTCCCATGGATAAGATTTATAATGATATTTTTGTTGATTTTTCTAGAGATGTTTAGGGTGATGAGCCTAATATAGATGTTCTAAAGGATAAAGATCATGTTATGGATTTATATGTGGCATAGGAGGAGGTTGTTCATCATGGTCTTCCAGATTATCCACCAGTTACTATTTTATATGTTCCATAACCATAGTTAATGGAATGGGAACAAATATAGCCATAGCCACTACCAGAGGCATAATCTCTTAGTGTGTCAAATTATGCTGGACTGATAGAGGTGGATTAGTTTGTATTGAAATCATTATTATCCTTTGATATGTAGATATCCACTACACAAAAACTAACTTCTTCACATGTTGGGGAGACATCAAGTTAGTAGCCACAATCCTTTGAGCTAGGATAGGGTATAGGTAGGTCGATTGTAAATCCACCAACAATCACAAGGGATGATATAAAAGTGGGTTCAAGGGATGATACAAAGTTTCTAAGTATTCTATAGCATAGACATTGACAGACACGACATATACACATTATTTATGCACTTGGATGTGGCATAGAGGGGCCCCCAAGACATCAATTTAGATTAAACATATACATGTTATATCTTTTAAAATCATTACATATACATTTTTTAAAACCCCTCTAATAAATTATCTTTTGTTTCATAAAAATGATATAATTGGAAATTAATATAAATATTTTTTAATAATTAAAAAACATTAATTTTAATAACTACAATGGTAATAATAAAAATTAGTATTTTTTAGTTATATTAATACTTCTTGGTATTATTATACATATCATGTATAATAAATAATTATATTAAATTTATCATTTAATATTATTAATATTATTATTTTTAATTCTATAATTATTAGTAATAAATTATAATGTATTTAAAATAATTAATAGTATCATATCTAATATTTATTGTATAATAATAAAATAATTGTATTAAATTTATTATTAAATATTATCAATACTATTATTTTGAATTTTATAAATATTGGAAATATTAACAATAAAAAACTATTTTATTTATCATATAAGAAATATTATTTATCATTAATTAATAATAAATTATAATGTTTTTAAAATAGTTAATAGTATCATAACTAATATTTATTATACAATTCTATAAATAAGTATATTAAATGTATTATTAAATATTATTTATATTATTATTTTGAATTCTATAAATATTAGTAATATTAAAAATAAAAACCATTTATTTATTAAATAAGTAATTAATTAATAATACACTATAATATATTAAGACAAAAATAATTATTAACAAGTGAAAAATTTCAATACAATTTTTTTATTTATATTATTATATAATAAATATTATTTAGGATACAATTAATTATTTTACAAAACATTATGATTAATTATTAATTAATGATAAATAATACAATTGATAATTAAAAATTATAATGCATATAAATAAATTATTAATAATTATATCAACAATAATTTCAAAAATATTTATAAATAAAAATTTGTAAATATTAGTTATTATACTATTAAAAAATTAATTAACAATATAATATTAATGGATAATAAATAATGCCAATTAAAATTAACAAATATATTAATTATTAATATATTACAAATATTTTATATAAAAAAAATTCACAAATATTAATAAATAGTAATTCTATAAATATTATTAATTGTAATAAGAAATGTTAAATTAGTAATTATATAAATAAATAATGTATAATACATATTAAAAATAATACAATTCTTAAATAGTAAATATATTTTTCATTACAAATGTTTTTATATGTATTATTAAACAATAAATAATAGGTATAGTACTATTATATATATCAATAAAATAACAATATATTATTAATTAATAGTAAATAATACTATTGATATATTAATATATATTACCTATTTATAAATAACTAATAACTTTATTTAAAATTTATAAATATTTATAAGAAAATTTATAAATATTACTTATTAACTAATATTATATATATATAGATGCATGATATATTTCACGCCTATTTTCTCATGGGATGGATGTATGAACCTCATTCACTCTTCTTGGGAAAATTTAGAAGCACTAATGAGTTTCATGCCTCATTAGTCCCACTTTTAAAAATATGTCAAACTATAACATCCCAGGTAAATAAAGAATAAAACATTATCTTATTTATTAATATTTACGAATTAAATTTTAATTTTACTTTAAAGGGGGTGCTATGTTCGATAGCGTACCTGATACGCAACAAAGAGTTTCTTTGAAATCTTACGTTGCACACTAGTAATAAAACAATATTATTTTAAATGGTAGTTAACACGTAGCCTTTGTATTGGTGGGAATGAATAAAAATAACTAAAATATGATTATATATGTTTCTTTTAAATGTTTCTACATTTTTCCAATAAAAGATAAAGGCTTAAAATACGAAAAGAATTCAATTTTAGGCATATATACTCTAACATTCACAAAAGGTCGACTTATCACCTTTTGATGGAGAACCATCTATAAATATAGTTTTGGTCACTCTTATACATTCTATTGGACCAAATAAAATTCTTCTTTAGAATTGGGACATAAAATTTTACTTTGTGTAAATTTTTGGTATTTTTCCGATAAAGTTCATTTTTTTTAATGAATAATGAAAACTGTTGTATTTTAATTGAAAACCTCTTTTTAATATAATTTATTTATATTATTAGATTATATTTTGAATTGGTTTTAAAGTGCAATTAGAATATATTTTTACCATTTAATCCAATAGTGGTCATTGGAATTAATTTCAATTTGAAATTGGACTTACACTAGTGTCAATCTTTTGATACTTATTGTTTCATAAAAACACGCTATTTATTTCGACAGCGGGAATTAATTATTAAATTAATTAATGAAACTTATATGTTTTGAATTTTTTAAAATAGACATCATTTTTGAATTCAGAATATCAAATATAGCTTAGGGTGAATTTTTGGTATTTTTCTAAAAAACTTCAATTTTTGATAAATAGTGAAACCACTAAGTGGTACTTATAAAAACTGATATTCCGTTTAAATGAAATTTTACCACCTATGTGTTTTTAATTTCAAAAATCGGACATATATGGTTTTCATTAGGAAGTAAAATGTGGTTCAATGGGATTAAAATAATTTTTTGATGAATAGTAACTTTTAAGTTTATTAATCGCGATTAGAGGTAATTAGTGTAGTTTAAGGTAAAAATAATGTTTTATTAATATGAAATGGCCTAGACACATGTCCAACCCTTATTGGATGTGTCACGGCCGACCAAGAAAATCCATGGGTCAACTTGGGGACCCCATGGATCCACTTTTGTAGGAAAATGACATTAATAACTTTTTATTTAAAGTTAAAATAAAAATGTCACAAACATGAGTTGTTTTACTAAAACAATTCTTAAATGGGGTTATAGAAGTCATAGATTTGACTATAAATATTCATTAGAAAGATAAAAATATTTCCTACATCATGATAGTTTTTTTTATAATTTTTCGACATTAATTAAATTAAATTATTTATGACACCATGATGATGCAGTGATTACCTCATTATTTACCGATTTAAATAAAATAAAAAGATAATGTAAATTATAGTACATACACTTGTCAAAGACCTATTGGATGATTATATTTAGAACCCTTATCACCTTATCCTCTAATTATATCAATTTGGGACATTCAAAATCTGAAAATCATTTTATAATAAAGTAAACTTTTATAACTTTCCAAGAGTGCCCCTCCTTTCCTCTTATAAAAGGCCCCCACCTCTACCTCCATACCCACACCTCTCAAGCCTTTGGTTCGGCCAAGCTATGATCTTTTTGTCTCTCCACATCCCTCTATTACTCCTAGAAGCCTCACTTTGGGCAGAATTCTTCCCAAGGAAGCCTTTGACCTCAAATCTAAGAGAGTTACCCGATTTTAAGGTAATGTCTTCACTTTTGTTCTTTTGTTTTATTTTGCTTCCCCAACCCCCTAATCTCATTTTATTCATTTATTTTTTAACAACTCTAGTATATTAATAATACTAGGATGTTTTTATAAGAATCATTCGAGCTAAACTTAATCACAACTACATCTAATGGATAAAGAACATACTGTTTCTGTGGATGACGAATTTCTACCTCACGAAACGATGATTGTTCAATATTCTTCTAACACCTTCAAAGGTGGCCATTAAGATGTCACTATATTTATATATGATATATAATATGTTTATGTTTTCCTTAAGCTTCTGTATTTTTCATTTATTTCATACCTTTGTGGCTTCCATTATTGGTATACGCGATATCTTCATTTTAGAAACTGTGGACTACCGCCCCCTCAAAGTGATTTGATTTGTTAATGCCATATGTGAGACATATAAAGGATGGATTTAAAGTTATTATATATGATTTATGTTACATATAAATGATGAATATAATTCTTGAATTAAAATATACATAACTCTCATTTAGTTTTAATTCCATTAATATGACATAGAAGTGAAAGTAGCGTTCAAGCGTACGTACGGCTTACCGTCTCCATGAACGGTGCATTTCATTTCTTACCTATAAATGATTATGTAATACTATAATTAAATATATATTCTAGATATATATGATATATATGATATCCAAATCATGAATATCATTCTGGATATAATGAACCTTTGACCACACGAACAACATGTAATTTTAAGAAGTCCACTTTCGACTTAAGAACCAAATATTGAAAAAACAAAAAATATTAACTTATATGATTACATAATGTTTATAACATGGTAATAAGTGATATAAATGTAATGATGAACTTGAAAAATGTTCTTAATCAAGTATAAATTAACTCAAGTTTATTATTCACGACGTTTAAGAACGATCGAGTCATGTCGGTCCCGAGGTAAGGGACTTCGTCTCAATCTCCGTTCATTGAGGAATATTTCATTTTATACACAACTTTCTTTTATACAATGTATAAACCCCTTTTACCTTTACTTTTATACAAAAGGAATCTTTTTCTACAAAGCGTTTTACAAAATGAAAAAAAGGAATGTTTCTTTTAACGTATGCGGTGACAACGACCTTTTCCGCCGCCACGAGTATTATTTGGTCTTTGGCTTCCTCAGCAAGCCGTAATGTTTTTTTAAAATGAAATAAATACCATATACTTTTTTATGTATTTTGGTATTGAAAAGGGTTTTTTATAATGTATTTTTATATCAATATATTTAAGTGATATATTGTGATCAAAGTGTGGAAATTTTTTCTTTCCATTATATTTTTTATGTCTTATGATTTAATAGTGGTACTTGGAAATTTGACGAGTGGTTACGTGATAAACCATATGACGGGTGGTTATGTTATAACCTCCAATGCATTGGCTATGGAAGTCAGCCGTATGGATATTCCATTTAGTGATATGTGTGGAAGTCGACCGTATGGTTATTCCATTTAAGTATGTTTATGTCCCAAGTTACCTTTATATGTTATGTGATCTTTATATGGGTTTTATGGTAATCTTTTGGTAACAAAAGGGTAAGTAATGATATTTTATTTAGTGAAGAGTTTTTACTACTTCATAAAGGTGAAAAGTATTACTTTGATAAAGTATACATGGTTTACTTGTTTTTTTGAAAAACTAATAGTTTTCATTCATTGTGTATCCCTTACTAAGCTTTTTATGCTCACCCCATGTTTTTTTAAAATGTTTTTCACAGGACTTAATGAGGAATAGGGTCAAGGATGGGATCAAGGGAAAGTCATGCTATCTAAAACCTGGAACTAGACATGTTTCTTTTTAAGAGTTTTTATTTTATGGAAACTTAGTAGAAGTATCTACTTTGTAATCTTTTGAGGTTTAATAGTTATGTCCTAATTCTCTAAAACTCTAAACCATGAAAAGATCCTCAATGTTAATTATTCATTTAATTCAATATTAAGTAAGGTTTAAGGCCGGGGCCTTATAGTTGGTATCAGAGGTCGATTTAGACAACTTTAGGAGTTCTAAAATTGTTAAATTTTAAATTAATTTATAGTATGATTGAAATGATATAGCATTTAAAGATTACCATGTTACTTCGCCTAAGATATTTCTGTTTTCAGAATTTTTTTCCACAGAGGAATCAAAGTAGCTATATTGGGATGAATTCAAAGGTATGTTTCTTGAGAAATATTTTCCTAAGGTGGTTGGTCTTAGGATGGAAAAAAATTTTCTAGAATTGAAGCAGGAGGATGACTCAGTGGCTGCTTATGAAGAAAAGTTCACTCAACTGGCAAGGTATGCTCCAAACTTCATACGAGATCTTGATAGTAAAATGAACCGTTTTTACTCAGGGTTAAAGCCAAAGTATCGAAGGGATTTAGATTATCATGAGTTAAAAAGATATGAAAAACTTGTTCGATGTGCGGAGAAGGTGGAAATGGAGTTTGCCGATGATCAGGTCTTCTTTGAAAAACCACAGAATAAGAGGTCCAATTGGCAGGAAAAGGGGAAGAATTCATCAAAGAAGTAAGGAGGTAAGAAAACAAAATATCCATCCTGTGAGAAGTGTGGTAAAATTCATCCTGGAGAATGTTTATCCAAGTCTGGAAATTTCTTTCGATGTGGTAATTCTGGTCATATTGCTCGTAACTGTAAGGAAGATGATCATGTGGGCAATGAAAAGTCAGCGGTAAGATGTTTTAAGTGTAATTAAATGGGTCATTATGCAAATGAGTGTCTAACAAAGAACTCAACTGAGGGAATGTAGCCAGACTACAAGAAGAATGGGGTGGTGAAATCCTTTGCAACTACTTCAGCAGATATTGGGCCATCGAATGAAGTAGTATCAGGTACACTGTTTATTTTTCCAGATTATACCAATGTGTTGTTTGATTCCGTGTCTACACATTCATTCATTTCTGATAAGTTTTCTAGTAAATTAGAAATTCCGTCTCAAGATATGAATCCTGAACATATGGTAAAAACACCCGGAGGGAACGTTGAGACAAAAAGGAATTATAAGAACCTTCTTATCCTTATGTGTAGAAAGAATCTACCAGCAAACCTTATTGTTTTGCCTCTAGTAGAGTTTGATGTTATTTTGGGAATGGATTGGAATTCTGTTTATCATGATAAGATTGAATGCAGAGCTAAAATGGTTTCTTTTTAGAAAGATTTTCAGTTTATGTACAAGAATGAACCCTAGATTTTGATAACATATCAAGAAGTTGAGAAACTAGTAAAAGATGGAAATGAATGTTACCTTGCACATATTTTTGAAAATAAAGGAACTGTTCGGATTAATGATGTGCCAATGGTAAATTAGTATCTTGAGGTTTTTCCTGATGAGTTGTCTAGTATTATTCATGATCGGGAAGTTGAATTTACTGTTGACTTAGTTCCTGATTCTAATCCAATTTCAAAACCCCCTTATCGAATGGCTCAAGTTGAACTTTTAGAGTTAAAGAAGCAATTTCAGGAGTTATTAGATAAAGGTTTCATTCGACCAAGCACATCACCATGGGGTGCTCATGTCTTGTCTGTTAAAAATAAAGATGGTTCAATGAGACTTTTCATTGATTATTGAGCCTTGAATAACATTACTATTAAGAACAAGTATCCTTTTCCTCATATCGATGATTTGTTTGATCAGCTCTAGGGAGCTCAGTATTTTTCAAAGATTGACTTGAGGTCAGGGCACCATCATTTGAAAGTAAAAGAAGCAGATGTTCTGAAGACTACGTTCTGTAATAGATATGGCCATTATGAATTTGTAGTTATGCCTTTTGGGTTAACCAATGCACATGATGTATTCATGGACCTTCTAAATAGAATTTTCCATGAGTTCTTGGATAAGTTTGTGGTTGTTTTCATGGATGATATTTTGGTGTTTTATAAAATTAAAGAGGAGCATGAAAGTCATTTAAGGGTTATCTTGCAAACCTGAAAAGAAGAGAAACTGTATGGAAAATTTATAAAGTTTGAGTTTTGGTTACATCAGATTTCTTTCCTGGGTCACATTGTTTCAAAAGATGGCATAACTGCTGATCCTGCTAAAACAAAAGTTGTTGAAGAATAGCCAAGACCCACAAATGTAATCAAGATCCGTAGTTTTCTTGGTTTGGAAGGTTACTACCGACGGTTTGTTGAACATTTTTCACGGTTATCTAGTCCAATGACTAAGCTAACTCGGAAGGGTGTTAAGTTTATCAGGACAAAACAATGTGATGATTTTTTTCACGAGTTGAAAAAAAGATTGGTCAATGCTCCAGTTTTGGAACTTCCTTCCAGGAAGGTTGAGTTTGTTATCTACAGTGATGCTTCATTGAAATGACTTGGTTGTGTCCTCATGAAAAATGATCAGCTAATTTCTTATGCTTCACGTCAGTTGAAACTCATGAGGTAAATTACCCTACACATGACTTGGAATTAGCTGCTGTTGTTTTTGCTCTAAAAATTTGGAGGCATCATTTGTATGGAGTAAAGTGTGAAATATATACTGATCAAAAAAGATTAAAGTATATATTCACTCAGAAATAATTGAACATGAGATAGAGGAGATGGCTGGAATTAATCAAGGATTATAATTGTACAATTCATTACCATCCGGGAAAAGAAAATAAAGTGGTTGATGCTTTGAGTCGAAAAAGTAATGATTCATTAACCATACTATGTTTGGAATGAGATCCTTTGGTTTTTTATTTGATGAACATTGGAATGGAAGTTGTTTGTGTAGGAAGTCCTTCTGTTTTGTTTCAGATATCAGTGAAATATTCTCTATCAGACATAATCAAGCAAGCACAGAAGCAAGACAGTGAGTTACAGAAAAAGGTAGTGCTGGTTCAGAAGGGTAAGTTTCCTAAATTAAATATTGATAATGATGTTTTTTTGATATTTGGTAAGATATTTTGTGTGACGTGTGATTCACAGTTGAGAAGATATTTGTTATGTGAAGCCCATTGTTCTCCATTTTCAGTCTATCCTGGTAGTACTAAGATGTATAGAGATCTTCGGGAGTATTAATGGTGAGACGAAATGAAAAGGTATATTGCTGATTTTACTGTGAAGTGTTTGACTTGTCAACAGGTTAAAGCAGAGAGGCAGTTACCGAAAGGGATGCTTCAGCCTTTACCAGTACCAGAATGGAAATGGGAAAATATATCCATGGACTTTGTTGTGGGATTACCGAAGACACCTCAAGGTAATAATGCAATCTAGGTTATTGTTGATCGCTTGACTAAATCTGCTCATTTCCTTGACATACGAGATACTTTTTCCCTAGATCAATTTTATCGTTTATATCTTAAAGAGATAGTCAGGTTACATGGAGTTCCTCTCTCCATTGTATCTGACCGTGATCCCAGGTTCACTTATAACTTTTGGAAAGGCCTTCAGATGTCGTTTGGTACTGAATTAAATTTTAGTACAGGTTTTCATCCTCAATCAGATGGGCAGTCAGAATGAACAATTTCGACTTTGGAGGATATGCTATGTTCTTGTTCAACGGATTATCATGGAAGATGGGAGAAACATCTTTCTTTGGTTGAGTTTTCTTATAATAACAGTTTTCATTCCAGTATACAGATGGCACCATTTGAGGCATTATATGGGAAGCAGTGTCGAACTCCAGCTTTCTGGGATGAAGTGGGTGAAAGGAAGTTGATGGGCCCAAAATTGGTAGAAGAGATGGAAGAAAAAGTTCAGTTGATGTAGAAACAAATAAGAACAACTTAGAGCAGGCAGAAGAGTTATGTGGATAACCGAAGGAAGGATCTATCTTTCAAGGTAGGTGATCATGCCTTTTCAAAGTTTCACCGTGGAAAACTGAGATGCGATTTGGTAAGAAAGGAAAGTTGAGTCCAAGGTTCATTGGACCATATGAAATTCTAGAGAAAGTTGGATCAGTTGCTTACCGAGTGGCTTTACCTCCGAGTTTATCTCAGGTACACAATGTTTTTCATGTTTCGATGTTGGGAATGTATATTCTAGATCCATCTCATGTTTTGAGTCTAGAGGTAGTTCAGTTGGAAGAGAATTACTCTTATGAAGAACAAGCAGTCCAGATTATTGACCGAAGAGAGCAAGTGTTGCGAAATAAGGTAATTCACTAGGTAAAGGTTTTGTGGAAAAACCATATGGTTGAAGAGGCAACATGGGAATCTGAAAATGTTATGAGGGATAAATACCCCCACTTATTTTGATAAGTGAATAAAATTGTGAAGATGCAATTCCCAAAAGGGGGGAAGGATGTAACATACCAGGTAAATAAAGAATAAAACATTCTCATATTTATTAATATTTACAAATTAAATATTAATTTTACTTTAAAGGGGTTGCTATGTTTGATATCGTACCCGATACGCAACAAAGAGTTTCTTTGAAATCTTACGTTGCACACTAGTAATAAAACTATATTATTTTAAATGGTAGTTAACACGTAGCCATTGTATTGGCTGAAACGAATAGAAATATCTCAAATATGATTATATATGTTTTGTTAAATGTTTTTAAATTTATCCAATAAAAGATAAAGGCTTAAAATACAAAAAAAATTCAATTTTAGGCATATATACTCTAACATTCACAAAAGGTCGACTTATCACCTTTTGATGGAAACCGTCTATAAATATAGTTTTGTTCACTCTTATACATTATATTGGACCAAATAAAATTCTTCTTTAGAATTGGGGCATAAAATTTCACTTTGTGTAAATTTTTTGTATTTTTCTGATAAAGTTCATTTTTTTAATAAATAGTGAAAACTGTTGTATTTTAATTCAAAACCGCATTTTAATCTAATTTATTTATATGGTTAGATTATATTTTTAATTGGTTTTAAAGTTCAATTAGAATATATTTTTACCATTTAATCCAATAGTGGTCGTTGGAATTAATTTCAATTTGAAATTTGACTTAAACTACAGCCAATCTTTTGATACTTATTGTTTCATAAAACACGCTATTTGTTTCGACAGCGGGAATTAATTATTAAATTAATTAATGCAACTTATATGTCTTGAATTTTGTAAAATAGATATCATTTTTGAATTTGGAATATCAAATATAGCTTAGGGTGATTTTTTGGTATTTTTCTGAAAAACGTCAATTTTTGATGAATAGTGAAACCACTAAGTGGTACTTATAAAAACTGATTTCCCGTTTAAATGAAATTTTACCACCTCTGTGTTTTGAATTTCAAAAATCCTACATACATGGTTGTCATTAATAAGTAAAATGTTGTTCAATGGGATTAAAATAATTTTTTGGTGAATAGTAACTTTTAAGTTTATTAATCGCGATTAGAGGTAATTAGTGTAGTTTAAGGTAAAAATAATGTTTTAATAATATGAAATGACCTAGAAACATGTCCTACCCATATTGTATGTGTCATGGCCGACCCATAAAATCCATGGGTCAACTTGGGTACCCAATGGAGCCACTTTGGTAGGAAAATGATATTAATAACTTTTTATTTAAAGTTAAAATAAAAATGTCACAAACATGAGTTGTTCTACTAAAAAAATTCTGAAATGGGGTTATACAAGTCATATTTTTGACTATAAATATTTATTATAAAGATAAAAAGATTTCATACATCATGAGATTTTTTTTAATTTTTATACATTAAATAAATTAAATTATATATGACACCATGATGATGCAGCGATTGCCTCATTATTTAACGATTTAAATAAAATAAAAAGATAATATAAAATATAAGACCTAAACCTGTCAAAGACCTATTGGATGAGTATATTTAGAACCTTTACAACCTTATCCTCAAATTCTATCAATTTGGGACCTTTAAAATCCGAAAATCATTTTATAATAAAGTAAACTTTTATAACTTTCCAAGAGTGCCCCTCCTCTCCTCTTATAAAAGGCCCCCACTTCTACCTCCTTACCCACACCTCCCAAGCCTTTGGTTCATCCACTCTCTGCTCTTTTTGTCTCTCCACATCCCTCTATTACTTCTAGAATCCTCACTTTAGGTAGAAGTTTTCCCAAGGAATCCTTTGAGCTCAAATCTAAGAGAGTTACCCGATTTTAAGGTAATGTCTTCACTTGTGTTCTTTTGTTTTATTTTGCTTCTCCAACCCCCTAAACTATTTTTACTCATTTATTTTGTAACAACTCCAGTTTCTTCAATATACTAGGATTTTATTAAAATAAGCATTCGAGCTACACTTACAGACACCTACATCTAATGGTTAAAGAACATATTGTTTCTGTGGATGGTGAATTTCTGCCTCACGAAACTATGATTGTTCAATATTCTTCTAAAAACTTCAAATTTGGCCATTAAGATTTCATTATATTTATATATGATATATAATATTTTTATGTTTTCCTTAAGCTTCTGTATTTTTCATTTATGTAATACCTTTGTGGCTTCGATTATGGGTATACGAGATATCTTCACTTTAGGAAATGCGGACTACCGCCCCCTCAAAGTGATTTGATTCGTTAATGCCATATGTGGGACGTATAAAGGATAGATTTAAAGTTATTATATATGATGTATGTTACATCTAAATAATGAATATAATTCTGGAATTAAAATATACATACCTCTTATTTAGTTTTAATTCCATTAATATGACATAGAAATGAAAGTAGCGTTCATGCGTACGTACGGCTTACCATCTCCATGAACAGTGCATTTCATTTATTACCTATAAATGATTATGTAATACTATAATTACATGTATATGCTGGATATATATGATATATATGATATCCAAATCATGAATATCATTTTGGAAATAATGAACCTTTTACCACACGAACAACATGTAATTGTAAGAAGTCCACTTTCGACTTGAGAACCAAATATCGACAAAACAAACATTATTAACTTAAATGATTAAATAATGTTTATAACATGGTAATAAATGATATAGAAGTAATAATGAACTTGAAAAATGTTCTTAAGAATGTAGAAATTAACTCAAGTTTATTATTCAGGACGTTAAAGAACGATCGAGTCAAGTAGGACCCGATGTAAGGGACTTCGTCTCAATCTCTGTTCATTGAGGCATATTTTGTTTTATACACAACTTTATTTTATACTGTGTATAAACCCCTTTTACTTTTAATTTTATACAAAAGGAATCTTTTTCTACTAAGCATTTTACAAAACGACAAAAAGGAATTTTTCTTTTAACGTATGTGGCGACAACGACCTTTTCCGCCGCTACGAGTATTGTTTGGTCTTTGGCTTCCTCAGCAAGCCGTAATGTTTTTTTTAAATGAAATAAATACCATATACTGTTTTATGTATTTTGGTATTGAAAAGGGTTTTTTATAATGGATTTGTTATGTGAATTTATTTAAGTGATATATTGTGATCAAAGTGTGGAAATATTTTATTTCCATTATATTTGTTTTATGTCTTATGATTTTATAATGGTACTTGGACATTTGACGGGTGGTTATGTGATAAACCATATGACGGGTGGTGCCGTGAATAACAGGATTGGTGGTTACATTATAACCTCCAATGCATTGGGTATGGAAGTCGGTCGTATGGCTATTCCATTAAGTGATATTTGTGGAAGTCGACCGCATGGTTATTCCATTTAAGTATGTTTATGTCCCAAGTTACCTTTATATGTTATGTGATCTTTATATGGGTTTTATGGTAATATTTTTGTTACAAAAGGGTAAGTAATGATCTTTCATTCAGTGAAGATTTTTTACTACTTCATAAAGGTGAAAAGTATTACTTTGATAAAGTATACATGGTTTACTTATTGTTTTTAAAAACTAACAGTTTTCATTCATTGTGTATCCCTTACTGAGCTTTTTATGCTCACCCCATGTTTTTTTAAAATGTTTTTCACATGACTTAATGAGGAATAGGGTCAAGGATGAGATCAATGGGAAGTCATGCTATCTAAAACATGGAACTAGACATGTTTCTTTTTAGGAGTTTTTATTTTATGGAAACATAGAAGAAGTTTCTACTTTGTATTCTTTTGAGATGTAATAGTTATGTACTAATTCCTTAAAACTCTAAACCATGAAAAGATCCTCAATTTTAATTATTCATTTAATTAAATATTAAGTAAGTTTTAAGGTCGGGGCCTTATACAAACCCTATCCATTTTTTCAATTTTTTAAAATCATATATCCCACTTAAAATACCTCTAGGAATGACTCTTACCTCGTAAGACACAACATGTTGGGATATACCTACTAATATATATCTATAGGGGTAGTGAGTGAGAGGGAGAATAAATTCATCCATTCCCTCAACATCCTGGATTTTGGAGAAAACTCCCCCACCCCACAACATTTGGGTTTCAATTTATCCACTGATGTGGGTGGGGTAGTGTATGAACTATATTAACCCCAGTTATTGTGTGTTGTATTTATTTATAATGGTTTCCAAATAAATAAAAGGATTTAAGTGATGTTAATATATTTAAGAGTTTGTAAATAAAAATTAGAATATATGTTATAAGGAAAAATAGTTTGGTGATGATATAGGATTGGTTGAAGTATCCATTATTGTTGATGTAAATTATGTAGCTTGGATGTTGGATGGATATTGTGTCGAAAAATTAAAAATTATTAAGAATCCAATAATGTAGAATTAAAGAAGAAGTTCCCACATCATGTTATCTTTGATTAATATGGATGGTTTTTATTCTGTTAGATGATTTGGAAGGTATTTGAATGCACAGTATTATTTAAAGACTTTGAGTTTCTTATGTTTATTGGTGGGATGATCTTAATGTTTCAAATATGATCTTTGTTGTTTGGAGAATCGTATATGTTAATAATATAATGAATCAAGGTTTTAGGTGGAGTGTTCTGGAAATAGAAATTAGGGTCTAGTAGATCAAGGTGATCATAATGAGTCTAATAGACTGAGGTAATCAACATGTGCCTACTAGACGGAGGATCTGATATGGAAGATAAGACAAAGTGCTTGTTCATACATTTCACAAGAATGTTGGAATAAGGTTTTTTGAAAATTATATCAATAGATTCCTTGTAATTTATTATTCATTTATTAAACATTAAAATACCTTGTGGTCATGTTACAAGATGAATATTAAAAGAAGAAAAAATTCAATTAAATGGGTAAAAGTTAGTTGATGAAAAAATGGAAACATTATTGGATAGAAAAGTTTTAATCTATTAGAAAAATAAATTAGAAAATGTTTTATTTATCTTCAAAGTAAAAAACATCATGTATATATGAAGATATTCATGATTCGATCACATTTTGTTTGAAACAACAATGTTTATAAGACATGTAGAGAGAGATGTGTTGTCATAATTTTGGAAAGAGAAACCCTGATGAACATATATGAGTTGATTAGATAGAAGAAATTTTTTAATCCCACTAGATAGAGTTCCCCATTTAGGATTCTACAGAACTGAGAAAAGTAAGACAAGGTGTTAAAAAAAGTTTCTAAATAATCGAATAAAGGTTTCTGAATGAATTAATTTGATGGATCTTCTTAAACAATGCTATCGGACAAAGGTTTTTGAGGAAATCCATTAGACATAAGTTTCTCAAAAAAACTCAATGGCCATTGGTTTCCAAACCAAGACTACTAAACATAGAAAATTTTGTATGCCAATCACATGAAGAATGTTTTTTGGTATACCAAATGATTTTTCCTAATGAACTTATCCGGAAAAAGTTTTAAGTGAATTAATCATAATATTCTGAATGGTCAAAAATAGGATTCTGAACATAGCCAACAGATAGAGATCTAAAAATATTTATTGTAAAAATAATATTTATGATCAAAAAATTCCAATAAATATGAACTGTATGGAGTAATTTACTTAATTTCATAGATATATAATGTTAATAAAAAAAGTGAAACTCAATGTTATGATAATGCCATGACCTGAGAGCCACTATATTGGTTCCCCATTCCAATTCGCCACATGGCCTCAAGTGAATCTCCCCATATTTTAGAGGCATAAAACATACAGTTATGGTCTAAAGGTGGTACATTGGGGAGAATATACTATCTATATATATAATAATTAGTAGAATATAATAACTAACAATCAATAAATAATTAATAATGAACCAATCATGAATGTATTGGGTAATTAATGAAGACATAAAAGTGTACAACAGACAATAATACAGTAGGAAATTACCAAAAAAATCTAAATGAATAAAAATATCCAACGTTGAAGGGTATCTTGAGTATATTCTTAGATGTTACTTCTAAGATCCCATATTCATTTTTAGTCCATAAAGAAATAGAAAAAACCACAACTATATCCTAACCTATAACCAAATGATGTCTGTTTAGGTACCAAACAGTGGCCCGAAAAGGGTGTGAGAAATCCTTAGTAGGACACCATCACTAACATCTAAATAAACCCAGTGTGTGTGTATTGAATAAGTAGTGTGTAAATATATAAAAATTAAGGAAGTACAGTCAACAATAAATATAACCAAGTGAGCTCCGGTTCCTCAAGGACAAATGGATGACCATACCTACATCCTCTTAAGTGAAAACGTCTCTGAATGTGCCATCATTTATATATATATAAGTATTAAATAGATTATGTATAAAGAAATATACATGAACCCATGTGGACACGTGTGATAGTTATCAGGAATCCACATGATAATAATAATAAAATTCACATTTTATTAATGGATTTCAATCCGAATGATATTAGATGATTAAAATATGGGATGCCATGTCCACGGATTCCATGACTAGGGACGGAATGCCCAAGTATCATAATATAAGGTATTCCATGAAAAATGATTCTGTTATTGAGTATCATAATATAAGGGAATACATTCACATGGAGGCTATACTAGAGTATCATAAAATAATGGATGTCATGCCTGAGTATCACAATATAATTATGCCTGAGTATCACAATATAAGGGATGTCATGCATGAGTATCACATTATAAGGGATTTCATATTGGATTATCAAATTATAAAGGACATTATGACCACTTTTAATGAATAATAATGTAAATATTCCATGTTATTATAAATTCCACATTACTTCTATAGTATAATTTATTAAGAGGCCATGATCATTAGGTAACTAAGAAGGCAATGGTAAGGTCCATGCCACAATATATGTTATCAAGATCAAGAAATTCATGTTTAAAAGTGACTAGTAAAAATGGTCGTGTACCTAATCATTCCATAATATCAAAAATGGTGATGTAATACATGTTATTTATATTCAAGTATTCCAAGGGAAGCACTAATGTCTTAGCACAATAATTATCAATAATTTAATCCTTCCTTTTAATTTTAAGAAAGAAGGCCTAAAAGTGTTTTTATTATAAAATGTATAATGGTCGCCATACCACATCATTCATTTTATTTTAACCATATATTATATTATGGATAATTTAACTCACATAAAAATGTGATTTAATGTGGAATTAATGAATTTTAATCATAATTGAATAAAAAATTCTAATGGGCTCTAATCAAACTACACACATGTAGTGGCTCGAGTTGGCATTGTTAACTTCAATCCATGCTAAGGGGCCTAACAAACATCAAGGGAGTGGTCTAAGAAATTTAATTTTGATTTTATTATTTATGAGTGTTAGGCCCAAAAGGACCTTATATACCCTGAGAAGTGGGGTGAATTAGGGTATGGATACTCTTTTCAAAAAACATCATGCCCCATTGGATTGTGTCATATTTATTATAACGATCACTTTATTTTATCTTGATTATTTATAATTATCTTATTTTTTATTTATCCTATGATGACTCATTGAAAGTAAAGAAAGAGATAAAACCCAAGGACGTGCAGATTTTTACTCAGTTCACCCTCACTGGGCTACATCTAAGGAGAATACAACAGAAAAATATTGATTTACAGAATCTACTAAGGCTCACTACCAATGTTAGGTTTGAGATAGATCACTTCTATGCCTAGAATAACTACCTTTACAATGTTTATGGACATATCACTACTTTCCAAGGGTCAATCCTTCAATCTTTCCTTCAATGGATCACCATCGATGGAAAGGATCACCTTCTTCATTTAATTTTATCACTACTCTAGAAACGATTCAAATAAATTCTATGGAAATTTAGGTCCCTTAATCATAAATAATGAATAAATCCTTAGTTTTGGGTAGATTCTCTATTTACATTCTGCTTTTATCCATTTAATTAATACCACTTTATCGTAGATTTATGAGGAAATCCCATTTTCATGCTTTCACGATTCTCATTACCTTCACAATGTTCACACAGCCTTCTTTAAACTTTCCAATTATTTTCAAGTATATACTACCTTCGTGAGACCCAAAATATTTATAAAGGTCACCTCTTTCGTAAATCACAACCATCCTTTAAGAAGAATCCCTCTTTGGTGAAGCTCAAACTCTTTCTTGAAGCTCACTTAGCCTTTGCAAATCTCACAACATTCAATCATATTTTTAAAGCCGTAAAAAATTTAATACATTTATAATTCTTAAAAATTTCAGTCGTATTTCACATCCTTTATGAACATACTTTCATCATGAAAGTTTTTGTATTAACATCCTTCATGAATCTCCTTCATGAATTTTAAGACATTGAATCTTTTATAATACATTCTCTTCTTTTCAGAAGGGGTAGAGTCCAATTTATAGGCATTTCCTCTTATCCTAGAAGCATACATCCTCATAATCACCTTTTTACTAAGCTCTCCTCTCCCATTTACAAAGATCCCTATTTTCATGAAGCAATAGGGGAAATTATTCATTTGTGAATCTTTTTATAGTCATGGATATTTACCATATACACTTCATGTATTCGTGATTATCATTTATGATGATCCACTCCTTCACAAAATACACCTCTTGAAACCTAGCCTTTTCAAATCTCATGACATTGCCTTATTTTTTATTGGAATTCATGGAAATCCAACACTCTTGATGATTTTTCCATCCTCCAATTTTTGGACCCCAAAAATTTGGAAAACATTGGGAAATGGATCCACCTTATATTCGAATATTTTTTGTACTGCTTCTAAGGAATCAATAACGTTTTATTGTATCATTGTTAGTATACCATGTCTATAATATCTATAGAAATCCAAAACCCCCCATGGAAACCTATTTTTCAACAAACATAATCAACCCAAAAACACTACAATGTTACCATGAGGGATCTTTGTCCAACAATATCTCCCTTTAGGTTTGTTGAAAACTCTTCACATTTTGATAACACATTAAATTTTTTTTATATTATACAAAAAAAAATCTTTTACAATTTAGATAGATATCATATATTTTTTACAACACACACTCTAATCCCACATGATCCATGCTCAGTGTGAGAAATCGGAGTAGTATGCAAATTTCATCAATAAAACACTTTATCAAAAAACTACTCAACTTTTTTGATCAAGAACCCCATATTTCATGATATATTACCTTTGATCGATCATATTTAGAATCATCATATTTGAAACTCCCCCTTCTCCACTCCTCCCCTATCATCTTCCCCCTATCTTGATTAGGAAATTGTATCCATCTTTTATAGACACAACCTCTACCCCTTGGTTAATGAACCTAAATGTCACTCCTTTGTGGTCTTCCACACGGTAAAGAACACATATTAGCACATTAGGGAAAAGAAAACCACATCAAGGGAGTATATGGTCCCAATTATACAGTATTTTAAGTGCACGGAGTTGATTGGACTCTAATATCAAATTGATGATATTCAAAGCCATCTTTTTCTATGTCCTTTTCCTGAATATCTACAACATCGAGTTATGTAGGAACATACTCCAAATTCAAAATCCTTTGATCCACCTTCTCCCTAAGAAAATGATACTTGATTTCAATGTGATTTTTCCCTAAGTTATGGGTTGGATTTTTTATAATATTTATAGAACATGAATTGTCGTAATGGATTACGATCAGAGAGTTCACTAGAAGTCCCATATCATTTTTTAAAGGTTGGGGTTGAAACCTCATTTATTATTAAATCAATGCAAAGACCACTTTAACTGGGTAGAGGGAGAACCATTACATAGCCCGAAGGCCCAGTGGTCATTTAGCCCATTAAATGGCCCGTATGCCCGAATTTTTTGGCCCATGGCCCATTCTGTGAATATTATTGCTACAGTACCTCTGATAGAGTTCCACATAGTACCTGCCGCCGCTACAGTGTCATGCTGCCGCTACAGTAACCTGCCGCCACATCAATACATGTTGTTGCTACAGTGTCATCACTGCTACAGTACTACTATAGTACCTGCACCCAATGGGTTTTCAACCCCCATTTTTCATGTAGGATTACAGTTTGCTTACCACTAATCCAATCCCCAACTACTCCCATATCATTAATCTACTACTTCATCCACAATAACTACATACAATATTGAGTGGAAAAAATATATTAAGATTATGTGGTGCTCAAAGAAATTAAATGATGTTTCTTTCTTGTCCAATAAATAAAAAATGCACGATGATAGAATGAACCAATTAATGTTTATTTATTATTATTTTATGAACCATACCACTTTGTATCTGTATAGACTAATAAATCTTTTTGATATTTTTTATTATTTAGTAAAACAAAATCCACCATCCCCTTGATATACTGAAGAATTATATTTACAACAATAAAGTTTATTTCTTGGGAAATTCATTGATATCTTTCTTCTTGGAATGTGGAAGAAACAATATCAGGTCTTGTTATTGTCAATTATAATAGACATGCAATGATTTCCAAATATTATATGTCTTTAACTACATTGCCTTTATCATCCTGTAACAATTTCATACAAGTTTCCACCAGAGACGTCATATCATTGGAATTACCCATTAAAAATCTTCTAAAAACCTACTTTGAATATTTTGATTGGAAAATTAATGTGTCATCCATTCCTTGTGTCACATAAAAGTAAGTAAAATTTTCAGTTCACCAATAATTGACATTTTAAATTAACTTTTCATGAATTATACAAACTATTTGCATTATACTTTGATTAATCCACCAAGTATTATGTCATCTATATACACCAGAACCATAATCATTTGATGAATATCATTTTTGACATAGATATTTCAATAAATTCCACCACACTGAAAAATGATTTTCTCCAAAAACTGATCTAGTATTGAATAAAATTCTATTGGTCATGCTTCAATCCATATAGCACCTTCTTCAATTGAAAAACTCTATTCTCTTATTCATTAATGATAAAACCATATGGTTTCCCAATATAAACTTATTCTTATATAAAACCATACCAAAATATTTAATTAGAATCCATATAGATAATATTGGACCTTATTTGTACTTACAACCTAGATGAATTTGATTGTCTCTAGCCTCGCAAAAAGTGAAATTTTTTCATCAGTATCAATACACTCTATCTAGGCGTACCGTTTTCACACTAATCATGATTTTTTTGAATTAGTATACCATATTAATTTGTCTATTTATGAAATACCCATTTGGTATTAATGTATTTCTTATCCATTTGTGTCTAAAAATTATCCTATAAAACCTTTGTTATATTACAAATATATATCATTAATACCAATTTTCTCCCTGACTTTTATTGTTGAATTACTCTTACATATGCGAAAACCAATTGTTGAAAACACTATTAAACTTATTTCATAGCTTCTTGGTATCCAAATAAATAGTCAGATGATGGCATATTGTTTGAACAAAATGTATAATAATTAAATAGATGAATGTTCCTACTTCTCCCCCAATCAGATTTCTTGATGTCAGAAAACACAAATGTTCATCCTTTCTATACCATTTAGATCATGCATGTGATGAGGATATAGAATTACCCCCATATGATATGAAATGCTTAATTCCTAGTTCCAATCAATGTGACTCCTCATTACTAATTGAATTCTACTATAATTCTCATCTATTTAGAATTTATATATATGAAAATTGGTTCTTGTAGTAATTTGAGTTAGTTGAAATTTTTGAGAACATCACATCACTACATTGAATCTTTTGATTCATGTTCTCCTTGTATTTTATATCCTCTAATACCTAAAACACATGAACATTAGTTAATTTCACTTAAACACATAGGGAGAGGGGAAGGTAAGGAATCACCGAGAAGAGGAATGTTATTAGTCCGGACGGATCAACCCATTGATACTTTCTTTCAAATTATTGTATTTGTTTTATTCTTATTACAACATCCCAGCCAACTTCAATTGTTATTTTCAAATAACTAGTCATTCTTTACCTAGATGTTGAGTCTTCATCAAATATTAAGATTTTGTAGTCTTGGAATTTTTCATATTTTTGGTTTTAAACCCATCATTATAAATTTCATTCTTTCATGCTCTACTAATATCAAATTTCTCATGATACTACCTATGTGTTGGAAAATTGACATTTGTATTATGCTCTTTATTCTCCCTCTATGGAAGGGATCTTTCTCCTGCCTTCACATATCTCCATGTGGCATTCCCTGTGAGTTTTTTGAGACATTATTTATTCATTTTTATTTTATCATTTATATAATTCACCAAGATATTTGTTACTAGTGTTGGGTCCTTCACTAATCATAAATAATTATAACTCACAATTAGATTATATCCTCTATTTTTTATTCTAGGTTCATTAATATTCTACCAAAGAGAGACTCTTTGAGTGTAACAAATGATTTGATCTATATACCCTTTGTTAAGATACTTGGGTTTCCTCAAAGAATTTAAACCTATTTTAGACTTATAATTTTTTCTTCCAGTATAGGCTTTCTTGTTATACACCACTAGAGTTGGAGAACTCCTTTTGAGTTACTTTTTCTTTCATGATTTCTTCTAACTACAATATCTTGAAAATTTCCAATTATTAGATCATATAAAATAAGTTATTTTAAAAAATACCTTGTGTCATCATTTTTTGGATGATATGTTGATGAATCAGTAGTTATCCTTATTCTAAAATTCATCCATATGGATTATTTTCACCTAATCATAGTTTATCCCTGTCTTACATAATAATAGCATTTAATTCATACATTATTCTGAGATAGATTCCTTTAGTATTTTCTAGAAGCTTCTTATTATTATCATATTTTAAAAAATTTATGTCTTAAAAATATGACATATATTTCAATGATTGAAAAAAATTAGGAAATATGAAAATCCATTCCATATAAATCGCACATGTTGTGATCAATTTTTGTATAAGTATTTTTAGTTCTGTTTCCTTAACCTATAGTCTTTCTTATTTTTTTGGAACTATTTGTGGCTCTTTTACTCTCATTCATGGCATAAGGTTTATCATATCCAATTCTAGATATTCCTAAACTCCATGTCTATTGTAATGAGATAATAATTTTATGTTTATCTTATGAAATATCAAATTTTATTTCATTTCATTATTACCTTCCAAAGGATAGTCAAATAGTACGTGAAAAACATCCTTTAATTTGGGTTTTCCATTAGCATTATATTTTCACACTTATTTAATTACTGATTCTAGATCATCTCCAAATTATTGAATCTTCTTTTCTCTAGATTCAAGTTGATCATTATGTTTTCTTAAGGGAGTCTTACCACTAGTTATCTTGTATTATAATTCTCAAGAGAAATTATATATCAAGTTACCTTTCTCCTCTATTTTAGAGTTTTTCTGTGCAATAGAATCATTACAACATCCATCCTCATATTTGTAGCCTTTAGTTCTCATGAACCAGTTCAAATATTTGTGTAGTAAGATCATTATTTCTAGATTCTAGATTAATAATTTCTTCTATGTTAGGATTTTTTTCCATTTTCAACAGCTTTTATTTTTTCTATATTTGTTGGAATCTTTTTTAATTCTTCAACATGGGAATTATTATTCTCCCACATATCTGTAGACATATCAATAAGCATTTTATTTAAACCTTTTATATTTTTTATATTAATTTCTAGGGCCCAGATATAAATATCTTGAGACTTATTTTCCTCTTTAATTTTTTATAATTCATTTTTCATGTCAACAACATCTACTACTATCCTTCTAGGAATTACTTCATCATAAGTAGTTCAAACATCACTTTTCATATTTATTTCTTAATTTATTCCTATTGTATCATTAAATAAAGAAATAGTTTTGCAATTTAAAATGTTTTTGTTTTCCTTTAACTAAATCACACTATTTTTATAAACACTTCAATAGTGTGGAATTCCACAAGGCATTTTATTCTTCTTTAAAGTTATTAATTTTTACATGGAATAATGAGATAATATTAGAATGATTCTTTAATTTCAATAATTTATTGAACCAATTCAGGCAAAAAAATTGATAAAATAATAATTGCTCTGATACCAATTTTTAGGCCTAAAAAGGATTAGATGCCCTGAGAGGGGGTGAATTAGGTTATGGACATACTTTTCAAAATTATTCTTTCCCCATTGGATATCGACCTCTTTATTATATAGTTATCTTTATTTGATCTTAATTATTTATGTGTATTATATTATTTCCTTATTTATTTGATGATGATGCATTGAAATTAAATAAGGAAAGAAAACACAAGGGCACACATATTTTTACATGGTTCACCCTCACTGGGAAACATCCAAAGAGCATTCAATGGCAATGTTCCAATGTTCCAAATCCACTAAGAATCAATATCAAAATGAGGTTTAGAATAGATTACTTCCCTACCTAGGCTCATTATCTTTATAGTGTTTAGGCACATATCGCTACTTATAAAGGGATGCACCCCCGATCATTCCTCTGATGTCACACTACTGGTGTAAAGGATTTACTTATTTCTCTTTATTTCATCTCTTATCTAAAAATAATTCACACACAGTTTATGAAAATGTAGGTCCCTTAATTAAAAATAATGAATACATAATAAGATTTAGCTATATGATTTATTTATGTTTTAATTTCATCAAATTGGTGAATACCACTTTACCACATATTTAATAAGCAGTACCTTTTTAACGCTATGACAACCCTTATCTTCATTAAACGTTAATTCATGATTTTTACATAATATTACACATAATACAACCCAGAATATTTATAAGTCTAGTGTATTATTTAATTAGGTACATTACATAACAACTTAAAAGAGGAAATACATCGTCTTTATTGAAAAAAACCTTAAAAATTGCGTACATCAAATTATATTGGATAACCTGGGGACATACATAAGAAATGGGTGAGCTATAAAGCCTAGTAAGGGAATAAACATGGAATAACATCAAAAACGTAATTCATATTAGAAAATTGGTATATGTATGGGACATAAAAGGGGTGAGAGTTATGAACATGAATAATAAGGCCTCATATAGTATGATAATCCTAAAAGAAACATGGGAAATGTTGAAAGAACTAAAAACACTATATCATAAACATAGATCAAGGATAACAGCCAAGACATTATGATTAAAAAATTCACATAAAGGAATCAAGTATAATCCCTATCCCACCATGATATCTCATGAGACTAGAAATTACCTAATTCATGGGAGTTCTATATAATTTCAGGTGAACAAACCACTTTCATTTCATTCTAATGCTTAACTGTACCACAGAGATCATACAACATTGATTCATTCATCATTATATTTTCTTCCATGATCATGGATGGTGGAATAAATACATGTGATTCCCAAATCAAATAATTATAAGTGTCTAAATTTGAACACCCTTCATAGAAAATGGATATGGTATTCACTACACAATTGTTTTCGCATGAAAAATCATGGTATGATATTTGCATCATAACAACGTCACTTAAAAAATCATAAAATGGGTTGATGAGAGAGAAATGGGTCTCTAACAATTTAAAAATAAAATGGAATGTAATAGAGACATGGATTTACATCTTCAACAATATGAATTGGAAATATAAGGAATATGATAATAAAGAACCTTTAATAAAGAGGAGCATAATAGAATACCTTACTTGAGTGTGTGACTCCAAATTCTTGGGATGAGATTATTGATAGATAAGGGGTTCCTTGGGAGGAATCTAGAGATGGTTGGGAAAATATAGAATATTTTCCATGTATTTTGAGTGAATAGAAATGGTATCTTGGGCCCTTTTATATAGGAAATGAGTGGTGATTTATTTATTATTTATCAAACTTAGTTTTTGAACTCTATATAATAAAATAATCAAAACCAAAAAAACTCATAATGGATTTTACCATGTTTTCTGCCAAATGGGATTGGTTTTAATTATATTATAATTTCAATGGCCGAATGTAAAAAACACCCCTGTTTATGTGAAAGTGAGTCATACTCTTAAATAAAGGATTTTAAAACCATAAAATATTTTAATTGTTTTAGAGGATTCACAAAGGATTTATAAAATTAATCAAATAAAAAATCACATTTTTTAAAATGGAATAAATGAATTTTCTATTGGATACCCTTTATAGTATTTATTACATCACTTTTGGGTCACTGTGATTTTATAATACACGTCATATATTTATAAAGTATTTAATTTTTATTCGAATATATTATTATTTTAGAGAATTAAAAAAATTGTGGGGTAATTTCAATGATATGATTCCAAAAATTAAATTTTTTTATTAAAATATTTTATTAAACATGTGTATTTTCAATTTTAAAATAAGAATGAACATTTATTGAAAAATTCTTTTTTTTAAATAGCATTTTTTTTACACTTAAAAAATTTCATTAAAAATCATAAATATTATATGATCATAAATATTATCTAATAATATTATTTAATAGAATATTATTTATTTAAAAAAATCATTCATTCATTGAAATTAATTCTTTAATATAATTTAATTAATACCCGAAAATACAATTTGTGTTTTATTTTATAAATATCCTAATCATTTATAATGTTAAGATAAGAAGAAATTATGAACATTATTGAATTGAAAATAAAATATACATATTAAAATTACTATGGTCTTGATACATATACCTTTAATACACCATAATACACCCTCACCCAGAAGGTGGGTGATAAAGAGACTTTCATGGGTTGGTTTATCGTACATAGTTTGGGTTGTGGTCTTGATAATCTTTAAATCATCCCATAAATAGTTTCACTCGTGCTTATGTTGTTCGATATCATATTGGGCTTGGTCAAAGGAGAATCCAAGTGATGTTATCTCCCTCTTAAGATCTGATAAATGGGATTCATTGGGTATGATCCAACTGGTTGAGGCCATCACTTCCATTTTTTAAGTTATTGGATTTTTAACACCCTATAATCATACTAATCATGTGATCACTATTCAAATACAATATTATCAATGGTAATGATTATTAACGGTCATTCAAATCCAATAAAATATAATTATACCAAATATGTGAATTTTTTTCTATAGTCATAATATATAATTAGACATTTAATTAAATTACATTGAGAGTTTTATTTATAATAGTTCAGGTCATTAAAATAATTTTACAATGCTTATTGCCTTTGAGAAGCTCGCACAGCCTTCACTAAACTTCCAAATTCTTCACAAGTATATATTACCTTAGTGAACCCCACATCTTTTGTGAAGCTCACCATTTTCATTAAGCTCAACCATCCTTTGTGATGAATCCTTTTTTCACAAATCACAAACACTTTTAAAAATATCACTTAGCCTTCGTGAAGCTCACAACATTCATTCGGATTTTTATATCCTTCATACACATCAAAAAAATTAAATACCTAAAAATTTTGGTCAATTTTTATAGCCTTTGAAAACTTTTTTTCTTCGCAAAATTTTTCACAAGAACAACCTTTGTGAATCACCATCTAAAATTCAAAGCCTTTGAATCTTCATTAAGTATTTCTCTTATTTTATTATGGGGGTTGAACCCTATTAATATGTGTTTCCTCCCATTCTAGAAGCATCTATACTCATAATCACCTTTTCACATATCTCACCAATCTCATTCTCAAAAAGTCTTGTTTCTGGGAAGCACCATAGAAATCTTTCATTCACGAAGCTTCTTATAGTCACAGAGATTTACTATCAAACCTTTGTGCATTCCTGATGTACGTTCACGATTATCCACACCTTCATGAAACCCATTCCTCGCACACCTCATGACTTTACCATAATTTTATGAGTAATTCATGTAACTCCATCATTCTTGATGATTGTGTTATACTCTAAATTTTGAACCCCAAATATTTTGAAGAAACTAGAAAATGACACCAGCTTGCATAAGAAAAATTTTGTACCGCTTCTAGGGAATCCATTCCTTTTTCATGAATCTTTGTCAATATATCTTGTAAAAAATCTCTCAAGAACTCCACAAATGAACTTGGAAACATAATTATTCTATAAACAAAAACAACCAAAAAACATTTCAATGTCACCTTGAGGGATGTTTTCCCAATAGGGAGAAACACATTGAATGTTGTCCATGTGGCACACTGATAATATCCAATAAATGAGAGATATATTGGGAAAAGAAACAAGACCACATACCATATACCAAGAATTATTTACTCATCCAATCATCGTATTTTATTTCAGCTGGATTGTGAGAAATTATAATAATCACAAAATACCATAAAAATATGGTGAATTAGCTCACAAGAATACAGAACTAAAGACATCTAGATTAAAAAATAAAGTAAGAACGGGGAATCATAGACTTACTGATGAACTTCAAATGCACTCGAGGACTTTTTATTCAGATATCAAATGAGGTAGATCCACCCAATAGAGTGGAAGGTAAAGGTGTTCATGTGTGTGAGGACTCTTCTGAAAATGGGAGAAGAAAATGGGGTAAACCAAATTTATGGGAGGAGGGAAAATGTAATTTTTTCTATGTTAATATGGAAGATGGTTAGGCTATGTGATTTATCTAACCATGCACCAAATGTGTAACACACACTACCCAAGAGCCATACCCTTCACTATTTAGTTGTACCATTTGGGGGAATAGTGTGTCAACTGTGTGGTGCTTCTAGTAAGTAAAAAATACCATGTGGAATAGGCTCATATTTTGGAAAACGATACAAATTCCATGTTCCTACCTCTAAAATTTTCCATAGATATTCATCATTTTCATGTTCCCCTCCTAGCGTAGTTTAATAAATTATGCAATTCCTCTTATAGGGATTAATGGTTTCTACCAGGGGTCATATGGTTTAAAATAATTGTGTGTGTCTTCCAAGTACTCCTAATAAGTGAGTTTTCAGATCCTGATGCTCAAAAATGTCATCCAAAGCTATAAGAAACCTATTAGTTATTAAAATTCATTGATAAATGAAGAATTTAAGTGTTCGATCTCTCAAAATTATGTTTTTACGGTTATATTAATATTCAACCTATCCACCAAATGTAAAAAATCAAATTACATTGAAATTTTCTATGGGTCTGAAACACAGGATATTACAAATTTCCCCACCATAAAAATTCACATCCCTAAGAATCCTTTTGGAACCACAAAACATCACCTAACCTACTTGGGATGAAAATATTCCACAGAAATAGTCAGTTCAAGTTTTTAAACACCTAATAAACCTCTAATATTCATTTAATGCATATGGTGATTAAAACAACAAAAACTGAGACCAGACTCGTAAATAGAACTAAAATTCAAGGTGATTCTTACACAAGCATGTCTAACCTAAGACATGATAACTATGTCATCTCATTTATAAATTGTCCTATGGTTATTCCCACCATTGATTCAAGATGTATCATATCCAATTAAGATTCATGGTGCTACCACCCTCAGTGATACCTATTTATGATCATCTTTATAATCCTAAAGACACTACCAGTATTTCTTCCAAATCACCTATGTGTAGATTAACATTATTACTTGATTTAATTTAATTGATAGAACCCCAAATCAGACCATCTCAAACTCATCATGATATATTTACCTTTAAAATCCACAGCCAACCCCTTAAGTTTCACATTTTCCATCCCAATATCATGCCAGATTTTATTCCTCACTATATGAATCCTATTAATTTATAGAACTAAAGTCCAACCCCTTATGGTCGACTACCTTGAAATGTATTAGTTCTAATATTCAATGTTTCTCTAGATTCTGAAGCCTTATTCCAAGGCAGGATGTCATTGTTTTGAGTATTCTCACCAAATCATGCACCTGACATTTAACGACATCTTCCAGAAGAAAATATTCTAAAAATCATGGTTTTCCTATTTCACTAGTATAAAAACTATCCAGATCCAATATTTATGGATTTTTTTAAGGTAGTATGGAAAATAACGCTGACATCTAGAATTCGCCCAAAACCATAATTAAATATACACATATATTTATTGAGGATTATATCTGTACATTGTTTCAATAATTAAACAGTATGTGGGCTATAAATATATTTTCCTATGATTGGTCTCAATATTTTATATCACTTATCACATGATGTTCATCCATTATCTACTGAAGCCACACTCCCCACCTTAAGAGAATATTTTTTCACTTAAACAAAAAAGATAAATTGAAACTGTATACCATTCCCCATTGATTTAAAGACATAATGACTCCATGGAAAAATCATTTATCATCCCTAATCACTATTTTAAAATCACACCTGACTCATTCCATCTCTCTAAGACTTGTTTCAATGTCATTTTTCTAAAAATAAAAACACATCAAGGATCACCACCCTTAAACAACATTGGTGTACCATGAACCAAATTACTTTCCTTTAAACCACTCCTCGAGCAAAAACTCATATGGATTTACTTCATAAAATGAGAATATGATAGATTGGTTTCTCAACATAGATCTGCCTACCTTTCTATGTACTCTAGATGATGTAAGGATATTGGTAATGATCATCTCTAAACAATAAGTACACTAAAATTTCATTGATATGCATTTATAACTCTCCTAAGCCACACTCACTTAGAACAAGATTCAATTTCCTTAATTAAACCCTAGAACCATGTATCCTGACCATGTGTTCCATGGTTCTATAAGAGTTGAACAGTATCATGTCACTCAATCAATTTATGGTTTATCCCACATCCTGGTAACTTCTTTTAATTTACCCAAACTGTAAGTCAACCAGCCTATAAGCACCATATTTGAAATGGTTGATCCTTGGACCGTACCAGGATGTTCACCAATGTAGAATTATAGATAGTTTTCCCAGGAAATTTGTGTGAGTTAAAATTAACCTATATAGAAAGTGTAAATCTCATAAAACCCAGTTAAAAAACCTTTTTCATGATTCTGATAGTCATCCATCAAAAATGCCAAACAAACCATGCTACTCGACACATCAGTTTTCATTAAGCCGGATATTCCCTCAGATATCTTCATTATTTTTGGGCATCACTCTTGAGCCACAATTTAATGAATGACCACCCATCTCACTGTTTCATTTCAAACAGGAATTATTCAAAAAAGAAATCACTTTTCAAATTCCCAAGGAAACTAAAGAGTCATGACCAACTTATCTATTTTTGATAATAATCACTTGGGTTGTTTTGAAAAATCTAAGGCATAACTTTTCTTGGATTTAAGGGATCAAGAACCTTCCATTAACTAGTCTAAAAATGATCATAAAACATAGATAATTAACATAATGTCAAATTTAACCCTTGAAAAACCTCTCTCATGGGTTTTCCTTTGAACAAACATAATGTAGACCAACTAGGTTCTGAGTCCAAAGTGATCATATCTGGTTCCTTTAACCTATCACTATGGTCTCTGGAATATGAACTATATCCTATTTGAAGAATTTTTTTAGACGGTATGTAATTCATATGAAACTCTCTTTGTAAGAGTTAAAACTAAGGGCAGTTTAAAGACTATCGACCTATGAGGGTCAATCCAGTTAACATAATAACAACAACACTACCTTCAAAGAGTCGGGTTATGGGGCCATGATCATCAATTAGAATCTAAATAGAGAAGTGCTCCCCGTAAGGTTACAATTAAAAAATAATAAAAGTGATAACACTTAATTAGAATCCTTATATTGTAATAATCCCTATAAGTTTAACTTATCATACAACCACCCATCTACCTAGGGTGTCCATTCATCATATGAGAGTCCTACTTAGAATAAAGATGCTCAAACAGCCCCACACATCTAAAACTCTTCCTAAGAATTCTAAAATTCTTTATGATCTGAGTGATATACCAATATTGGGATGTCCCCTTTCCAAAAATAAATCATTTATTTTAAAACTATATTCATTCTAAATTCAGAACGCATGACTTAACACCCGTCATTTAGGTTCAATGTAACCTAATAAGAAGTCACATTAGCCTTCGGACAACACTCATGTTCCCATTCTAAGGTAGAACTTAGGGTAAATTTAAAAATCCCCTTACCTGAAGGCCAAACTGGGAACACAAAATTAATGTGTTTTTATAATATTACATCGATTCAAATTTGATCTTAAATATATAAAATTATAGGTTTTAAGAACATAAAGTACCAGTTATAGGGAATATGTGATTGGTACTTTATTTAGCTAACACCTCAAAGAAGCATAGGCAAGTTATATAAAACTTCCTTTTATGTTTCATATATTTAGATGAAATACTATCACAATTTAGGTAATTTTATGTCATAAATCCTTTTTATCCATTTCATTTATCCAAAAATTTATCACAATTGGTTGTAGTTAATGAAAATGTCAATTTACAAGCTATAGAGGTAAACCCCACTTTAGTTTGTAATTTCCATTTTAATTATCTTATTCCTTGTAATATTAAAGATAAAAATTAGTTAAAAGGTGTTTTATTAATTACTGTGACTAGTAAATTAATATTTTACCATTTATTTATATGTAACACTGTATGAGCGACTATAATAACTTTAAATATATATCCAATTAAAATAAACATGACCCCATGGGGTTATGTAACAAGGAATAAAAGGAATATGGAAATAAATTAGGGGTGAAATATCTCATTCATAATTTTTAAAATACTTAGGTATAGTTGTGAATTTATAAATTTAGTTATATGGGTTTTCAGAACCAAGTAATAGAGGTACAATCCATTATAAAAGTAACGATTTCCTGTAAGAAAAAAAAGTGAATTTATCATATTCATATAAGAATCATGGTTTAGTTAGATGAATTTCTTTTCCTAAATTATAAAGGTACATTCCTTTATAAGTTAAAATAATCATTTATATAATTGAAAACTAGTTTTATCTTTTATTTTAGAATAAAATAATTCCATATATGTTTTTTACATTGTTTGGGTCACCATCCTTTAATTTACGATGGCCCATACACTTCATAAATAGAAAAAAATGTTCCTATTTAATTAAAAATATTAATTTTTCATACCAAGAAACCAATGTTCCATTGCATTAATGTATCATAATTAGTCAATGAAGGTGTCACCATCCAAAAATATGGGAAAACACCATTATGTTTTCCATTGATACTTTATGAACCAATAGTTTTATCGTAATATAAAAATAGTTATATCAAATTTTTAAAAAATTATAGGCATGTATCAAGAAACCAAAAAATCATATTATACATTAAATCATGATAAATAATCATATAATCATGTTATATAGATAACATGTCACGTAATCATGAAGTCATGTAATGAAAAAAACATGGCATGGAAAATGAATGACATGTGAATCGTTTTATCAAAAAAATGATTCATGTAGGGATACTTCTTTTATATACTATGAAAAGATTAAAATCTTAACAATAAATAAATTAATGACTAGAAAAAGTACAATTGTCACCTGGGGTGAAATAATAATCAACTATAATATAAAACAACAATCTCATACCTGGATACTTGATCTTTACCTCATGTGTGGATTGGATGGACCCAAACACATGCTATTTTCCATTTTCCAACACATTACTAGTATCTTTTATTCCATCCTAAAATATTCATAAGAAAAATAAAGTAAACCTCTAATACCACTTTGTAACATCCTGACCCAGGAGCGACAATATCGGTGCCCCGAGTCGATACACCACTTGGCCTCAAGCGCACCACCTCGCATACAAGATGATGTTGACTATAAGTGTGGGTATACAAGTGGTACAATGGTAGAGTATACCCTCTATATCAATGAAACATAGGTGAATATAATAACTAACAATCAATAAATAATGAATAATGAACCATTGATGAATATACTGAATAATGAATATAAGAACAAAATCATACATGATGAAATGATAAAATAGGACTAGACTTAAAAATGAAAAATAAAGAAAAGACTCTGAATTTAGAATGAAATATGAATAAATACACATTCACTACTCCAAAACTCCCATATCTGGTCCTATTCCACAAGGAAACATCACAAAGTATAACTATACCCTAACGTATAACAAATGATGTCTTTCTAGGTACCAAATGGTGGATTCTATAGGTGTGGGAAATAATCAATATTCCCCCACCAAAGACGCCAAAATAAATACAGTCCATGTATATAAAATATTATTGTGCTTGTATATTAAAATCAGGGTAGTACAATTAATAATAAATATAATGAAGTCAACTCAGGTTCCTCATGGAAACCCAGATTACCATAAATTCGTTGGACTAAGCCAGAATGTATCTAAACATGCCATCATGTATATAAGAGAATAAAGGATATTATTTTTAAAGATATATACATGCACCAATGTTGGCCTATGGATTAGTTTGTAGGATTCTATATAATAATAATAATAAGTTTCACATTTTATTATGGGACATTATTCCCAATGATATTAATTTATTAATAGTAAGGGACAACATTCCCTGGTACACCATGACTGAGAATCACAATATGAGGGATGCCATGCCCAAGGACATTATTCCTAAGTATCATAATATAATGGAATCTACGCCCAGGGACTTCATTCCTGAGTGTCATAATATAATGTCATTCCTAGGGACATCGTGCCCAAGTATCATAATATATTGGATGTCATACCTGATTATCACAATTTAAGGAACATCATTCGTAAGTATCATAATATAAGGGAAATTGTGCCCATGTATCACATTATAATGAAAGATGTGCCTGAGTGTCATAATATAATGGATGAAATGATTGAGTATCAGGAATAATAATTTAAATTGGAAATTTTAGTAATCATTCCACATTATCACTCAAGTAGAATTCATTAAGAGTCCATCCCATTTATATAACTAAGTATGCTACAAGAAGTACCATTACATAATAAAATTCAACAAGATTATGCAATTTAGGTTTAAGAATAACTAGTAAAAAGGCTTATGTATGTAATAATTCCATATTATCAAATTGGTCCAAGGAAAAAAATTAAATTTCAAAAATAGAGACTAAGGAAAGCACCCATATTGTAGCATAATAATTTTACCAAATTTAATAATTCCTTATAATTTTAAGATAGAGCACCTCAATGGTTATTTTATTATAAAATAGAGCATGATAGGATTACCAATTCATTCATTTTAGACTAACCATATCTTTCATCATGGATAATTCAACTAAGCTAAAAGGTGATTTAAATTGAAAATAGTGCATTTTAATCGTAAGTGAATAAAAAATTCCTATAGACTTTATTAAAACTCACCGCATTTGGTTTCTTGGGTTGGGTTCACGGACCCTCAACCATGATAATGGTTTTAAAGAACATCAAGGGAGTGTTCTAGGAATTTAATTTTAACCATTTCAATATTTAGGATGAATAAGAGGAAAGTCCATCATGTGGTATTATAGAAATATCAAATAAATGGGAAATATATTTCCGAAAAGTATCTAGAACACCAAAAATATACCAAGGGTTCTTTACTCAAACATTAATAGACTTTGATTCAATCTGAGATGGGATAAATTGGTGGAATAGTCAGATGTACTAAAAATAGGATTAATTAACTAACATGAAGATAACAATGAATATAGTGAGATAATTCATCTTATGTTCAACGAATATGACGATTCAATAGATTTCTATGCTAAAGATGGTGATATAATATAAGATAATAAGGATAGGTCTTAAACATACCAATATGATTATAACAAACACATTGACATTCTATTTTGATCTCAAATAAGGGAGATCCACCAAAGGGATTATAAGAGAAAGGGGTATGCATGTGAGAAGCATCTTAGGAAAATGGGATAAGAAAATGGGGGAAAGGGAGGAGGGTAATAAGTTAATTTTTTCCCTTTTAATAAGGTTCATAGTTAGTTTAAATAGTTTTCCTAACCATGCACCGACCATGTAGCTCTCACTAACCAAGATCCATACCCCACAATGTTTGGCTGCAATGTTTGGACTAATCAATGTGACAACCATGTGGTTCTAATAGTTATGTGGAACTATCCGTATAGGTTAGGAACATTGTTTGGAAAACCATGTGTAGCCCATTTTTCTACCTCTACAATTTTATTCGTGAATTCTTCATGGTTATTTGACCCTCTATTCATGGTTTAATAAACCATTTGACACCTCTAATAGGGTAACACAGTTTCTCTTAGTGTATATATTGTTTAAACTAATTGTGTTCCCTTGTCAGTTTCTCCCAGAAAGTGAATTTTGAAATAATTGAACTCTTGAAACAATAAAACTTTTGGGAAACATCTCAAGCCTCAAAACACATCCAAAAAGCACACTTTCAAGTGTTCCAACTCACATATTTTTTTTCTAAATGTTGGATTTTTATTCATCCCAAACACAACTAGAAAAAATAAAATCCTTTGAAAATTTCAATGTGTCCAATCATAATATCGTACAGTAATCTAATTGAGATATCAGTTGAGTCCATCATACAAAACAATTTGGAGAAACTTCCAATAATTTATCAGACATAGGAGGATGATATGGACTCCATGATGTGATCATATAGATAAAAATGGATGAACATTTATGAGTTCACCAAACAAAGAAAGTTGGATGAACATTTTAAAATGGTTGGATGTATAAATCATGAATAGGTTACCAAACATATGTAAAACATGTGATGTTATTGGATAGGATTTTCTAGATGTTTATAATCTCCAAACATAGTGATGCTGTAGAGATGGAGGTTCAATGCCTCAATAATCAGGAATAAATGATTGTGATTTTAACTGGTATTTTACAATATTTTTAATATTATTGACATTTAAATTTGAGTAAAGATCCTATGAAGTTTAAAAACACCAATATATTTGTAGGTTTGAAATTAGTCTACTAAATACATACCTAGGTGGGAATTTTAAATTTGGAAGTGGAAAATTTTAGTTTTAAAATGTGCTTCTCCATGTGTTTTTGGAGATATGATTCCATTATAAAATGAATAAGATGCACTAGGAAGTCATTTTTAGAACTAGATCTTGTGGTTTTTTAAGACATTATTTACAAATTTATGTGGTGGAAAAAATTAATAATTATTCCCCTATGGATTTAAGTATAATATGGATAGGTACTAGAAGAAGAATGTACCAAGTGAAGAAGAATAAGGGATCAGATCGAGAAGAGACGGGATTTGACAAACTATTATTGAATTAACAAGTACCAGATAGAGAAATTATAAATGGAAAGTTAATATATAGATATTTTTTGGATTAATAGTTATTTTATGGATTAGTAAATAATTTAATGGACACACAAGTTCTTTTTAGAATTGAAGAATAAATTATAGATAAATCATTTAGCTGGTGAAAGAGAAGAAGAAGAGAAAGAGGATAAGTCTTGTAATCAATTTGAGTAATATAGTGCTCCACTTGATGTTGTGAGGAGGAATAATACTATGAGCACTTATTTATATAAAATAGAAAATTAAAAAAAATGATTTCTTGGTTCAATTCAAGTAAGAGAAAAGGGAATAAATGAAAAAAGAATCAATGTTACATTTAACATTAAGTCATATCTAGTGGAGGAATTTATTGATGTAATTAATATTCCTAAAATTATGTTGAATATTTTATATATATTTATTATAAATATATATTAAGGAACTATAGTTGGACTTGGCTATTTCCAATCCATGGAATTAGAATTTTCCCCCTTCTAATGTTTAGGGATCCAAACATGTGTTTAGACTTATTTATGAGCTAAAAATGTATCTGGTATTCATTCTTATTGAAAATATATGTTCTAGTCACCACAATATAGAGTAATGAATATATAATCTTATTTAGAAGTAAACCTATTAAAAATATCATGGTCCCTCTTCTATTTTCTTAAATATACTTTCATTCAAAAACAAACATAGAATAAGATAATCTAGATCCTAACATATATAATATGTAAAGGGATAGAAATAATTAATTGGTTAAAACATTACTTGAATGTAATTACCCCTCCCCCCACTCAATATTTAATATATCTTGAAGTGGATCTATCAATTTCTATCACATCTAAGGTTCACCTCCATTAGATTATCTGTATTAGAAATTTTTCTCATTTGAATATTTTAGTATCTTTTTTTGTTCATAGTGAATTTTTGTTTTGATTATTAATTATCTATATTAAATTATAATTATATTTCAAACTAGACCATGATAATAAGAAAAACAATTGCACAATGTCGAAAAATAAGTCCCTCTTAAGATAAGAGGAAGTAAGAAATTCTGTTTCTCCAAGACTAGATAAAAAAGATAGATCTATATTGGAATGTGATGAACATGTAGTTCAAATTATAACAAAGGAAAAGAAAAACACTCCTACCATAATTGTATCATAGTCCAGTGATAACGAGTTTTGTGATAATTCATTCAAAAACTACAATCAATAAGAAAAACCTATATTTTTTTGTAATGATGACCTATTTAAAACTTCTTAGGATATATCAGTTAGTAAATTAAAATATATTCTGTTCTACATTCCCAGAGAAATATTCTCTCTTATTTGAATCATCTTTAAAATAAAGTAATAATAATTCACCCACCATTAATATGAAACAAATAGAAAATAGAATTCCTTATAATAAAATTTTATATAAGCATAGATCTCTCCAAGAAGGTGGTATCCCTTGATAAAATAAATGTATAGCTGAAATTAGTTTCTAAAAATTTGAAAAAAAAAATTATTTGATAAGTTACAAATAGTTATGTATTCATTAATACTCTTGGATATAATACCCAAGAACATTATAAAAAACTAAAAAAATTATTATTGTAGATTATTCTCAACTATATGTAAAATCAAAGATAATCAGGAAATATTATTCCTTGATTATGGAAGGAAATTATAATCATGATAATTAAGTTGATAAAATGAAAAGGTATTGTGAATAGAATTTTATTATGATTGAATATAATAAAAACACCATTAATATGAGGTTCCTAGAATTAGATATTATTCAATCATGAAAAAAACATGTTAATTATTTAAAAAATAATATGAAAGATTTTACTATTAAAAAATGACCAATAGATGATATTATGATGAAATACCTCTAATATGTGAAAATAAAATCATCACATCATTTTATGATATATTAGAAGATAATATAAAGAAATATGTACCATTCATTCCTTCATATAATGTTTAATCTAAAAAATCTTCATGAATAGTATTGGTTCGATAAAAGTTATACAAGTATAGATGAATAGATGCTTTGAGGATCCTAACACCATGTCCTTAGTAGATGGTAGATATAGTAGGTATTATGGTTCCACACAAATTTCTTAATAATATCCAAAGAAAAAAATAGAATTAAATGCATTTAAAAAGATCAATAGCTGAAGTTAAATGTTAGTGTTATAACAGTATTGTGTATTGTGAATTATATTTTTATTATAATACACTAATTGAAAAGGAAAAAAAGTAAGCACATGTCAAGCGGAAGTAAGAAATATGTGAAAAAGAACTTTCAGAAAATTAATAAAATTCTATGTATTTAAAAAAATTAATAATTAAAATTATATGTGATCTATGCAACAATGGTGGTCACAATATTGGTGACTTTTCATCTCAACACGTATCAAAAGATTTTGAAAATATAATTCCATGGATGTTGGTAAAGAAATAAGAATAATACTTAGAGAAAAGGTAGATGAATATTTCATTTTATAAATCTCCAAGGAAGAAATCATAGAATAAAAATTATAGGTCCATGTATACTAAATCAGAATGTAGAATAATAGTGTTATATCCAAAAGAAATAATGTGAAGAATGGATCTTATATTATGCCATATTGATAATCCAAGAATGATTTCAATGACGCCAAAGATATAATAGTTTCTTTTAAAATAGATTTGGGGAAGTAAATAACTATGGTTGATGCACCAACAAATACTAGTGAAAAATGAAAATAAAATATTCTACTTGAATAAGATTAATTTCACAAGAAGTTCTCAATAAAAGAATACCCTCTTGTAAAATAAGTTTTGTGTGTGTGGTGAAACTTTATTGGGCACACTTTTAGATATTTATCTATAATAATTAAAGTAAAATAAGAAATATTAAATAATATAAAAGTTTAACTAGGTGATATAGGTCACAAAAAACTACTAATATGTGATAATTCATGAACAAATAAGTTGACTAATTGATAAGATCTGTGCTTACAAAATCCCAATTAATGTAAAAAAGTGTGAGCATGAAGAGTGAATGAAATGGAGAAACATGGTTTATAGAAACATATTAACCTTTTTATTCATATTTATAAATAGTAAGAGCTACTATATTCCTTTAGTTGTTATATTTTGTACTTTTACATTCAATACATGGAATTGAAGGTGAAGCATAGTCTTAGGGGGATAAGATAGTGTATGGATTGTGAACATTGGAGAGAATTATATAAATAATTTATCATCCAGAAAATATTCCTAAATTATTATAATGAAAAAACTTATAATAGAATCATCCATGATGAATAAGAATTAGTTTTTTTCAACACATTATAGAAAATTAAAGAATATCCCATCTCATTTTAATCATACATTTTTAATTCCAATGTAATATATTAAATAATATCATTAATGGTGAAGATGTAGAAGGTATCTTGTCTTGATATCCACATGAAGAAAATATATTTGGAATTGTTCATAATATTCTAAATAATATCTACTTAAAATACTCATCATTATGAAGATCATGAGAAATTACTTTTTGAGGGTGGGGGTTAGGTAGAGTATGTTCAATGAGGTTCTAGAACTATTCTCTCACACAAAATTGATCATTCTGGAAATTTATTTCTAATCATGTAATTAAAGATGTATGATTTCTTTATTTATTTTCCTTGATAACTAAAATGAAAATTCTTTTACAAAGGGGTGGATTGAATTAATTAATGATATAAGATAAGTAAAATAAGTAAGGTGTGCCATGGATTATTATCTTAATATTTGTACTTAAATGATTTTATCCAATGTTTTTAATTAAATATAGGAGTTTCATATTGATTCATTTTAAACATGTGTCTTATCAAAGTTGGAGTCATTTTCCTATGATAAAAATAGATAAACATTGAAGAAAATATTGTGTGTCCTAATTTAATTTGGAATTATTCTTTTTCATAAGTGATAATATATTTTTAAAATCAAATCCTTTTGGTTTCTATAAAAGGCATTGATCGCTAATACAAATAGTGATAAGGTTGATGGAAAATTTATTTAGAATGAATTGGTAACTTTTTTCCATGTAATTTTCATTTCTTGTAAATAAGGGAGAGAGAATTTGTAGTTAACGGGTGAAAGAATTTGGGATAAAAGAGTTAAATATTCACATATTGACATACTCATGTGGAAGGTGTTTCAAACAAATAATAATGGGGATATTGTTGATCCCACGTTGGGTGTGTTGTATCTTTCCAATGTTTTTCAAGGAAATAAAATGATTTCATTGATGCTAATATGATGAATAGGTTGTAAAGAAAATTTATCTTTGATGTTGTAAAAAAAAGTAACATGGTGATGATGAAGTATTTTTTGAAGTATCCAAGCCTATTACTGATGAAGAGGTAGATTATATGTTAAATGGAGACGGTTACGGTAATGTTATGACTATAAAGAATCCAATATTTTTAATAGGATAATAAGTTAATAATTATTATTATCCTTGAAGAAGAAATATTATCTTATTTCCATTTTATAATTTTGAATTTATTCAAAGGTAAATCATTATTTGGAAATATTGACATAATTATGATGATTTGTAAGATGATATTAATATAACAAATGTGTAATTTGTTGATTTTAGAACAACATTTTTCAAAAACAAGATAAATATAGGCTTTTTAAAGAGTGTTCTAAAAATAGAAATAATATTCCAATGGATTTATGTGGTCAGACAAAGTGTAATGAACTGAGTTCCTCAAAAGATATCTAGTGGATGGATGGGTTTTAATTGAAGACAATAAAATGTGTCTATCAGAATCCTTCCCAAGAACATCAGATTATTTTTTTTGGAAGACTTTTATTAGTGGATTCTTAAAAATGTATTCTTTATTTATTAAACAACACAATGTCTAGGGGCCTTGATTCAATTTGAATATTGGAAGAAAAAAATATTCTATGATCAAATTCAGTCAATGAAATAAAGGAAACTTAACTAGATAGATAGGTATGACACTATCAAACTAAGTCTGTTAGAAAAAAACTGGTCATTCATTTATGATCATCATAGTAACAAAAATATTATTTTCAAAAATATATTCATGATTATATCTTAAGTTGTTTAAAGAAATAATTTTTTGTAATAAAAATGGATATATAAGTATTATGATAGTTTCTAAAAGAGACATATGGATGAGCAACTATGATATCATCAGATAGAGGAATTTTTTTAGACCAACCATATATAGTTTTATAGAAAAGATTCTACCAGATAAATAAGTTTATTTAAATGAATTTTAAAAAGGTTCTGAGTGATTACACCAATATTTTTTAATAAAGTCATCAAACAAGGATTCATGAACAATGTTTTAGGATATAGGTTTCCAATTAAATTCATCAGACAAAAAATTATTGAATAAATTCAATTGATAAAGTTTTCCTAACTACATTAACTTAATATAGAAACGTTTCTAAATCCACCAAAAAAAGAATTATAGTCTGTTTATCAGAATAATTTTGTAATTGATGTTATTAAATTTAATTTTTTGAGTGAATTCATTGGTCAAAGGTTTCTAAATTATTAGAGTGAGGATTATAGAAATATACATAAAATACAAGAATAAATATCTTTTTATATGATAAAATTGTATAGAATAAACAAATCCTTTGAATAAAAACAATAAAATAGAATTGTATGAAGTTTATTAATGGATAATACTAATGAATATAAAATAAATTAATGTCATATAATGAATAGAATTATTGAGTTTTGTTAGGTTCAACACATAAGATAAACATCCATAAATTCATCAGATATAGGAATCAGAGTATACCTCCCAAAGTGAATCATAGAGATATTATCAGAGGAACATTTATGAGTTCACCAGACAAAGAAAACTAGATGAACATTTTGAAACCATCAGATGGAGGAATCTACTAAATATTACCAGGATAATGTTTCTAGATATAGGGAAATCCTAGGAGGTTATCATGAAATGTACCCCATGTTTTTATAATCTCCAAACACTTTGATGATACTGAGCTAGATGTTTAATAAATTAATAAACATTAAGGAAGTATTGTGATTATAATTAAGATTTTAAGTTGTTTTCAACATTATTGACACTAATATTTTAGGAAATATCAAATGAATTTTATTAACTCCAATTTATTTAGATGTTTGAAATTGGTCAAATAAGGAAATAATAAATTTGGAATATAAAATTTGGAAAGGGTAAATTCAAATTTGAGTTTACACTTCTCCGTAAGTTTTAGAGAAATTATGCCTATATAAAGGGGATAAATTTGATGATAATTGATTATTCAAAGTAGTTAGTGTGGTTGTGTTTTTTTAAGTACTTTTTGATGAATTGATGTGATAACTAGGAATATTGAAAAGAATTACCTTTTTTAGAAATATAAAAGGTAGAGGTACTAGAAGAAGAGTCTTTTAGATGAAGAAGAAGAAGAATGGACAGTACAAAGAAGTGAGGAAAGAATCATATAAATTGGTATTATATGGATAGGTATTTAATGAAAAAAATTTATATAGATAGGCACTGAATAGAGAAGTATTTTATAAATAAAAATCATATAGATTAGTGTGAAATGTACCATAAAAATAGGTTCTATATGAAAGTGAATAAGTTATAGAGAATTCTTGTGCCCTATGAAACAGAAGAAGAATAAAAGAAGAATAATTCTTGCAATAATTGTAATAAAATGAACACTCTAGTTGCTATTTTTAATAGGAAGAAGGTTGTGTGTGCTACTTTACATAAAATCTAATAATAATAAAAAGAGTTTCATTCATGTTATTTTGAGTGTAAGAGAAAAAGGATTAAAATAATTAATAAACACTATAAAATTAAACATGAGTCACATATGGTAAGGGACTTTATTAATATTGAAAAGAATATGACGGAGTTGAATATTTTTTCCCATGTATCATAAAGATCTATAAAGGCATTGAAATTAGTCTAGGTTATTTCTATTTTAATTAATCTATATTTTTTTATCCCTCATTCTAAAGTGTTGGGAGGAACACTTAGAGTTTGTTCTATTTATAATCCAAACCACTATAACTTGTATTGATTATATTGAATAATTTGTAATCTGATCACCATTATATATAGTATGTAATTACTACTCTTATTGGATAGTGAACCTTGTGAAAATATCATGTGGAATCCTTTATTTTCATTCATATACTTGCATATAAAAAATAATATATAACAAGAGAATATGGATCCTACCAATTATAATAGGTAAAAGGATAAAATGTTTTAATTAGTGAAAAACATCCCCAACACCTATCCCCCCCCCAATGATAACTGTATCCTAAAGTGTTTATATCAAAATAAAAAAAAATATCACAGGCATCCCCACTAAGGGAAACTAACTATCCTTAGACTAATTTTACACAATCATCACATGGGACCTACTATCTACCTCAATTAAGACATAAATATTAAAAAAAATACACAATAATAAATTTTATTATCGATTAATTAATTTCTCATTAATTAATTGTTACTATTTTCATTTCCAAGATTAATTATTTAATTTCTTAATCCAAGAGTCGGTGACACGAACAATTCTTTACTTATCTTATCAAGTATTTCATCATTATATGTAAACACCATGAACTAAACATATTAATTTATTAGTTTAATTATTACCTAATAATAATTAACGTACTTGAGTACTTTTCCATGGCTACCACTTAAAAATTTCACTCATTTTTTATTGCACTAAACTATAAAAAGAAGTTGGAAACTAGTAATTTTAATAACACATGTCCATCTGACCATCTAGAAATAATCAACCATGATTAAACACATCGATGAGAAAGCCCCACTCTAAACATTCCCCTACCACCCCAGAGTTCCACACCATTACTTATAGTATAAAATTTTTCTCACCATCATCATCATCAACCATCACTATGGCATGGGCTCCCAACCCCTGAAACATTATGTCAAAGGTAAAACAACATAGTCACAGGCCTTTAGACCATTTCTCATCAAAGGGTTCCCAACCCATGAAAGGTTATTAAAAAATAAAAAAATACACAAATCCCAATAGCACATTTATATTTAAAATTAATTTTCCATATATAATAAATTGATCTAAGGATATAAAATCAAGGCATTTTAGCCTCCTGATAAGGAATGGGCTCGTTCATCCACTATTGGTAAAAACTCTATCAAGGCATCATATTTTTTTTGGTGTGATTGTATTTTTTGAAAATTCATGATGACCTCAAAGAGTATGGTTGGTGTTTGCTGAAGGAAGTGTTTAAGGTGGTGCAGTTTCTGAGTGTTTTCCCTATTTTGGACCTCAAAATCAAGAGTTTGGTTTTTTGAAAAGGAATGTTTTTTTCAAAAAGGAGTTCACAGGATGTCAAATGAAATTCATAAAAATTAATCTTTATACATAGCAATGCTATGAAAATTGTGAAGGATGGTATGTGGACTACAAAGCATGGAATACAGACCATGTAGGAGGAATAGTTCACAGATTCAGGATGGTTCATGGGAAGGCCTGCAGTTCATATAAGTATTGAGGTATATTGGATGGATTATCATTTTTGGAAAAAGTTTTTGATAATAGGATCCAAAAATTGTTTCGTTTGTGGAAGAAATAGGCCGCTGTGACGAAGAGTGGTGGTACACAAACCTCATAGGTGAAAATAATTTGTCGGAGAAACAGTACACAGTGAAGTCTATACCGCATCTATGATTTGGGGAGATCATATTGGCCAGATTTTTGGATCTATTTGAATATTTAAGGAGATATAATCCCATCATTACATAGATTTATTTTCAATAGAGAAAATATTTTCTCCCAGAAGAAATTAGGAAAAGTCCGAAAGAGGTTTGTGAGGAAAGATTCTATAATGGGTGAAGTATTTCGTGAGAATAGTCCATGAAAGAGTTTTTTCAGGACACTATAGCATGTAAATAAAATCGTTCCTTAGAGGAGAATTAGTCTACATAGAATAAGAGGTTCATGAAAGTGAAGGTAGTATACTGAGGAGATACGGTTTTCGAATGTGAATGTGTTACGCGGAGTCGGTATGCGACGGTGGAAGAGGAGGAAGTTTGGGGAAGACGTGATTCATGAATCATTAACACTATATAGATGAAGAAAATTGTTTGTGAAGGGACTTAAATAGTTTGCGAAATCAATTTTTGATAACTAATAATATTCGAGAATTTTTATTTCATCTATGGTTGAAAATGAGAATTCAATAAATAATCTACTGATAATTAAGGATGTGTGCATTTGTGAAAATTAAGGGACCTTCATGTTTATAAACTATGAGCTGATCCCTTCAAGATTAGTGATAAAATTAATAGGAAGCTAGTAATCCTTCCAACCATCATTGAGAAAGATAAAGAACCATAGGGTGTGACCCTTGGTAATGCAATGAGAAGACCCTAAATTATGTAATGGTAGTGAGACGGGGAATAGAAGTGATCTAGACCAAACGTTATAATTATATGTGAGCATTAATGGATTTGGTACATCAACACATCATCGTTTTATGCTCCTTGGACATATCCTAGTGAGGTTTAACCAAGTAAAATTGTTGGTTCTTATGTTTCAATTAATTTTTGTTCATATATTTATTTGGGAGAAAGAGTGAAGCATTTTTTGTTTAATGATGAAACAAGATCTGAATTGGTTGTAGTTTTAATTTTTCATACCCTGATTCACCACACCCCCTCTTAGGTATTTGACCACTTGGACCTATTATACACAATCCTTTATTCTTATTAAATATCTGTTTTAATTCCATCATTATTTATCCAGCCCATCATGCATAGATCATCCACACAAGGAAGACTAAGGGAATTATCCAACCATAGATAAAGAAAAAATAAAGCATGCTTCAAAGTATTTTTCTCATAGTTAAATAAAACTGAAATGAGCTCCAAAAACTCTAATCATGGTTATACTACTAATTATCATCATTTGGATTTAAATTGTTTATAACATAATTAAAAATGAAAATAAAAAAAAAGAAAAAAAACTACAAAAAAATTTATAATACATTATCTTGAGAAATAAGTGGCATTTCATGATAGTACATATGATCACACAAAAAACAAAAATTTATCTAAAACTCCACATAGAAAACCAATTATCTTAAACATGTGACAATTAAAATTTCAAATATTTTATTTCTAGAATTGTATGATGATTCTTATCCTAAAAAAATTAAATAACACTACTGCATTTGACTATTAATCTTGTTCCTTGAATTCCTATATTAAAAATATTAAATGTTTAAGATATATCTTGTGACTCATTTTCTCATTAAATTATTCAATTACTAAAAACAATATGATTCTATATAATGTGATAAATTTTAGTGAATAAACTAAACAAAGGCTGGAAAAAATATTTTTTCACAAAATTTATATATTATCAAATAATCATTCAAATTTATATTAAAATTTCATATTATTATCCTATTATGTTCAATCATGACAAATTAGAAAAAAAGTTAAATAATAATTAATTAAAACAAGAAAATAAATAGTGGCAAAGTAACAGATCCCCTGGATTTATTAAAAACTCAATTTTATTCGCAAAAAAAATGTATAATCAATAAATGTTTTAAATTTAAGGAAACGCCACTATATCGTATGCATAGAAACCCACCATCAAGACCAATTTTATTTTTTCAACCCACAAAAAATGAAAATTCTCCAAAAATGAGTTTCCAGAAATAAGAAGAATAATGAAAATCAAAGAAGGAAGAAATGGTAGAACCTTTGTCTTATAAACATTGATCTAGATAAACCAAGGTGTTTACACAATTTAATTTGGGGTTATATGGTGATGAGATGGTTATTTTTTTCTATTGTCTGAGAGAGGTAGTTAAAATATAAACCAGGGGAGATAGACCCCTCTATTTATTATAGAATCTTAAAATCCTTACACAAATTTTAGGGGAATCCCAAAATGTATGTCATGCCTTTGGTCAAAGGGGGGTTTGGTTTTTTGTGGATTCAATCCAAAGATAGCATGCCTTTAATAAACCCTTAACAAAACATTTTGATCTATATAATTTCCTCTACTGTGGTATAACACAAAAACCCAAGTCATTTTACTTCCACCACATCTATCACTATTTCATAGCAAGCTCCAAGATTCCTATTTTAGGCATTGGGATTTTTTGGAAAGCACACCTAGCCATCTTCATCGAAATATATTGTTAATACAGCATCCTCATCCCCATCTCACATTAAAGAATCTTAAAGGAATGTTCCATGTAAAATATAGAGAAAAGATATTTCACTCACCATGGTGAACTCTAACACTATATGGATAACACCATGACCAAAATCAAAAGAAAAATATCTAAAATCCCCTACCCCAAAATAAATCATCTCTGAAGGATTCCAAATATCTAGCACTACACCCACCACCATGGCATCATGACCCTCAAATGATATAACTCAAAGATAACCTCAATAACTCCTTTGAAATTCCTAGTTAAAACTAAAAACCCTAGGAAAAAATAAATATAAAGTGTTTATAAATAAAATACCGTACACTATAAGTTATGGACTCATTAAAATAACACCTTTCAAAGTTTAAACCTAATAAGAAAAAGCATTTTCTTAATGAGAAATGTAAAACTCTTAATCTTTCTTTTTTATTTCACTTCTTTTATTATTATTCTTCCTCCTAAAAATATATACTAACCACCCTAATATATTTAAATTAATATCATTATTATAATTAATTATTATTACTCAAAGGGAATAACAATTATCTACCTTTCTCCCATCCAATTAAAAAATAAAAACAAATTCCTTCATGTGGTCGATTCACTACCCCCATCAATAAAATATTTCCTTTTTCATCACCACCTTATGTAGATGATTTTAAAAATTGAATTAATGAATAAATATAATATTTATGGAAAAAATAAAATTCTAAAAAGTTAAATTGAACATTATATTGGTAATATTAATAATAAATAGTCATAGAGATTTAAACCACCTAAAAAAATACTGATACATCTTTAATAATATAAATGTATATTTTGTAATACATTATTATGTATAATATTTATGCTGCCAGAATGATAAATAATATATATTTATATAATTTTATATATTATGGAACTACTTTATGACACTTTTCCATGTTCATCGTAGTAAATAAATTTTGTAGAAATTGATCAAAAAAACCTAAGTGGTCAATATGAACAAAAACTATGCAATAAATAATTGAAATATGATAATAAATACACTTTAACAAATAAAATTTACATAAAATGTTCCAAAAAGAAATTATTAATGATTCTTGATTTATTATATAAGAGGTTATAACATCTTTGACGAGGAGATAATCCAAGTTAATGTTTATTCATCTCAATTTCAATTCCTCAAGACATGTTTCTTATTATCTACCAATTTAATTTTATAAGGTGTAAATAATTCCCTATTGAATATTTATATCTTAAAAAAATTATAATTGTGAGTTTCACTTTCATTTAGGCTATCCAGATTCATTTTTTTTTATTCATAGATTACTTAAGTTTCAATTTTTTTTGTTAACTTAATTTTCATTCCTTGAATTATAACCTTTAATATTTAACTCCAAAATTATATATTTGGTTTATTACCCCCATTGTTTTTATTATATTATATTCCTTATTTATTTTCCAGTAAATTAAATTTCTTTCTCATTAACTCTTTCTTAAATGATTCTTACTTCAAGTCATTTATGATTTATATAAGGTGTTTTTCATCACAAATTTCATTCTTTAATAGGTGTTCAAATTATGCACCTATTTTAATTTATATAGTGTGTATAGTGATAATTTTAAATTTTATGTTAGAATTTTATTTTATTAATGGTATTTAAATTCTCATTTCATTATCTTTATTTTGAGTTTTTTTATTCAAAATTTATCGAACCCCTATCCGTTAATTTTGATATCTCATATTAAATACAATTTTTTTATTCATAAAATTATATTTGATGAAATTATATATTATTTATATTTAGAAACCCATATTTTTTTCTTCAAATCTTTTTATTTCTTTGTTTTTCATGTTTTTTAACAATTTCATATCTTTTCGTTCATAATTAAACCCAAAGGTTCCTTGTAAGTGGACTTATCCTTATCTTCTTTTTTGGTCAGGTATTTTTTTACCTCAATGTTCATATTAATTACATTTTGTTATAAAAATACTCTAATTTTTATTATTTTATACATAGAATATGATTTAGTAGTGGAATTAATCTTCTTTATTTACATGTATTACGGCCATGTTTTATAGATTTCTTTACGAAACTCGTTTCTTTGTCGAGTTAAGTGTGAATTGCTGAAATAATGAATATTGTGTTCTATGGGAAACATATACATATATATATATATTATCATATGATTTATGAGCACAAAATTTTATATCCCTCTAATGCATTGGGTAATTTCTATACCCCTTGATATGAAATTTTTAGGATTATAGAGTAATCCCAATCTACTATGGGACTCTGTCCAATATGTGATGATGGTCTTGAGAGTGAACTTTTAAATATTATTATGATATCATTTTTATTTTATTTCAAATTATTTTGATTCTATAATCCTACAATATCTTCTTCCTTATTCTAAAAGTCATTTGTTATGATTCCTGAACTATCATCCATGTTTTATCAAGTTTCAATTAATTAAGTTATGGTCTTATTTCTTGATTATATTCTCATACGAACATGTTTATCACATACTCACTTATGATATTCAAATATTATAATTGTGTTTACCCTTACTGATTGTTTGAGCTCAACTTCCTATGTTTCAATTTCCACATGTTATGAATAAGAGTATTACATATGATAGGTCTATATGGGTGTCATGTTTGGAGATCTTTCTGGAATACGTTTAATAATTATCATAAAATAAGGAATATAATGTTTAGTGGAAAAAATTACTATTTTTTGGGAAATAAATGGGTATTTGTGTTAATGGTTTTTCCTATTTCTCTAAAACTCTAAAACTAAAAGTAGATTTTTTATATTAGTGAATCATTATTTTTTTTGATATAATAATTACATATGTTTAAGATTTGTTTAATTTAGTTGGTAACAATTAAATTTATTCAAAATATATGTTTTTTTCTTTTAAGACTTTAGAAAATATTGAGGAATATTTTTGAAGCCTTATATTGAGATGGAGAGATATTTCGAGGCCTAGTGAGCTTAGTGTTTATATCATAAAAATAATAAGTATATTAATATCATGAGTGCACTCGTATACTGAAATAGGGAAATAAATCTCAAACAGAGAGTCAAATAAAAATCTGAGACTTCTTTTGAGTCAAAAACATGATATTTACCCTAGGCTTGACAAAATCCATAAGTGTGTTGGGTGTTCAGCTTAAGCACCATCATTGGTAGATAAATAAATAATTAAATTATTTTTTCAATAAATGATAAAAACCTAAATTTATATTATACATATCATATTTTGGAAAAAATTTAGGGTTATAAACATAACACTAATAATTGACAGAGAGGGTTGGAGGATATCGTTAGTAGATGGAAACATATTGAAGGATCAGATTGATACCCTTGGGATTGTCTATGCCAATGGAGTTCATGGATCTCTCTTACTACTACAACAAATAATCATTCTTTGTCAGTGATCAATATAAAATCCAAGTAGGACACTTGATTTATGAATATTCCTCCAATTTATATATCTCATGTTAAAAGTGGATCAAATTCACTACAAATAATTGATTCATGCATTAACGGTTGATTTATTTTTTGATTTATTTGATGGTTGTTTATTTGGTTCTTAATTAATTATTCTAATTATAAAATATATGCCAACCCAAAAAATAGTTGAGGTTCTATCCTCTTTTTTATTTTATTCTTTTCTCCACCTTTTCTTCACATGTTCATCATTGGAAGCTTTTTTGGCCTGTAGTTTGATGAATACATGATATTTGATATTTTTGTGACCATTCATTGGGAAAAAATTGATGTTGTGGGTGTGGTTCATGATTGAGGGTGTTATTGAAGTGTAACCAAGAATGTGGCTTCCAAAGGAGAATCTAGATCAATGGTTATCATTTTCCAAATTTTACATGTCACGAAGGTATGGGAAAGTGACAGTGGGACTCCAAAGAGTGATTTTTGAGTGGTTCAAATCCCGAATTCTGGTCACCGATGATGGTGAAGCTCAATCGACGCTTGATCCATGTTTCCTAGGTGTGATTAATGTCATTGGTGATGCAATCATGATACATGTGAAAAAACTATGGGTTTGCACAAATACCATAACAAACGGAATTTAATGTGGAGATACACGTCATGTGTGACCATGGATACAGTGCTAGGTTTTATGCATGAGGAAAAAGATAACACATTGTGTGACACGTGTCACACGCCATGTGACCTAGTATTAGTGCCTCATCATAGAAAAATAAGGATACAAGGTCATGGACACATCCAGTGTACCTGGGTTGAGATGTGTACTTAGACATGGCCAAGAACACAAACATGAACAAGTGTACACAGGAATAACCCAAAGTACATGGAAATAGACGGTTGAACATGGTAATGATATAGTGTACCTCTACACACTATATAACCTCATGGGACACATCATGTAATTCAAGGAACAAGCTATGTGGTATAGACATACATGGGCAGACCTCAGGGAAGTAAGACACATCATGTACCCCTAGTATATCTCATGTACTTCCTCCAACAATGTATAATGCTCATTTGAACTTTAGTATGGAAAAATTTATTTAGATTGGGTTCCCTCAATCCATCCCTATGAGGGTATAGTGTGTCATTATATCTTCAAACTATGAATTTTATCCCCTCTAAAGTATTAGTATTATATATAGTTATAGTAATTCACTCCCTCCCCCTAGGCTTGAGCCAGGGTCCTTTATGTTCTTCTACCATAAGTGGGTTTTTAGGAATCATCATGAACCACATACATAATAATTTTTCCCCTATATAGTAGGGTTAATCCATATTTGGTTGTTTCTATATCCCATGGCCCTGGGTGTGATCCCCTATTTTTCTATCGATCTCTTTAAAATTTTATCTTGCCATCTTCCCTATGTGGGGTTTGTAGAATCAACGTGACCAACACTACATTAGTGTATGATCCCCTATATAGCATGTTATTCTAGATGTAATTGTAATAACACCTAGTGGTTGGGTGTATTTTCCTCATCATGTACTAATTTTCTTAGAGTTTCGATGATGAATTCTTCATGGAGAGGCTAGAAAAAAAACATGAAATATTGAAATAGTGTAGTCGATGACAGCATAGCTCATGGATTGAGTTCCCCCATATGAGTGTTACCTAAAATCTCAATCTGAATCATAGGATAGATTTATTCGTTTACCTTATCCGAAGACTGAGGGACTATCATGAGTTTATGGATGTTGTTATCATATGTATCATATTATGGTTAGCATGCAATTGTTATGATCTTACTACTCTTCCTCTCTTTATGCTTTATGTTTTTTGATTTCAGGGTGTCCTATAGGGTATTTTTATACTCACACCTACATGGTATTTACTCGTACATGTCATGTATTATGTTGGAAGCATAATATTTGATAGATTCCTTGGTGGAATAGGTGTGTAATCAGGCTAGTTTGGGCTAGAAAGACAAATATGTATACAAATGTTGCATTTGAAAAAAGTTTCATCCTTCGGTGTAGGTTGGGATTTATTTTTTTCTAATTTTGGGGGATTTTATTTGGACTCGTTATTTCTCTTTGGTATTTTATTAGTAGTTAGATGTGTGATATATGCAGTGTATGAATTATTAGTATCAATTTTTCTTTACATTTAATCATTTCTATGGGATTTTTGATGTGTACATATGTACCAATACTTTAGGATAATTACTCCTAGGTGTGTTATATGCCTACCTTGTGCAAGCCACCTTCCCCTAGATTATTGGAGGTGATCTTGGTATATTCACATGTGTTTTATTAGTATCCAAGTGAGAATTAATGGGGTGAGTCTTGACAGAGTGGTATCAGAGGTTTGTTCCACCTTAGGACAAAATAATGGAGGTCTAACTAGTTTTAAGGATTTTGGATTTGGAATTAAGGAAATATTGTTTAAATGATTCAAGTTCATCTCTTAGGTTGGTGACTCTAGTGTTGTTGTATTGGACAATATATCCATTCATCGAGACTAAAATAAATTGTATTTTGACTCAGTATGTATAGACACTGGTCACTATGGAAAAACATTGAAACATGCATCATATAAAAAGTGGTTGTGGTTTATGTTTCCTTCTTTAGTTAGGTTACCAAATATACTATTTTACCATGCTATATCTTTATGATTCTCAAGATTTCTACATGATAATATCTATCTAGGATTTTGAGATAGTGTTGTGGTGATTATCAGTTGAGTACTGAGGCCTCACTCTAGGTCCTTATTCTGGGGGTGATCCCCAATTGTATGAACATAGTAGTGCTACCACCTATAGAGTAGTTATTTTATCCTTCGATGGATATAATGGATGTTCTAACATATTCTAGGAATCTTATATCTCTAGTTGGTCAGGTAGATGATATGTGTAGGTTTAATGAGATAGATGAGTTCCAATGATAGGGACCACTAAGGTTACATGGCCTTCCAGACACTGGGTAGTGGAGGTTTTTCTCAAAGAGGTGGTCTAGGTTTTAAATTATGAAAACCCTTACTGATTGGATGGATGTGTTATTGAGTGAGAGTTACAATATATAGAGATATATATCTCTCATTAATTATTAAGGGGAAGACCCCCATTTTCTTGGATGTACAATACTTGCATGAGTTGTTGTGAGAATGTACCACTCAGTTAGAACCTCTATCAGTGGTGGTCCCAACAGAAAGACTTCTAAATTGTGATACATGGAATTAGTGGAGCCATGTGATGGTAAATTTTTACATATCTTTACACTCACAAGAAAGAGTGACACTTCCCCCATTGATATAGGTTTTTTGGGGTGATCTAAAAATATGTGGGTGAGTGAGTGTTACCTAAAGTAGATAGTGTTGAGTTTTGGTGGATGAGTTCCTTTGACTCATGTGTGTAGGGAATTTTGGTGCACTAATGTGTTGGAGAAATCCCAGGTTATGGTAAATAGGTGGGAAAGGAAATGAATTAGTTCGATACAGTGGTATTTTTTAGCCTAGAGGCTTTGAGTACAATCTGAGTTATAAGGGGTGTCTTAATTTCCCCAGTTGTATTTTTCGTACAGATTCATGATCCACCTTTACCTTAGTGTGTCCCTTATTCAAGACCTAGTGATACTAGTGGAGCCTTTTTTATCGGACCTTTTCTTGGAGGCTCCTGCTGAGAGAATCAGTGATCACAAACTTCTATTAATAGTTTGACCTGAATTTGGAAGGATAAATATCATCATGTGGGGTCTTTCTATAGAATCATTGAGACTATATGATGTTTCCCCTCAGTATGGATTATTTTCCTAACATTAGTGTTTAGTTTTTTACCACTAATGAGTGTGATGGATTTTTCCTCCTTCAATAAAAAGTTTTTCGAGGCATATCATGATGAGATCATGTACAGGAGGATACAACCCACTTTTTATCAGTTGGATTGTATGACCCTTGGAGTGGTAGATTCGATGATATTTTGGTGTCCTACATTGGTGGTGGAGTATGAGTATTTCATTCCTAGGTACATATTGTGTTTTCCTACTCATAAATATTTGGGATTCTTTATAGAATATATCCCAGGGATTAGCCCAATATTTTTTCTTGAATATCAGATGGCTCCCACTGAGCTTCATAAGATGAAGGTGATAATTTTGGTTTTTAGAGAGAAGTATTTGTTAAGGCCTAGTATGTTTACCTTGGAATCCCATTTTTGTTCAAAAAAGAGGCAGATGAGAAATTAAGGTTGGAATTGGATTAACTTCATCTGAAATAGGTGACACAAGGAAGGGTATCCACCACCTAATAATCATTGACTTCTTTTACTATTGGATAGGGGTGAAGTGGTTCTCGGAGTTCTAGCTCACCAATGGTTATCACGAGCTATGATTTTGAATTAAAAAGGTTATAAATAAAGTGTCTTTCCAAATAGGTTGTACTCAATTTAAGTTCATGGTGATAAAATTCAGCTTGTTGAACACCCCAGCAGATATATGGGACATAGGAATGGAATTATTATCTCTTCTTGGATAATTTATTAGTATTCGTCATTGATGACATACATGTGTACTCCATTTCAAAGCTAGAGTACACAAGAAATTTGAGAATGGTTTTGTATATTCTTTGAGAGTACCAACATTATCATTAGCTCTTGAAGTGTCGGTATTGGATTCAGGAGGTCCACTGCTTGGGTTTTGTCTTCATAGAAATGGGAGTAGCAGTGGGGTTAGTTGAGTTTGAGTCATTTATATCTTGGTATCCATTTGAAGAAATTTCCCTTGAGGGTGAGGATTTTATAGTTTACCTCTGGTCAATGATTTTTAACCCTTCTCTTCTTCAGTGATCCATATAATCACAACCTAGAGATATCAATTGTGAGATATTTCATGACTAGATATCCACTAGAATTTTCCTTAATGGATTTTCCGATGGTGGGGATAACTTTAATCTTGTTCAAGGATGAATGAAGAAACCAATTACAAATTTATATAATGTATTCAGGTGGTTTTTCCTCGTAGCAGTACATATGATATAGGTATTGATGTAACAAGATCCCTTGGAATTAGTTTGGTAGGCAAGGGAGTTTCGGTGAGTTTTTAAGTTAGTATTTTGGTGTATCACCTATCTATAGGTTAAGACTAAAAATATTTTTGGGATGTTTTGGGATTATTGTGAATGTAGGGGATAGTCTAGATTCATGGAATTCACTCAAAGATATTTTCAAACTATAATGATTGTGTCACATAACAATTAGTGAAAGGATGTGGGAAGCCTTTGGGGACTCAGTAGCGATTGTGAAAAACATTTTACCCAAGTCATGTATCTAGTTAAATTGGACCATTTATATTCTAGTACACATGATTTAGGTTTTCATGATAGTTATAATTCATAAATGGGAATATATTATACCATTGGTGGAGTTTACATACCATAAAAATTACCACTCCCCCATCATTGTAGCACCATTTGGGGCCATATATGGGGGACCCTATAGGTCACCATTGAATTGTTCAGATCTAGTTGTAGAAAACACTTTTTTACCTAGATTTGTTACTAGTGGTATACTTAAAAGGTTCAGTTCATATAGGGGTGGATGAGGATGTCCCAAAGATATCAAGGTTCCTTTTCAAACTAGTGATGGAGGCCTTTATAGTTTGAGGAGGAATAACTTGTGTTCTGAAGGATATTACATCATCAAGGATTGCATGGATTTTTCTAGTATAGTAGGATATATCTAGGGTTCATAGGCCCTTCTCCTAGTTACTATGTTGGTTTAGTGAGGTGGCATACAACTAGACCATAAAACTATCATTAGATTGGGTGCTTGATGTTTTCCATGAGTCTCTACTAAGGATACATGTGCAAGAATCATTTCACATGGTCAACCAGGATGAGTTAGATATTAAGAGTGTAGTTATATTTTTGAGGATCTTGAGGTTCTTGATAATGTTGATTACTATCCAGATAAGTCCTTTCTTGGGAAAGTGTTTCCCTTGGGTGTGTGTTTGTGGACATAGCAGAAACTTTAAAGAGAACTCCTGGGAGTGGGGAACACAGTTTTAAGCTTAGTATCCTCCCTTATGAGTAGGATTTTTTATTTGTTTGATAAAAATACTAGAATGTGGGGATAATGAAGAATTTATATTATTTTCCGAAGGCTTTATAAAATATTATGGAATATTTTCATATTCATACACTAGGACAACATGAGACTCTAAGGCTCATTGAGCCCGATATTGATATTAATGAAATAATAAATATATTAAAAACATTCACAAACATCATTCCTAAAATAATATAATAACTCCAAAACAGATTCAAAAATTGTAAATACGACACCATCATTGACTCGGGAACATTGGTTTTACCCATTTCAAGATATAATCCTTATGTTCATTGGGTGTTTAGCTTCGCCACCATTGAGGTTACATAAATAATTAAATAAAAAATTGTTTATTTAGTTATTTAATTAAATAAATAAACAAAATAAATTAGATAAATATGTTTTAATTTCCAATTATTGGTGTTAGCCACTAAATCCTAAGAATTGAGAGAGATCATTGGAGGAGATTGTTAGAGGACAACAATGGATCGAAGGATCGGATCGATACTACATCAATCATCTATTCCATTGGAGTTCATGGATCATTCCAATGACTAAGATGCAAGATCATTATTCATCAATGAATGATCCAAACTAGAGTTAAGACATCTGATTTATGTGGATTCATCTTGTTTGGATACCCTTTGTCAAACATTAATCAATTTCACTAACAATAATAGATTCATGCAATGATGGTTGATTTATTTTACAGTTGATTTTATGGTTTATTACTAGGTTATTTTTTCACCATTATAATTTAAAAAAATTGATGCCAAGCGAAAAAATAGTAAAGGATCATTCCACATTTTTTGTTTTGTGGTTTTTTCCCCTGTTTCTCTGTACATTATTCACGGGAAATTTCTTTGTCCTACAATTTGATGAATACCTAGTATTATATCATTCTATGACTATTATTAAGAACAAATAATTAATTTAACTGGTATATCTTATGATTAAGGGATCAATCGAGTTGTGAAAATGATGGAACATGACCAGAGGTAGATCAAGATCAATGCTTCCCATTATCCTAGTTTGATTTTTGACAGTGGTGTGGTTTGAAGATGGTGAATCTTGATGGAGTGATTTTCGAGTTCATCAAAGATTGAATTCTTGTCAATGGTGAAAATGAAACTTGGTCAAGTCTAGAACATATTTCCTTGGGTGTGATCATCCATGGAAGTGATGGAATTGGGAGATATAAGAATGATGCCATGGGTTTATGAAAATTCCATTATACTGAGCATGTAATATGAAGATACGCATTTTGTGGGGTCTTAAAGACAATGTTAGGGTTTATTCTTGAAGACAATGATCAGACTCCATGTGAAACATGTCATATCCCATGTGACCCAAAGCTAGGGTCTAACCATGTACCTCATAGGATACATGGGTGTAGATTTGGACGAAGTACATGAGTTGAGTCATCTACCTAGACATGGCCAACTACATGGTCATGACCAGGTGTACATGGGAATGAGTTTGCAGACCTATACACACCATTTACCCCCTCTTAGATATACTTTACATTGAAAAACATGTTGTGTGAGATTTCAATATATGTGAAGAATCCCAGGAAGAAGGAAATTCCATGTACCCCTATTACATGTCGTGTACTTCCTCCATAGAGGGTTCAGTCCCCTATTCTATTTAGTATGGAAAAGGTTCCATATGGTGTTTTCCCTAATTCTATCCATATGTGGGTATAGTGTGTAATTATATCTCAAACAGATGATTGTGATGACCTCTAAGGTATTAGTCTTGGATAGAGTTGTAGGAATCCCCCCCCCCCAGAGGCCAAGGGCAGTATCCTCTATCATCTTCTTCACAAAGAGGGGTTCTAGAAATCAGTGTAACTAACATACATGGGTTTTTATCCCTAACATTGTAGGGTTCATCCAAATAGGGTTGTCAGTATAAACCATGGTCTAGGGTGTGATCCCCTATCTCTATATAAATCTTTTCGATGTTATGTCATGTTATCTTCCATAATTTGTGTTTCTCTCATCATTATGACCAAGACTACATTGGTGTATAATCCCCTATTTAGTGATTTATTCTATAATGGGTTGTATTATCACCCAAAGGATGGGTTTTTTTCCCTTATCTTATACAAATATTTTTTAAGTTTTAGAAAGTACTACTTCCTGGAGGGGCCTGAAAAACATAGCCTCTTGAAATAGTGTCATTGGTGAAAACTTTGCTCATATAGTGTGTTCTCCCAAATGAGTTCTACCTTGAATCTCGAGCTAAATCCTAGGATGGATTTTTGGTGGTGATTCTAATCTATGATATATCATTCATCAACAGTGTCTGGATGTTGTTATAATATGTATCATATTCTGGTTGACATGGCCTTATGATTAGCTAACTACACTCCCTCTATTGTTGATTTATGTTTGATGATTTCTGGGTATCCTAATAGATATTTTTATAATCACTCATGTATGGGATCTTCCAACACGCATCATGTCTTATATAGAATAAATCCCATTTGAAAGAGTCCTTTTTGGACTAATAGTTGATAGATATTAGTTTCGGTTAGACAGATTGAGGTGTACACAGGCATTTCATTTGACTGCAGTCCCCCCTTCTGAGTAGGTGGGACATTATTTTCTTCTAGTTTTAGTGGGATTTTAATTTTCCAATTTATTGTTTTCTAGTATTTTTTTCATAATCTGATATGAGACAAATTCTATGTATGCATTATTAGTATCAGTTGTACTATATATTTTATCATTTGTTTGTTCTTGGATATGTGTGTGTGTGTATAGGTAATTTATGATAATGCCTCCCATGTGTGTGATATGATTACTCACACTAGTCATTATCCCCTTACCTATTGGGGGATGGTTTCATATAGTCACACATGTCTTATATCAGGATCGGAAGGTCGTGATGGGTCATGTCATGACAATTTATAAATATTGTGTATTTATAACTAGATCGGGTAGTGTGATTTTGTGGTCTCTCAGATATATGGGTTTATGTTATTGATTTCATCCATATTATCATTCATGTTTGAGTATTTTTTATAAGGAAAATAATTTAAGAGAGTAGTATCATATAGTAAATAGGTATTGGGGTATATCTTTTGAGAGAAGGGATAGTTCTACAGTATAGTTCTTGAGTTGAGGTTTTTAGGTTTGTTATTAGTTGGTGATTCCATTATGTGTGGTTATACATTATAATTAGAGTATAGTTCTTATTATGATTTAGAGTATTTATTTTGGATAGTTTTAGTATCATTATCTCCCTAAGATGTTATGATTTAGGGGCTTCCCATTCAATGTTTTATTTTTATTCACGAGGATAAGAATTATTTGAGAGGTATCAAATGTAGAAGATCTAAATTTCAATGGTCCACTACATTATATTTTCGCGGTGTTATTTTGTTTTGAGTAGATATAAAAGGTGATTCAAAAATAAAAATGTTATTTCTGGATTTTTAAGGGTAAATGAATATATTATGATGGTTTATGTTTTTGAATTTCTAGGGTTTATGTATGGAAAAAATTGTGCTACAAAATTTTATTATAGTCCTTCTTTAAGGACATATCATGGCATGTTCTATATTTGTAGAGGCCCATGATATTTTATATAGAAGAGTGTATAAAAATAGTGTATTTCATATATCTTATTCCATTTAGCATGGGCTCATGTAATAACTCTTGTTATGAAGTATATAATTAATTGATAAGGAGAGAAAATTTTCATTATCTTTCATGTCCCCATGAAAAATTTTCATATCATTTTTCAAAATTCTTGCAAATAAATATTATAATAAAATTTGACCACCTCTATATCTTGTTTAGTTTTCTCCTTTATCTTAAATACTAGGTCACTAAATGTATACATTTAGTGATCTTTCACATTGGGGGAGAATCATATGTTTATCACTTTTTGTGTGTTATCTCATTTTAATCCATACTTATTTTGGGTACATCTTATAATCCTTCTATTTTTCTAATATATTTTTTATTCAGGTTCTCATACAATAATTGTTGAAGCTCCTATTGAGGTAATGGATTTTAAATCCATCTTTTTCTTTGTTATATAAAAAATATGTAATAACATGATTCTATTTTACATATGTAAGTACTTTTACTTTAACTAAAGACCGTAATTAAACTAACTTAATAAATTGGAAAGTGAAAAGTGAATCACATGCTCTTTAAGTATTTTCCTGGATAATTATAATATATTGATTTTGATATTATATTGATAATGTTTTGTTGAAATTTATATTAATTTTGAAAAGATATAGTATTTTTAAATCAATTAAATAAATTAAAACGGTAATGAAATATAGAATATAAAATTTTGGAATTATTGTCTAATATTTTTTGATAATTATAGGATGAGGCATGATTTATTGAATTTTCATTATAGTCGTGATTATCAAGCAATTTATTATTATAATCATGTTACTGTAATATAGAGATATATTAACTTGTTATTGATTTTATGTCTAAATTCTTGTATTGATTTATTTCATTTTATATTAGTATAGATTTTTAAATGTGGTTAATATTGTATCTTATTGAGATTTAACAAACAACTTACAATTTATAAATCAAACAGGGAGGGATGAAATATAAAAATGTTGAATGTCAAATTATATGATTAATTGTGAGAAGGAATTAGTTCTTAATTATACTATTTTTATGTGGTTTTATAATTGTGATGATGGGTTAATTGTGTGTCATAATTATTATGGTAAAGAGGTGATGGAATATTTATTTTTTTTGTGATGATTGATATATATGACAGGGTATAGTATGAATAATTTTTAATATAAGGTATAGGTGATGTTTTTAATAATTTCTTTATTATTGATGTGGAATTATTGATGAGGTAATTTTTGTTCATGTAATAGTTTCCTAGAATATGGTTAAAATAATTATTAAATTAACTATTAAGAAAATAAGTTTGGAATTGGTCAAAATTAATTATTATTCATTGAATAAAATCGTGTATATAAAATATCAATATATTAATTTTTAAATGGTTAATAAATAATGTGTGTAGTGAATATGAAAATCATTTTGACCCAATAGTGGGAAAGATAATATGATATATGAAATGGGATAAAGATGATTTGTTGTCAATGGTGATATGGTGTAGTAGTGTAGTTATCTAGAGGTGGCAATGATGTTGTTGTGTGGTGATGAGAGTTGTGCTTATAGTATCTTGTATTAGGTATTTTTCCCTCTATTGGGTTTCTATGCTATAATATAGTCATTATAGTTTTTAATTTTTTATACACCACCACCCAAGTTGGATAACATGACCAACACCTGTACGAGGTCTTGAAGTCTACGTGAAAGGATTCTATGGTGTGATTAATGATTAATCAAAGGTTATAAATGTATATAAACCTAAAATATGAATAACATCATACCATTAAAATATAAATCGAGTAACCTATAAATAATGAATCCATACCCTACATTTATTTACACTACTACATCCTTCTTATTGAAGTTATTGATAAAGATCACCAAGTAAAAACAAAATGATTTTTCCATACAAGGTGTATATAGTAGTTTCACAAAATCACCCAAAATCATTGAGAAGGACCTTTCTATTACTTTATGGCATTCTATTATCTCAGAATAAATCAAGGAAGAGGTGAGCTTTTGGAAGGGAGAGTTATATTCATATATCACTTCATGAGAACACACACACGTCACATAGCCTTTCTTCCTTTATATAAGAAATCATGATGTTTCTAGAGCCATTAATTTACTCATACATTTCATAAACATGTGATTAATTCCATTTTTTATATATCAATTAACCCATATAAATTAAATCTTCGATTAATTTTAATGATGGATGATTTATTAGGGACATTCTAATGTTAATTCCTTAATGTTTAGAAGTCTAGTAGATTCATGGAATTGAAAAATGGATCAAATATTTTGATTCATGGCACTAAAACTCAATCATATCATACAATGGGGTATGCCAAACTAACCAATATAATATATCCCCATATCTTAAAATATGATTTTATCATAGTATTAAATTTAATCTTTTTTCCATATTTGATTTATAATCTACCGTATACTATATCATACCATACGATATCGCATGGATTTAAGGAATATTCTATTTAATCTCTCACTTTCACTAAAGCCTAAAATCTAATTTTTTTCACATCACCGTATATCATATCAAATACAATATCATATGAAATTGTATCCAAATATACTTTTTTATATATTCCAAAAAACATTTTAAAAACTATCATTCACTTCACCTTGTATTGCATTCAATGAAATACCTTGTAAAAACACCTTCCAAAAATTCTTTTAGATAAAACTCTAATATAGTTTTAGAGTAACTATTTGAGTCAAACTCAATACCCATTCAGATAACCACAGTGTGATCCAATGCATCTATATAACATTGAAAACAAATAGGAGTATTCAGATCCATGAATGTAAGCATACAGAACCCTATAGCATAGATTTAATGCTACTCAAGTAATAAATGGACTTAGTATGATCCCCATCAGATGCGTGTATTACCATACCGATGTTCACCAGATACATCATGTGAAATATTTTTTAATAATATAATCATTTTTCCCAAGATATTGATTGATAATGGGACAAAGAGTATGTCTAACCCAAATAGTCACCTCATATGTTCCCATATTTAAAAATTATACTTTCTAGAATATTGAATATATCACATTCCATTCATCTAAAATATGATAACATCATATATACCTAATATAGGTTGATAATAAAACAACATTTACCATGTATTTATGGTAATAAATTTCTCATCATATCTCAATTGAGGGAATATATGTCATACATATCATATTATATGATAAAACTATTCTTTTTTTTATTTAACCAATTACATGACCAGAAGGATACACATAAACCCCTAAATTAGATAAACCTAAAGGATTAAGAAATAATGTTTTCTAATCATGATTTTCCTCATGTTAGGTATCACACTAACCTCAATTATAGAGATTAAATCTGAAACATGACCCCAAGTATACTAACAAAATTGTGTACACCACTCTATGTGGAATGACTACTGGGTAATTCAGTGCACAAAACAAACTTTTTACCTCATGATCATGTTATGTATCCTGATAAAATGACCATACTCATGTTAACAAGAAAAATCATAACCTATAACACTTCATGATAATCATAGGTTGTAGATAAATCAATGTTTTACTTTCATATGTCAATTATAATTTCACTTCAATAAATTTGTTTCAACATAATCATATATAAATACAACATGAGATAATTATAAATTAGGTATTATATTTTATATTTCAGGATACAATTTATATTCATAAACTCATTAATAATAATCAAAAATATTATCGCATGCATAACATATCATATAGGATATACAACCAGATCAACATTATATTTGTTACACTTTCTATGGTTTTTCTAAAATCACTAAATTTCTATGTGAGTACTTTATAATAATCAGGTCACCACATGATAAAACCCTCCTAATAAAATATAAAATGAGAGAAATCTATAAATAATGTACTTTTTCATAATGGTGATACTTAGTAATCATATTCATAATTTTTAACTCTTAGAACATATTCAAACTTCTTAACTCTATATAATCAAATATTACAATGTTAAAAATTTATTTTATCTACTTATATTTTTTCTAAGTTATTTATAATCATTATTTAAACCCTTTTAATAAAAATTTAACATTGAAATATGGTGGTAACTAATATAACAATTTAAATTATTTGTTTACAAACACATAAAAAAATTAATTAGGATATAATGTTTTATCCACTTTTTAATGGTAACTAAATGTAACTCTTTTAAATTTATATTTGCCGATATAACCATAATAATTTGGGATATTAAGTTAAATTCACATTAATTATTGACTTGTTTAATAATTTAATTTTTAACATTGAATGAATCTAATCCTGTGATCCTATTAACTTCTTATTGACAATATTCAATTCATAATATAAATCTATGGAAAAAACTATTTTCTTTTTTAAAATAATAATTAGTTCATTTTAGTGGGAATACTAAACAATTAAAGTATTTTTTTTCTATATCATATATTTTAATATATGTGTTTGATGTATTCCTAGAAAACAAGACCTTATCAAATATCTTATTGTGGGTGGTGGAATCAAATTCCCACATATTCTAGGATAAACACTTTATCCTAGATAAAATTTACATTATCCTTGTCTCCTTTTAAAATAGTTTATAAATTTGGATGAATAATAATAAATTAATACCTAAATAGACATCTCATTTATTGAAAAACTCATGATTTATAGACTACACTCAAGGGTGATTATAATGAGACAACAAAACACAAATATTAATTCAAACAATTTCAATTATAAAGTACTTTTTGCATATAATTCATTAATGTAAAAACTTTTTTATCCATTACTCAATTTCATACATTAATCTATTATCAATTCCTTCATCAATTCTATACTTAATTATATTTACATCACTTGAAATGAATATAGTTATAAACAAACACCCTTAAAATAAAATAATTGATTTCTATAACATTAATACCTAAGTTGAGATATCCATAAGGTTTCGAAAAACCCTTCATGTGGTCTATACAGTTCCTTCCTCAATGGATTATTTCTTAACAATTATATCACTCTCACTTATTTATTTTCATTGATTTAATAATATTGGTGGAATCTCAAAAACCTTTTTTCTTATCTCTCTATAGAATAAATTTTATCTTATCCTTTTGCACCATTATGAGGTAACTTGAACCCATACCTCACATATCCTACTAAACTAGCCTCAAAGTATTGAGTAAATAATTTAAAATTTTGTCGATTTCATTCATATTATATTTTACAATAAATTTTTTGACCTTTTTTGATAGTGAGTGTATAATGGATTTCAAATCCAAATAAAGATTAGGAGGTGAACCCATCCTCTAAAATCCATTGACATGCACAATCATATTGACCACATTTGTTAAGAATAAAGTTCCTTTTACCATTTCACAACAAAATACAATCTTTAACACCTTATTTGTCTCATATATATCATGTTCTTGATATATTTTTTTTTATTTGTCTATCGTATTGTAAGAATGCATGGTTTCATGCGTTCTTTTAACTTAGATTCCATGGTCACTAACAAGAGAGAACATACTTGTGGTAGATTCTTTAAATTCATTTCATGAGAATATATATATCTTTTATAAATATATTTACAAGTTATCCACCACATAGAATCTTCCTTCTTGCTTATGAACTATTCTTATGTTCCTGTATCAGCTAGGGAAATTATTTCTATTTATTTTCCCCTTTTACATAATATATCTCAATTTAATTATCAAATATAATGATTTGATATTCTAAAAACGAAGTTTTTATCAAATTATTTTCATGTTTTAGATTTATTTAATAATGAATTTTAAAAAATTGTTTCCCATTGAAATGATAAACCCTTATAAATTCACCATATCCATGAGTGAATCTAGATCTTGATTTCACTCTTTAATGATTCTCCTTTTTCCTTCCTCTATCCACTTATATATTTATGTAATTCATTATCCCAGTCATAACATATAATACTCTTGTATAGTTGAGTATAAAACACTTTTTCCAATCCATAGTATAGATAAACCCAAATCTATTCTTATGGTATCCTTACTCTTAGGGTTTCTCAGTAATGTGTAACCCAAATTTCATGTTGAAATTTGGTTACTAAACAACTAGGGTTATTCATTTCCACCTACATTATATAAGATATTACATGGTCACCAAATTTTTGGAGGACCTACCCAGTTGAATGGTTAAGGTATTAACATGTGTTTTCTTTGAAAATATACTACCACTTAATATTTTTAAGGTATTTTATTATAATAATATTATCATATATTATTACCCTAATTATTAAATTATTCTATAAATTTTTTTTGGTATATTATTTCATACACCAAATTAATATTTTCAAAACCATATTAATATATAACTCTTTACACAACCCATAGTTTATCTTAATCACCCAAAATAGATTCCAAAAATATTTACACATATCCCAATGCATCTTATGAATAAGGTACATAAAATTTTAAGGTAAGGGTTTATAATTATAAGAAATTGATAATATTTACATGAGTAATAATGGATACATGGATAGACAACCTAAACCTTCATAGAATATGGAATAAGCCTCCAGTATAGTGGGAAGTCCGAAACAATTTCCCTCTATCCAATAATACTTTACTCAAGATATTATATAATTCAACCTAACTCTAAGACCTAATATTTATAAGTAGCCACAAATATCTATTTTCTATGTTAGATTTCCCAAAATTATATTATTATTTTAAAACTATTCAGTATTGAAGCATGTAAGTGATTATTTTTGATGTTTTCTTTATTATGATTCTTAAACTCATACACTAAAATGCCCAATCATGTCAGGGATCTTCATCAATGTTATTATCTCTAAAATCCTACATATATTTATCTAGATTTTTATTATGTGTGAGATTAAATACAAACATAAAATGGTGTATGAAATTATTATTGGATACTAAAATTTATTTCTTTATCAAGGGAATGACTCATAGGATTTTAGATGAATACCAGAATCTAATGACCCTCCAGTTGAGTTAAATGAATAATTAAAGGTGGTTTTTCATATAGAGGTTTTAATGGAATGAGATAACACAGATTAATCTATTTTAATGTGATATAAATGTTCATAACCTCATCTACTATGGGAATCTCTATAGAAAGTTCCTTTTGGGGAAAATATGGGTTTTGAGGTTATTGTGAGTAGGACTTTGGAGGCTAATGGCCAGTTGACATGGTTCTTTAGGGATATAAATGGATAGGTGGACATTTATTATAGTGTATACTACATATAAGAATATTTGGATATTATGTAAGAATTTCGTATTAAAACATAGTTCACTGATAGACTCAATAATTCGTTTTCTAGTGTGCTCTGTTCTATTTATGAGGTCACATCCTTGATCCATATCACTCTGAATTTTAACAAAACCATAGGGAAACATGAACTCAAGTGAAACTCCTCATATTCCATAAACTAATAACTTCTCTTCATGTTATATTAGGATAATATCAAGAGAATATTACCTCCCGTTAGAGTATAGATAGTGTTAAAAATAATGGCAGCCACATATAACCAATCTAGATAAATACCAATAACAGGAAAAAAAAGTTCCAAAAAATAATTATAACATCATATATTATAAAAAATGTTGTATTTCACACAAGTTAATTAATCCCCTATAGAAGGATCATATAAAAAATATACAAAAGGAAAAAAAATAACCAAAACCAGAAGAATAATCCCCAAACTAGTTTTTGAATCCAACCTAGCCCCATCATCCATACTACATCCTATCTAGCTAAATCAACCAAGCAGCATTGATTATTTTTCCACGTCCTGTCTTATAACCATATTTTCTGATTGGGAACCCAAGGTGTCCAAAGTATAGTATGAGTACAACTTAGTATGCCACCACTAGTGGTGTCCCTAAATATAACTAATTTGAAAAAAAATTAATGAGGAAGTGATACAATTAAAAAATTTATTACATAGGAAATAAATAAAAAATAATAACAATGATTTTGATGCTCTATATTGACACCGGAGGTTATTAAACCTACTTTAGCTGGTGTTGGATTTCTCTGAGCATATAGTGACATTGTGCCATCAAAAGGTAATAACCAATGGAGACAATTCCTACATTGGAACCAATACTCAATAGGATACATATTTTATCTAGTTTTAGATGTCTCTAAGAACATCGATATTTAAAACAACAAGTAATCATTATTAAGAACATATAAAGAGTGTTTACCACCTCATTGTTTCAATACCTATCGAAGTGAATTTAAAATATATCTCCAAGGGATTTTACAAAACTAATATAAGAGTGTTTTTAATTTCATTAAATCAGGACAACTCTAAGAGTCTTTACAAGAACTTTCATGAACAATTTTAGTATATCCTCTGAATCGGTTACCGAATCTGGCTTATAATATTCCTGATAGGTATTAACAATCCTCTTAGTATGATTTAAAATACCTATTGAGTTAGAAGATAACTTGTGGGAATTATTCTTCCCAATAGATCATAATTAAACATGTAGTGGAGATATAATCGGGATTCCAGCATGACCTGTGCATATGTTAGATATTTGTGCCCAAATAAATAAACATCATCAAAATAAAACGAAAACCTAATAGGGAAAAATGAAAATAAATATAAAACATAGAATCAATAAATAAAACTAAAAATGAATTCATATACAAAATAATGTATGGAAGATATGGTTGTTTCACATTCAATTATACATAAACCAAGAATGAAACCAAACCTCCAAATAGACCTTTAGGTGACCCTATGGGTAAATCTACAACCATACAACCCAACATCGCTTCAAGATGATTGTATCCAAGCTATAACTGGAACCTAAACCTAAAACTAGAATAATAAAAATAATCATTAGAATAAATAATGGAATCTTCCATTACTTCTTTAAAATATGACTCACATAAATCTTGGAGATTTTGGGATTTTAGGAGAAGGCTCTTAAAACATTATTATAGAAATTGATATTTTAAAAAGGATTATTTTTTATATATAATTATAAAAATTAAAAGGGTAATATACTTTCAAAATAATTTTTACAAAGTCTTCAAATAATTTTTTATAAGTCATTTAAATAAGAAATTTTTCTTTTAAAAAATTGTAAAAAGAATATAAGAAATAATATCAATATTAAATATGATAACAACAACGGTAGTGAGATAAGTTCAATGAGAAAATATTAAATAATACATTAGATTAGTGACAAAGAGTAACAAATAATATAAGATAATCAAATACTAGATATCTGGAGATTACTTAAGATCTTAGTGGAAATACCATAACATACTAAATAGGATCTATTATATTTTAACATCTGAAAACTAATAAAAAATATATATTCCTAAAAAATTTAATAAAATAACATCTCTTTATTTGAATTAAAATCAAGTTTAACTAAATTTTAATTGATAAATTTACTTTAAAACATATAATACTAAAACATTATATGAGTAAATTGACTATAATAAACATAAAATTTGTTGGACTCACATGTTTTGATAATCCCAAATCATGTTTTGATAATCCCAAATCATGTTTTGATAATCCCAAATCATTATTCATTTATGTGATAATTATGTTTCTATTACAGGATAATCATTTATGTAAAAATCATGTATATATCAAAGTAATAACTATGTACTTTTAATCTCACTGCTCTCTTGTTTATGCTCACAATGCATAATTTCTCTAAGTGTAAAGGTCACTGATGCAAAGGTCAACGATGCAAAGGTCACCGAAGCGAAGGTCACCAATGCAAAGGTCACCGATGTAAAGGTCATCGATGCAAATGTCATTGATGCTGAGGTCACTGATGCAAAGTTCACTGATAAAAAGGTCAACAATGCTAAGGTCACTGATGCAAATGTCACCGATGCAAAGGTCACAGATGAAAAGGTTACCGATGCAAAGGTCAGTTATGAATGTTACCAATGGAGGATTACATTGAGAAGGTCGTCGATGAAGGCTACTGATGCACACCTACAGTTAAAGCCTACCATTGTGAAGGCTACTGTTACTAGTCTACTATACTCTTCTACTCCATAATTTTTCAAATTCATAATATTATTCTAACGGTAATTTTTTGTAACTTTAATGCTTCTGACATTAATTAATGCTGATTGTGGACATATCAGAAGACTGCATCTGTAGACAGTATGAGGTACGAGGATGACAACATGTGATTTACTTATTCCTATTGTATGACCTCAAATATAAAAGAGAATACCGAGAAAGATAAAAAATATGAATTGTGGCCAAAGGAAAAGTAGTGTGGCATGAGAATCATGTGTCTTTGGATGTGAATAAGCTTACTTGCTATATCAAAAAATAACCATTCAACGCTTACACTTTGAACCCAAGAACCTCAAGAAGATCATTTCAGGAGAATTTTTTCAAGGCTGCCATCTTTGCTTCATCAACTCTTAAACAACACACGAAGAAGAACACTCAATTCTTGAAAGATAGAACCTAGAGTCGCGACACTCTGTTTTGAGAACAACTTCCAGAGAAAGACTCTAACATAAAATTTTACACTCCAAGGAGTCAAGAGATGAACTGAAAACACATAGATCTTTCTAAACTCAAGCTTATAATCTTAGCTCTATTATATTCCTTCATTTTACATTTCTGAGAAATGTGTGTGTCTGTTTGTTACACACATTGTATTCTATGCTTGAACTAAAAGATATTAAAATAATCACATAAAACTTCACTTAAAACTTATCTCCCATGTATAACTGTGGAAGATAACTTGTGTGGTTTATATTGTTTGTTTTTTCCATGAATAACTGTGGTATAGGGTGTGAACCATATACAGTTTTTGAAAACTGTTGTAAAGCCCGATACCGGTTGTGTATCAAGTTTATTATTAATATACATTGCATGGAGGCAGATGATCACCAAGTGGAGAGGATGAAGTCTATGATTGAGATTGAACGCCTTTTTTAATTTCACTATGCTCTATCTTTTTGTTGTACTATGTTTTATATATTTTCCAATTCTTATAACAGCTAAAACATAAAACTGTTTTGCATTCACTTTGATAGCTAGTTTTGATTTGTGTGTGTATGTGTTTATTAAGTAAACTTGTTCCAAAAGTTGAATAAGTGTTTCACACTAATTCAATTGAGGACTAATCACCCTTTTAGAAACCAGTTGACCAACTAAACCTTTATATCTCTACTTCCTTAATTAACTGGTCTGTTTCAAAATTTGGGTAATATTTATAATACAGTTTTTAAGAGAAATTTTATGTAGGAACTCAATTCACCCCCCCCCCCCCCTCGTGACATTCCACTCTGACCAAAATTTTGTATTAGATGATTTTTTTTACTACTACTATGCAAACTGTTGTGGAAGTTGTCACATTCGTTTCAACTGTGATTTTAGTTGTATTTTAAAGATCTTAAAATTTCTGTCATATCTAAATTTTCAGTTCTTTAAAATTATAATTAACAATGGATAATAGATTTGAGGGTGATGCTACTAACAGGACACCTTTATTTAATGGTAATAACTATGCTCAGTGGAAATTAAAAATAAAAATGTATCTAAAGTGCATGGGTCCGGAAATCTAGGACACAATTGAAGAACAACATGTATTGCCTGATACTACTAGGGACACATGGTCTCAGTTGACTAAAGCCACATATAGCAATAACTGTAATGAAATAAATACATTGTACTATTCTCTTGGTGATGAATAATTGAATATAATATCTTCCTGTAAAACTGTATATGAAATTTGGGATACATTGGCTATTTCCCATGAGGGAACAACCAAAGATAAATAAATGAGATTAAATACTTATACTATAAAATATGATAATTTTAAAATGAGGCCTCATGAACCTATCTTTGAAATGTATCTAAGTATCAATGAAATAGTGAATACCATGAGTCTTATTGGGAAACTAGTGGATATTAAGGATCAGATTATGAGATTTCATCGATGCCTACATGACAGATGGAGAGGAACTTTTGTTTCTATCCTAGAATCTTGTGACATAGGCAAGATACCAGTAAAGGAACTAATTGGAATGCTTATGATGTATGAAGAATAGATCAAGAAAAATCAAGAAGGTGATGAAGAACCAAGAAATAAATATGTAGCATTCAATACTACTGCCTCAAAGAGCAAATATAAAGAGAAAGGACAAGCTCTTGTAGACAGTTCCACTAATGAAGACTCATAATTTGATAGTAATGATGAGATGGTTCATCTTTCTAGAAGGTTCAAGAAGTTCTACCACAAGAAGAAGTTATTTAAAAAATCAAACTATAAAGGAAGGTATGCTAATAAAGGAATGTGGAAAAATAACCAAAAATGGAATGACAACACAAGTGATATAGTCTTCTATGAGTGTAAATGAAAAGGTCAGGTGAAGGATGATTTCCCTAAGCTGAACATTGAGAATAAATATGAAGACAAGGGAAAGGGATATAAAAAGTCTATGAAATCTAATTGGAGTTCCTTAGAAGGTATCTCAAATGGATCTGACACTTCATATACTGAGAAGAACAAACATGCAAATCTGTCTTTCATGACAGAAACATCTTAGGTAATACCCAAATCCCCTATACCGAATGGTTACTATTCTGGGAATGAAAGAGAATCAAATAATGATGAAAATATGACTAAGGATGAACTATTTGAATAATGTGGAATGCTTGAGGATAACTCTAATTAACTCAAGGATAAATACAAATTATTAAAAAGATAACATGCTTAAAATGCTAATTATAATTTTTATCTTGATATTGAAAAAGAAATTCTTCTCAACTGTTAAAATAAAATACTGAACATAAATTATAAAATGAGCAATTAAAAATAGATATTGAGAAGCTTACTGCATGTAGGGATACCTTGACTCAGTTTCTAGAAAAACAAATTTCTCAAAAATATAAAAATGGTCTTGGATATCAATCAGGACATCGAAGGATTGTTAAAAATAAATTTGTTCAAAAATAAAGACAGTTCACTACTAGTTCAAGTTCTGGACCATCTTTTGAAAAAGAATTCTCTGAAGGACCTAACAAAGTGTTCATGTCTCAAAACATATCTATTAATTATAGGAAACCTATGATACAAGTATGGTTTCCGAAAGTTTTACTTGCTATCCTCTCTGGACCCAAGAAAATATGGGTACCAAAGTTACCCTACACTTAATCTGTTTTACAGGAAAATTGTCTGAAGAGATCCTATAAGATTCTATAATACTTGGAAATTGGATGTTCAAGACATATGATAGGATCTATTCATGCTTCAAGATCATAATAAAATTTGATGGTGGAAATTTCACATTCGGTGATAATACTAAAGGGATGATCGTCGGTTTAGCCCAAATTCGTAACCCTAACATTATATTACTTTTAAAAGTACTTTTTTATGGGTTAAAATAAAATTTACGATGTATCACTCAGTAGTGTGATGATGGTTTCAATGTTAAATTTTAAAATCATACATGCAATGTTTTTATTTCTAAAAATGATTTAATATTTACTCCTCTTCGAAATGAAAATGTATATTATGCTGATTTAAACTCCTTAGCTAAGTAAAATGTTTCATGTTTAAATGACATTCATAAGGAATCCTGGCTATGGAACAGAGGATTATGACACTGCAATGTGCACTCACGTAAGAAACTAACTTGGAAAGCCTTAGTTATAGACTTACCAAAATTTTATTACCCACATAACAATGTTTTTAATCCCTATCAAAAGGGAAATCAATACAAAGATTCTTTCAATCCAAAGAAAAAAAGTTTCTACTTCTCAACTACTTGAGTTGTTTCACATGGAGTTGTTTTGACCTTCTAGAATTTAAAGTCTAAATGGGAAGCACTGTGTTTATGTTCTTGTAGATGATTTTTCTAGATATAATTGGGTATACTTTCTATCTCACAAAAGTGAAGCATGATATTACTTCATTAAATATTTCATGTTTTTAAAATCTTAGTGGACATAGAATTAAGACCTTGAGAAGTGATCATGGTCGTGAGTTTCAAAATCAGGAATTTGAATCATTTTTCTCACATAATGTCTATACTCACAATTTTTCTTCTCCTAGAACGCCACAAAAAAATGGATTTGTAGAAATAAGAAATAGGAAACTTCAAGAGATTTACCTGACTATTCTAAATGAGTATAATATACATATCTATTGTTTTTTTTTGAAGCTATAAATACAGCCTATTACATTATCAATAGAGTCTTAATTAGACATGTTCTTAAGAAGACCCCTTATGATCTATGGAATAATAGGAAGCCTATGGTTAATTAATTTATAGTTTTTGAATGAAATGTATTCATACTTAATAATAAGGATAATATTGATAAGTTTTCATCCAAAAGTGATGAAGGAATTTAACTAGGTTACTCAATCTCTGGTAAATATTATAGAGTATTCAATAAGATAACTAAATGTGTGGAAGAATTAGTTCATGTCAAATTTTATGAGACTAATTCACAAGAACCCAAAACCTTTGTTGAACACCTTGAGTAAGATTTTTCAATTCTAGATCTTAATGATGAATACAATGAACCCTTAGTGAAAACAACCAGTTCTGAACATTTTCCAGAATCTGTGCATCGTGAATCTAAACCTATAGACAATCATGAAGAGTCTAGTTCAACTCTTTCTAGAGGTATTAAAACTCTCAAGAATCATCCTTTAGATGTTGTATTTGGTGATTTAAATAGAGGAACACAAACTAGAGCTTCTCTAAGAAACCAGGTTGAACATCAATCCTTTCTTTCACAGCTTGAACCTAAAAATATCAATGATGCAATCAATTATGAATTTTTTGTGATGTATATGTAAGAAGAATTAAATCATATTGAAGGACACAAGGTTTAGGAATTAGTATAAAGTCCTAAAGATACGTTGACCATAGGAACTAAATGTTTGTTTATAAATAAAGTTGATGAATGTAGAAACATAGTTAGAAACAAGGCTAGATGATTTTCACATGTATAGAGTCAATAAGAAGGAATAGACTATGAAGAAATGTTTTCACCTGTATCTAGACTACAAGACATTAGTATACTACTTTCTTATACAGCTCATCTAAATTTCAAACATTCTCAAATGGATGACAAAAGTTCATTTTTAAGTGGGTACATAGTTGAGGGCGTATTTTTTGAACAAACCCCTGGTTTTACAAATCCCCATTTTTAAAATCATGTCACTAAACTGTCTAAAGCTTTATATGGTCTAAAAGAATCTCCAAGATCTTGGTATGATAGACTTAGTTATTTTCTTATTTCAAAAGGTTTTACTAAAGGAATAGAGGATACTAATATTTTTATTAAAAGGAGTTCCAAAGATGTTTTAATAGTACAAATCTATGTAGATGATATTATTTTCAGATCCTCTAAAAATTATTTATGTACTGATTTCTAAAAAAATGATGCACGATGAATTCGAAATGAGTTTAATAAGGGAACTCAAATTTTTCCTTGGATTTCAAATTTTTCAAAAAAAATGGTATTGTTTTAAATCATAGTAAATATACTAAGTATATTTTGAAATGTTTTGTTTTGGACTGTAATAAAGGTGGTGATACACCTATGAGTACCACTTGTAAGTTGGATGCTGATAAAACTAGTAAACCAGTGGATCAAACCAATTACTAAGGTATAGTGGGGAGTTTGATCTATATTACTACTAACAGACCTGATATTATGTTCAGTGTATGCATGTGTTCTCATTTTTAATCCAAGTCCAAAGAGTCTCATTTAACTGCTATTAAAGGTATTTTTAAATATCTCAAGTATACTACAAACTTAAGGCTATTTTATCTAAGTGGGAAATCATTTGATTTCATAAGTTATTTGGATGTTGATTTTGTTGGTTGAAAGTTAGATAGAAAAAGAACCTCTGAAACATGTCACATTTTGGGAAAGTCACCAGTATCAAGGTGTAGTGGGAAATAGAATTATGTTGCATTATCTACTGCAGAAGCTGAATATATAGTTGTTGGTAGTTGTTGTTCTCAAATTCTATGGATGAAACACACTTTACTAGAATATGGATATCAATTCAAACATGTTTCTATAATGTGTGATAATACAAGTGCTATTAACAACTCTAAAAATCCAGTATCTCAAGCTAAAACAAAGCACATTGATGTGAGACGTCACTTCTTGAGAGATCATTATCAAAGAGGTGATGTCACTCTTGAATTAATTGGAACTGAAAATCAATTGGATGATATATTCAAAATGCCTTATAATTATGAGAGGTTAAATTACATCAAACATGAGTTAGGTATGATAAATTTTTAAGTTATGAAACCTCACTGTTAGAAACCTCACCATTGGACCTCACTGTTGGACCTCACTGATAGACCTCAACATTGAACCTCACTATTATAAAACTCACCGTTAGAATCCTCTCCATTAGAAACCTCACCGCTAGAAACCTCACTATTGGACCTCACTGGTAAACCTCACTATTAGACCTCACTATTGTCAACTTACTATTTGTTGACCTTTTCTAGGACTTTTCATTTTCTCTGTTGGAATCTAAAACGTTTTCTGTATTACTTATTTATTTTATATGATTTGTTTTTCGATCCCAAAATGATAAAAAAATGTAAATACGACATTTTGATCCACATATACTCTCTCCCAAACCTTTTTTTCCCAATCCTAAGAACCTCACCTTCTTCCTAAATCTTCAAACCTCTCCAGATCAAATTGAAAGATTGAAGAGACTGTTGGTCAGTGATGAAGGAGATGCGCAAAATCCAAAGAGACATCGAGATGAGTCGAGTAGTGGAAGATATGTAGTTTAAGCGTTGATCAACCCTAATTTATCAAAGATGGATATCGTTGTTAAAAAAGAACTGAGTTCTGAATGGTTGTTGACGAGCATAACATTAGTGCTTAAGGAACTTGAAGCTAAAGGCTGGGTCGAATTATTTGTAAACAACAATGGACCATATTACCCAAATTTAGTGAAGGATATTTATGAATTTTTGAAGTTCAAATAGACTAAGGATGAGAACAGAAGGTCTTTAAGGGTAAATGGAGTGATTATGAGCCTTTCCTCTATTGAATGAGATGAGTGTCTGAGAGTACCACATGAAAGGATTTATGATTACGACTCAGGTGTGATGCCTCCCGCTACAGTGTTTTTTTGTTATAAATAAGCCATAACCAAACTGAAAGGGAGTGGTATCCCTAGGAAAGTCATTACTATGGAAATAGAAGGAGAATATAAGTTGTTGTTTAAGTTTGTACTGCATGTCTTGAGTCCCATGAGATGGGGATTTTCTACCTTGAAGTATCAATACATATTTCTTTTTTATTTTTTGAAGCATGGACAGAAGATAAACTTTTTTAAGCTACTGATGATTCAATTAGAAGATATGAAAAATACCAGTTCCAAGTCCAATTCCTTGTTTCACGCTAGATTGATATCCTTGATATTGAAAGTGAAAGGATTTGCTGGAAATAAGAAACAAATAGGTGTAGTAAGGGACAATTTCTGAATTACAAAGGTGATTTGCAAGTTGATTATGATAAATTGGATCCCTTGGCAAAGAATATGGGTGCATGATGAAGCTAATATATATGACTAATTCAACCCTGTTACTCATCCTACTTGGCCTAAGGATAAGAGAGATCATGTTCTAAATCCTGATGAAGTGGAACATGCATATTCAGATGAATAAGAAGAGGATGTTAATGTTCAAGAAATAGAGGATTCTCGTATAGATAACATGAGTGATTTTGAACTTCCCTCAAATCCTTATGCTAATATTGTATCCTTTAGTGATCCCAGTCCACCAAAGAGATTTCCTAGAAGGTAGATAGTCCTAAGGGACAGTGATTATGAAAAGACTGGTGATGAAGAAGGGGTAGAAAATGTCTTAAGAGACATCAGAGAGACCTCATATGAAGATGAGGACACGAAATCTAGTCATGATTACTTTGAGATGGCCACAGGTGAAAGTGATTAAGAATGAACAAGTCTCATTCCCTTGATATGGCATAGAGAAATGGTTGAAATTCTAGATGAAGAGGTTGCTGATTCGGTTGAAGCTAGAATTGTTTTGGAAGTTGTTGAATATTCTGTCAAGGATGTGGTAGTGGACCCTACTGTAGATGCAGTTTATCAAGGAGATATAGAAGAGATGAATGTATTTGAACAGGAGAATTCTCAAAGTGAGGGGGAGGAACCTGTTGCCACAGGTTCAGTAGTTGTAGCTCAGGGAATATAATACTAGTCAGAAGACCCTGGATTTGTGGTTTTAGGTTTAGACAATGGAGATTCTGATAATGATCAGCCTATAAGAATTCCTTTAATCCCTTCAGTTACAGAGACTACTATTGTGCAGCTAGTGGTTCTTTTTCCTCGAGACTATGTGAAGAAGGATGATTTGGAATCAATAAAATCAAATCTGAAGATGCACTTTGATGATATATTTGTTGGGTTAGAGAGGTCTATGACTCAAAATCAAGAAGTTGTAACTTCTGTAGTGGAAATGCTAGTTTCTACCTCTCATTAATTCGTGCTACATGATGTTAAGGAATTCTAGAATCAAGTTAGAGCATTGGAAGATTTTATGGAATCTGTGAAGTAGTCTATTACTATTTTAGAATTCTGTATGGCTTCAAGGGATCAGGTGGAAAAAGATATTAGATATGTTAAAAGTGTGGTTCAGAAAATGGTCATTGTGTTTGAGGACATTAATAAGTCCATATTGACACATGTGAGTGGACAAGATGATTGTGTGATGAGGCTGATCAGTGGGCTGACCAAATCATTTTAGGAGATAATAGCTTTCACTATGGCACCTATGTGTGCATTTGCATCATCTTCAACTACTCCTTTTGCTGATCTAGAAGCTTTTAGATCAGTTGTCTAAGAAGAAGTGGATAATTTCTCTGGTGTAAGTACCTCAGACCCTCAGTCAATGACTCAAGCCATTTATACTACCAGATAAATTCATAACCTTGTGGGAAATTATTTAAGGGAAGCTACTCAAAATCATAAATCCATCAAGGGGAAAGTTGATTACTACTACAAAAGGGTGTACACTAAGCATTAGATGGATGGTCACTTCAAGTTGTTATTGGAGAACTTTAGGATTCCACCTGTCACTCAAGAATTCAAGGATCAGGTAAGCAAACTCAGAGAGTTGACTCCTACCTTAAAGAAATTCTTGCAGAATAAGGATGATTTTAATTTATCTATGGAGAGAGGAGGATGTTTTATTATGGATTTTAGAAAACTTCGTGTACCCTTCCTCCATGTGGACTGCACTCCCATCATTGTTCCTCCAGCCTTGAATTCTACCTGGGCTCCTTCAGGATCTACTAGTGTTGCACCAATGATAACTCATGCCCTGGCCATCAGATGTTTTACCCCTATGATTCCTTAGAGATCCACTCACTATAGGTCTATTGATGCCTCTATTGCTACTCCTCCAACCCTATTGACTGCCATACCTAGGTCTATCCCTCCATATTCATAACCTACCTTCTCAACATCCAAATAAAAAGCTTCTTTGGACACATCTGATGTGTATTGAATGTGGGATGTCTTAGTTGATTGGGATCTTTGTACCATTTTTCATATTTTACAATTGCTTCATTAATGGAAAACTATCTTCTATTTCTTTTTGTCTTTCATTATTTTGGTTAATCACCAAGGGGAGAAACAAATCCAAGTTAGTATATGTTTTAAGCTACCTAACCTGAAAGGGGGAGAAGTTTTTAAGTTGACTGAACTCTTTGCATATATATATTATCTTCAATAAAAATGGTTCAATTTTTACTTATACACTTCTCTAAAGATATTTAGAAAATGTGATTAACCCTGATTCAAAAATACTAACATAATTTGTGATTATAAAAAAGAGTATATTTTTGGACTCACCTATTTTGATAGTCCCGAATCATGTTTTGATAATCCCAAATCATGTTTTGATAATCCAAAATCATATTTCATTCATGTGATAATTATTTTTCTCTTACAGTATAATAATTTATGTGAAAATCATGTTTATATAAAAGTAATAACTATGTACTTTTAATCTCACTGCTCTTTTATTTAAGCTCATAGTGCATAATATCTCTAAGTGAAAAGGTCTCCAATGAAAGGGTCACTGATGCAAAGTTCATTAATGCAAAGGTCACCAATGCAATGGTCACTGATGACATGGTTACGGATGAAAAGGTTACTGATGCAAAGGTCATCGATGCAAAGGTCACCAATTCCAAGGTTACTCATACAAAGGTCACCTATGCAAAGGTCACCGATGTAAAGTTTACAGATGAAAAGGTCACGAATTCAAAGTTCGTCGATGCAAAGGTCACCGTTGTAAAGGTCACTGATTCAAAGGTCACCGATGAAGGTTACCGATGGAAGGTTGCCATTGAGAAGGTCACCGATGAAGGCTACCGATGTACACCTACTATTGAAGCCTACCATTGTGAAGGATACCATTACCATTCTATCATACAATTCTACTCCATACATTTTCAAATAATTAAGATTATCCTAACGGTCATTTTTGTTAACTTTAATGATTCTAACATTAATTAATGTTGATTGTAGATATATCAGGAGACCATATCTAGGGACAGTATGAGGTACGACGAGGAATTCATGTGATTTACATATTCTTATTGTCTGACCTCAAATATAAAAGGGAAGACCGAGAAAGAAAAAAAATATGAATTTTGTCCAGAAGAACAGTAGTGTGGAATTAGAAGCGTGTGTCCATGTTTGTGAAGGAGCGTACTTTCTAGATAAAAAATGAACCATTCAACGCTGAAATTGTGAACCCAAGAACCTTAGGAATATCATTTTGGGAGAATAATTTCAAGGCTTCCTTCTTTGCTTCATCAACTTTCAAACAACACAAGAAGGAGAACATTTTATTCTTAAAAGCTAGAACCTAGAGTTTCAACACTCTGTTTTGAGAAAAACTTCTAGAGAAAGACTCTAAAAGAAAATTCTTCACTCCAAGGAGTCAAGGGCTGAACTGCGAACACATAGAGCTTTTTAAACTCAAGATTATAATCTTAGCTCTATTGTGTTCCTTCATTTTACATTTCTAAAAAGTGTTTCTGTATTTTTGTTACCCACACTATCTCCTATGCTCGAACTGGAGGATACTGAATATACTCACATCAAACTTTACTTATATCTTTTTTCCCATGTATAACTGTCGAAGAGATTTTGTGTGGTCTGAATTGTTTGTTTCTACCACGAAGAACTATGGTAGAGGGTGTGAACTCTGGACACTTTGTGAAAACTATTGTAAAGACCAATACAGGATTTGTATCATGTTTGTTGTTAATATAAACTACTTGGTGGCCAGTGATCACCAACTGTAGAGGATTAAGTCTCAGCTTGAGACTGAACCTCTTAATTAATTTCATTGTGCTCTATATTTTTTTTGTACTCTGTTTTATCTATTTTACCCTTCTTATAACTGCTAAAAGATAAAACTATTTTTCATCCAATTTGATAGTTAGTTTTGTTTTTTGTATGTATATGTTTAATTCAGTAAAGTTGTTTCAAAAGTTGAGGAAGTTTTTCACAAAAATTCCACTATGGACTAATCACTGTTTGAGAAACCTGTTAACCAACTAAACATTTATATCTCTACTTCCTTAATTAACAGGGCCATTTCAAAATTTTGGTAATCTTTATAATAATGTTTTTAATAGAAATTTAAAGTAGGAACTCAATTCACCCCCCTCTTGAGATTCCACTCAAACCAACAAAATTAACATATCTTAAATTAAAGGTAAATATATAAGGAAACCTACCATTAAATCATCGCTTCTATTGCACAAACTAATAATCCACTGCTAGAAAGAAATGATGGATCTAAGGAAACCAAAATCAAACCTAAACAAAAATAAACACAAATTATTGGGTATAAATACTACCTGGGGTTTCAAAAAATTAGGTAAAACACAAATAATGAATAGAAATGTGAGGTTAAACAAGATAGGGAGAATTGAATGAGGAAGGAAGGGCCCAACATTGAAGAACTAGACTCAAATATTAAAGAAACCCTATATAATCCACTATGTAAAGGAGAAAAAATTATTGGAAAGATTTATAAGAGTATTACACACTGGAATATAGGAGAATAGGGTGGTTTAGGGTTTAAATCTAGGATGGATAAAAAGATAAATTCCAAAAAAAATTAAATATAGGCAAGGAGCATGGTTTTTCTTCATGGTTTACCAAATGGTACTCCAACTGTGAACCCCACACAAGCCACACTTGGGATCATACATAGTTTGGTCACATGATTTGAGAAACTATGAACTAAACATGTGAAATGTATCTTCTAAATAACAAACTCAAATGCATTTTTTCACATGGTTTCTACTAACTATGTTCCAACCATGAACATGTGTTGCAAAACAAAGAAAAATATAAAAATAAAACTATTTTAACCTGAAATTCAAGTAATATGTAAAAATAAATTAATGAATAAAATGATAAGGAAAAATAGGGTTAGGTGTGGTAAGAACACTCCATGATCATTTCAATTTTCATCAGATAAATTCAACTCTAAGTTCACTTATACGACCACTCCATGAGTTTTTTCAATTCCCTTAGATGAAGACTGACTCATGGGTGTTTACTAATTATCCTATTTCTTCCATTCCGTTATTGGTTAATCCAATAATACATCATTAGTTACTATTTCAATTTATATGGTCCACATTAGTTAAAAATTATCATTTCATATCACACAATCCATTTACCATCATTAAATAATTGATTATAACCTCAACATTAATATCATTTTTATGTTTCATTATTTATTTCTTCAGGACAATCTTGTTTACCATGATAAAAAAGAAAATTTCCATCTATAACCTTGGGTATCCCCTTCATATCACCCTTTGTTTAAATTATTAAATCACAAAGAAAAAGGAATTGAATATGGAAATAGGATTTTAAGAACACTTATTTAATTCTAGTGTAAAATTACAAATCGGTTGTTACACTTTATATCACCCTTCATAAAAGTTCTATAACACATGTAAATGGGGAATTAGATTAAGTCATACACATATTTAAACCAATTAATTAATTTCAAGGTCACCACCTAGTATGTCAGTATGACCACAATAAATATACACCTAGAAATAAGGCGTTGCAATAGAAAAAATCAAGGGTCCACCTACCTTAGCCTCTTAGGATCGTAATCACCCAATATAAACAATCAATTTTAGATAAAGAAAAATAAATAAAAGAATATAAAAGTGAAATAATAAGGAATATTATATATAAAAATGGATATATCTCTTGGTAGTCAGATAAAGAAATAATAGAGGCAGTTAGAGTCGTATATTTATCTATAGCTTTCCAATTACTCAAAAAGTATATGAAACAACCCAAAGATAAAGAAGATCTAATAAAACTTCAAGAATATGTGGAAGCTATGGAGGGTAAATTTAATGGATAAAATAGGGAGTAAAATCCTATGTTATAACACAATAAGGTTTCCTCAAGGAAAATTATAGGGATAACACATTTTAAAAACTATCTAGTAATTCATCAGCTAGATACTGACCTCCATCGGCTAGCTAGTGGCCCACTAGTGAGCCAATTCACCTAGAATCCATGTAGGGCAACCAGTTAGCCAACTACTTGGTTGGTGGATCTATAATAGATAGTAAGTGGACCTTTTGTGGAATAATTTGTTGAATGCTCTGTCATATTCTATAATTACTAAGTTCAGATCTTCAAAGAACCCTTTATACTTATCCTACTCACATAGGCATACATAATCATTATCACTACAAAATATTATCCAAATTACTAAATGGAAACATACTTCAATGGAGAGTTAGGAATTTATTAACTCCCCATGATATAATATATCGTCTTTGAGATGTACTCCTAAGCATCACCAAGTTTCATCATGGAATAACTTCAGCCACTAAGCTTGCACATCGGACTCGACCTCTCACATCTCCCATTGAATGTGTCTATGTTGAAAAACAAACAAATACTATGGGAAGCATCCTCACAATAAGTGGATTCTCTATATGATCCATGATATGAATGAGATGGTCCTCAAATAATTCATTAGCCTACAGCTCAATTCCATCAATATAAATTACATTATATTTTTTTGAATGATATAATTGAAGTTGAGATACATGAAACACATCATGAATAGTTGCATATCCCAGTAGAATATGGAGTCAATGTTTTATATTAAGGACCGTTTTAGTTGCTAAAAATGATCCCACATACCTCATTACTAACTTCCCATGTCTTAGAATCTGATATTTTCCAATCCTAAAAAACATTCACAAAAATATCTATTCACTTGCCTAAAATTCTAAGCGATGATTTCTCTATTCACCATATGATATCTTCCTGATCTTAGAGGTCACCAAATACTTGTTAATAAACTGAATATGCATTGATATCTCATGAATGAGACTCATTCCAAGAATAGATGACTCTTGAACATCCAGAAAATATAAAGGTGATTGGTATAGCCTCACGTATAATGCATCAAATAGATCATCATAATCAAAGACATGTAGATAATTTTATTGGAAAAATATACCAATTCTAGATGACTCTTCCAAGAACCCCCAAAATTTAGAACACTTTCTTATATCATGTCCTCCACCACCTAAATATTATAATCAAACTACCTATGTATTTGTGGTTGACATGATGTACTCAGGTGTACTTAGGTATCCAGTGACTTTTGTAACCCTTTCTATAATCTCAAGGTATAATGGGAATATATATCTAAGATGATGACTTGTAGCACCCCATGAAAGATAACCACCACATTGATATACAAAATTATGATATCATCATTAGAATAAGACTCTTTCAACTATAAGAAATTAGATAATTTTCTTTTTCAATACATGAAAACTCAAACTACAGTATGAACTTAGGGGTCCTCTGAAAAACCCTCAAAAAATCCATCATCACATCATCCAAATTTTATTCAATAATAGGTGATAGTATGAGGAAACTAGAGTGTTTTTTATGCTTTCCCTTCAGAGGATAACTAGTGGAGAATTGTGTAATGAACCCTATAATTTCTTTCTCTATCCAAGGAAACCAATATTTCCAATACACATCATGGAACATTTTTATCAGGAATGGATTTAATTACTATATTTATGCATGAATGTACCTCATTATCTAATATCTCATACTCATGGGAACTATAACACATTCCCAAACATAATGAATCTCATCATCATCAATACCCTAGTCTAGTGGTGGATCCCCACCATATATATTGTCCCCCAACACCAAGTAATTTGACTCTAAAAGATGGTCGTCATTCACCATATCGAGAAGTGAAGAATAAAATCTCAAAAAATTAAGAGTTTTATAGCCATGATGCTCTTTAACACCTAGACATGGCTTAGAAATAAGTGACACCGTCAATCATTCAATTTTTAACTCCAAAACTAACTAGGAATGAGTCTACTTACTCAATCAATATTCAATAATATTAACCTTTCTAGGAGTGTACACCAACAAAAAAATCAAAATATTATAGGTACTCCACAAATATTCTCTACCAATGGTTCATATCAGACTGTGAGGAAAGATATTAAAATGTCATAAAAACTTTATATACCAAAAAAGTTTTCCCCATAATATAGTTCCACCAACTCATCAAGTTGTGCATCACCATAGCTAATTGAAAATCATGTTTTGGTTATTTATTCTCATACATCCTCAGATTCCTAGACCCATAAGTGACTACTCGTCCATCTAGAATTATCATTACCCAAATATAACAGCAAATAAATAAAAATATAGGGTGTAGACCTTTCATAGATAAGGTATGGTCATAATTCATAAAAAATTAAGCCTCTCCTTCAGTTCCATAAAATAATTTTTATAAGAATCATAACATTAAAAATTCACACCCTTCTTATTCAGGCTCATTAATTGTGATACTAAGTAGTTGAAGTCCTAAATGAACCTCTGATAGTACCCATACAACCCCATAATGATACATTCCTTAAAGAAATTCCTAGGTCTCTCCAAAGAAACCACAGTCTCTACCATTTATGGATCCAGTAATCCTCCTACCATGAATATCAAATTTCCAAATAAGTGAACTTGATCAATCCAAATAGTTACATTGAGTGTTTTTTTATATAGTTCTTTCCATTGAATTTTTCTTAATACTATATACTAAAGTACAGAAAAATCTTACCTGGACATATTATACACAAAAATATTATCAAAAAACGTGAAAATAAATAAATCCATATAGGGGTGAAAACCTAGTTCATCCGATCCATAAACACTACTAGTTAATTCTTCAACCTAAAAAAAATCACAAGGTACTCTTAATGAACATTCCTACTCTTTAATACTATACGAGGAATTTTATAATGTCTCACCCTCAACTGATGGTACCCCGAATGCATATCAAAATTTTAGAAAACATTAGCACCATTAAGATGGTCCAATATATCATCTATAAAAGGTAATAAGTATCAGTTCTTAATCATTATTTGATTTAGTTTTCTATAATACAAGAAAAACCTAATAGAAACAAGTTATTTATAAAATAATAATACTAGATCACCCCAAGGGGACATACTCTTGGGGATAAACCCCTCTTCTTCTAATGCCTCTATCTGAGACTTCAAATCTTGATGATCTGTAAGATATATCCAGTAAAGTGGAATATAAATTGTATTTTTACCTATCATAAGAACAATTATAAAATTGAACCCATGATTAGGTGGTAATCCTTACAATTTCCTCTGGTAAATCATCCTTAAACTGGTTGATAGTGGGAGAAAATATAACAAAAAACATCTCCCCCTCAACTAAAAACAGACCAGAGATATAGGCTCTAACCCCACACATTCACAGATGATCGGGTCCTAAAAACCACTTGCACATCCCATTCACCGATATATCCAAAACCATAACCTTTAAAATAAATAAACAATACTCACCAGTGATAGAAATGTGTCTAATCTTGGCACATAACAAAACAATCCATCGCTAAGATCACACTGAAATTGTTGATCTCTCACACTAAGAAATCCCAAAGGAAATGACAACTTCCAAGAACCAAGGAACATTATGTACACTTTTGAATCCCCTATGATCTCATTCTAAATGGAGTGTTATTTGATAACACTACATAAAGAAACTATATATCCAAAAATAAGACTCCAATAAACTAAGAAGTGATAAAATAATATGAGTCTCCAATATCAAATAAAGTAAATTAAGTGATCGAAGATACTAAAATTGTAACTTAAACTGTAGATGACCCTACATATAGATCAGTTGGAGTATTCTTGATAGAATATAACTAGTTAGAACTAGATCACTATACATAATACCAACTCTCCTAGGTTGTATACCCTAATAGCCTCTATTGTCTCATCTCTTGGCTTATATGTCCCCAACCACAACATGAATGTACAATGGAACTCCAAATACCATCATAATGGGGTTCCAAATATCTATATCCAAAAACCCAACAAAGATCCAAATTCCCTACAACTAGTCGCATGTGAAGCATAAATATAAAAATAGCACCCCATCTTCTTAGAATAACCACACTATCTTAGAGTTAAGGTATAATCTGTCTTAGTATTCCGTAGAAATCACAATTAAATTGTTAAATCAAGATACCCACTAACATAAAAATATAAGAACCACCATTTGGACTAGACCAACCAACACTGCCCTAACTTTTTCTATCTGACTTATGCTTCTTACTACATAAAGAATCACCACCATTGTCTCCCATGGATAAATTATATTATAAAATATGGTTATAACACCTTGAGATTTTGTGAAATTTGTTTTTTCAAATCAATTTAATATTTTGTAGATATTTTTCAATTCATGTAACAATATAGATTTTTTTAATGAAATCACATTGTTTGGATTATGTTATATGCAACACCATGTTAAGCTTGTGCTACACGCAACACCAACCATGTATGAGAATATAATATCCTAATGATTTAAAATATATTTATTATTTTAAATATATTTCATATATTCTATATATCATTCAATTTCTGAGATACCAAGTTAGCATGTGTTACACGCAATAATGATTATCTTTAATGACTTTCATTACATGGATTATTTAGTTTTACCGAACAAAAATATATTATTAAAATATTATTATTTAATATAATAATATATAACCTAAACATTAAATTAATGGTTATGAATAGTATTAACTAACTTAAAAAAATATTCATTTTACAAAAAATATAAAATTAATTCATTGGTTACAAATTAATTAGAAATGGATATAATAACAAAATGAATATAAAGAAAGTATTTTTTAAGAAACAATTTTTATAATCACAAAACCATTTTATCCTAATAAATTAAATTATTAAAATTAGAGAATTATTTTAAATAAATATATAAGTTATATTTTTAATAAAATACTTTTGATATTCATCCAATATATTTGATAAGCATATGATAAGAAGAAGCCCAATATCTCGAATAAAAATAAATATTTTTATAAAGACACTTTTATCACCTTTTAATGAAGAACCTATCTTAAATACGATTTATGGCACTATTATATATATTATATTTCAAAAAAACATCATATTTTAAATATTAATATAAAAATTATCTTAGGGTAATTTCTATGTATTTTTCTGTGAAAATTCATTTTTAATGAATAGTGAAAATACTGAATTTTAATTCAAATTTTATTTTTCATCTAATTTATTTATTATGGTAAATAATATTTTAATTTGTTATTAAAGTAAAATTATATTTATTATATTTAAATTAATCAAATTTATGACATTGGATTAAATTTTACATTTAAATAGAATATAAAAATATAGCAAACTTTTGAACGTTTTTACTTTGAAACCTTGTATTATCATCCTGTCTATGGGATTAAATTTAAATTAATTTCTGCTACTTATGTGATTGTTATTTGGGAAATTTTATTACATATTTGGAATCACCATAATTTTTAATGTTTAATAAGGTAATATTATATTTTTACCAAAAACTATTAGTGAAAGTAATTATAAGTAATTACAATGATTAAAGTGAAATTAAGCTTATCACGGGAATAAACCTTAAACATAAGGGACAAAATGACCTATACACATGTCCAAAACACATTTTATGGACATATTTCGGCCATAAACCTTAAAATATTTAGTTTTCTTGGTTTTTAAATGACTTTTTTAAGGGAAAATGTTGGTAATCCAAACCTTTTTTCAAAAATGCCAAGTGTGTCCCCTCCCATCCCAATAAAATGACACCATTGATCCCCATTAGTCACACCTCTAAAACCACTTAGACTGGGAAAATATCTTCCCAAAAAACTTACCAACATCCCTACTATACTCATTGAAGCCTCCATTTGGCCATAAATCCAAGAAAGGATTCCCTTAGGTGCAAACCAAAAGGAGTTACCCAAATAAGAGGTAATATCTTTCTTCAAGGTCTTTAGTTTTATTTCCATTCTCCACCACTACAGATCACTTTATTCCATTATTATAAAAAAACTATTATAATAAATATATTGATATTTTTTTGTGTAATTATTTGACCTAAACCTACACACACTTCCATATAATGGGTAACAGATATTCTATTTATGTGTACGAAAAACTATCTCCTCGTGAAATGATGATTGTTCATTTTTTTCAATTAATACCTTTAATGGATTGAAATTATGATGTAAACACTATTTATTATTCATATATATTATTTATTATGTATTTACACTTTTATAATTATTTTATAACATATACCTTTTTATTTCCCTTCCTGTGTAAATGTGACAACATTGTTTGGGGAAGTGTGGACTACTGCCTCATCAAAGTGATGTGATTCATTCATAATTTACAAGTAATGTGTTAATAATGGTTTTTAGAACATATATGATATATATAACATAATAATTATATTTTAATTACATTATATATTTAATTTACATACGTTCGTTCAATAAAAAACAAATTGGAAACAACATTTATGCTTATGTAAGGCCTAATGTCTCCATAAACGGTGTATTCCATTTCACATTATTATATTAAATAGATTATTCTGAATAAATATATACTGAATATATATAATTTTTATATAATTTTTTACATTATTTAATTAATTAAATCATAATCAAATTAATATGATCATGAATAATAAATCAAAACATGTGTGAAGATAAAAGCGGATATTACCAGAAGTGAAAACTTATCATAGAATTATTAATAAACAGGTAATATAACTTCGTATAAAAATCATATATTTTATTATATATAATAATATGGTTCTTTAAAATATTTATAATAAACTTATATTTATTATACATGAGTTTGTACAAGTACAATGAGATTCAAGATAGAAGGTAAGGGAATTTCATCTCACTTTTTATTTCTATGAGATACTTGACTTATTCACCACTAATTTATTTTATATTGTGTATAAACTTCACATTAATGTATTATATTATTCATATAAATAAATTTATATGTGTATGAATATCAATTTTATGTTCTCTCTTTCAAGGGTTTTATGGTTCAAAAGTTAGCAAATCAGTAACACAATTTTGTCTTAATTTTCATTCTTAGAGGCCCACCCCATGTTATAAAACTATATTTTTCTAAGAAGTGTATATACTACCTTTGATATGTTATATAATTAATAAAATTCTTTTAATTATATTTTAATCTTTACTTAATTTTATTTTCTTATATATTTATTATGGTTCAAGGTTTCCATGTGGTAATAGTTTATTTAAAAAAAGTCATTGCTTTTTAAGATTTTTATGATTATGCTTCCTTTTATAAAATATTATGATCTATCTATGAAGAAAACTCATGAATTATCTTATCCCCTATTTTATATAAAATATTTTGTATTAGTACCATTTTCCCACTCTTTGGTACTTATAGTAACAAATAAAATGTTTTTATAAAAATCTAACTTTATTTCTTCTTTCGGTTAGAAATCTATGCTCTTTCAAAACCATATTTACTAAAAATTAATGTTTTCAAAAATATTATAATAATATCCTATGATCTTAAAAATATTTTTTTACCCATGTTTTAACTCTTAAAAAAATAGAAAAATGAATCTTAAAGTCTTTTTTCGGTTGAGGATCTTTTCTAAACTTTTTATGGTGAAAACAAATGTTCAGAATATATGGATTTACCCACTATAATGACCATAATTCCATTGAAGCTTACTTTAAAAGAATATAACGTTATTATTTTAATAAATATTTTCTTTAATATTCTGAAAATTTGTTTTTTTTTGTTTTTTTCAATGAAAAATGTCTTCAAAAGTGATTTATGTTTAAAAATTATTTTAAATTATTTTTAAAACTTAATATTTATGTTTTCAAAATAATTCATTCAAATACAGGATTTAAATGATTTTTAAGCATATTTTATATGTTTTAAAATTATTTTTAGTAAAAAAGGATTTCGAAATGATTTCATTCTTATTTTATAAGTTTTCAAGGGAAAATATTTTCAAAATTATTTCAATATTTCTTTCTATGTTTTCAAAGTATTTTCCAAGAAAATGGGTTTCAAAAATTATTTAAGTTTTAAAAAAATTAAATAATAAATGATATTTTCCTCAAGATAATTTTTAAAAGGATTTTTCCAATCTATTTTCCATCTAAGATGACATCCATTGGTGTTACTTAGAACTTTTGGGTAAATTATTCAATGTTTCCATTCATATTCTTTCTATCAATGTTTTATGTTATAATGGTAATATTTTTTTGAAAACATGTTCCCCATTCATGAGTTATATTTTTATTAATATTTTTCCTCTTCCACAGTTTACATTCTTATGAAAACTATTTCTCTTCAATGTGTTATATAATGATAAATGCTTATGAAACCTACTTCCTTTCGCAGGTTATTTTAGGATGAATTGATTATGAAACCTGCATATTTTCCATAGGTTATGCTATGATTAAATTTTTATGAAACCCATTTAACTTCATGAGTTATGATATGGTTTTTATGAAACCCAACTCTTTTTGTGGGTCATGGTATGATTAAAGTTTTTTTATTTTGTGGAATATGTATGTATTGTTTTATCATGTGACGGATGAGACCTATATATCTCTAAAATTAATTAGGTAAGGATAAAGGTTTCCTAAGCTCAAAGGGTACATGTGAGGTCGTCCTGAGATCCAAACAAGATGGTACATAGGAGGAAATCCCAATCCCAAAACAAGAGGGTATATAGGACGGAATCCCAAGCCTGAAGCAGTAGGGTACATAAGAGGGCATTCCAAACCTGAAACAAGAAAGTACATGGGAGGAAATCCTAAGCCTGAACCAGGTACATAAGTTATTATCCCAATCCTAACATTTTCTAAGTTCTTGGTCGGCATCTTTGACATTGGTTTTTTATATTCTTAAGTGTCGGCCACAAATTCTATGCCTTATTCCAATATTATACTTTCATGGATTATGTTTTTTATTTCATTAAAATTCATGTATTATGAACTTCCAATATTTACTCCATGATTCATGTTTATGATCTTAGGATATATAGGGTATGATGTTATAATGTTATGATCACGGTCTCATACACATGTGCTCGTGTTTATGCTTACATGCCTCCCTTGTTTACCCTTACTAAAAATCTAAACTCATCCCTTTTTAATGTTTCCTTTCCAAGGTTATGAAAAAAATAAGTATTATGTATCTAAGAAGGGTTTAAGTCATTAATAACCTAGTGGTAGATAATTTATTTCACTTATGTATCAGTGTTTATGTTTCCATGCTTCCAAGTCACATGACTAGTATGGTCTTTGGGTGAATGTTTTTGTAATGTATTAAGTATTTTGTTAAATTTATGAAATGTTAATGTTTGAAAAGATAGTGACTCTATAGTTAGTATCAAAGTGAATTTTTATTCAACCTTTCTAATATATGATGATAAAACATTAGTGATATCCCATGTTATATTTATAAGGATATGTCTAGGGATGTCTCTAAGGATAAGTATAAGGAAGAGTTAACATTTTACGAAAATGTCCTATAATTTTTGTAAAGGATAGAGTGAGTGGTTCCCTAAAATTACATCCCTATATGGATATTACAAGCGGATGTGACTCTAGAATAGATATACATAGGTGTAATAACTTCTACATGGTGTTCCTATCCTAACTCAGCGTAACCGGGTACATGAAAACGAGCATTGTTGCACACCTAGTTTAACCCACCTGGGGGATATGCTTTGGGAATTCACAAAATCTTTAGGAACCATCATGAAGGATTTAAAAATAAGTTTTCTATGGGATGTTCTTCTAGTGTTTTTTACATTAAATGTAAGAAGCATGAATATTTATATTGAGAAATATTAACACATGATTCATATTTCATATTCTATAAAAGATATATTAATAAATAATATTATGAAGCCTATGTGATGGTTTAAAAATAATTATGGAAGATCAAAGTGTGTGTGTCTTGGAATTAAAATATTTTGTTATTCTAATCATGAAATATATAAGTATTTTCATTATAAGTTTTAATCATGTACTGAAAAGGATATGTTTAATGGTGATGATGGCTTTAAAAATTGATATTCTGACTAAGGTAAGGTAACACTTAATGTGATCAAGATGTTGAGAAAATTTTGTTTCGCTTAGGTAAATACATGATTAATTTAGATAAAGTAAATTGGATAACACTAATTCCCAGGATCTGATTAGTGATTTGTTGAAAAAAATTTCTATGTCATCATGGATGAATTTTACAACTTCTTGTATTTAAGGAATATATCTAGTAACTGTTGTAATAAGGAAGCCTGCCTATCTTCCAAAAGGATTTATGGTAATTCAGGTTATTACCATCTTTCAAAATAATTTACAATGGGGGTATTAAAATGTTTGTAATGTGACAACCAAGAGATTATTTGTTGTATATGTGGGATCAATGTTATGATCATTTCATGACGTATATAATTTTTTTAATTTTAATCTTCTATAATATTTATAGGGTTAACCATTTATAGAAGGGCATAATATTAAAGTAATATCTCACTATAATAGGATTTTTCCATTTTGGATGACATGTGCTAACTATTTTGTTGTGATGATAAGTAAAGGCATATGTAATGACTTATAATTCTATTTATGGATATCTCAGTTTTAAAATAATGAAAGATTCACCATCATTCCCTGGAGTAAAATATGAAGTGGGAATTGATCAAGGTAAGACTAAAGTGTTAGATTGTACATATAAAAAGGAATACAATCAAGTAAGTATATTTCCTTATGTTCCTAGATAGTAAATTAATTCTTAAAATTTAGGAAAAGGATACTGAAAAAGATTTATCCATTAGCCTTTATTTGAGATTAATCAGATGGTCCCTTAGATCATTGTATATTTATGTTTTTTTACCACATACTTCTATTGATCAATGTTCTATATCAATCTCCATCAAAACATAATAGTTAAATTTCCCTTCTACGTCCATATTTTCACTTCCCAGTTATGTTTTCTTTTGTGGAAAGCTAGCCATGAGTTATGTTGGGTAACATTTCCAATACCAAATTTTATTTTTAAAACTAATTTTTAGCGTTAATTTTTATTATGTGGGTTTATATGAATGGATCCTTCAAGAATTTATACCTTTAATAACCCAGATGAATTTAGAGGGTGAAATTCATTTTAAGGGGGGTGGAATATAACACCCCGAGATTTTGTGAAATGTTTTTTTTTTGAAATTTATTTAATATTTTGTAGAAATTTTTCATATCATAGAACAATATAGATTTTTCTTATGAAATAATTAGTTTTAAATTGTGTTATATGCAACACCATGTTATGTTTGTGCTACACACAACACCAAGCACGTAAGGGAATATAATATCCTGAGACTTTAAAATATATTAACTATTATATATATATTAGATATGACATATATATATCTTTCAATGTATGTGATACCGAGTTATCATGTATCACACGCAACAATAATTTTCTTCAATGACTTGTGTTGCATGCATTACCACGTTTTTCAAAACAATATATTATAAAATATTATTCTTTAATATAATAATATATAACCTAGAGACTAATTAGATGTTATGAGTAGTATTAACTAACTTATGAAAATATGTGGTTTAATAAAAATATAAAATTAAATCATTGTTTATAGATTCATTAGAAATGGATTCAATAACTAATTGAATGTAAAGAAATTTTTTTTATAGGAAACAATTTTTATAATCACAAAATTGGTTTAAATGAATAAATAAAGTTAATTTAAATTATAGAATGATAAAAATGATATATATATATATATGTGTTATATTTTCAATAAAATATTTTTTATACTAAGACAATATATTTGATAATCATATGATAAGAACAAACCCAATATTTTTCATAAAAATCAATATTTTTATAAAGCAGTTTTACCGTCGTTTAATAGAGATCATATTTTAAATAGAAATTTTAGAACTTTTATTAATATTATATATCAAAATAAACTTAATATTTTAAATATACACATTAAAATTATCTTTGGGTGAATTTTTGGTATTTTTCTGTAAAGATTCATTTTTTAATGAATAGTGAAAATTACTGAATTTTAATTCAAAACTACTTTTCATCTAATTTATTTATAGTATAAAATTATATTTCATTTTTTTTAAAGACAAATTATATAAAATATTTTCAAATTAATCTAATTTATTTTTTTTAATCAATTTCAAATTAAAATTGAATTAAAAACATGACAAACTTTTGAACGTTTTTACTTTAAAACCCCACATTGTTGTCCTATATGTGGGATTAAATTTAAATTAATTTTTCCACATATTTGATTTGAATTTGTAAAAATAGATTCCATATTTGGAATCATTATAATTTATAATTTATAATAATTTCAACTTATTTTCTTAACAAAAATATTAGTGAATGAAATTAAAATTAATTACAATGATTAAAGTGAAATTAAGCTTAACAATGGAGTAAACCTTAAACCTAAGGGTCGAAATGACCTATAGACTTGTCCAAAACCCTGTTTATGAACATATTTTGTCCATACACATTCAATTATTTCTTTTTTTCTATTTTATGTCTTTTTTAGCTAAAAACATGAGTAGACCTTACTTGTTTTATAAAATGTCAAGTTTGTCCCCTCCCTCCCATATAAAAGGCCATCAAATCTCTCTATTCTTCACACATTTCCAACCAATTAGGTTTTTCCAATATTTTCTGAAAAAACTTACAAAAATCATTCAATTAATCATTTAATCTTCCCTTTGGGTATAATCCAAGAAAATAATCCCTTGTGTGCAAACCGAAAGGAGTTACCCAAAGAAGAGGTAACATCTTTCCTCAAACTCTTTAGTATTATTTTCATTATCCATCACCTAAAATACCTTTATTACATGATTATAAATAAACACTAGTATAATAAATATATTTATATGTTTTTATTCTAAGGTTTAGACCTATACTTACGCATACTTTCATCTAATGGGTGATAAACTTACTTTTATGTGTACGATGAACTACCGTCTCACAAAACAATGATTGTTCATTTTTACTTTACCACCATTAGTGGTTGAGATTTATCATATAAATTCTCTTTATATATTATATATATGATATATATTATTTCTTTATTCTTATAAGATTTATTTATAACACATAACTTTTTACTTTCTATCTATTTTAAATACGATAACCTCATTTGGGAAAGTGTGGACTACCGCCTCCTCAAAGCGATATGAATCGTTCACACATTACATGGAATGTGTTAAGGATGGTCTTACTGAACATATATGACATATATATAAAATACAAAATTATAATTTTTTAATATTATATAGATTTCGTTTACTTAATTTATTTTAATAAAGCAACAAAACAGAAATAGTGTTTATGCGTACGTACAGCCTACCGTCTCCAAGAACGATGTATTCTATTTCATCTTTATATATTCAATAGATTATAGTAAATACAGATATCATGAATATATATGATATTTATATAATTTTTAAAATTATTTAAGTAAGTAAATTATGATCTAAGTAAGACGGTCAAGAATAATAAGTCAAAACATGTACAAAGAACAAAGCGGATATTACTCGAAGTGAAACCTTAACATATATTTATAAATAATTGGATAATATAAAGTCAAAATAAAATCATATATGTTATTATATATAATAATATGGTTATTTAAAATATGTATAAAAATTTATATTTATTATACATGATATTTTTATAAGTATGATAACTGTAAATACATAAGTTAAGGGAATTTCACTACACTTTTTATTCTCCTGAGATATATGTTGTATTCACCCCTCATTTATTTTGTACATGGTATATACTACCCATTAATGTATTAAATGATTCTTATAATTAATGTTATGAGTATTTACATACTCATGTTATGAACTTTATTTCATTGGTTTTATGATTCAAATATTATCAAATGGATGATGTATTTTTGTCTAAATTTTCATTCTTTGAGAATCATGCCATGTTATGTGACCATATTTTTTTATAATAGGTCCATTTACTTTATTTGAAATTTTATATCATGAATACTATTATTTTCATGATATGTTAAGCTTCATGTAATTTTATTTTCTTACATGGGGAGTACGGTTTAAAGCTACCAAGTGGTTAGAGTTTATTGAAACAATCTCATATCTTTCCAATATTGCTTATGATTATGTATACTTTGTTAAACTACTATGATCCATGTCTCATGAAAACTCATGAAATATATTATCCTATAATATTACATGATATATTCATGTATTATTACTATTTTTTACAATTTTTGGTACTTAATATAATTAATAAATTTTTTATTAAAATTTTACTTTATTTCTCCCTTAGATCAAAAATCTATGTTCTTTAAAAACCAAGTTTTCTAAAAATAAATGTTTCAAAAAATATTATAATTTTATCCTATTATCAAAAAATTAATTTTTTACACAATATTTACCTTTAAAATTTTTTTAAAAGGAATTCTCATGTCTTTTTCTGGTCGAGGCACTTTTCTGAACTTTTTACGGTGCAAAATGAATTTTTGACATATACATATTTACCAATCATCACGACCCTAATTCCCTTAAATCTTCATTAAAATGACTAAAAATATATTTTAAAAAATAAAATTTTTTCCTAATATTATGTACATTCGTTGTTTTAATGTTTTTTTCTATTAAAAATTTCATTAAAATTATTTTATTTTTAAAAAGTATTTTAAATGATTTTCAAAATATCATTTATATGTTTTCAAAATGTTGTTTTCAAAGAGAAAGATTTGAATAATTTTAATTCCTATTTTATAATTTCTCAAATTAGTTTTAAATAAATAGGCTTTCAAAATGTTTTATGGTTTATGTTAGAAGTTTTAAAGGGAAAAGGTTTTCAAAATGAATTTACGCCTTCTTTCTAAGTTTTCATTTTTTTCAAATAAAAATATTTTTAAGAAGGTTTTATATTTTAAAGATAAATTTTTAAATAATAAATGATATTTTATTAAAGAGATGTTTTTTAAAGGATCTTTACAAACTATTTTCAAATTAATATGATATCTATTGGTGTTACTCATGCCTTTTTGGAAAATGATCCTAAGATTCCATTCATATTATTTCTTAGAATGGTTTATGTTTTGATGGAGTGATGTTTATGAAACCCTTCTCCTTTTTCATGGATTATATTTTTATGAAACTCGTTCCTCTTCCATGGGTTATATTATTTTTAAACCTATTTCTCTTTAATAGGTTATAGATTGATAAATTCTTATGAAACCCTCTTCCTTTCACAGATTATTTTAGGATGAAATGATTTTAAAAACAATATATTTTCCATAGGTTATTATATGCTTAAATTTGTATGATACCCATTTGATTTCATGGGTTATGATATTATTATTATGAATATAATATTTTTTTATGGGACATGGAATGATGCAATTTTTATTTTCTTATGGAAAATGTATGTTTGATTTTATCATGTGATGGGTGGGACCTATATCATTCTTCAATGCAGCGGGTAATGATAATTTTTTTAAGATCTAAAAGGGTATATTAGAGTTCATACCAAGCTCAAAACAAGTGGGTACAAGAGTGGGAATCCCATGACCTAAATAAGAGGGTACACGGGAGGGTATCCCAAGCCAAAAAAGGTAACATGGGAGGGAATACCAATCCTGAAACAAGATTGTTCATGAAAGGGCATCCCAATCCCAAAGTAGTTACATGGGTGATTAGCACAAGCCTAAAATTTTACAAAGGTGTTTATGGGAAACCTTGACATAGGGTTTTTATATTCTTATATGTTTGACACAAATTCTATGTCTTATTTATATGGTATGATTTTATGGATTATGTTCTTTATTTCATTATGATACATCTCTTATGTACGAAAAATGTTTATTCCATGATTCATGTTTATGGTCTAATGATATTCAAGGTAAGATCTTATAATGTTATGATCATGTTCTCAAACCCCTATCCTCATGTTTGTGCTTATATGTATCCTCTTTTTACCCTTAATGAGCATCTGATATAACCATTTTTTATGATTTCTTTCCTAGGTTATGAAGATATATATTAAGTATATTGTGTCTAAGAAGGGTTTTAGTCATGAATAACCTAGTGGAAGATAATGTATATCACTTATATACCAGTTTTTATGTTTCCATGTTTCCAAAGTCACTAGTCTAGTATGGTATTTTCCCATCTATTCATGTAATGTATTAAGTATTACAAAAAAATTATTTATTGTTAATGTATGAAAATAGTTGGTTTATATAATGGAATTATATGATATTCCTATGTATGATAGGGTATTAGTTCATAATTAAAAAAATAAAAGATTTTTAGTGAAATACATTCAACTACACCCACATATCATAAGACAATCCATCCTCAAAAATCATCACTCTGGAAGCCTCATCACTAACTATGGTTAGAGAAAAATGTTTTAGCACTGTCAAATGAAGAGCACAATATATAAAAATATTAAACTTATTATTCATATTCATAAATTCTAATGCCTCATCAAATCTTAGTATCTCATAAAAAAAATTCTAAATAAGTAGGTCTGGAAATTCTTCATTGTAAAACTAGTATATTGATTATCCTGAAAAATAACATCTCCCCATCATCGTGTTGGTTAATGTATCATACAAAAAGACTGCATTAGTCTCTTCACATGAGGATTCATTAAAAGATCAAATATAGTCTGGATAGACTCTATCCACAACTCATATATCAATGGACCACCCTCACCTATAAAAAAAGGTGGGTGCTATAACTAAAAATCATGAGTTCGGTCAGACATAGACAATGTGTCCCAAGGAGTTCTCAATCCATTGAATGCACCACTAGTAGAAGGATTTTATAAATATGATCATCCAGAACTGAATCAGGTACTATAGGATGCTCTTGCCCACCTATTAGTGGGGCATGACTCTCCATCTCTCTCTTGGTGTGGTACCACGGGTCTCCATAGTGCCATATCTCTTAAATTAAAAATATAAACTTCTCATAACAATATAACAAAACAACCATCATGTATCAATAGGGACAATAAGAACTGAATCCCTTTATAATTCATGTTCATCCCACCCACCACCCCCAAAAATAATCTCATAGCTAGATTATCTCTCAAGCCTCGTTCTTTACTCAAAGTCAAAATTATTACTTCTTGAAGATTCACATTTTAATCATCACATTATTCTTTAGGATATCACATTCTATGTTTTGGTTAAATAATATTTCATTCATTTGTTCTAAAGGAAAATTATTGATATGTTTAATACTAGAAATTTATTTAACCAAAACCATCATTTAATAATTCATTTATATCAACATGATTAATAAAAATTCACTTAAGGAGTTGTTCAATAAATATTCCACTATAGACATATATGGTAAAATGATAGATAAATCGCTACTGGTATATTAAATACCCACCCCTTATACCTAATAAGATATAAATATATATATATTATAAGAAACATATGGATGATATATGAATATTACATATTATGAGTTATGAATGAATGAACTCCCTCTTACCATGTCAGCTAAGATATAAAATCCCATAAAATATCACAAATACCCTAAACATCACTCTATGTGATTTTGGATTCTTTTTTAATACCTGAAACGAAAATAAAAAATGCCCCTATTGTGGTGTTTCGACACAGGTGCCATTAAATGGTTCCCCAAGCTAGTTGCCCACATGCCATCAAGTGCGTCTCCCCATCCGCCAGAGGGTTCCGACTAGCAGTGAGGGTTTGGTAAGTTATTCATGGGGATACTATACCCTCTTTTATTATAATAAAACACCACGGAAATAAAACAACAATAACCAAGTGTGGAATAATATAAATAACTAGAACATTACCATGTCATATGATAGTCAAAAACCACAAAATACAACACTCAATTGAAAGGTAAAACATGTTATGACAATGAAAGTGTAAAGTTCCTATAATGTAACTAAAAGTAAAGACACAACAACTTCATAGCAGGTCCCAAACCATGTCTAGTTCCCTCTCCCATGCTTCAATAAAAAAATAACAACTTATCCTAGGGCCTTGCCCTTATCTCGTCCTATAACAACAAATTCTACACAGGTTCCAATCAGGTTTCCCAAATAGGGCGTGAGTACGACTTAGAAGGCCACCACCAACGATGTCTAAAACAAGTCCATTCAAAAGATAGTGTATACAATATTATAACGAAAATACAATGCATAATTAAACAGCTATCACACTGTCATTTAATCTTTAATCACCATAATAGGACCTGTTTCAATTCACATTTTTTTAATATTCATTCTTTATTATCATTAATATAGTGTCGAACTCCAGGTCAATAACCCCTAATCTCATTAAATGTAGGTCTCCATTCCTATTACTCCATATCTCATTCATTGTAGGTCATCATTCATTGCACCCCATAATCTCAAGAATGGATAAAGATTGGGGAGGAATGCCATGTCCAAGTCCCAACTTATAATTGGTCTAGAATGCCATGTCTAGTAAAAAAAATCTCATCAATTTAATCATTATTTAATTCACAGGAATTACCTTTGTCATTCCATTATTAATCCAACGGTTAGTTAAACATTTCAAAGTCCATTAGTTAACTCAATAATTAACTAAGAACATAACCCAATAATTAATTCATAAATTAATTAATAATCAACACAATTCGCATTCCATAATTAATTCTCCATAATTAATTATCCATATCAAATATAATCTTTTCATAATTAATTCTCACAACTAATTATCTTTGATCAACATCATGGCATATAATTAATTATAACAATTAATTATCTTATATATCCAGACATCATTTCATAACTAATTTCCCCCAATTAATTATCTTAAAACAATCAATTCAATATGTAAATTATAATATCTCAACCCATAACAAATATCCAAAATCTCTATTTGGGAAACCCGAATTTATTTTTTCCGTGATTTAATTATCAATTAATCACCAAGGAAAACACAAGTCAATTCCTCATCCCTAATTACTCTAATTTAGTAAATTTATTATCAAGGTATGCCATAAAATCCATAAAATCAAATAAAAAACAAATCAAAACTATGGGAGTTCGATTTAGACCACCTAACTCGGTTTATTGATAGATGTTATCCCAATAGAAATCCCCAAAATTCGAGTGGTACAATGTCTTCGATCAAGATCCAGATCTTAATCCCTAAATAAAAATTAAGATCAAAGTCATCCAGATCTTGAGAATCTAGATATAGATCCACAATAATAGATCTACAACTAATATCATTGATTTAGATTCATGGAAATAGTGTATATATTCCCTGAAAAGATCAAGGAAGGGTAGAGGAAAGAATGGGAGAAGCAACAGGATGAAATCCACTTATTGGGGAGAGATCAGATCTTCAATATAGGCTTTTAATCTTGAAGAATGATGTTTGTATCACCTTTAAATCGCACTAGAATGCTCTGGGATCACCTTGAATTTTACAATCCTAAGAAAACGTCAAAATATGGGTGTCTTTGGGGGTTCGGGTGGTTTCAAAAAGTATTTTCAGATAATTAATCACACACGCACAGTTTCCTGGGAAGGGGTGCATGGTTAGGGAAAACCGTGTGGCAACCGTGCAGACCACTCTCTCTAGGTTTGCATGGATATAATGGTTTGGTCTCATGATTTTTCAAACCATGCGCTAATTGTGAACCAATTGTGCGGACCTCTCTCTCTATTTTTTCATGATTGGAAGGGTTTGGTCGCATGGTTTTTCAAACCATGTGCAAACTATGCAAACCTCTCAATCCAGTTTTGCACGCTTGTCATAGTTTGTTCGCATGGTTCATCAAACTCTACAAAGCCCACTGTCCTATAGTTTTCCTTAAAATTTCACTCAAACATACCCAAAGCCAGTACTCTAATACAAAGGTACTTAAAAACATTAAAAAGTACTAGAAAACACACCCAATATGAATCCATAAAAGGTCGGGATCTTATACCTAGTTACTTGGGATTTCCTAAAAAAATGGTTAGATATACCCATGAATAAGGTCTTAACTAAGTGTTTATGAAATCATGCATCATATATACCTTAACAAAATAGTTAGACAAAATAATATACTTACCCTGATACATCTTTGTAACATACTCTACATGGTTCAATCTTTACAACAACTGAACCAAATGGAAATATTATATCGATCACAACTCCACATATTCTATAGGCTACTAAATATAGATGAGGATCTATGAGGATATTGTGATGAGACTATATCATCTCATTAGAGTAGAAATAGTATCATAAATAAATCCAATAAGATGTAACAAACCTAGATAAACACCACATACAAGACAGGGTACATTCTAATAAATATTCAAAACACCCTGTTCTATAACAAAAAAAAAAGAATATTCTATAAATTTCCCATGATCTTCCTTGGGTAAATCACTAATAAAATATATAAAAGGACAAAAATAACCAAACCCAAAAGTAGAATCCCCAAACTAGTTCCCATTCCAAACTAGTCTCATTATTCATACATCATCATAGGTTACAAAATCTTTTATCAAATATTGATCTTTCCTTACATCATATCGTATAACCAAATAGTCTACTCAGGTACCCAAGGCATCCTGATAATAGTGTGAGTATTACTTGATAGGATACCACTAGAGGAATCACTAAATATAAATAGTCTAAATAAAATTTCATGCATGTGTACAAAAATAAAACAATTAAATTAAATGATGAAAAATAAACAATAACAACACTTATTCGTAGGCTCCACAGTGACACTCAAGGTCATTCATACCTAATTTTGATAACTCTAAATGTCTCTAAGCATATAGTGGAATCATTCCAACCATAAGTAACAACACAAGGGGAATGAGTCCTACACTAAAACCAATAAACAATAACATGATATCTTTATCAAATTTTGAATTTTTCTGATCATGTAGTAGTAGTATTACACCCCTGTGTAATTTTCTTTTATATCATATCAAGAGTGTTTACTAGCTCATCATATCAAGTCCACTCAAGGATCATTTATACGAATTCCCCAACGTAATTTACACTACCACAGCAAGAGAATTTATAATTCCATCAAATTGACAGCACTACAAGATTGTTTATAAGATTATAAAATGTTCATTAAAAAATATATCAGATAAATAATACTCAATTTTTTTTACATGACAGTTTTCAATTTTTTCAAATAGATATTGCATCATGGACATCTACCAACTGTCATCTTTTTTACCATTTTATTATTGATTAATCTAATCACACATCATTAGTTAATATTTCAGTTTATAAGTTCCACTTTATTTCATAATTATTATATCACATCTCACGGTATAATTACCATTTGTAGAATATTGATTAACAATTAATGATCAATTGAAAATATAAGTGTAATTCTTAATTTCATAAGTCCATTATTATTTACCATTCCATATAGGTAATCTCAATTTCCATGTCAAAACATGGTTATCACCTTAAAATCATCATACATACAGATTTTTTGATCTTAAAGAATAAGTCATTGACCAAGCCAATCTCCAAATTAGAACACATAGTTAATTCCAAGGTCAAATACCAACTAGGGAATTCCCTTCGGGATCACCATCCATATAGAGTCCAAAACACATATAAATGGGTAATAAGATTAAGTAATACACATATTTAAACAACTTAATTAATTTGACGTTCATTCTAGGGTATATCATCATTACAACACAATATATACACATAGAAATATGAAAAAAATTATAGGTGAAATATTTGGACCACCTACCATATCCTTTTAAGATCCCACTCAACCAATAACAAGCTTTTATCTAATCTAAAATTTAAGAAATCAAAGAAGAAGGTAAAATGCACAAAAATATTGAACATTAGATATAAAAGGGTAGAGTTAACTTGATAGTGAGATAATATAAGAATATAAAAGGATTGATTCTAAGCATTCCTCTGGCTCTCCAAAACCTCAAACAAAAGATGAAAGAAACCAAGGTTCTAAGACATGCCCCAAAATCTCAAGGACGTGAGGAAGGGTTGTAGAGGACATCTAATGGATGAAATGATGAGAAACATCATGTGTTAGAAAAAAGGGTGGGCCCAGGTAAAATTACAAGGCTTCCCCCCAATTTAAATATTCCCAATAGGCCACTGGTTACTTACTTTCCACCATCAGTGATCTAATATCCCATTTGTGGTTTGGTGTGCCTAGCAGCCATGCAAAGATATGAGTCATCCCATCATCTAGAGGGTGGCCCATCACCAGCTAGTTGGTGGACCCATTATAGAAAGATATCTTTCTAGATCGGTCATATTCTATAATTTTTGACCACAGACCCCCAAAAAACCACCCCCACCTACCCCCTGATACCTCTCATAAACCTACATAATCATGAATATTATACAAGATTAGAAAAAAAAAATTAAATATAAACACACCTAAAAGTGGAGTTGGGATCTTCTAGATGAGACCCTAATGAACATAAAATCAGTAAGGTCGGAGGGGATCCAATCATCCAAAATATAGTATTGAGTAGAACCCACAAAAATATAGGTTAAAAATAGGCTAGGATGTACCAATTTGGATGGAAGGTTAGTTATCTTATGATTGAACAAGATTTACTACCTAGATATGTTCAATGAAAATATAATGGCAGAAGCAGATAGTAAATTAGATGATTCTAAAAAAAATAAACAATTTAAAGTTTTGGGTGTGATTAAAGACATAAACCCAAAAAACTTGGAATATCCCCTTTCCTCGATGTCGGAATAGTGACATGTCAACTATTTGGAAGAGGGATCAGAAGGCATATCTAAATCTAATCCAGTAATGGGGGACTCTATCTGGGATTCAACTAGAGTTAATGGAGATATCATAATGGATGAGTACTATAACGACCCAAACTTTTATTAATAAAAATTATCCTTGATATAACTAAATGTATTAGTATTTAAAATGGTTATATAAAATATAAACGTTCTTGGTATTATGTTTTTGGATTTCAAAATACCTTTAACAATTTTTATTATTTCTAATATAGTCATTGAACAGTGATCAAATGATTAGTATACATATAGGGCTTTAAAAAATCCAATTTACTCAAATAAAAGAAGCAATGGACTCATAAAGTAGAATTGCTCCATATGAATCCCATTTGTTAGAGCATAGAAAGGAGGTGGAATCACTGGGATTCGCTCTTGACCAAGACCAAGCGGAGCTCCAACACATTAACCTTGAATAGAACTGCCTGCGAAATAAGTGGAAGTTGATAGAGATTACCACCTGAGCGATGTTATCCAAGCCACACCAAGAGTCTGTCACCATCGCAAACCTTAACCTTAGGTATTATGCGGGTTTTATAAGGGGTCATGTAACAATACCTTAGCACTATGATTATGTACATTATTTCTCTATAGAGAATATACATTCATTTTATTATTGTTACTTTGTAAATAATTTTAAAATAAAAAATAGTATCTTTAGGTAATATTAAATTAAGAAATCTATTTCGATGAATTAATGTATTTTTTTAATTAAATATTATTTTAATAAAATATTATTATTACTAATTAACTTTTTATTAAATATAAATGATCATATAATTTGTATGAATACAATTTTAATTTTTATTAAGTTTTAAAAATTGTTTTTGTCAAAACCCATGAATTTTCAATAAATATAAATTTTTATTTTAAAAGTAAAAATTCACATATTTATAAAATTATTTACATAAAATGAATATTATTTCTGGAATCAATATGTCAAAATTATCCAACAGTGAATTTTTCATAATTTTCTTATACAGTCAAAATTTTGGGTAAAAATTAAATACCATTTAAATATATAATGTGTTGTATGAAATCCTAAGCATCCAATAGTGATTTAATTAATTACTAAAAAATATATTTTCAGCCAATATATGTTTTACCTTTAAAATAATGTTATTTTAGATATTTTTTAATTAAATTTATGGTGCCTTAGTCGACCCACCAAGACATATAAAACATTTTAACATTTAAAATGATTTCCTTGAGATTGTGACTCACCTCCAAATAATCAAGCCTTATATTTTAAGAATTTCGGCCATTGAACTTATAAAATAATTTTTTCTAATCCCCTTTGCAAAAATCCATGTGTTGGTATTTGGTTTTGAATAGTTTAATGGGTGGTGTCCAAAACCAAAATAATAAAGAATTCCCTCTCTTTTCCTATATAAACCCACCAAAGATTCCACTTCTTATTCACTAAAAACTTTTGGATCATGACCAAACTTTTACCTTCTCTCTATATAAACCTAAAAAGGCTCCAAAATCGCCCAAGAAGCCTCTCTCAAGCCTCTCCCAAGCCTTTGGGATCACACTTCCAAGTAAGGGATTTCTTTCTTTCTCATTTTTTTCCAAATTTGTTTATGTTGCTATACCTTTGTATTTTCAATAACAAATGTTAGGGTATGATTTTGAACATCCCCCATACTACCATACACGTGTTTTAATGATGAGAGACCTCTTTATATCTCATTAATTCCTCCCATGCACACCCATTACCATGTTGAAATTCTGTAAGGAATTTCTCACTTCTCATTTGCATTCAAGAAAATATTTTATATTATGAATCTAAATTCCATTAACTATGTTTGTAAATGTATCTATATGACCCCCTTACTTTAAATTTAATGTAAATATGATTATATACATAGTTTATCTCATAAATTTTATTTATGAATTCTTATGTCACGTCGTTATGCTGCCAAATTGCACTACGATTTTCTAAGCCAAAGTCATTATATAGTGAATACCTTTCCAATTTATCTATCAAGGTTATCCACCTTAACACACATTTAATTATTGATTATATAGTTTAATTTATTTATTCCACATTAATTTATTTTGGAAAAAATTATGATAATGAATGATTCCATGTTGTATGATCCATGTGGCACACTTATGGATGAAATGAAATGATTAAGGAGGGTGTGCCCTGATAGTGATCCAATGCATTGGGTAAAGATTAATATCATGATACATCAAGATAAATGAGTATTTAATCATGCTAATTCAACTGCAATTAAGGTTTACTCAATATTCTTGTGCAATGAGCCTTGTCTCATGCTAATATCATGTTAAATGTCGTCGCAACATGTACATTTTATGATAATCATGCTATATCATGCCTTTTGGTTCATGTTTCTCTTGTGCTCCATTGATATGCCTATTTCCTAACATGTAATATATTCTTCATGTTATGAATTTTTTACTCCCTTGCTGGGATTTATAGCTCACCCTTTTTTTATGTATGTCTTCAGGTTATCACATGCAATGATGAGTATGAAGGAATGTGTGTGGCCATGTAAAAGAAGTTTTCAAAAAAGATGTGTATTTATTATTTTATGTTGTTATGTAATGTTCCTAAGACCCAAATAAAATAGAACTCTCGATCTTATATATTTTATCAAGTGAATATTTTATGTATTAAATTGTGTTTTTGTGTGAAATAAAGAGTAGGGTTGTTGTAGTTGGTATTAGAGAATAGGTTTAGTTATTTTTGGGATTAATATTAGAAAACCCAAGTGAAATCCTTAGGGATAAAACTATGTATAATAAAAACATACCTAAATTTTGGTGTGTAATGAGTATGTGGTTTATCAAGAAAATATATCCCTATCTAGATAAAACCAGGTAGAGGTAACTCTGGCACATATGTATCTAGGGGTAAAACCACAAAACACTACATTGAGCTAGACTCGAACAAGAACTAGTGCACGGCAATGGGACTTGATGCACTCATGGTTATGACACTCTCGGGGGATATTATTTTGTAAATTAACAATCTTAGTATGAACCATTGTTAAGGGAATTAAAAATATCCCCCTAAGAATATATGATGGGAAGTAGATCATGGATAACATAGATTGAATCCTATAAATTCATATGTTAAGGAAATAAAAGTAATGTATTATTTAACTGTTTTTCTTTAAATTTCCCTTTATGTGTTACCCCTAATTTTACTTTTATTCCATCTAATTGTCGGTAATAGGAGGACTCATGCTAAAAACTGATGTGAAGATCAATTTGATGATTGTTCTAATGAGGTTCCTAATCCGATGGGAGTGGGAATTGCAAAATTTTTCATGATACTCTCTTAGTTAACTCATATTTTCAATAGAAATATAGGACAAGAGAGATGTTAAACCCCCCCCCCCCAAGGAAAAACAAGTGACAATATAGATCTTCATGAGACAAAGTCCTCCTGCTTTTAAGGGATCATTTGATCCCTCAATTTCTGAAAAATGGATCAAATCCATTGAAAAGATATTCTCCATTCATCAATGTTATGAACAAGAAAAGGTTCTTATATCTGCTTATTATATGGAGGGTGAAGCTGATAAATGGTGGGAATTGATCAAAATTGAGAAGCCTGAGGAGGATATTGAGGTGTTGGAATGGAAGGATTTTCAAAAAAATGTTTTCTGATAAATATTTTCCGTACACACTTTGACTTAAGATGGAAAGGTACTTCCTTGCACTCAAGAAAAAAAGAAAAAGAATCCATCAGAGCGTTTGAGGAAAACTTCACAAGGCTTCCATGATATTCCTTAGGCTTTTTCGTTACCCCAAAATGAAAGGTTGACCAATTTTTTGGTGGGATAAAACCTAGTCTATAGAATTCCCAAGCGATTCTTGACTTCGAGATCTATGAGAAAATTTTCCAATGTGACCTCAAGGCCAAAATGTAGATCAGAAAATTTCTGGGGTATCATGGGGATAAGAAGCGTAAGGTGGAATTTAATTTTGGTGGTCCAATGGATAAATCCAATGGTGCTAATAAAATATATCACCCCACTTGCCAAAGGTGCCGAAAGAATCACCCCGTACATTTCTTGAAGGGGGTGAAGAAATGATTCAGGTGTTGAAGAGAAGGGAACCTAGCCATTAGCTATTGACAAGAAAAAATTGTGGCTATGACAGATGATAGGAATGCTCCATTTGACCCTCATCACGTTTTTCATTACTTCAAATTCAACGAACCAGGGCACATTCCAAACTAGTTCCCTAAGCCAAGGGTTTTCAGAGGAAACCAACAACCTCCAAGGCAGCAAGGGTAGGATTTTTCCATCACTACCGCGAAAGTGAACCACGAAAATAAAGTGGTGATAGGTACACTAGTTATTCATTCAAGAATAGAGAATTTAGTTTTTGATTCTATTTCTAAGCATTCTTTTTTATCCTGAAAGTTTAGTAGAAAAATCCCAACACCACTAAAAATCATGGAAGAAAATATTTCAGTGAGAATGGAAAATGGGGAATTCATTGCGTCCCGTGAATATAAATCCTCCCCTATCATATTTTGTGGATTGAACTTCTCATAGAACCTCTTTGTACTTCCTATGGTTTAATTTGATGAAATTCATGTCATGGATTGGTTTTCCCTATATAAAGCCTACATAAATTGATGTGAAAGAAAAATCAGTCTTCATTTGGAGAATCGACCCCCAATTCTGTACCAATTAAAGGAGAAGGATGAATCTTCCTTAACACCATCATCTCAATAATGGATATTACTACCCTATGAGCACATGTATATTTCTCAGATTATTGAGTCTAAGGATGAAACCAACCTTGAATACATTCCAATTGTGAGGGAATTCGATGAAGTGTTTCTCGAGAAATTTCTTGGTCTTCCTCCTAGAAGATATGTTGAATTATCAATTGATCTTAGACATGGGGGATTTATAATATCCAAGACTCTATATGGAATGTATGTTTTGGAGATTTATGAGCTGAATAAACATCTACAGAAAAATCTAGATAAAGGGTTTATACGCCCAAGTGCTTCACCAGAGAGTGCACCATTCCTCTTCATCAAGAAGAATGATGGGTCAATGCACCTTTGCATTGATTATTGTGAGCTCAAAAAATCACAATAAAGAACAAGTATCCTATTCCACAAATTTATGAATTGATCGACCTGCTCTGTGGAGCACAATACTACTCTAAGTTGGATTTGCAGTCGGGATATTACCAAGTAAGGATGAAGAAGAATGATATCTCCAAGACTACTTTTCATACAATGTACGGGCACTATGAATCCATAGTAATTCCTTCCAATCTCACTAATTCTCTAGTAATATTCATGGACTTGGTGAATAGAGTCTTTTGATATTACCTCGACAAATTTGTGGTAGTTTTTATAGAAGATATTCTAATATACTCCAAAACTGATGAGGAGCATGGGGAGAATCTAAAAACTATACTAGAGACCTTTTAAAAGGATAAGCTCTATTCAAATTATTGAAAGTATGAGTTCTGGTTGAATTTGGTCTCATTATTAGGTCATATCATCACAAGCAATGAGATATCTATAGATCACTCCAATATAGTTCCAATTGTGGGATGGTCGAGGCCTACATCGGTATCGGATATCTATATATTCCTAGGGTTAGCTTGATATTATTGTCAATTTTTGAGAAATTTATCATGATTTTACAAACCATTTACCAAGATAACTCATAAGAGAGTAAAGTTTTCTTATGTTGATGAATGAAAAGATAGGTTTAAGAAGTTGAAAAGAAGGATGATCATGGCACTCGTGCTCACACTACCCACAAGTGGAGAACTTTTGGTGGTATTTAGTGATACTTTAAAGAATGGAATGGGATGTGTGTTGATGAAAGATGAAAAATTAATTGCATATGATTCAATGAAATTGAAAGTTCATGAGAAAAACTATCCAACACATGATCTGGAGTTTGATGCAGTAATCTTTGCTTTAAAATTTTGGCAAAATTACCTCTTTGGGGAGAAATTTGAAATATACACAGATAAAAAAGCCTCAAGTATATATTCACACAGAAATAGTTGAACATGTTCCAACAAATATGGTTATTGATTATCAAATACTATGACTTCTAAATCCATTATCACACTGAGAAAGTGAACAAGGTGGTGGATTCACTAAGTAGAAAGGACCTAGAAATTCTATCATGGATGAGAATTGAAAAGGATCCAATATTTTTAGATTTGATTAAGATGGACATGGGGATCATAAATAAGGAAAAATAATAAATTCTTTCACACATGATTTCTCAACCATCTCTTTGGGAAAGAATAAAGGATGATCAAAAGGATGATGTGGGAATTCAGAAGAAAGTGGAAACTATCAGAAAATGGAAATCCTTGGAGTTAAATGTCAATGAAGAAGGAATTGTGAGATTTGGGACAAGACTATGCGTTCCATAAAATCCTAAGTTAAATAAAGAACTTTTGGATGATTCACATAGTTTGGATTTCTCCATTCACCCAAGAAACAGAAAGATGCATCAAGATATACGAGAGCTTTATTGGTGGTGTAACATGAATAAGGAGATCACTTAGTATAAAAAAAATTCCATATATGTTAGCAAGTGAAGGCTGAGTGGCCTAACTCTAAGGGGATGATGCAACCATTACCCATACTAGCATGGAAATGGGAGAACATCGCCATGGACTTTTTTATCATACATCCTAAAAAATCCAAAGGAAACAATGCTATCTGGGATATTGTGGATCATCTTACAAATACTACACACTTCATTTTAATTTTTTATGATTTATTATTGGATCAAATTCCACAGATATACATCATAGATGTGGTAAGGATTCCTGGAGTACCACTATTGATTGTATCTGATTGAAATCCAAGATTCACCTATATGTTTTGGAAGAGTCTTTAATATGCTATAAATACTGAGCTAAACATCATTATAACTTATCATCCTCAAACTGATGTCCAATCTAAGCGGACTATCCACACACTGGAGGATATGTTGATATCATGCTAAATGGACTTAAAAGGAGGATAAGATAAACATCTTTCTATGGTTTAGTTCTCTTGAAATAACAATTTCCACTCATGAATCCAAATGGCTCATTATGAAGCCATGTATGGGAATATATGAAAAACACTAGAAATTTGAAATGAAGTTGGGGAACAAAAACTCCTAGGTCTAGAAATAGTTGAAGAAATGGTGGATAAGGTTAAGACCATCCATAAGCGCATTAAAGTTGATGAGAGTTGACAAAAGATCTATGCTGATAATCATCGATGAGACCTAGAGTTTGATGTCAGAGACAAGGTAGTCCTCCTCATATCACTGTGGAAGAGAGTTATGAGATTTGGGAAGATAGAAAATCTTATTCCAAGGTTCCTCGACCATTTTGGGATCCTTGATCGCATTAGAGCGGTGGCATGTCGACAAGAACTCCCACCAAACCTATCTCAAGTACATGATTTATTGCATGTATCACTCTGGAGAAAGTACATACCTGACCCATCACATGTACTCAATCCAAAGGTGATACCATTGGATAATGAACACTACTATGAATAGAATCCAATTAAGATCTTATATCATAGGGGAATAGTTCTATGAAATAAGACAATGCCCCTCATCAAGGTGTTTTGGTAAAACCAAAAGTTTGAAGATGAAATGTAGGAATCCAAGGAAGTGAAGAAGAAGAGTTACCTGCATCTATTTTAGTGTAGGAAATTGAAATTTTGAGGGCGAAATTTGTTAAGGGGGAAGATTGTAATGACCCAAATTTTTTTAATGAAAATCCATTTTGATTTAATTAAATTTATTGGTATTTAAAATGGATATATAAAATATACACTTCCTTGGTTTTATGTTTTTGGATTTCAAAATACCATTAAGAATTCTTACCGCTGTTAATATAGTCATTGAACAGTAATCACTAGATTATTATAAATATAGAGATCTAACAAATCCAATTTACTTAGAAAAAGAAAGCTATTGCCTCAACCTATAGAATTACTCTGTATGAATCCCATTTGTTGGAGCTCAGAAAGGAGGTGGTATCACTGGGCTTCGCTCTTGACCAAGACCAATCCAAGCTCCAACACATTAATCCTGATTGGAACCGCCTACGACAGAATCATAAGTTGATAGAGATTACCACCCGAGCGATGTAATCTGAGCCACCAGAAGACTCAGTCATCATCGCACACCTTACCCTTAGTTCTTGTGCAGGTATTATAAGGGGTTATGTAACAAGATCCTAGCACTATGATTATGTACATTATATTCTTATATAGAATATACATTCATTTTATTATTGTTACTTTGTATATAGTATTTAAAGAACAAATAGTATTTTTAGGTAATATTCAATTAAGAATTCTATTTTGATGAATTAATGGATTTTTGGAATTAAATAATATTTTAATAAAATATTGTTATTAATAAATCAATTTTTATTAAATATAAATGATCGTAAAACTTTTATGAATAAAATTGTAATTTTTATTAAAGTTTAAAAAAAATTTGTCAAAACCCATGAATTTTCAATAAATGTCAGTTTTTATTTTAAAAATGAAAATTTATGTATTTAGAAAATTATTTGGATAAAATTAATATTATTTTTGGAATTAGGACATCAAAATTTTCCAATGGTGAATTTTCATAATTTTCTGAGAGATTTTATTTTTTGGGTAAAAATTAAATACTATTTAAATATATAATGTGTTTTATAACATTATAATGACCCAATAGTGATGTAATAAATTAATATAAAATATATGTTTGTCCAATATATGTTTTAAATTTAAAATAATATGATTTTAGATTTATTTTATTAATTTTATGGTGCCTTAGTGGACCCTCCAAAACTTATAAAAACATTTTATCTTTTAAAATAATTTCCTTGAGAGTGTGACTCACCTCCACAAAATCAAGACTAATATTTTAATAATTTCGTCCATTTTCCTTATAAAATAATTTTATACACTCCCATTTGGAAAAAAACATGGGAAAAATAATGGGTTGGTTTTTTTTTTTGATTTTTTTAATGTGTGGTGTCCAAAACCTAAATAATAAAGAATTCCTTCTCTTTTCTTATATAAACCAACCCAATATTCCACTTCCTCTTCACTAAAAACCTATGGAGCTCAACCAACCTCTGGCCTCCTCTCTCTATAATCCTCCCAAGGTTCTTCAAGCTCTAAATAATCCTTTCTCAAACCTCTACTATTTATTTGGGATCACACTACCAAGTAAAGGATTTCTTCCTATCTTATTTTTGTCCAAGTTTATTTATGTTTATATTCCATTGTATTTTAAATTAAAAATTTTGGGGTATGATTTCACACCACCCCTATACTACCCTAATCATGTTTTAATGATTAGAGACCTATTTATCTCTCATTAATTCCTCTCATGCACACCCAATACCTTGCCTAAATTCCGTAAGTAATTTCTCTCGTCTCATTTGTATTGAAGAAAAGCTTTTATATTATGCATCTAAATTCCATTACCTATGTTGGGACATGTATCTATATGAACCAATTACTATCCATTTCATGTAAATATTATTATATACCCCTTTCTCTCTCATCAACCATCTTTATCAATTCTTATGTCACGCAGTTATGTTGTCGAAATTACACCGTGATTTTCCAAGACAAAGTCATTGTGTAGTGAATACCATGACCATTTCTCTATCAAGGGTATTCACCTTTACACACATTTACTTATTGATTATACAGTTTTATGTATGTATTTAACATTCATTTATTATGGAATAAATCATGATTATTAATGATTCTATGTTGTATGATCCATGTGGCACACTTATGCATGAAATGAAATTATTAAGGTGGGTGTACCCTGAGAGCGCTCCAATGCATTGGGTAAATATTAGTATCATGATACATAAATTGTAGTGAGGTTTTACACATTATAATTCAATTTCAATGAGGTTTTACTCATTCTTTATGTGTAATGATCCTTATCTCATGATAATATCATGTTAAATGTGGTCACCACATTTACATGTTATGATAATCATGATATATCATGTCTTTATGTTCAAGTTGTTAAGTACAATGAAATATGTGTGGTCATATAAAATAATCTTTCAATAAAGATATCTATTTCATGTTTCAAGTTGTTATGTAATGTTCCCACGCCCCAATGACACTTGGCCTCATGATCTTCTATGTTATATCAAGTAAATATTTTATGTAACAAATTATATTTATGTTTTAAATAAAGAGAAAGATTGTAATAAGTACATTATATAATGAATGGTTAAAAAAGAAAATGGAATTATTCCATAAAGTAATTTCTTATTGACTTCAAGGAGGAAAGTTAAATATCTAAAGGATTGCCCATATCTTTTGAAGATAATTCCAACAAGGTCAGTTGTAGGTATAAATAGGTTACCCAAGCTAAATATTCATTAATAATACATTAAATCCAAATTTAAAATATAAATTCTCTAAAATATTCACACAAACCAAGGACATAAATATTTAATTTCCTGGATACTAGCTAAACAAAAATTAAATTTTGAAATAATTTTTAAAATTTCTAATAATTGTTTCCCTATAGACCCTCTTCTATACATCTTAATTGATATAATCATCATCTTAATTGGGAAAATAGTATTTTAAGAAATAGGTGAGCTCAAATTATTAGTAACAGAAAAATAAAACTTCATCAATGTGGTTAAATCATAAACTTGTGAGAAATATTAATAGGGGATAAATATTTGATAAAAACATAATTGGAACATAATACCAAAGAAAGGTCATAAAATAGAAACAATAAAAAAAATTCTTTAAAGTATAAAATAGAAATCCAAAATCATGGGATAATTAGAAAAATGTGGAATATCTTATAAAATATGCATATGGATTGAATATAATATATCATGGAGTGAAAAGAAACATAGAAATTTGGTACAATCATAATCATAAGAAACATTAACGGAATACTCATTATTGCAACTCCTTTATAAAAAAACTCATTTATTCTCATGCATTGAAATATAATAACTCATTATGGCCACACCTTTGTGAACTAACTCAATATGGCCACATATTAAAATGTTAGAAAACTCATTATACACGCTCTTTTATGAAAAAAAATCATTTTCCCCATTATTTGCTATCTCATGAGATATCAAACATAACTAATACATTAGAGGGAAATATGGGATCCCATAACTAATCATCCATATATGTGTGTATCACACATAAAATCAGTCATAATCATATCATAAATATCCCATGTAAAGATAATGGATTACATAAACTATTCAAATAGATTTACATAATGAATCCTAATAAATCCCATGACACAAAATATTATCATTTACAAAAGTAATCATATCATAATAAAAGTTAGAGGGTGATAAAAACATTTCATCATGAGAGAAAATACTTTGTAAAAATAGTGGTGAAAATAGTAAAGTGTTCATAAAAACCTTTTAAACATTATCTTTAAAAGGTAAAAGTTAGAAATTTAATTCAAAATTTTTTTGAGTAAAACAATACTCTTGAGAACATTATAATAAGAGTTCAAAATATTTAATCCTTGAAAAGAAAAAATGGTCAAGATAATAAAGTATGAGTGAAAATGTTTTTTTTAACATAAAATGAATGTCTTTCTAAAACATTAGTGGTCTTGTTTAAGGAAACTCACATCTTAGAAAAGTTGAAATATTTTCCTCTTTTAAAATAGGTAAAGGTAAATAAAAGGCATGAAAAATAAAAAACATTTTGTTATTTCATTAAAGAAGATTATTTTGATAGTAAAAATGGATATGGAAGATAATGATCCATTTGTAAGAATGGGAGTTATTTTTATCAATGTTGCGCTTTTGTTTGAGAATTTAATTCCTTTAAATATATGTTATAATTGAAGATAAGTAATTTAACTAGATAAAAAAATAATCATAACATATTTAATAGGGGTATGGTTAAATAAAATAAACCTTAATGGTCACATTCAAGTAACGAACACTATGACCCAATGATTAAGAAATTGAGTTGTTGAAACCCTTGCCTTGAATTCATGCATATTAAAATGTGCCCTAACCTCCTATATAACGTACATAAATATCATAATAGTCTATTTATTATCATTAATATTATATTTTAATTTTTATATAATTCATTATTAATCATTAATTAAGAATATATTAATCAATTATGTCTTAGTTTTACTATCAGGTGTTAGAAATTTTGATTATTTCATGCACCTTTTATAATATAGATGTTAATCCTCAATAATTTAATACAAGTTCATCATTGAGTGATTATTTATGATATGGTAATTTCTTTAATTTATTCCTTAAATCCCTTTATTATTTTATGAAAACATGGATATGGTTTCTAAAGTTAAAATTTGCAATGAACTAGTTTTGATTATTTTTATCGAACAAAAATGTTGTATTTTAATAACTAGTTTAAATGGTAATGTTACCTTTAAAAATTATATAACATTCATTAGTTACTAATTTATTTCTATTAATACCATAATTTATGTTTCCTTAGTCATCCATGATAATTATTTATATAAATGTTCATATATGTGGTTAAACCAACCCAAAAAGAACATACTATAATCGATGAGTGGGTATGGTTATGAAAGTGATTTATTTTAGAATCATATTATAATTATATAATAATATTATTATTATTGATATATTTTTATTGTTTTCAATCAAATTTTAAGATATTTTTACAAATAATATATAAATTATATGAAAAATGAGATACATTAGTTCGTGGAAGAAGTTGTCCACATGTACACACGGTTACCATTTTATTTTCTCAATGAATAATAGAAAATTAATAAGGATTATAATTTTCATCCTCATAATAATAATTATATTAAATATTTCCTATTTATTCAAAAATTCATTTCTAATAACTCCCTAATAAAGGTGGTGTTGAAAAATGGATGACATCGCTTCATGGTGACGAAAGTCCGCACAAATTTACGAATGATGTTTTCATTAAATGTAATAAAAAAAGGTAAAGTTGGTTAATGATTATTACTTTAGCATAATAAAATTACTTATTAAAATAATTATTAGTTCATTATATTTTAATTTTAAATTTATATTTTGAAAATTAATCTAGAAATGAAAAGAAATTAGGGAAAGATTCTTATTCACATTGAGAGCTTGAGTTTTCCCTTGGAGGACACCTTAAAAATATGGTGATTAGGATATTTTTTTGTAACCAGAATATAAATTAAGTGTAAAATGGTTATAAAGGAATTTAAATGTTTATAATTTCAATATTAAACCTAAATTTAGTGTCGTATTTAAGGGGTGATGGAAATCCCCTTTTATATGTGGAGATAATAAAATGTTTGTAATATTTTTATATTAATGTAATGGGATAACATGTTTTACATGATATGAATAATAAAAAATGGGAAATAGTGAATTTTTGGAGATTTTTTGGTTTATCCACATATCACCCACTCAATTAGAAACTTTTTAAATACAAATCTAGGCCTTTTACTAGTTTGGTTAACCCTTTTTTCCTTTTGGTTTTTACCGTGGTAACTAGTTTCTAACTACGTAATTAATTTTGTATGCCTAAAAATAAAATTGTTTTTGTTAAATTATTTAGAACATGAAATTAAAATTATTATATCCATTTTATTATATTCATTTGATAAATTTGATTAAAATTAATTTTCAGATAATAAACTCATTAAAATGGTTTTAGAGAATGTTATAGATTAATTTCTAAAATGTAAAAAACATGTTTGTAGATTAATCATGATATTTTTAAATTTATAATGCTACTTATAAAATAAATATTACATAATTAAAAATTATTCCAAAATCTATATTTTATGGTTATCTTATGATTATGTCAAAAAATCATGGTTTTTTTAAAAATTGTATTTTGCACCATTCACCAAAAAATCAACCATTTTATAACATTTCTAAAAATTCAATGTAAGAAAATATTTTTATTCTATTTTCAAAAATAGTATTAATTTCATTAAATTTAAATTCAAATATTTTATAATTTATCTTTTAACGAATAATAAAATAAAATAAAAATTTTATTTTATTAGAAAAATGCCTTTTTAGAATATGAAATATTTTTATTCTAATTTACTATAAATTACTAGTTAAATTTGTGATAATATATAAATATATATATATATATGTCAAAAATAAATTTCATAACACAATTATCTATATTTATTCCATCCAATTTCATGGCTACCTTAAGGTAGTTATATAGAAATGGTGCCATGGTTTATTTAAAATATGGTGTTCCATGTAAAACAAACTACTTAACACAATGCTTATTTGAGGTAAAATATACACTAAAATAATAGATCAATTGATTATGTCCCTCTTAAAATAATTTCATCCAGGAAATTTTATTATTAGGATAAAAACAAGTGAGCTAACTTGTTGGGATCATTGGATTTGATTATATTTTTTTTGTTTGTAATAGAAGAGTGTTTTGATGTCAATATGTGTTGAGATGAGATGAATAATACAATAAAAAATGATTATTGAGAAAGGAATGTGTATGTCACACCCATAGTATAGGTATTATTGATAATAAAATTCCAAACATGGGAAATTCAAAAGGGACCATGTCATGGGGGGTCCCCACGCGGAGATTCTAGATCACATGTGCAACCCAACTGTGCCTAAAATAGGTACAAGAAGAAACCATAGGTAGTTGAACCTTATAAATATTTTGTTTCATGATCTTTATGTTATATTTTTAACTGAATAAAATTTAATAGATTGTATTTATTGGATTTATTAACTTCATCTAATCAAGTGGTTGAGCTAAAAAGTGAGTAAATTGTAAAAGGAAAAAAAGATCATTGATCCCCACTAGGGATCCAATTAGATCTTAACAAGTCATTTCAAAGGTAGGTTACAAAAAAAATATCCAAGGATCATGGAGAAACAAAATTAATTTAACAATGGAGTAGTTCCAAGATTTTATAACACAAACTAACATAGTTTAAGGAATAGTATCATTCCTTACCTTCTTTCACTTGTCCATAAGGTCAGAGATACAGCTATAGTGGTATTTTGACCCATTCATGAAAATGATCATATGACACATATAGATAAAATGAATTTTGATATGGAAGTAATGGTATAAAATTTAATTTTTATGTCTTTATTATAGATGTTTTAAACTGAGTTAATGGGTCTTTAAACTACATAAGAAACATGGGAAAAATTAAGAAGAAACTATGAATGAAACATAAAAGTGAAGGAAGCCAATTTACAAGTTTTTAGGAGTATATATGATGATATTAAGATGGAAGCAGATGAAAATATTGATATGTATTTCACACATGTAAATTAAATATTCAGAAATATTCATGAATTTTATGAGAAACTTAAAGACTCCAAAACATTGAAGAAGTTTATAGGGAACATTCAAGATTGGTTTAATCTTGAGGTACTATCTTTGAAAGATAAATAAGACCTTTAATTGGATGAACTTTTTAATATTCATATTTTATATGAAAAGTGTAAGTCTTTGGATTTCAAAATGTAACAAAAAAATGAGATAACTTTTGACTCAATGAGAAAAAGGAAAGGTAGATTGAATGAAGAGTTCAGCGATTCAGATACATAGAATGATGATGATCTCAATCATATCATTACTTTCTTATCAAACATATTAATAAATGAAAAAATGATAGGAAAATATAAGTAATTTATTTTTTGAAAGTACTATAATAATATTAGTCATATTATAAATAATATTCAAATAATCGGGTTGATGAGTCTTTATCAGATAAGGAAGAATAAAATATTCAAAGGAAAAAAAGATAAGAAAACTAAATTCAATAATAAAAGAAAAAGTTGTTTTGTAAAAATGATGACTCTTATTATAAATACACTTACCCAGTATGTTGAATCTGATTAATTAATTAATTTTATTGGTACTATGAATAAGTGTCTTTATCCCAAAGGACCAAATAGTTTAGCAGTTTTGGAAAACTAGATATGAACATGAGTTTTACAGTACAACTTAAAAGGTAAAAAACATTGAAACTCCATTCTAAACATCCATAAATCCAAGAGTTTCCATGAAATTCATACATAATATACATATTTTCATCCTAGGGGTAAATAAAACATAAGAAAGGGGTTATCTCATATGCTCAATAAGGGTAAACAATACATCAGAAGCTATCATAAATTTAAACAATAAGGCAATGTGAATAACTGAAACACATTCCAATAAAACATAATATTGAGTATAATATTCTTGGAATAAAATATGAATAAATAATTCCATATAAATAATCGCATGAAACATAACCATGGATATTCTACTAGTAGAATAATTACATGATTTGTCAATTGATAATATCATAATGAGATAATTCATAATGTTAGACATCTGAATCATATTGTCGAGTCCTAATTTAATACATTTGAAAATAAATGGTTAAGGCCTCATCAAAAACCATATCTAAAAATAAATGGTCAAGGACTTAGCTAAGTCCATATTTTTTTCATGAGACCTATTGATTCATAGAGGGGATATAGAGGTCCCTAACTATCACTTACTAATTCCAAAACATTCTACATATAAAAATGGTGAAACATAAACAACATAAACATTCATATTGAAAAACTAGTATACGAAATGTGAATACTTTAACCATAAACCATGAGTTGTATAAAATAGAACATCTATAGTCAAACATAACATAAACACTTCAAAAACATATGGTATATGGTATCATAATACTTAAAACTCAATGAATTTCAATATCCAACAATGTATTTTTACATAGATGAATATACTTTTAAATGAGACCACTAAAAAATTCATGAGGAAAAGAATTTTAAACATTCCAAAGTGTCGCATACCATAATGATACTTTTAAATCATAATATATATGAAGTAATAAGATTAAATTAAACTTATATTATCATTATAATAATAATACTCATGATGTGATATATAAAATTTAATTAAATACACCAAACACAAGGAATAAGTGTTGAACAAGGAATATATCTAACAGAAGTAAAATTGAGATGACAAAACCCCTTTTTACTTTAGAAAGAAGAGTTCTTTTGGTAAATCATTTTTGTTTTTCATAAAATTATATTGTAAAAATGTATATCACAAAAATAAAAATCGTAGGAAAATTAAATTATGTTTTAGGAACAAATTAAGTCCAACTTAAGTGAAAACATTTAAAAAAGAGTTTTTAAGAAACATTAGAAATAGGCCACTTCTGTGCAGTTTAAGTGGAAATTTAAGAATATTTAAAAAAGAAAAAGGATTAATTGTTTACATGAAACCATAAATTAACTAAGATAGTTTTTCATGATAAAAGTAGTTATTTTATAATAATAATTTTGGATCAAAAAAAATAATCTAATTTACTTGAAAATGGGTAATAAATTGGGAAGTTCCCTTAAATCAGGCTTGCCTATGAGGAAAAATTAAGATGGTGACCTTATAAAACATGTATTCTCCAATTAAATAATGATGAAATAATCTACATATATGAACATCAAACATATAAAATGAATTTATAATGACTATTTAAAAATAATTAAGAATCACATTAGGTTAAAGAGAGAGATAACGTAACCTGAATGAAAAATAGAATTTTGGGAAGAAACTCTTGCCACTTTGTAATCAATCGAACCGTGTGACCCATAAAATTTATAATAAAAATTGAAACATTGAATACCATGAGGATAAACAATTTCATGGTATCCTAAATTAAAGGTTAGTATATATACACCACACACAAGACATATTGGGGAATAAGGCATATCTTATAAAAATAAGAGTGAGATGATAAAACCCTTACCTTATGACCAGAAGTGTTATGTACTTGATCTTAATGTCCTGGATAATAAAATTAAATAAATTAATTAATTCATAAAATTTTATAAATTTATTATATTTGGTATAATTTTATTAAATTCATTTATGTCCCTTTTAACAAGTTATAAGCTTCAATTTTTTCGTTCGGATGTGTTTGTTTCTTTGGTTTTCATGATTGGTTCACTTGTATACAAACTTGGAATATAATGTACAATGATAATAGATATCCAGAATTGAAGTTATATGTTATTAATGAACATATAGAATATTAAATATTTATATAATTCATTTGGTTATTTGGTGTGTTGATGAATCGTTTGACAAGATGTTAGTGATAATCATTTAGACTATTTTGGTGGTTTTTCGATCATCATAAACTAGTTTTGCTTCATTAATTAATATCATGTATATATAATGGTTATAGAAAATTAAATAGGATTTAAAAAATATATTATAATCTATTTTAATCAGAAAATGGTTTCATGACCATCATTGAAGGTTTAATTGAAAAATTAAATCTCATCGTCTACATAGGTGGTAAATCGGCACTTCACGGATGATGTTTTCATTTTTAAAATAAAAAGGGGGAAAGAAGAGAATTGATGGTGGATATCCCATTATCATAATAAAATTAACTTATATATAAAATATTGGTGTTATCATTCATATTTGTAATAATTATTTAAGTAATGTAAACGCAAAGAAAATAAATTGAAAGGAAATTAAAATAACGAAAGGGGATTTTTACAACTTGAATTCTTCTCTTTGAGAACTCCTTAAGAAACTTTGAAATGGTATTTTGGTAATACCAGAAAGACAATAACATGACATAGAGGATTGGGATAGTAAATTGGAAAAAATTAGACAATATTTATGTCTTTGGAGGTTTAATAAGAAGGGTGGTGAGGGTTTGTATTTATAGTGGATGAGAGGGTTGTTTTTTGAATATTTTATTCATTTGTTTATTATTTTGGATCAAGACTAGGAATAGTTTAAGAATTATCACCAAATATATTAAAATAATTAATTATAGTTCTATATTATGGTAATTAAATCAGTTATGACTCAAGTAATGGTTTATTTATCTTATAATGTGTTTATACTGTAAATTACAGTATTTTACTATTCACCAAAAATCATGTATTTTTGAAAAATTCAAAAAATTCACCCTAACCACTTTTTAAAATGTAGAATTCAAAAAATAACCCCATTTTATGAAAATAATTTTATCAACAAGAGAATTTTAATTTTTAATTAAAATTATCATTTACTCAAAAATACAAATTTTAATATTATAAATATTTTTATGAAAGTTTGAAAAATTAATTAAGGTCTCATAAATTTTGCTTATAATCATAAGACAAAAACATATTAATTTATGGATCAATTTTATGAAAATAAATATTATTTTAAATCATTTTTTTAATTATAAAATTTTATATAATCATTTATATTTCACAAAAATATCAACACTTAATTTCTCATTTTTAAAATACATATTTTCATTTTCTATTTTATAAATATTCCATATTTTTAATTATAATATACAAAAATATTGTTTGAAATTTAATAGGTAATGTTACAATTTTAATTTTTCATATTATTATTACTAATTGCCACATTACTTTTCCAACTATCATATTTTATAATATATAACGGTTTTAAACTCTATGTTGCATGAAGCATAAACTATAAAAGTCGATAAATTTTAAAAGAGACGTACCATAAGATCTTGTGGTGTTATATTCTTCCCTCCTATAAAAATTTCATCCTTGAAATTGCCAATGTCACCTCAAAAAAATGTTTGGGTCGTTTTTCATCATAAGTTCCTTGGGCTCCAACATCACCTCTTCAATTTTAGGATTTTTCTAAACTACTTTTACCAGTAGAGTAGTCTGATTACTTAACACATGTTCTTTTGTGTCTAGAATCTAGATAGTCTCTTCCTAATAAGATAAATTAGGTTCAAAGTCTATTCCTTCATAATTTAGGACATGTGTTGGGTCTGGAATTTATTTATCTAACAAAGATATGTGGAACACATTTTTTACTTTAGAGAGGCTAGGTGGCATCGTCAAATGATAATCCACAGCTCCAATTCTCTCCAGGATTTCAAATGGTCCAATGTACCCGAGGTACAGTTTCCCTTTCATTCCAAATCGTATAACACTCTTCTATTGAGGTACCTTCAAGAAGTCATAATCTCCCACTTGAAACTCCAAATATTTCCTCTAGTTATCAACATAGCTCTTTTGTATACATGTTTCTACTTTGATACGTGTTTGAATAGTATTTACCATTGTTGTTGTTTCCTCCACAAGTTATGGGCCTACAATCTTCCTTTCCCCAAATTCATCAAAATAAGTTGGTGTATGATATCTCTTTCTGTATAATTCTTCATTCTGTTCCATTTGAATACTTGAATGGAAAATATTATATTAGGAAACTCTACTAAATGTAAATAATGATCCCATATGCCTTGAAAGTCAAGTGATCAGGATCTTGACAAGTATTCTAAAGATTGGATCGTTCTTTATATCTACCCCTCAATTTTAGGGAAATAATAAGTACTCAAAAGAAGTTTCATATCCAATGATTTCTAAATACTTTTACTGATTTTTTTTTCAAATCAAATAGGTTCTGGGAACAGCAGTAGCGCGTGTATCAGAGTGTACACAACTTTATTTTTTTACATTAATGAAAATCAATTCGAGATCCTTCAAGGTAATAAAACACAAAATATTCAGAATAGAATGAAGAACAAAAGATAATAAGGGATTCCATGAACCATAGAGATGATCATCGTATTTTGGTTATAATTAATTTAATTAAAAGACCATAATTACGTTGATGGAATTCTCTCTTCGTTGATGTTTCCGGTTACGATCTAATGTGATATATCATTATGTCATAGAAGATAATTGTAGTCTTCCTATAGCGGTGATCCACACGTGATCCTTGTATTTCTAGATATCAATGAAGAGATCTCTGGGTGATAGCACAGAAGAGCCTTCGCTTACGATGTCCACCTTCGATCGCCTTGAGAACTGCTTCTAAATCAATCTCCTTGATCCAATGAAGGGGGATCTCTCTCGTAACTTGAGAGTGTTCTTGGAGTAAAAATAATTCCCTCTTGACTTGAGATATTTCTCCAAATCTGTTGTGGACAACCACAAATAATGTCTAGTCTAATGAGAATAATATAATTTGGAATTTAATTACTTAGGATAATAAATTGAATTAATTACATGAAATAATTTATTTATTTCATTTAATTATTAGTAAGACCTCATGTATAATAATAACAGTTTACTATTATTACTACTTGACATGCACCGAGAGAATTACACCTAATATTATTTAATTAAATAAATAATATTATTTTTCAAAAATCCCAAGAAAAACTACACGGTATTTATATTAATATACATGGCATGTAATTTTGTTTTTATATTTTATTTATTTCCTCCACCACATTTATTAAACCTAAAATAATGGCTATTTATTTCTTAAATATATATCACTACATTACTCGCTAATAAATATTTTATTTCACCCACAATATATTTTCTTGAATAACTAGTGTCAAAATAATTGTGATTAGGAATCCTAGAAAAATTATTAAACCTCAATTTTGAATAATATTTATTCAACTTGTTAAATGAAAATTTAACTAAAATACTTGGGCACACTTAATGTGTGACCCTCTGGGCCTCTTTCTCATTTATATTAATTGGAGCCTGCCTAATGTCCAAGGTTATCATCTAGCAACATGTCAAGGAACCCATTGAGAAAGAAGTTAATGTTGCAATGAAATGTCACGTCCAACAAACGCTTACCATGTAATGTAATCCCTCTGTCTCGATATCTCCAATCAAGAGGATTGCATATAGTGCCCTCAACCCATGTGCTCAGTTATTCTTTCTTTGACTTCCAAGAATTGAACTTTCCATTCCTTACCATGGCCATGGATTTATTTAGGCTATATCAATTCCATCAAAGGGAATGAGATATCAACTTCCATTATGGAACAGTATGTACAAATCGTTTCCTGCAATTTATGCTGATGCAGTATTACTCATGATGCCCCCAACATATCCTAAATCACTGTGAAATGTGTGTTGTCATGGTCTTAGTTAGTACATCTAAGTGCGCGAGTTTTAATACCCATTAATAATAGTCTTCAAGTATAAGGACCAATACACATGTCTGTGGGTAGGAACATCCAATAAAACTATAAAATATGGGTTTCCTACTGGCAGGTCTCATTCTTATAATATCCTATGGGACATTACTAAGGGTGCACACCATGAGAATGTGCCTCAATGTTTTATGAGTCGTCACTCCTAATGGAATGTATTATTTGTGTCCCTAAAATAAAATAATCCAGCCATAGAACATATATTCAAGAATAGTGTTATGGATCTTATAGGTTCTCATCATAGTAGGGATTCGTTATGACCATTTAGTGCAACAACTATCCTTAGGATATTATCATAATCATTGTCACACAGAATAATAACCAAGATGTGATAAGGTATTTATTAATGAATAATGTACAAAGTTAGATGGTTCTTAGCCACCAACTCCAATAGACTCCCAATTGGACTAGAGCCAACTACTAACAACCTTTAACATTCTATCTCTCACATGATATTCATGCTTCTTCTGAGATGTGCCTTTAGTCATGGGGTCTACATGTTCTATTCTATGGACACTCTGCTCACTACAACTTCACCCCTTTGATAGAAATCCTTTAATAGGTGATACTTTCGGAGAATTTTATTTGTCCGTTGATGTGACCTTTGTTCATTTTCAAGAGCCACCACTGCAGTATTATCACAATATAATGTGATAGGGTATCAACTACTAGGACCCACATCAAACTCTTGGACAAAGATTTGAATCCAGATGATTTCCTTGGATGCATCAGAAGCCTCTATATATTCATACTCTATTATAGAATCAATAAAAACTGGATGATTTGAACTCTTCTAACTCACATCTCCTATGTTGAGATAGAAAACATATCCTGATTGTGACTTCATATCGTTCTGATCTGTCTGAAAACCAGCATTAGCATACCCTCTGATGATAAGCTCCTCATCCCCTCCATACACCAGGAACATATCCTTAGTTCTTCTCAGATACTTAAGGATAGTCTTAACAGTAGTCCAATGTTCTTCTCCTGGATCTTCTTGATATCTACCTACCATGATTTGTGAATTAGAAACATCAAGACTAGTACATAACATGGCATACATGATGGATCCTAGAGCCGAAGCGCATGGGATCTTACTCATCCTATCTTTCTCATGTTAGATCTGAGGACACATTTTTTTAGAAATATGTAGGCCATGTGACACTATAACTAATACCCTCTTAGATTATTCCATACTAAATATCTTTAGTATCTAGTTAATGTATGAACCTTGACTTAGTCCAATCAGCCTATTGGATCTATCACGAATGATCTTGATCCCTAGAATGTAGGTTGATTCACCCTAGTCCTTTATAGGGAAATACTTGTTCAACCAGTCCTTAACTGAATTTAAGGCTGGTATATCATTTCTTGTAAGTAATATGTCATCAACATATACTACAAGGATAACAACCACATTCCCATTAAACCACTTATAAATACATGGATCTCATTCATTCTTAATGAAACCAAATTATTTTATGGATTCATCAAATTGAATGTTCCATGACATGGATTCTTGCATTAATCAATAAATGGATTTTTTCAACTTTCAAATCCATTTGGCTTCACCAGGTGTCACAAACCCTTATCATTGTCATATATACATCTTCATGAAGATTCTTGTTAAGGATTGTTTTTTTGACATCCATCTTCCAAATCTTGTAGTCATGGTATGTTTCTATGGCAATTATGATTCTTATGGATTTAAACATGGAAACTGGCGAGAAGTTTTCATCATAGTAAATGCCTTTAAATTTCATGAATATTTTATAATCTAGACTTACTTTATAGGTGCTAACATGACCTTCCATGTCCAGATTTATCTTGAATACCCATTTGCATCCAATAGGCTTTACATCAACGTTCTCATCGACCAGCACCCAAACTTGGTTCTAATACATGGAATCCATCTCAAAATTCCTAGCTTCTAGCCATCATGTGTCTTTTTAGCTCTCTAATTATTCCTTATAGGATAGAGGTTCATCATTTTCTAACAACAATGATTCACCATTTTTGTGACTAAAAAACCAAATCTCTCTGGTTCACTTACCTCTCTTGAGCTCCTACACAGTACTTGTGTTTCTGGAACCTCTTCCATGGGGACCTGTGGAACTTGTTCTTTTACCAACTCCTATGTATCTTGAGCATCAACTTAATATATGTTAGTATTTCTCCCACAATCCTTTTTTAGGATGTTCTCCCTCTCAAGAAAGACAGCTTGTCTGGCAACAATTAATTTCTTGTCTGAAGGGTTATATAGATAATAACCTTTTGTTTCATTTGGATATCGTATAAAGATACAATTTGTGCCCCATGGTTCTATTTTGTTGCTTGATAAGGCCTTAACAAAGACCACGCATCCCCATACACTTGTGTATAACAAAATTTGTTTCATTCCCTTCAATATCTCGAAGGTAATTCCATTTTACGCCTTATTTGGTACTCTGTTTAATGTGTATGTTGCAGTTAGTAATGTGTATCCCCAGAAGGATAATGAAATATCGGCATAACTAATCATCAACATCACCATGTCCAACAAGGTGTGGTCCCTCATTTCACTAACACTATTCCACTGTGGTGTGTAAGGATGAGTGAGTTGAGATAGAATCCCAGACTCCCATATAAGATTAATGAACTCTTGTTTAAGATATTCTCTACCTCTATCTGATCAAAGCTTCTTTATCTTATTACACAGATGATTCTCTACTTAGTTATTGAATTCCTTAAATTTCTCTAAAGACTCTGACTTATATCTCATTAAGTAGACATATCCATATCTACTCAAATCGTCGGTTAAATTAATGAAGTAATAATATCCACCTATATCTTCTATTGGAAACAGTCCACACCCATCCGTGTGTACTAATCTTAGAAGCTCTATTTCACTTTCACCCTATCCGTCAAAAGGAGGCTTGGTAATTTTACCTTGTAAACAATTGTGACATCTATCAAGTGGTTTTATCTCAGTAGATTTTAAATAACCATCTTGGTAGATATATTTCAAGTTCTTCTCATTTATATGACCAAGACGGTAATGTCACAACTAGGTGTTGTATGAGTCATGTGAGTTTGCTTTGTTATCGATTTCCAATACTTGGTTTTTGTAATTTAATAAATACAAACCATTATTTGAATGTACCATACCATAACATATGTTGTTCTTATAAAATAAAAACCCTTATTTCCAAACAAGAAAATAAATCCATCCATATATAAACATGATACAGAAATTATGTTATTGGTAACACTGGGAACATAATAACCATTATGTAAAACCAAAATCATCCTTAATGGAAATGAGAGATAGTAATCGTCAATGTCCAACACATATATGTGCCCCAAAAGTTGTATCTAATACCCAATGTGTATAAATGGAAAGTTTACACTTTATAACGAATTCACCTTTAGCGTCTCCATGATTCTAGGGGCAGTTCCTCTTCCAGTGGCCTAGCTTGCCAAATGCAAAACATATCACCTCCCATTCCTTGCCCTACCCCTGGATCTTCCACTTATTTGATAGATAGTGCTCTAGGGATTTAGATAGTTTATGAATCCTTGTCCCCTTTTCCTTTTCCTTCCTTTTCTTATTCACCATAAGGATTGCAGGTTTGTCCCATACCATGTCCTTATCTACATAGCGAATTAAGGTCCGATGTTATGATAGACTCTTCTCATTGTTACTCATTTTTTAGTTGACAATAAAGCTAGATATGGTCTCGGACAGCGATGATATGATGATATTTGTACGTAAATCATCCGGGAACATAATCACTAAAATGTCCAGGGATTCAATGAATCCAATAAGCTTGACTAAATTAGGCCCAGCTGGCACAGACTCTCTGAGCATAGTTGTTGAAAAAGCATTGGAGATATCATATCTCTCCTGTCTCACCTTCTCTTGATAGAGATCCTCAAGGTGAGATATCTTGTTATACGGGTCCATGCTTTCATGTTGCTTTAAGATCTCATTAGACATGTCCGATAGAATGAAATATTGGACATATGTTGCATCATTAATATGTTTCATATAGAGATACAGTTCCTCATCACTAGAATATTTTCTAGACGCAATTGGAATAGGCTCCTCCAGCAAATACAATTTCCTCCCCTAGAGAAGGATGACGCGTAAACCCCTCTTCCCCTCCTCGAAATTGGCACCGATGAGAAATTTTTCCTTCTTGAGTATGGTTCACAATGATATATTTGAAATAATTTTATTTCTGTTTCTACAAATTTATATGAGAAAATATTTATTAATTTATCATGATAAAACTGAGACAAATAAATAAATCGATACATATTATTCTCCCACTATTTTATCTAAATACAATGGCCCTCACCATTAACTTCAAAATATTATGTTGCCAAAATATTTTTGTAGAAAATATCTATATTTCCCTTTTCATTACCCTAACTATGGTTGGTCAAGAAACTTGATAGGTTTTAAGTAGGCATTCCAAATGCCAATAGCATTAACTCGCAGATCCTTGATCCATTGAGTGGACTCCCCCATCCTGGAATCCTTTTATTTTCTATTTCCTCAAAATTTTCCTCTTGGTCACACCAAGTCCTGTTTTGGCAGTAAACCCTTGAGGTGAACCTTGACAATTCAATGAAAAACATTTAATTTTAATTCCCAAATAATTGAAATCACCCCAACTAGTGTTGGTCAAGCACTTTGAACAATGGTTCTATTCTAACCAAGATTATAGAAGGCTATAGCGACTTAATATTTATTTGGGAAATTTTATCCTTATATGTACATTCTCATTTTATTATCCTTCTTAAACTGTTTTCAATATTAAGTGGAATATACTTGAGTGATTAACCATGTCTTAGATAATATTTTATGCATAAGTCGGTATTATTTTAGTTCCATCTTGCATGCTTGTTTACTTCATTAATTGGGTGATTGTGACAACACACCCAAAATAAATAAACCATGCAACATAAAGAAATAAAATAAATGGTATGATCGTGATCTCATTCTATTAGTTAGTTTTTCTAGTTTTTGATAATCTAACCCGTGATCTAGGAGAGAAACATTGTGAACCTCTTGGGTTCATGTTTACATATTTCCACCTGTCAACATTTGTATCTCCTGGGATTGGTTTCACCTTGGCTACTAACTTAATCAACCTCTACGAGCTTGGGAGCTCCATACATTACATATGCTTTTATCTCACTTGTGAGTGAGGGGTAAAATGGGGTTTTAAATAAAATAAACCTTGGACATCAAGGCTCTATATATTAATGAGGAGAAGGCTCGCAGGCTAAAAAATTTAATTTAAATTAATTAATTAAAAGAAATCATCAGCATACAAAGGTCTTGTCCTAGCTCATAATCATCCATACAAGCAACGATATTTATGCATAAGTAAAACTGGCATTAAATTATTTAATCATTATTGTTTTAAGATAAATCAGGCTCAAATCATTTAATTATCTTTAATTAATCAATCCTTTTATCTTAAACCCTTTTCGGAATTTCCTTGAGATTCTCATCCATCATAATTTTAAATAAATAAATTAATTTAAAATTTTCTTTGTACGTAACTTGTACCTTGGAGGAAACCTGGTGAATTCCCGTTCATAACTACCCAATGAGAATAAATGAACATTATAAAGATGTTAAATTAAACACACATGCCCACACCATGGTACACGTCTCAAGGGTTTTTATAATACAATATGGATGAGTACACAGCGTATAGTTACAACTACATGGTGTGTACTATCATTCACCATACATCTGAAGTACACGCTTGGGGATACGGTGTGTGAGTGTACTTTATAAATCTTTGGAGTACACGTTGGGTCCAGTGGGACACACTCCATGTAGTTTTCGCGTTACACATTATTCAGTTGGGAAATTTTTGTACGGGGTACACAATCCAACCCTATCCCAAAGGGACTACAAGTCATGTCCAGTGGGCCACACAGCATGTAATCTGGAAACCGCATGCCACCACTTCTTGGTCAACATAAGGAGTCATTTAAGACTTCGATAGACTCCAACACACAGCATGGTTTGGCAAACCATTCCCAGTGCGAGGAACCTAGAATACATAGTGTGTACTACCTAATACAAACCGTGTGTTCTAGTTTTGTATGACCATGTATCTTTGGCACCTCCATATGAGATCCTCTATTTTATTTTAGTCAAAATTAATGGAAAAGATTATTTCTGTAAGGTGAAAGAGATACGAAATAGGAGGAACGGATCTTGAGATTCATATTTGCAGAACGATTAACTTGAATTGAAATAGCTAAATTATTAAATGTGTAAATCATAAACAAAAAACTAAATAATTATAATCAAAGATATGATTGTTATGATACCACTAGTAGGTTCTGGTCATAGAGGAAGTGTATGTATAGGAGTGTGCCCAACTTTAATTTTTGTGTTAACGATGATAAATCCAAGATCTTTCATGATAATAAAATGTTGGACCTTTAGAATAGAATGAAGAATAAATGAAAATAAGGGAGTCTCAGAACCATAGAGAGCATAATCATATGTTGGTTATAATTAACTTAATTAAAAGAAAAGATTTACCATGATGGAATTGTCTCTTCGTTGATTTATCTGGTCACGATCAGATGTGATCCATCATTGTGTCATAGAAGCCATGTGTAGGCTTCCTCTAGTGGTGATCCACACATGATCCGTGTATATTTGGATGTTGTTGAAGGGATCTATGAGTGCTATCATAGAAGAGCCTTCACTTGTGATTTCCACCTTCGATCGTCTTGAGATCCTCTTCCAAAGTGATGTCCTTGATCTGGTAGAGGAGGATCCCTATTATAACTTTAGGTCATTCTTGGAGGAAAAACAATTCTCTCTTGGTTTGAGATCATTCTCCAAATCTGTTATGCATGAACACAAAGAATGGTTAGGCTAATGAGAAAAATATAATTGGTATTTTAATTACTTAGAATAAAAAAATGAATTAATTACATAAAAGCATTTATTCATTTCATTTAATTCTTAGTATGAACCCATGTCTAATAATAACAGTTGAATATTATTATTACTTGACATGCATCCTGTGAATGACACCTAATATTATTTAATTAAATAAATAATATTATTTGTCAAAAATCCCCAAATAAACTACAAGGAATTTATATTAATATAAACGACATGTAATTTTGTTTTTCCATTTTATTTATTTCCTCCACCACATTTGTTAGACCTTGAATAATGGAAATTTATTCCTTAAATAAATACCACTACATTAGTCTCTAATATATATATTATTTCTCCCACAATATATTCTTTCAAATAACTAGTGTCAAAATAAATGTGATCAGGCATCCTTTAATAATTACTAAACCATAATTGGGAATAATATTTATTCAACATGTTAAATGAATATTTAACTGAGATACTTGGACACACTTAGTGTGAGACCCTCTAGGCCTCTTTCTCAGTGGCATTAAGCAGAGCCTAGCTAAAGTCCAAGGATAGTGTCTAGAATCATTCCAAGGCACCCATAATGAAAGCAGTTAACATCGTAATGATGTGTCACCTCCTACAAACACTTTTTGTGTAATATAATCCCTTTGTCTCGAAATCTCCAGTCAAGTTGAATGCATATAGTGCCATCAACCCATGTGCTCTATTATTCTTTCTTTGACTTCCCTGAATTGAACTTGACCATTCCTTACAATGTACATGGATTTATTTAGTCTATATCAATTCCATCAAAGGGCATGAGATATTAACTTTCTTTGCGGAATAGAAGGTACAAATACTTTCTCACATTATCTATTAATGTTGTATTACTCGTGACACACCCAACATATCCAACCTCGCAACAAACAGTGTGTCGTCACATTTTTCACCAATACATCTAAGTGTGCAATTTGTAATACCCATTAATAAAAATATTAAATTATAAGGACCAATACACATGTCCGCAGAGGGGGGAGATGCATGGGGGCGGTGTAGTTAGGAACCAGGAGGGTCAGTGACTATAGTGTCTATGGTGGCATATGGAGGATGTGATGTGTTGCAGGTGGAATCTAAGGTGATGGTGGAGGGTCTGGAGATATGCATCCAAAGGCATATTGTTTTGAAGATGGTGGAGATAGATTCTATATCTCTTTATAAGGCATTAACAGGCACAGGTAGAAATCCTTTGAATATTGAATACATCATCCGGAAATGTAAAATTCTCATGTGAAATCATATTTTGGTCTCTCATACATGGCGGGAGGGTAACATGGTTGCGGATTATTTGGCATCTATGGTAACTTCAAATCAAAGTACGTACTCCCTTTTTAACCTGGGTTCTTTTCCGAGTGAGGGGATGAAGTTTTTTGTTAATGATGTGATGGTCCTACATTATTTTAGACCACCATGATGTGTTTTTTGTTATTTTTTGTATGGTGATTTATTCAAAAATCAATAGAAATGTAAAATTTCAGTCATTCAATACACACGTCTGCAGATAGGAACATCCAATGAAACTATGAAATGTGCATTTCTTAATGTCGGGTCTCGTTCTCATAATATCCTCCAAGATATTACCAAATGGGCACACCATGAAAAGGTACCTCAAAGTTTTATGATTCCTCACCATTAATGGAATGTATTATTTGAGTCCCTCAAATATCATCATCCTACCATAGAACATATATTCAAGATTAGCGTTATGGAACTTCTGTGTTCTCACCGTAGTAGGGATCCGCTATGACCCTTTAGTGAAATACTAATCTTTCAGACATTATCACATGCATTGTCATGAAGAACAATAATAAATATGTGATAAGGTATTTATTAATGAATAAAGTTCAAAGTTAGTTGGTTTCGAGACCACTAACTCTAACAAATCATAGATCATGATTAGACACAATTGAAATAGTTACTCCATGATGTAACATCTTGTTACCTTGATCAGGTATGTTTCTCCTTTTTATAAGTTCCATTATAGTTTTAAAAATCTTTTATGTGATTTTTTTGGGTTTACTATAGAATGCAGAATAGGTACATGTTGTGTACCTGAAGTACACGTCTTGTACATGGTGTTGTTTGTATATCATGAATTGGGAGATCACATCGTGAATGGGGAGATCATGTCGTGTGCTGGTATATGTCGTGTACCTGAGGTACATGTCATGTAAGGGTTAAATAGAGGATTTATAACCCTACCAGACAGGTTTGTTGGTGTAACTTATCCAACATGGATTACACATAGTGACCAAGGGGTACAAGTCGTTACCTGGCCCGCTTCTAAGTTGAACTCATGAATTTAGCAATTTTGCTTCTCTATTTCTTTCCATATCTCTTGTATATCAAACTAGATCTCTCCTTAGGCAATTTTTAGAGGTCTCTCACCTTCCAGATCGATCTAATCGGTGTTAGATCTTCATTGCATTTGTGGTGTGTCTCACCGTGTAAGTGTTCTCTCTGATTCTTCTTTGTGATTGATTACGATAGTTCCCTATCCTTGTGTTATCATATCTTTTGTTCCAATATAGTTGATCCATGTCATCTTCTTCTAGATCCATTGTGAGATATTGTCTTTATGGTCATTCCTTGGCTAGTTGGGATGAATCGAACATTCTTTCTTGAGGTACGTGGGATTTTTTCTATCTTCCAAACCCTTATCTTATTTTTTAAATCAGTCCTTTGATGTTCTAGTTTGATTCTAGGGCCTTTATTGATAGCATTGTTGTTTTTTTTTCTTTTGGATTTGGTTGTGGGCATGTACGGCCCAAAATTTGAGGTGGTTTGTTTCATCTCTAGCCAATGATAAAGAGCCTAATTTCTATTTATTTATAAAATTGATTTATGAAATTGGCATGATTATTGTGTGTGTTGAAAAGGGATTTTGAAATAAAAATTTTTTTCCTAGTTTTTTATAAATTGATTTTGAAATCGTTTTAATGGTTTTCAAGGAATTAAAATGGGTTTTTCTTAAAAGATCACAAGGGTTACCTTGGGTACTTAGGTAGAAGGTTTAGCATGAGTCATCATCCATTTCTTTGTAATTATCAAGGAGGTTTGTCTGGGGGATTTCCTTTATTCCAAGGCCCATTTTTCTTTGAGACTAATATTTTAATTTTGTGGGGATTACTCTTGTTGTTTTCATCTACTACATCAGAATTTTGTTCTAGGATTAGTTATGTGCACTTGATTATTTTGGTATGAGTAGTCTACTACCTAGACCTGTAGTATTCTTTGTTGTTGTGATACATGTGCTTATTTTTTTTATTTCTTGGATTTCTGAGTTAGCCTTTATATCCATGTTAATTCTTGTGGAAAATGATATGGAAAATGTGATTTGAAACTGATATACCTACTTTTGTTTATAACTTTGGAAAAAGTAATTTTTACCATGTTTTTTATAAAACTGATTTACTACTTATCATTCTATGTTTTAAATTTTATATAACCTTACAAGAGTTTTTATATAGAGACTTTCTTTGGAACACCTAGGTGGGATCCTAATGAGCCTATTAGATCACACCCTATGCACTTCTTCAGTGGTGTGTATACCTTTTTTTGTCTTCCAGCGTAGGGAAAGGAAAGGCACCACAGTGAGGTGGCATGGTTCATGTCTGCTGGGATTGGTAGCTGGTGGTGATATGGTTTGAGATCATCCAAGCCATCATTGGAGGAGATGTTTGGTTTTTGAGTCCCTTCCAGTTGGACTTGTCTTTTAGAGTTTCTAGCTAATTTTTCAATAGTTTTGTTTCCACAGTTTTCTTTAAAGTTATGGAATATAAACTTGTTAGTCTTCTGTTATTCATTTCTTGCTCTACCTATGTATACCATGTGGTTGTTCAGGTTTGGAGAAATTGTTCTCTCGTTTTTCTCATTTGATGTTTGGGTTCTTGTCACCATCCCTTAGGGATCGGGAATTCCTTTCAGGTATGTGATGGATTGGGTCAGGTGTGGGGTTTGAGGGAAACCTGGGCCGGTTCATTACAGTTAGGTATCAGAGGAAAGTTTTTTCTCAATAATAATTTCTTGGTATGTCTATTAGATTAGAGATAGGATTTTTGGGACATGATAGGTAAGTTTCGATAAGTGCATGGCCATATCTTGTCATAACTAGACTCTTGTTTCCAAGGTATGTCGAGATACGTGTCTCTGGTGTTAGTTTTGGCTTTTAAAAACCTCATTTTTTTATGGGTTTTATAGTTTGAACTGAGATTTTTTCAGTGTCTAATCATTCTTATGTTTCAGTATGAATTTATATGCCTATGAGACATCTTCTATAGGTTTCTTAGGAAGGTGTAGATGATGAACCTCAAGGAAATACACATATGTATCATAATATCATCGATACTATCATACGAGCAATCTATTCTATCAATTAAGATTTTCCACAAGTTCAGAATGTAGTGGATGAGGTACAGCTAGGAGTTGTAGGGGAAAGAGATTTATCATGAGATTTCTTGCATGATAATCCACTTTCCTTTAAAGATATTACTGAACCTCAAGACATGGAGGATTGGCTAGATAAGATCAATAAAATATTGGACTTCTTGGAGAAACTTGAGAATATTAGGGAGAAGTGAACATCATTCAGACTCGAGGATTATGGAAAGCATTGGTGGGACTCTATGTTCTAGGAAGACAGACATGTGGGATTAGATTGAAAGGGTTTCAAAACCCTATTCTTTCATCAGTTTTTTCCAGAGTCTCTGATGTTGGAAAAATATCTAGAGTTCCTATCATTGTAGTAGGGAGAGAATTTTGTGTCATCCTACACCAAATGGTTTACTAAGCTTGTCTTTTTTACTCCAGAAGTGGTAATGAATGACCAGATGAAGGCACAAAAGTACCTATAGTGTTTGTGACCATATATTTGGTCACATGTGTTCATGTTGAAGCTTTCTACCTATGCATAGATAGTGGATAGATTAATGATGGCAGAGATGAACATGGAAAGAAAGGTCGTCTTTACAGACTCTTCTTTTCCAACTATTGATAGCTTTACTGGAATACATGGGAAGAAGAGGAAGTGGTTGGACAATAATAAGAGTGGTGGAGGTAGGTCCCAGCAGTAATCATTCTCTTCACTATCCATTACAGCTGGAAGTGTGCCTCTGACTTGCTACCAGTGCAGCAAGGGTGGTCACACCAGACGTTCTTTTCCTATGCCTGAGAAGACGTGAAATAGTTTTGGATGTATTGTTCATCTACAATGTTTCTGTCAGGTTATGAATACACCTCATTGTGGTCAGGGTTCTTCAGCTCCAAAGACTACTGCAGTGCAGTCCGAAGCTTCAAATATCATAGGGATCCATCCACAGGCCTCATGAGTGAAGCATTTACACGTAGTAGAGGAGTTTCTAATAGAAGTTGATACAGGCCGAGTAATAGTGAAAGGTACGCTCCTTATTGTAGATTCAGTAGATACTGATTTATTTGGTACTAGTGTCTCCCACTCGTTTATTTCAGCATGTTTTGTAGATATTCATAAGATTTCAATGGAACTTATTCCCTTTATAATAGAGTTAGTTACACAACTTGGTAAAAGGAAAGGGAATAGATTTCGGTTTCCTTCTTGTTTGTTCATGATAGCTGACACGAAGTTCGTCTGGGATTTTATCATTATTGATATAGATCTATTTGACATCACCATTGGTATGAATTTTATTTTCTTTCATTGAGCTAAGTTTTTTTGTTATCATCGGAGTGTTTTGTTTCTTTTTTGTCAATGGGAGCTCTCATGTTTTTTAGGGAGAGTAGGACCTGAGGTCAGGTTGTGCAGGACCATCCCACCCAGATCGTAGGATTTTGTTTTCTTGTTGTTGTGTTTGATCCTAATGACATTTATTTGGTTTAGGATCTTCCTGTTGTGGTCCAAACTTTCCTAATGTTTTCCCAGAAAAATTCTCCAGTCTCCCTCCAAAGAGAGAGGTAGAGTTCATGATTGTTTTAGTGTCAGATACGTATTCGATATTGATGCCTTATTACTATATGGAACCAGAGGAGTTGAAAGAACTCAATATTAATTTGGAAGACCTGTTGGAGAAGGTTTTTGTTCTCCCTAGTGTTTCACCATGGGCATCTTCTATGCTCTCTACCAAGAAAGGAGATGGTTAACTTTGGTTATGTGTTGACTATATAAAGTCAAACCAGGTAAACGATAAGAACAAATATCATTATTCTTCATGTGGATGCTATTTTTGATCAGTTTAAGGGAGTAAATTGGTTTTCAAAGATCGTTCTTAGGTCAAGTTATCATCAACTCAGAGTCTGGTAGTTTGATATACCAAATATGGCCTTCACGATTAGGTATAGACATTATGAATATCTTGTGATGCCATTCAGTCTGACTAATGCTCATGCAGTTTTTATGGACATGATGAATAAGATATTCCACCAATATCTTGACACTTTGGTGGTAGTGTAAGTGGATGATATTCTGGATTATTAAATGTCTGAGTGTGATCATTAGAACCATCTATGTTTGGTTATAGAGATTCTGAGAAATAAATATTTGTATATAAATCTTTAAAAATGCAGTTTCTAGATTTTAGAAGTGAAATTCTTGGGTCACATAATTTATGAGCATGGATTATCAGTTGATCCAGAGAAGGTAAAAGTTTTTTCCCCTATAAGGAACCAAGAAATGTGTTTGATATACAAATCTTCCTTGGTCTTGATGGATACTACCGATGGTTAGTTAAGGATTTATCTAAATTAGAATCACCTTTGACTACTTTTAACAATATGGATGTGAAATTCTTATGGGATAAAAAGTTTCAATCTTCCTTTGATGAACTAAAATGACTTCTGACATGTGCACCTATTCTGATCTTACGTGATCCCGACATGGAGTATGTGGTGTTCTGTGATGCATTGGGTGCTGGTTTGGAATGAATTCTTATTTAGGATGAATATGTCGTAGCTTATGGATCTTATCAGCTTTGACTGCATGAGAATAACTACCCACCCATTATTTTCTCTTGATGTGGTGCTTCTTGAGCTTAAATGTTAGCGGCACTATCTCTTTGGGGAGAAGTTCACAATTTTCACTAATCATCATAGTTTAAGCTATATATTTTAACAGAAGTACTTGAATCTCAAATATATATGATGGGTATAATACCTTTAGACGTTTGACTTTGACATCGTCTAAACTCTGGGGAATGGGAATGTAGTTACAGATGATTTAAGAAGAAAGAAAACATCACAGGATATTCTATAATTGAAGGAAGAGTGGTATCTTATGGTGATTTTTTCTTAGTTTCACTTGGATGTTTAGGTGGATGTTTTAGGGATGGTTCTATCTAGTGTTCAGTTGTCATCATCTCTCCTAGATTCTATCTTGAAAATTCAACAACTAGATGACGACTTTCAGAAGATTCGAGAAAACTTTTATAGTGGGGAGAGAGTTCCTGATTGGTCTCTTTCTTCATATGGAATACTTCACTTTGGAAAGTGAGTTTTCATCCCAGTATATGTGAGAAGTTCAATTTTTCTTTATTGTTACAAGTCTTCATGGTTCATTCATTCAGGAGCTATGTAAGAACCCAGTTCTTATTCTGGAGGTAAGGATTTCTTATTTTCATTTTTCCTTTATAGTTTTTGAGAAAATAATGAAAATGGAAAAAATCCCAAATCTAGTGGGTACACACCATGTACTTTTCCACTCACCGTGTACTCTGGTAGTGTGTGATGAGTATACAGGGCGTGTAGGCTTGTCGGCGATGAAGGGTGTAAAAACTAACTACACATCGTGTACTTAGTATATACACTCTGTGTAATCAATCGGTAGGTGAATAGTAAGGCGGTGGAAGTAGCCACCAGTGGAGTGACAGTACACGCCGTGCAGTCAGAAATACACATCGTGTACTCATGTCGACAGATAAACTGTGCAGCGATAAAAAGTACATGCCAAAGGAACAGTTAAAAAATTAAAAGTACACGCCATGTACTAGAGAGTACAAGTCGTGTAGTTTATTTTTTTAGCTTAAAACAGGAAGTAGACTCCTCTTTCTACAGAGGAATCTTATAATGTCGGAAGACTGAGGGATAGAGGGACGAACCTTGGAAGATCTCATGACCAAACACCGGAACTCGGATTCATTCGCCGACGGTCTCGATTGAACTGTGTGGGTGAGTTCTTCAGTCTTCTTGAACCCGTCCTTCCAATTCTTTCCTGAGGGGAATTTATTTGGGTTTGGATGCATTTTTTTATCCCATATCTACGCTATTCTCAGTTGTTTTGGGAGGCATCGTTCACGTATATAGACTAGAGGAGATCGAGGTAGGTGGTCTAGTGTTTAATTTCAACTTTCAAGTTGTTTTTGTGTACCATTGTGCTACGTTCCCATGATTGGGGTGTCGTATGTCTGAGGCCTTAACTAATTGAGATATCTATAATTGCATAGATAATCTAATGATAATCATTAACTGCTGTTTGGGAACATTTCTTAGATCCAGATCCACCCTGGGGGTGTGTTTCCCTTGTTTAGATGTTTGGCAAGGATACCTGAGGGCACACTATGACTTTTAGCATGATTTGAGTTTTCTTGAGAGAAAATGTGTATATAATTGATTGCTTATGTGTTCGTCTTGACCTGTTTACTTTCTTATCTTGAGGGAAGTGTTTTTCTTATCCCGAGGGCAGTGTTTCATTTAGCCTGAGGGAAACTTTTCTCATGCATGTGGTTAGTAGCTTCCTTGTCTCAGGGCAATATCTTGTACACTTGAGGAAAATATTTGTTATGCATGTGGGCAATCACCTGACAGTTTCGATTCTGTTTACCTGAGGGTAATTTTTTCCATGTATGGGGAATCTATTTACTTTGTATATTCACTGTGGTTATTTCACATTTTATATTTTCTAAGCTAAATCATAGTCTTGGTATTGTTTTACCTTGTACTTATAAGTTAGCATGTTGTGGTTTTTATTGCGGCACTATATAAGGGATTTCCAACTGATGTTGAGTCTCAAGAACATATAATTCAGTTATATTGAACTATTAAATAATAATTAAATGGAAATGGAACTGGTAGGAGTAGTTTCTTTTGAGTACTTCCGAGTTTAGTGCATTTTCATTTCTGCACACCGCTGTTGCACAAATTCATTGAGAGTTGGACACAGGACTTTAGTGGTTTCCCATAGGGATTTATTTCTCACACCCTATTTGGGTCATGTCTTGGGACCAAACAGATTATATTACTATAGGTTTGGATAAGGGAAAGAGTCCCTATACAGGTACTTGATTGTTTCATAGGAGTTGTAGAGCATGAGACCGAGCATAGGCTTGCGATGCTGCTAAGTTCCTCTAGCGATGTTTTATTATGCTTTGTTGTATTGGTCCTTTTTACTTTATTGTTTCATATTGCAGTGTATCCTATTTTGGCTACTTTCTAAGATAGAGGGACATATTTCGTCATTATATATGATTGTTGGTCATTTATTTACTTCATTACTATTGTCCATTTCTGCATTTGTATTATTTAATACTTCCACTTTTGTATTTTTATATTTCTCTATTGCGCTGCACTTTGACAAATGAGGGCATAGTTCCCCCACTATCAGACTTAGGCCCTTACTGCTAGTCGGCAGCCTCTGGCATTTGGTGAAATGTGCTTGAGTTCATGTGACTAACCGAGTTCGGGGCACCCGTTGAGTCGCACCGGGATCTGGGATGTTACAAAGTGGTATCAGAGGGTTTCTTTTTTCTGTGTTATTTTATTATTTGGCAATGATGGAAAGAGATAGGTTGAAAAGGTATTCGGTAATAATTGTACAAGGGAGTAGCTACTTCGTGTACAGGTAAAGGCTAGATTGCCTTGAATTCAATTGTGATTTTCTGTTTATGATTATTATAGTTGATTTGATTTTACCATTGGGTGATGCACTTGTTGTATGCTGTTATGTTTTTATACTTGGGTTCTATTTTGTTGCAACCCGATGAGATGATGGTATTACATCTCTTTCATCATTTAGGAACATGTTAGAATCACATGTCATGCATAGTTTCCATGCAATGTAGGTGTATTAGAAATTTCATGTTGTCGTGATAGATGTTGTGCTAGTAAATGCATGCTTTTGTGGTAGATTCCTTGATAAATTCCTGCTATTTGATTAGATATTGTTATGTAAGGTTCTGAAAATGAATGTCGAACTTTGGTTTTTGAGGAGTATAGGCCCTCATTGACCGGAATTTGGTGGATCATCGACTTTTTTACTTTTTTATAACACACATAAGATTCCAAGCATTGATTCGTGGAGATTATGGACCCCCACGGATCGTAATTTGGCACTTAGGGGTTGGTTTTAGTGTTTTCTGGGCTCCGGAGTAGTTTATGAGGCTTACTGTCTAGAAAAAACCTAGAATACACGCCGTGTAGTTTTGATTACACGCCATTTACTATTCTATTTGGGAAGAAATGGAAAAATAAATTTTAAGTACACGCCTTGTACCGTATGTACATGATGTGTAGTTTTTACCCGTGTCATAGGCCATGTAGGCAGAAACATGGGATAGTGAAACTTGAAGGCACACGCCCTGTAGTTATTATACACGCCTTGTTGTGTTGACCTTGTGTCTGCCATGTAACTTACAACATGGGTGGAGAAATCTGAGCTTATACACGCCGTGTTAATGACGAACATTCCGTGTTGTTTGACCAGAGATCTGGTTGTGTAACTAACAAACATGGGTCGGTGTTACCTCCTCCTAAACACACCGTGTACCTGAGGGACACACCGCGTAGTCTTGACCAGTGAAAGACCATGTGGACTTGGCCATGTGGCTGGGGAAACAGGGTGGTGTACACGTCGTGTGCTAGTGTAACACGTCGTGTAGTGTCAGCCGGGTAGCCATCTGTGTCACTAACAACATAGAAAGTTGGAATATAAGTCGTACACGCTGTGTCTATCTGGAACATGCCATGTATAGTGAGTTGTGTACCCGGTCGTGTAATGGACAACACGGGTTAGTGAAGCTTGTTGATTTCATGCCATGTAAACATTATACATTTCATGTTGTCTCATTCAAAAGAGAGTCGTGTGGCTAAGCTGTGTAGAAGGACTCGGGTAGGGGAAGAAAATTTAAGTACACGCCGTGTGTGTGGACAACACGTCGTGTGTTTAGGGTGTTACACAACCAGTTATGGCAGAGTACACGACCATGTGAAAGACTAAAGGGAACACGTCATGTATTTATTATACACATCATGTTGTATTGTTTAGTAAGACTTGAATGTTTTCTTTCTCATGTTCCCTTCTTAAACTCTTTTGTTTTCTATCCTTAATGATCTTAATCTAAGGCGTGTGTTTGGCCTTGTAGAGTCATTCCACCGAGATGACCTCGAGTTGTTCACCAGGAGAGTGGAAACGAGTACACTCCAGAGATGGTAGGCCACAATCTAATGATCTATCCTTCAGCAGAGCCATATGTGGCACCAGCCGTTATACCAGACACAGGCGCAGAGGTGCAGTTCCATAAAGGCTTCATGCGGTTTATGCAGACCTTCTAGGGAGCACCTCTGGCTACCACATATATGGCAGATTTGATGCGTATATTCAAGCAGTAGCATCCACCTATGTTTTTAGAGTATGGAATACCATAGGCTTCGGAGTCTTGGCTGGGTTCTAGGCAGACTATTTTCGAGCATCTAGATACGCCTCCTCGGTGGAGGGTCAATCTTGCTTCTTACATGCTGTGTAATTCCACCAAGAGATGGTGGGATGTTACCACCCCGACTGAGCATCATCGAGACATGGCGTGGGATGATTTTTAGGTAGTCTTCAGTGATTTTTTCTTCCCAGATATGTTGAGGGAAGATAGAGCTCGAGAGTTTTTGAATATACAGCAGGGCGCCATGTCAGTGATGTATTATTCTACCTGCTTCACCGAGCTATAGTGTTTTGCACCAGTTCTAGTGGTTGAAGAGATGTTGAGAGAAAGAAGCTTTGAGTATGGTCTCTGATATGACATCTGAGCACTGGTAATTGTTTTCATGTTTCCTGTAGAGCATGCTATTGTGAATGTGGCACTGATTACTGAGAAGAACCTACGGGAAGTTAGTGGTGCAGGACAGGACGGTTCGGTACCAGTTTCTAGTACTATTTCTACTAGTGAGAGGAAGAGGCAGATGTATTTCTCTCATGGTGGCAATACTAGCCAGAAGAATTCTTCAGGTGGCTAGGTGATGTGTTACCAGTGTGGTAAAGAGGGGTACAAGAGACCTCAGTGTCCACGTGGCATAGTGGAGTGTTGAGCTTGCGGCAAGATGGGTCATCTACAGTGCTTTTGCAGGATGTTTCCACCAGTGGCTAGTGAGAGGGGTTCTGTGCAGACTCTGCATACAGGAGTAGGGACAGTAGCTTCTTACCATTTAGGGAATTTGGATACATCAGAACGTTCAGGTTGAGGTAGTGGTCATGGCCATGGTAGCCAGATACCAGGATCTCAGAGACACCAGGGCAGGTCAGGTCAGGGTAGTCAGGTTGTGTCGTAGGGCCACGACACTGGGCAGGCATATGCAGTACAATAGACCCAATTGGAGCAGGATCCTGGACCTTCCACTGTCAGAGGTACTATTCTAGTAGCTTCTGTTTTGTCTTCATTACATTTCAATACTGGTGTTACGCATTGCTTTATATCTTTTCCCATTGTGGAGAGCCTTGGGATTTGTGTTTCTTCTTCTTCTGATTTTATGACACTAGACACTCCATTGGGGATTAGAACAATTGGTGTGTGTCAGTGGAGGGAGTTCCCCCTAGAGGATGGTGGGTGTCACTTTCTATGGGACCTCTATGTCTTGGATATGACGAGATATGATATCATTCTTGGGATGGACTGGTTGGTACCCTTTCGAGCCTTTGTGGATTGCCATCATCGCAGGGTGAGTTTCACGTCACCAGATGGAAGAGAATTTCTATACAAGGATGAATAGGATGTCAAGGTGAGTCGAGATGGACCTAAGCATTATGGGTGAGGTGGTGTGACCACCCAGATTGCGAGCTTATATCTAGATGACCAGGGAACATTTCAGAAGGATTTCCCTCTAGTAGTTGATTGTTTCATGGATGTCTTCCTGGACGACTTTTCAGGTCCTCCTCCTAAGCAGGAGGTGGATTTATCTATTGATCTTGTGTCAGGAGTAGCACCAATGTCCATTTCTCTTTATAGGATGGTGACACTAGAGTTGCAGGAGCTCAAGAGGTAACTGGAGGAGTTCCAGGCAAAGGGTTTCATCCAACCCAGTACTTCTCCGTGGGGTTCACCTTTCCTATTTTCTAAGAAGGCAGACAGTACCCTCATCCTTTATGTGGATTATCAGAAGCTGAACCTGTTGACAGTCAAGAACGGATATCCCTTACCAAGGAGTGATGATATTTTTTATCAACTTCAAGGAGCACGAGTGTTCTCAGAGATTGATTTGAGATTCGGATATCATCAGTTGCATGTTAGACCATCAGATATACTAATTACATCTTTTTTGGAGTAGATATGGTCTATACGAGTACTTGGTCATGCCATTCAGACTCACGAACACACTAGTAGTTTTTATGGATCTTATGAATCATGTGTTCCACCCATATCTGGATTCTTTTGTGGTAGTCTTCATGGATTGTATCATAGTGTACTCTCACACTCGACCCGACCATGCTACCCATCTTGAGATTTTTTGAGTACACTGAGATAACATCAGTTATATGTTAAGCTCTCAAAGTTCCACTTTTGGATGGACCAGATACACTTCCTGGGTTATATTATCTCAGAGGCAAGAGTTGTAGTGGACCCAAAGAAAGTGAGATAAGTAGTTTCATGGGAGTAGCCTAAGAATGTGTATGAGATACAGAGTTTTTTGGGGTTTTTTGGTTACTACATGCACTTTATATAGGACTTCTCCCACTTAACAGTGACATTGACGGGTTTGACTAAGAAGGGTGTGAAGTTCTTTTGGTCAGAAGCTTGCGAGACAACCTTTCAAGAGCTGAAGTGAAGGTTAACATCAGCACCAGTCCTGATACTTCCAAAGTAAGGGAAGATCTATATAGTTTACTGTGATACATCAGGTATTGGGCTGGGATCAGTGTTTATATAGGGAAATCGAGTAGTTGCGTACGATTCTCGGTAGGTGAGGTCACATGAGAGGAATTACCTGACGCATGATCTCGAGTTGGCTGAAGTTTTCATGCATTACGTTGTGGGAGTCATTATCTCTTGGGAGAACATTTTGTGGTTTTTACGGACCAAAAAAGTCTTAAATATAACTTTACCCATCATGAATTGAATTTGAGACAGTGAAGGTGGGTTGAATACCTTCATTCCTTCGACTTTGAGCATGCCTATAAACCTGGTAATGGTAACATAGTTGCTGATGCACTAATTAGGAGGACTCAGTTACTGGTAGTGCAGGAGGCCAGTGGTGAGTGGAAGCTCATGGCCTTGTTCTCTGAGATGCATTTAGAGGTTCACGATAGTCAGGGGAGAGCCTATCTTTCATCCTTAGCTATGACTTCTACCCTTCTAAATAAAGTGAGGATGAGACAACTATCAAATTCAGAAGGCCTAGTTCTAAGGGAGTTAGTGGAAAGTGAGGACCATCTTCCCGGTTTGGTGATAAATGATTATTAGGTACTATGTATCCATGGATGAGTGTGGGTTCTAGGGGATATACACGAGGAGTTGATGCGGGATTTTCATGCTTCTTCTTGGGTAGTGTATCCTTGGGTTACCAAAATGTTCTGTGACTTGAGACATCGTATTAGTGGCCATGTATGAAATAAGAGGCAATTGGTTTTGTTATGAGATGTTCTACCTGTCAACAGGTGAAGGTGGGGCATCATAGGATAGCCAGACTGTTACAACAGTTACCCATTCCGGAGTGGAAATGGGATGATGTCGCGATGGATTTCGTGACCGGGTTGTCGAGGTCACCTCGAGGCAGTGTTGTTGTATGGTTTGTTGTAGACAGACTTACGAAGGTAGCTCACTTTTTTCCGATCAAGGAGACCTTCGATGTTGATGAGCTTGGGAAGTTGTATATCCGAGATGTGGTATGTCTTCATGGGGTTCCTCATTCTATCATTTCAGATAGGGATTCCCGTTTTACATCTCATTTCTGGTAGAGTTTTTATAGGGAACTGGGTACATAGGTTCTTCTGAGCACAGCTTACTACCCTCAGACCAATGTCTAGTCAGATAATATGATACAGGTGCTAGAGGACATGCTACGTGCATGCGTCTTGGACATTCGGGTCTCTTGGGAGAAGCACATACCCCCGGTAAAATTTTCCTATAATAATAGTTTTCAGAAAACTATTGAGATGGAACCTAACGAGGATTTATATGGTAGGCCATGCCGATCACACCTGTGTTGGTTGGAGGCAGGTGAGGAAGCATTACTGGGGCCACATCTTGTGTAGGATACTTCAGAGCAGGTCTAGTTGATTTAGAAACGGATGGCTACTGCATAGTCTCGTCAGAAATATTACGCTGATTGCCACAGATGACTCTTGGAGTTCATGATCAAGGATCAGGTTTTATTACTTGTTTAACCGAGGTTGGGACACAGGAGGATCAGGAGACAGGGTAAACTTTCACTAAGGTATGTGGAGCTATTTGAGATTATGGAGAGAGTTGGGCCGGTTGCCTATCGGTTGTAGTTACCATAGAGGTATCGAGCCATGCATGACATCTTCCATTAATCTCAGCTACGCCATTATAACTCAGACTCGTCTCACGTTTTTCAGCACGAGGAGGATGAAATTTAGGTCGATAAATACTTTGAGGAGCATCAGATTCTTATTGTTTATAGAATCACGAAGGTTCTCTAAGGTCGGTCAGTTCCTCTCGTACGGGTATTATGGTGTCATGGCCGAGTGCAGGACAAAACATGGGAGCGGGATACCGACGTATGAGCTCAGTGGCCAGAGTTGTTCTGAGCTTTATCTTCACCACCCTTTGTTGGTCAATTCGGGGATGAATTTCTTTAAGGGGGGAAGATTGTAAGAACCTGGTTCTTATTCTTGAGGTACTGATTTCTTCTTACCCTTTTTTCTTTAAGGTTTTTGATAAAATAAGTAAAATTGGAAAAATCCAAAATCTTGTGGGTACACGCCATGTACTTTTCCACATGTAATGTACTCTGTCCGTGTGTGATGAGTACACAGGGCGTGTAGGCCTGTCGGTGATGAAGGGTGTAAAAACTGACTGCACACCATGTACTTAGTATATACACACCGTGTAATCAGTCGGTAGGTGAATAGTAAGGCAGTGGAAGTAGTCGCCAGTGGAGCGACAGTACACACCGTGTAGTCAGAAATATATGTCGTATACTCATTTCGACAGATGAAATGTGTGGAAGTGAAAAGTTTCCGCCAGAGGAACAGTTAAAAAAATGAAAATTACACATCGTGTAATTTAGAGTACACGCCATTTAGTTTGTTTTTTCGCTTAAAATAGGTAGTAGCCTCCTCTTTTGATAGAGGAAGCTTAGAATGTCAAAAGGTCATGAGAGAGAGGGCCGAACCTTGGAAGAGCTCCCAACTGAACACCGGTACTCGGATTCCTTCACTGACGATCTCGATTGAACCACACGGGTGAGTTCTTCACTCTTCTTGAACCCATCCTTATAATTATTTCCTGAGGGGAAGTTATTTTGGTTGGAACACATTTTTGTTTTTCCCAGATCTATTCAGTTCTCAGTTGTTTCGGGAGGAATCTTTCATGTATATCAATCAGAGGAGATCGAGGTAGGTGGTCTGGTGTTTAATTCCAACTGTCAAGTTGTTTTTGTGTACCAGTGTGTTACGCGCCCATGATTGGGGTGTCATATGGCTGAGGCCTTGACTAATTGAGTTATCTAGAATTGCATAGATAATTTAATTATAATCATAAACTACATTTTGGGATCATTTCTTGGATCCACGGCCACCACGGGGGTGCGTTCCCCTTGTTTAGTCATTTGGACAGGATACCTGAGGGTATGCCATGATTTTTAGCATGCTTTAAGTTTTCTTGAAAGAAAATGTGTATTTAATTGCTTTCTTATGTGTTGGGCTCATCCCGGTTACTTGATTAGCTTGAGGGTTGTGGTTTTCTTAGCCTGAGGGCAGTGTTTTGTTTAGCCTGAGGGAAACTTTTCTCATGCCTGTGGGTAGTAGCTTCCGTGCCTGAGGGAAATATCTCATACGCTTGAGAGAAATATTCATTATGTCTGTGGGCAATCACCTGAGGGTTTCAATTCTGTTTACCTGAGGGTAATGTTTTTCATGTCTGAGGACTCTATTTACTTTGAATATTCACTATAGTGATTTCACATGTTATATCTACCAAGCTAAATCATAGGCTTGGTATTGTTTTACCTTGTACATATTAGTTAGCTTGTTTTGGTTTTTACTGTGGCACTATATATAAGATTGTTAGTTGAGGCTGAGTCAAGAGAACCTATAAGTCAGTTATATTGAATTGTTAAATAAGAATTAAATGGAAATGGAACTTGTAGGAGTTACTACTTTTGAGTACTTCCTAGTTTACTGCATTTTTATTTCTGCACACCACTGCCGCGCAAATTCACTGACATTTGGGCACGGGTCTTTAGTGGTTACCTACTGGGATTTATTTCTCACACCCTATTTTTGTCATGTCTTGGGCCCAAAAAAATTATATTGATGCATGTGTGGATAAGGGAAAGAATACCTATATAGGTACTTTATTATTGTAGAGGAGTATGAGAGCATGAGACCGAGCTTAGGCTTGTGATGGTGCTGAGTTCCTACTACACTGTTTTATTTTGCTATGTTGTATTTCTCCTTTGTACTGTATTGTTTCAGATTGCAGTGTACCCTGCTTTGGATGCTTTCTTAGACATATGGACATATTGCATCATTATATATGAATGTTTCTCATTTTTTTACTTCAGTACTATTGTCCATTTCATCATTGGTATTATTTACTGCTTTCACTTTTGTATGTTTATATTTCTCCACTACGCTACACTTTGACAAATGAAGGCGTAGTTTCCCCACTATCAGACTTGGGCCATTGCTGCTAGTCGGCAGCCTCTAGCATTTGGGGAAATGGGCTTGAGGTCATGTGACCTACCAGGTTCGGGGTACCCATTGAGTGGCACCTAGATCTGAGACATTACAATCTAAAAAGATGTATTATTCCAGGAGAATATGGTTTTGGTGGTCATGTATGAAGCATGAAATTTCATAGTATGTGTCCCGTTGTTACACCTGCCAATTGATAAAGTCAAATCACTTAAAGCCCTCTAGTTTTATTTAGCCTCTTCCATTTCTGTTTTAGAATTTGGATGAGGTGTCCGTGGATTTTTTTGTTGGGTTTTCATGGACACCCAAATGGAAAAATTCTATCTGGGTGGTTGTTGATTGGTAGATGAATTCAACTCACTGCATTCCAATATAAAACACCACTAAAGTTGAAGATTTGGGTAAGTTATATGTGAATAAGATCAGGAGGTTACACAAGATTCTTTATGCTATTGTTTCATATATGGATCCTAGGTTTAACTCATGTTTTTTGAGGAGTCTTCCAGAGGGAATGGGTAATCATTTCAAGTTTATCATAGTTTACCATCCACAGATAGATGGCAAGACAGAGAATGTAATTCAGATCCTAGAGGATATTCTTCATGCTTGTATCTTGGATTTCAATGGATCATGGGATAGCCATCTAGGACTGATTGAGTCTTTTTACAAAAATAGTTATCAGTCGTCGATCTGAATGGCCCCCTTCTAAGCTTTGTACGGTCACCCATGAAGATCGCCTCTTTGTTGGGAAGGGGTGGGTGAAGTATCTTTGGTTGGAACAAGTTTGGTTTAGGATATGTTGGAAAAGATTCAGGAGCTGTGATGATGATTGGTTACATCCCATAGTTGAACGAAATAATATGCAGATCGACAGTATCATCTTTTTTAGTTTTCTATTGGTGACTAGGTTTTCTTGAAAGTTTCTCCTCAGTTAGGTCACCGTTGACTTGGAAAATAGGGAAAGTTGTCTTTGAGATATGTTGGATCATTTGAGATCATTGAATGAATTGGGAAAGTTACATATTAGTTAGCACTTCTGGTTCAGTTGAAAAATATTCATGATGTTTTCTGCATATCTCAACTCAAGAAGTATCACCCTTATCCCATTCACATTCTATGTTTGGAAGAAATAGAGTTAGAGCCAGATGCTTCTGTTGTAGAGAAACCAGTTGAGATCTTTGACTCTAAGATGAATGTCTTTCATTGTAAGTCAATTTCATTTGTAAAAGTTCTATGGAAACAAGGATTTAATTCTCATGAAACTTTGGAGTGTGATTCATTGATGAGGGAGCAGTGTACTCATCTCTTTAAAGAGGCTATATCTTCCACATGACATCCTGAGGATGGTAAGTCGTTATGGTGGGGAATTTCTAACATCTCATTACCATGATGGGGTAGGTTTCCTCTTTTTCTAAATTCCCTTATGGTTTTAAAAATACTTTATGTGATTTTTCATGGTTTACTATAGAATGAAGAATAAGTACATAACAAGTACTTGAATTACATGTCATGTACTTGGTGTTGGTTTCATATCATGAACTATGAGATCATGTCATGAATGAGGAGATCATGACATGATCTAGTACATATCATTTACCTAAGGTACACGTCGTGTAGGGGTTAAATAGAGGATTTTTAACCCGAGGCAATGGGTTTTCAGAATAACTTATTCAGCATGGATTAAACGTTGTGACCAAGGGGTACACATCGTGAACCGGCCCGCACCCAAGTTAAATTCATGCGTTTAGCAGTTTCACTCATCTATTTCATTGTATATATCTTGGGTTTCGTTGCTTTTGGATTTTGTTATGGGTGTGTACAACCCGAACTTTGAGGTGATTGGTTCTGTCTCTTGCCTATGATAATGAGCCTGATTGTTATTTATTTATAAAATTGATTTATTAAATTGGAATGATTTTTGTGTGTGTTAAAAACGAGTTTTGAAAGAAAAATGGGTTTTCCCTGCCTTTTGATAAATTAATTTTGAAGTTTTTTTGAATGGTTTTCAAGACATTGAAATGGGTTTTTGAAAAAATAGAACATGGGTTACATTGGGTACTCAGGTAGAAGGATTATCTTGAGGTTATCATCCATTTATTTATGATTATCAAGGAGGTTTCTATTGGGTATTTACTCTATTCCCTAGGATCGTTGTTCTAGGAGACTGATATTGACATTTTGGGGGGATTACCCTTGGGGTTTTCCTCTACTACCTAGGCCCATTGTTCTAAGATCAGTTTTATACACTTGAATATTTTGGTGTGAGTAGTATGCTGCCTAGACCTATAGTATTCCTCAATGTTGTGAAAATTGTGATTCTATTTTCTATTGCTCGGATTTCTGAGTTAGCCTTGATATGCATGTTTATGCTTGTGGAAAATGAGATAGAAAATGTTCTTTGAGACTAATATACCTTCTTTTGTTTAGAACTGTAGAAAAGGGACTGTTTACCATGTTTTCTATAAAATAGTTTTACTGCTTATCATGACATGTTTTAAATTTTAAATAAGTATAAAGAAGTTTTTACACAAATACATGTTATTGAATGCCTGGGTGGGATCCTACTAATCTTGTTAGCTCACACCCTATGCACTGATTTGGTGGTGCTTAGCCCTTTTTCTATATTATAGTGCAGGGAAAGGCAAGGTGTCTTTGTGAGGAAAAGAGGTTCATGTCAGCTGGGATGGGTAGCTAGTGGTGAGATGGTTTGAGTTCGTCCATTCCATCATTGGAGTAACTGTTTGGTTTTTGATTCCCCTGCAGTTGGACTTGTATTTTGGAGTTTCTAGATACTTTTTCAGTTTTTGTTGTTGTTTTCTTTATAGTTATGGCATATATAATTGTTAGTATTATATTGTTCCTTTATTTCTCTATATATTTATACCATGTGGTTGTTCAAGTTTGAAGAAATTGTTCCCTCTTTTTTTCCTTTGATGTCCGGGTGCATGTTGCCAGCCCATAGGGATCAGAAATTCCCTTCGGGTATGTGATATATCAGGTCGGGTGTCAGGTTTGAGGGAAACCCAGGTAAGTTAATTACACAAGAATTCCTACAAATTCATTAATATAGAGTCTTTTAATGTACTCTAGTGGAAAATCCTCCTTTATAGCATGGAAATGTGCATATTTGGTAAGTCGATCAAAAATTACCCATATTTCATCATTCATTCTTAAATTTTTTGGTAATCCAATGACAAAATCCATAATAATAACATCCCATTTCCATATTTTCATGGTTCATGTATATATGGTCCTTTTCAATCCCCATTTTGTTTAGAACATTATGATACTTCTTACTTAATTCATATGTAACCTTATTTTTCTTCTTTGGATAATAGTGTATTGAACAATCATAATCCTTGAGTAGCTCAAGCCATCACCTTTACATCATGTTGAGTTCTTTCTATGAGAATAAATATTTCAAACTCTTGTGATATGTATATATTTCATTTCGTTCACCATAGAGAAAGTTAATCTATATCTTTAAAGCAAATATTACAGCTGCTAACTCAAGATCATGAGTTGGATAGTTCTTTTCATGAGTTTTTAACTGCCTTTATGCATAGGTAATAACACTATCATTCTGTATAAGGACGCAACTAGTTACTTTTTTGATGCATCACTATAAATCACAAATATATCATTTCCCAATGGTAGAGTCAGGATCCGAGAATTCACTAATCTTCTCTATAATTCATCAAAAAATTATTTACATGATTTTTCCCATATGAACTTTAAAAATTTATGTGTAAGCTTGGTTAATGGGATAGATAATTGGGAAAAATTATGATTGAAATTCTAATAGTAACCTTCTGAACTAAGGAAGCTATATACCTCATTTATGTTCAATGGTGTAGGCCATTCTAGGACTACCTTTGTCTTCACAAGATCAACTATGATTCCATACATGGTCATGAAAAAAAACTATTTGAAAATAGAATTCACACTTTCTAAACAATCCATATAACTATTTTCATCTAAGACACTTTAGAACAATCTACAAGTACTTCTCATGGTCCTCATAGATTTTGAAATATATCAATATATCATTAATAAATACCACAACAAAATCATCAATATATTCCTTGAACACTCTAAACATTAGGTCCATAAATATAAGGGTACATTAGTCAGTATTAATGGTATTACTATAAAATCATAATGTCCATAACTTTTTCAGAATGTTGTATTTGGAATATCTTCATTCCTCACATGCAATTGATGATATCCAGAATGAAGGTCAATCATCAAAAAATATTGAGCTTTGTGAAGTTGATCTACTAATTCATCAATGTGATTCATAGGATACGGGTTCGTTATTGTAATATTATTGATTTCACTATAATGGATGTATAACCTTAGGGATCCATATTTCTTATTGATGATGAAAATATGGGCTCTTTATATAGAAACAATATGGCGAATAAATTCCTTATCACTCAATTACACTTGATGTTTTTAAACTATAATAATTCAACAGTGTCCATTCTATATGGAGACTTTGGTAGAGGTATTTTATCATGAATTAAATCAATAGAGAACTCAACTTCTTACTTTGAAGGATATCTAGATAAATCCTCTAGGAATAAATCAATGTATTCTTGGACAATTGGTACATCTTCAATTTGATGATTTATTTCCTCATCCATAGAAGATTTTTTCTCTCCCTCCCCAAGAATTACATTTATAAGAGTTACTAGAGGTGGATCCATATATGAATCAGATGATGAGGTATCCCCTCTAAAGATAAGAAATTCCATATCTTCGTTACAAATCATAATTTTGTTCTCTTTACAATAAACTTTTTCATTATATTTTTAAAGACAGTTCTAACAAGGATTATATCAAAATCAACCATAATTATGATGATAAAATCCTAAAATATAGAACATTTATGTGTTATAATAGTAATTAATTGACCCATGTTTGTTTCAATAAGGTTTCCACTTAGAGTATTTATTGACAACTCCTTTGTTAAGGTGAATTGAAAATATCTAATTTTTAAGGAAACTACAAAGATATAAAGGAATGTGATGATCTAAAATTAAATAAAGTGTTTTATAACTTTTAGGAGATGATTAAAGTACCTTTCAAAAAATCATTAAGAACTTCAACCTTAGCAGTTGCAATCAAATAATCTTTTCCTTACTCCCTTGGCCTTTTCTGGAGTATTTTTTCCTGATGCTTAGGACAACCATTTTCAAAATGTCCCATCTCTTTACAATTATATCATTGAACATTGGAATCTTATTTCTTTCCCTTACAATCATAGGCTCGGCGGCCTTTTTCTCCAACCTTGTAAAAAACTCCCATTACTTTTATGTAGGAACCACAATGTTTCCTTCCACAAGTATGACACGTTGGAAAATTCCTTTTTTTATTCTTCCCATTATCCATTTTTTCTCTGCAGCCTTCTTCTTATCTTGTTTTCCCTTAATGTTATAAGACTTAGAGAATTATTTATCTATCTGGATAGAACATGACTCAATATCTTCACATGATGAGAAATTTTGGGAGATGAGTTTCCTTTGTTTGAATGGTTTTAAACCATCAAATAATTGATAGATCTCCCTCCTTGGATTACATATATAGTATGTGACATGCCTTGCTATCCTTGTAAAGTTTTTTTCATACATGGCAATGTTTTCATCCTATTTATGTCTAAGAATCTATAATTTCCTCTCCATATCATCTCACTATTCATAATGGAAATATTTCCATAAGAAAATTTTCTTTAAATCATTTAATTCTGTATTTGAATTTTTTTCCTCCTCATTTGTGTTTTGAATTAATGACCACCATTGATCTACATCCCTCAATAGATAATAAAATTCCATGATAATCTTCTCACATTCATTAATTTTTAAATTGAGAAATATCTTCTCTAATAAACTTATCAATTTCTCAACTAAAAATGGGTTTGTAGTCCCATTGAATGGTGTAGGTTGTTGCCTCATCAAGCAGTCTAACATTATTCCTCCGCATTTTGGGTCAATTTGTTATAATTGAGTATGGTGATTATTCGTAACATGAGTTAGTTATCCTAGTATAGTATTAATTTGAGAAGATTTATTTTTGTCTCCAACTACAACATCATTATCTTTCATTAGAGGGAAATACCTATATGGGATATGTGCATTGATACAGTTTTCATTCTTTCCACTATGTGCCATTTCTAAAAATGGAATACACTAAATTAGGTTATGAATCATAATGTATAATTTCAAACTAGAAAAAAAACATAATTTAAATTTTAAATTCTTGCATACTAATCTCATATTCATAATCATGCTTTTTTTGGAACATGATTAATTCTAAATATTTTATAACGGTTTGTAATGGAAATGTAATTTTTTCTAAGAATATCCCTTGGGAGTGTTAAACTAGGTGTCTAGTAAGGATCTTTGTTGTGTACCAGGTTATTCCGGGTCAGGCCCAATTCACCTTTTTAGATTTTTTACCCATAGGTACATTTTTTCTAGAACCACATCCACTTGTATTATCTAGATAGGGATGTATTGTTAGCAAGACCCACTTAATATCTAATTTACAAAAACACTAGTATTTTCTTTTATGCTTTCCCTCAAAATCTACCTTAGGTTTATGTTCCTAAATCTATGACTTCTAAATATAGTTTCTAAGGTTTCTACTAAACTTTCTCTGATACCAACTATAAAGACCCCTACCCCAGTAGCTCTGAGCCGGTACCTTAATTCATTGCATTGGTACTATGAATGTAAAGACGCAACGCCTGACATACATCGACATTACATAACTTTTGTGGAATACTTGATACATAACAAAAACAGACGCACAAGGACCGTAATAGTTTAGTGTCTTTGGAAACTCGGAAAAATAATCTTCTAATCATGGTGAAAGATCATCAACATCTCCCATAAATATCTTCCCCTTTTGTTTTCTTACCTAAAACCTTTCTTTAAATCCTAGGGAAAAGAAAACATATAAAGGGTGAGCTCAAATTCTCAGTAAGGGTAAGCATAGAGAACATAAAACAATCCATAAACATTTGAATGCAAAAACATGAACATAAAGTCTAAACATCAAAATCATGAGAAACGACATAAATCATGGAAGTACACAAGGCATAGATCATAAAGGAACATCAATAATGATAAAATAGCATGGGAATAAAACATGTAATTGTGGAAAACCATTAATCACTTGATATGATTTCCATAGTAGCCAAGGCATTGCTTCCAAGGCCATCTTAGTGGACAAAGTCCCTTTCTGAATTGAGTTCACTCCTCATTCCAGTCTTATATCACTGAACCAGATTAACTTACCATTCCAGCCATGTCTATCTCATGAGATATAAATCTTTCCCCAATTAATTGGATGGAATTATAGGTCTCACCCATCTCATAATGAAATAATTATTACTTGTGCCACAAAATAAACTTGAAACATTCATCATAACCCAAAAAAATAAAATGGGTTTCATAAACTTCATCCCATCATCACATAATCCATATAAAACAAATGGATATTTCATCATAAGAAAAATGAAACCATGTAAATCATAGAGACATTATACTTGAAACATACACATATGAAACAATGTCATCTTTGATGGAAAGTGGTTTTGATAAAACATTTGAAATGAATTCTTGAGGAAAATATCCTTTCTTCTTCAAAATCAATTTCTTTTCACAAAATGCCGTGAAATTTTTAAAAGAAAGAGATTTTTTTGAAAATATTCATGAAATATTTTGGAGGAAGCTTCATGAAAATAAGGCTTTATAAAACCGTATAAATCCTTTCATTCCATATAAGTTAAGAAAAAAATTCTTCTCGTACTTTTTCTAGAAAAGTCAAAAAGTACCTTGTAACATAAACAAAAGAAAGATTCATTACATACCATGTAGTAAAAGTAAAAAATGGGTAAAAAGTACATTAAACATACATGAAATCATTTTTAGAAAACAGGAACATGGATGATAAATATAACCCCAGTGAATACGTATGAATAAACAATCTCGGATAAAAATGAGATTGGAAAAGTTATCCCTTACCTTATGTCCAATATGCTTCGTATGTATCCGAACCTCAAATATAATGATTTAAATAATGTCATTGACTTATTACAGAATCATATTCATTGTTATTATATCATATATGGTTCACTTAGGTATTTATATTACCCGTTCATTTTTCAATTCCATGTTAAAGTAGCATTTTGGGTAAAATTGTTTTCCTTTATCGTACGTGTTTGGACTTGTTGTTCTTGATATTATTATTACTTATATAATGATTTACTTACTTCCATAATGTAAAACATGATTTATATATCATATATATTCAGTATATATATAATATATAGATAAATGAAATGAAACACTCCGTTCATGGAGACGGTAGGTCATACGTACGCATGAACGTTATTTTCCTTTCTTTATTGACTTGAATGGAAGTAAGTAGATGACATATATATGTATATATATATGTATATGTATATGTATACATAAATATAGTAGCTTAATTTTTTCATATATTTCATTATTATTCATTATATATACTTTATTATCATTCTTGAATGGTTAATAATGGAAAATGAATCCCATCGCGTTCGTGGAGACGGTAGTCCGTAAGTACGCACGAGCGATGATATCATTACCATGATAGTGGAATATTATTGAAGTGTATGTATAATATTATAGAATCAATATCACTTTAAAATAACCATATATAGTTATTTATTTACACCATTATACCCATCCATGTAAGGTGGTGGTGGAAAAACTGATTACACCATGGCATGGAGATGGTATTCCGTACGTACGCACGCGTGGTGATTTCGTTTTCCGTAGGATGGATAGAAGGTGAATTAGGGTTGTTTCATATTCATAATAACATATCAGTATATGAGTGATAAATCTGTAATTACTTTATAATGAAACAACTAAATAATAAGGATTTTAAGAAGAAAGAAACATTAGAGAATCGAAAGAAGAGATTACCACTTCTTCGACGCACCTCCTTTAAGCATTCTCTTAAAGAAGTAGAGTTGGTCTTTTGAGAAGACCAGAACCTCCAGAATTTTTCTAGTGAAGTTTAGAAGATAAATGGGAAGGGTTTGTCCGAGCTTCAAGGCTCAAAAGGGTGTGAAGAGAAGAGGGAAGGGGTGCCCTTTTTATAAGGGAGGAGAGGGGCACCTTTGGAAAAACTCAAAATATTATTTTATAATAAAGTCATATTCGGTTTATAATAGCTCCAAATTGATTTATTTATACACTAAAGTGGGTATGGGTCGAAATCCTCTAAAACAATAGATTTTAGACAAGTTTAGGTTACAATTTTAACCTTATCATTTATATTTAACTCTAAGTTAAATAATTTTACTTTTACTGTGTCTTCTTGTTTGCTTAAACTATATGGTTAATAAACTTACTATAACAAGCCAAAAAAACCCCAAGTGGTTCATTATTAATATATATATCCTTATCTATGTCATTTGGCCAAAACATAGATTTTTAGGAATAAAATAACAATTAATAATATAATATGTTTTAAAAGAACTATTTTATGTCAATTTTGACACTATTTGGTAATTGATTTTTGTAAAACTCATAACAGCATTATTAGTTCGAAAAAAGTTAATTAAATCAATAATAACATGTCATATTAACCTAGAAAATTATTGGAATTCATAAAAAGTCTCAAATTACATTTATTTTGGTATTTATAATATCAATTATTTTAATATTTCATTAGTTAGGTAATTACTGCATCACCATTGTGTCATAAATAACTTAAATTATTTAATGTCTAAAAATTATAAATAAAATACCATTAGGTAGTAAATAGTTTTATATTTCTAATGAAGATTTATAGTCAAATTTATCTTCTATATAACCCTATATTAAAAATGAATTACTTATTAATCTTTGATTTTAACTATTTTAACCCTTCTTTAAATAAATTAATAATAAATGTCTTAATCTAATACAAGTTGAACTAAATGGTCATATGTTTTTCCTAAGGTTGTTTTTGGTTGAATTATACTAATCCTATAGAATTCAGAAATGTTTTTGGGTAATAATAATATCATTTTTACCCTTAATTACACTATTTACTTTTAACCGTGGTAAATAAAAGTAAAAAGTTACTATTCACCAAAAATTATTTTCATCTCATTGAACCACATTTTATCCCTTGATATTAACCGTGTCTCTCAGATTTTTGAAATTCCACTCACAGAAGTGGTAAAATTAAGTTTAATGTAAGTTTGCAAAAAGATCCTAGGAGGTAGGTAAAAGACGGTGAAAAGTTCAATAAAATTTTTATATATCAAAAATTATTATAAAATGACTCCAATGAATTACATTGAACTTATATATGTATTATGTATCAATTTTGACAAAAAATAAATTTAAATAAAATAAATAATTATTTAAATAAAAATCCTGTTTTTAAATAGTAACCCAGTGTTTTCAATATTCATCAAAAATTGAAAGTTTTCAGAAAAATACCAAAAATTCACCCTAGGCTAATTTCGATATTCTAAATCCAAAAATGTAGTCCATTTTGAAAGATAAAATTTATAGAATTTTAAAAATTGGTTATTACTATTCATAACGGCTAGTTTATATAACATATCGTTGTTTAGTGAAACTCAGTATTGCGTACAACACACGCTATCGTGGAAGGTCGTGATTGCGTGTAATGCAAGCCAAGTCAGGGATGCATGTAGTGCAAGCTCCTTATGGTGTAGCGTACAACGCAAGACATCAGTACAATTAAAAAGAATATTTTTCATAAAATCTCAGGATGTTACATTCTACCCCCCTTAAAATGCATTTCTCCCTCGAAATTCGTCAGGGTTATAAATGGTTTATTACAAGAGAGTTTCTTTCATAGAAACCCACATCATAAAAAGGAATACTAAAACTTCATTTTAAAAAAGGAACATTAGAAACATAGCGGATACCCAAATAACTCATCACTGGGTTTCCATAAAGGAGAACATAGGTGAAAATATGGACATGGAGGAGAAATCTAACCATCGTGTTCTATGGAGAGTAGTAGAGAACGTGGCTATGAAAAAATCGTTAATCACAAAGCCATAAATTGGTGATGATTTAAGGTACCATCTGATTCATCAGATATAAGGGCATTAGGACAACATTTTTGGTTTTCAAGATGATTTCCCAAAAGTTGAATAAATTGGAATTAGAAGAAATACTTTCTTGATTTTGGTATAGTCTCACTGTTGGTCGTTCCTTGGACAATTTCCACTTCATCTCTTAAAGAAATGAAGTTGAATTTGCCATTCATGAAGTGTTAGCATATCATGTGATAGAATGATGGGTCATTCCATCTGTCTCAAACAAAAGGTTAGAAAAAGTTATCAAAAATACATAAGTGCATCTATAGTGAGATTAATCATATATGGTTCCTAAAATGGACTTATACTTCATATATCATACTTCTTAATATAATAAAACTTGTTTCTACTAAACAGGGACTTCCTATAGGCCAGTGTTATGCGATAAAAGCCTATCCACTTTAGTTGTGGGTTCGATTCCCACAGCCTTGTCTGACGCGACGGGTTTTCGCCCGTCCAGCAGGTTGTCCTTTATCATTATAATTTCATAAATAATATCGAAAGAAAAAAAATTCTAGCCTTAAACAATTCTATCTGATTTCCAACTTAATCCATTCCAACCTTTAAGATTGTTGAAAATACTTCTGTCCAATCTCATAGTGTAAAGAAAATGATTACTTGAGAGGTCACATAACAAGTACGTGAATACCATAATTTATCCCCCATATATCATATGATATATTTTGTTGGTCACAATCCAAACATTCCAAGGCCTTAATCATGTATTCTCTTGAAAAATGAATACACATTGAACCTTAGTGAAAACATGAATGCAGTTAAAAGTTAACACTTTCCACATACCAAAATCCTCACAATTCTATATTCGCAAACCATGATATCACTTAGTCCTTATATCAATCACTAGCTCATGAATACTATCAAACATATTATTTCCTCCTTATCCATTCATTATGTGAATATCATCTTCTTTCCAAAAAATATCTGAATAACCTTTCATGGTTACCAGTACCATTCAACATATACTTTCAAATACTTTAGGAAACAAATATTGTAACAATCCCTAGATGTTTCTTTATTCTATAGTACCATTAAATTAACTACACAACATAACTCTTGATAAACATACAATCATTCCACTACCTTCTTAAACCATTGACTATACTTCAACACTTCTTTCATCTCATATATCATTTGTAGTCTCCTCATCAACATCCGCATAAATACTACCCATATGACCCGGCTGATTCTCTTCATGAGATTTTCCCTTAGGGCATTGGTTTTTATAATGCCCATACATTCCACATTTAAAACATCTAATCATTATTGATGTCGTAGCAATACCATTATCCTTATCCATGGTGTTAACTGAACCTTTTCCTTTGAACTTACTGGATTTGTGTCCTTCTTTTCATCACCCAAATAATCTTCCAGTTCCTTTGAAACATTCTCCTTGATGCCTCTTCCCACATTATTTACATTAGGTAAATTGAACTTTATTTCATCTATGATCATCATGAAACTCAATCTTTCTCTTATTAGCTGAGTCAGGAAACTTACCAAAGTTGAGATTATTGATCATATTATGAGATTACTGATTAGGCATAATAATGAATTTTCAACTTTCAAATCCCATTTCATTTTATTGATCATTAATAATATCATTCCATTGTCAATCATATTCTTCATTAACATGAATCTTCTGGTTTCCAGCCATTTTCTAAATCCCAAAAAGAATTGTGTGAGAGGCATAAATCATGCTAGTAAAACAACATAATCAAGGGGAGTAATTTCAATCTCTAATATCATAGGTTTATTCCTAGGTTATTCATGATCGTTATCATAATTCTAGGACTATAACCTATACTTATACTTAACCTTAGGGACATCCCTAGACATAGCTTATAAATATCTCTAGGGATCTCACTAAAGTTTTCGCATCCTAGTTTCCAAAGGTTAACTAAGCCTTTCCTCTGATACCAACTGTAGAGACCCAAAGCTTGACGTACATGGACATTACATTAATTTTGCGGAATACTTGATACATAACTAAAACAGACGCACAAGGACCCTAATAGTTTAGTGTCTTTGGAAACTCGGAAAAATAATCTTCTAATGGTGGTGAAAGATCTTCAATATCTCCCATAAATATATTCCCCTTTTTTTTCTTACCTAAAACCTTTCCTTAAATCCTGGGGAAAAGAAAACATATAAAGGGTGATCTCAAATTCTTAGTAAGGGTAATCATATATAACATAAAACAATCCATAAAAATTTGAATGAAAAAACTTGAACATAAAATCTAAACATCAAAATCATGAGCAACAACATAATTCTTGGAAGTACACAAGGCATAGATCATAAAGGAAAATCAATCATGATAAAATAGCATGAGAATAAAACATGTAATTGTGGAAAACCATTAATCACTTGATATGATTTCCATAGTAGCCAAGGCATTTCTGCCAAGGCCGTCTTAGTAGACAAAGTCTCTTTCGGAATCAAGTTCACACCTCGTTCCAGTCTTGTATCACTAAACCAGATTAACGTACCGTTCCAGCCATGTCTATATCATGAGATATATATCTTTACCCAATGAATTGGAGTGAGATATAGGTCTCACCCATATCATAATGAGATAATTCTTACTTGTGCCACAAAATAAACTTGAAACATTCATTATAACCCAAAGAATAAAATGGGTTTCATAAACATCATCCCATCATCAGATAATCTGTATAAAACAAATGGATATTTCATCATAAGAAAAGTGAAACCATGTAAATCATAGAGAAATTATCATTGAAACATAAACATATGAAATAATGTCATCTTAGATGGAAAATGTTTTTGATAAAAAATTTGAAATGAATTCTTGAGGAAAATATCATTTCTTCTTCAAAATCAATTTCTTTGCACAAAACGTCATAAAATTTTTAAAAGAAAGTGATTTTGTTGAAAATAGTTATGAAATCATTTGGAGGTAGATTCATGAAAATAAGTCTTTATAAAACCGTATAAATCCTTTCATTCTGTATAAGTTAAAAAACATTCTTCTCACCCTTTTCCGGAAAAGTCAGAAAGTACCTCCTAACATAAACAAAAGAAAGATTCCTTACATACCATGTAGTAAAAGTCAAAAATGGGTAAAAAGGACTTCATACATACATGAAACCATTTTTAGAAAACAGGAACATGGATGATAAGTATAACCCCAGTGAATACGTACGAATAAACAATCTCGGATAAAAATGAGATTGGAAGAGTTATCCTTTACCTTGTGTCTGATATGCTTCGTATGTATCTGACCCTCTTGTAAAATGATTTAAATAATGTCATTGACTTATTACAGAATAATATTCATTGTTATTATATCATATATGGTTCTCTTAGGTTTTTATATTACCCAGTCATTTGTCAATTCCATGTTAAAGTAGTGTTTTGGGTAGAATTGTTTCATTTATCATACGTGTTTGGACTTATTGTTATTGATATTTTTATTACTTATATCATGATTTACTTACTTACAGAATGTAAAACATGATTTATATATCATATATATTCAGTATATATATATATATATAATAGATAGATAAATGAAATGAAGCACACTGTTCATAGAGATGGTAGGTCGTGCGTACGCATGAACGATGTTTTCCTTTCTTTATTGACTTGAATTGAAGTAAGTAGATGAAATATATATATATATATATGTATACATAAATCCAGTAGCTTCATTATGTCATATATTTCATTATTATTCATTATATATACTTTATAATCATTCTTGAATGGTTAATCATGGAAAATGAATCTCATCGCATTTGTGGAGACGGTAGTCCGTACGTACGCACGAGTGATCATATCATTACCATGATGGTGGATTGCATTGAATTGTATGTATAATGTTACAGAATATATATCACTTTAAAATAACCATATATAGTTATTTATTTACACCATTATACCCATCCATGTAAGGTGGTGGTGGAAAAACTGATTACACCACGGCGTGGAGACGGTATTCCGTACGTACGCACGCGTGGTGATTTCATTTTCTGTAGAATGGATAGAAGGTGAAATAGGGTTGTTTTATATTCATAATAACAGATCATTATATTATTGATACTAATTTTATTACTTTATAATGAAACAACTAAATAAGAAGGAGTTTAAGAAGAAAGAAACTTGAGAGAATCGAAAGAAGAGATTACCTCTTCTTCGACGCACCTCCTTTAAGCCTTCTCTTAAGGAAGTAGAGTTGGTCTTTTGAGAAGAAAAGAACCTCCAGAATGTTTCTAGGGAAGTTTAGGAGGTAAATGGTCAGGGTTTGGCCAAGCTTGAAGGCTCAAAAGTGTGTGAAGAGAAGAGGGAATGGGTGCCCTTTTTATAAGGGAGGAGAGGGGCACCTTTGTAAAAACTCAAAACATTATTTTATAATAAAGTCATATTCAGTTTATAATAGCTCAAAATTGATTTAATTAGAAGATAAAGTGTGGGTGGTTCTAAATCCTCTCATCCAATAGATTTTATACAATTTTAGGTTAGAATTTTAACCTTGTCATTTAGATTTAACTCTAAGCTAAATAATTTAACTTTTACCGTCTCTTCTTGTTTTCTTACACTATATGGTTAATAAACTTACTATAATAAGAAAAACGTACCCCAAGTGGTTCATTATTAAAATATAAATCCTTATCTAGGTCATTTGGCTGAACCTTAGATTTTTAGGAATAAAATAACAATTAATAATATAATATTTGTTTTAAAAACTATTTTATGTCAATTTTGACACTATTTGGTAATTGATTTTTGTAAAACTCATAACACCAAGATTAGTTCGAAAAAAGTTAATTAAATAAATAATAACATGTCATATTAACCTAGAAAATTAGTGTAATTAATAAAAAATCTTAAATTACATTTATTTGGGTATTTATAATATCAATTATTTTAATATTTCATTATTTAGGTAATTACTGCATCACCATTGTGTCATAAATAATGTAAATTATTTAATGTCTAAAAATTATAAATAAAATACCATTAGGTATAAAATCGTTGTATCTTTATAATTAATATTTATAGTCAAATTTATCTTATGTATAACCCTATATTAAAAATGAATTAGTTACTCAACTTTGATTTTAACAATTTTAACCCTTCTTTAAAGAAATTAATAATACATGTCGTAATCTAATCCAAGTGGACCTAAATGATCATATTTTATTACTAAGGTTGTTTTTTGGTCTAATTATATTTATCCAATAGAATTAGGACATGTGTTAGGGTAATAATAATATCATTTTTACCCTTAATTACCCTATTTACTTTTAACTGTGGTAAATAAAAGTAAAAGGTTACTATTCACCAAAAATTATTTTCATCTCATTGAACCAGATTTTAGTCCTTAAAATTAACCATGTCTCTCAGATTTTCAAAATTCCACTCACATAAGTGGTAAAATTAAGTTTTATGTAAGTTAGCAAAAAGCTCCTAGGAGGTAGGTAAAAGACGGTGAAAAGTTCAATAAAATTTTTATATATCGAAAATTATTATAAAATAACTCCAATGAATTACATTGAAATTATATATGTATTAAGTATCAATTTTGAGATAAAATAAATTTAAATAAAATAAATAATTATTTAAATAAAAATTATTTTTTTAAATAGTAACCCAGTGTTTTCACTATTTATCAAAAATTGAAAGTTTTCAGAAAATACCAAAAATTCACCCTTGGCTAATATCGATATTCTGAATCCAAAAATGAAGTCCATTTTGAAAGATAAAATTTATAAAATTTTAAAAAGTGGGTATTACTATTCATAACAGCTAGTTTATATAACATATCGTTGTTTAGTGAAACTCGGTATTGCGTACAACACACGCTATTGTGGAAGGTCTATATTGCATGTAATGCAAGCCAAGTTAGGGATGCGTGTAGTGCAAGCTCCTTTTGGTGTAGAGTACAAAACAAGACATCAATAAAATTAAAAAGAATATTTTTAATAAAATCTCAGGGTGTTACAATGAACAAGTTTTCATATCCCAAAGGATATAATAGTTTAGTATTTCTAGAAAACCAGATACAAAAATAAGATTTACATTACAACATGAAAGGAAAAAAACAACATATAAACTATCCCTTCAAGTCATTCATAATATTCATCTTCTCATCCTATAGAAAAATAAAAATAAGAAATGGGTGATCTCAATTGCTCGGTAAGGGTAAAAAATATAGATGAAGCTATCATAAACATATATAATAAGGGAAGATGAATAACTGAAGAAATTACAAAAAAAAACTAATCATTATAATAACATGGAAGGAATAAAATATAAATATATAATTTTATATAAGTAATCACATGAAAATTAACCATTGATATTCTACCAGTTGCATAATAACATGATTTATCAATTAATAATATCATAATGAGGGAATGCATAATACGGAACATTTGAAAAATATCATTGAGGTCTTGGCCAAGACATCTAAAAATAAATGGTTAACTTCTTAGCCAAAACCATATATGAAAATAAATGGTAAAGGCCTCGGTTGAGTCCATATCTGTTTTGTCTAATGAGACCTACCGATATCTCGAGGGGCTATAGTGGGCCTCGATTATCACTTACCTAGTCCAATACATTTCTCATATGAAAATGTTTAAATATAAATAACATAAACATTTTTATTGAAAACCCAGCATACAAAATGTTAAAACTTTGACCAAAAACCATGAATGGTATCATAATAGCACATTCATAGTGAAACTGATCAAAAATCCTAAAAAAATATGGTATATGGTATCATAAGTGAAAAATCTCAATGCAGTACAATATTCAACAAAATATTTTTAAATATATGAAGATACTTTTAAATTGTACCATTGAAAATTTATTGAGGAAAATAGTATTTAAACATTCCAATGTTTCTCAAACCACTTTGAAACATTTAAATCATAATCCTTGTGAAGAAATAACATTAAATAAAACATAGAATATAATGAGAAAAAATACTCATGATGTGATATATCAAAGGTATTTTCGTACCCCACACAGAATAAATAAGTGGTGGACAAGGCATATATCTCATCGAAGTAAAAGTGAGACAAGAAACCCCATGTTTATTTAGAAAGAATAGTTTTTTTGGAAATTATATGTATTTGTCATAAAATCATATTATAAACATGTATCTCCAAAAAAAATTATCAAAAATGAAATTATTTTTTAGGCACAAATGATGTCCAGCTTTAGTGATAACGATTAAATAAGAGTTTTTAAGAAACAATAGAAATGGGCCACTTCTGTGCGTTTTAAGAGACAATATAAGAATCTTTAAAGAATAATAAGGCTTAATTGTTTACATAAATCCATAATTTAACTAAGATATTTTTCCAGCATAAAATATGTGATTTTATAATAATAACGGTGTCTTAAAATAGATTATGGAGTGAACTTGAAAATTTGTAAGACACTGGGAAGTTCCCTTAAATCAGGCTTTCTTATCAGGAAGAATTGAGAAGGGAACCTTATAAAACATGTATTTTCCCATAAAAGAAAGATGAATTAATATGAATATATTATTTTCGAACATATAAATACAATTTATATGAATTATAAAAAATAATTAAGAATATCATTTGGTTAAATAAAGAGATAATGTAACCCGAGTGAAAAATGGAGGTTTGACAAGAAACCCTTACCACTTTACAATAAATTGAATCATATACCCCAAAAAATTAATAATAAAAAATTAAAAAATGAATATCATGAAGATAAAATAAATCATGATAAGATAAATCAAATGGAAATATAAATTCACCACACACAATACATAGTAGTGTATGACTAATATCTCTTAGAAATAAGAGTGAGATGATAAAACTCATACATTATGTCTAAAAGTGTTATCCACATGATCTTAATGTCATGGATAATAAAATTAAATCCATTAATTAATTAATTAAGAAATTTTTTTATATAACTTTATTAATTTCATTTATGTATTTTTTTAATGAGTTATAATATTCAATGTCATTGTTCGGAAGTGTTTTCTTCCTTGGTTTTCAAAATTGGATCACTTTTATACATGTATGGAAGATCAAGTAAAAAGGGAACAGATATCTATAATTTAAGTTATATGTTATTAATGAAAATACATAATACTAAATGTTCATATAATTCATTTGGTTATTTTGGGCGAGGATGAATCATTAGACAAGACGTTAGTGCTAATAGTTTAGATTATTTTAGAGGATTTCAATCATCAAAAACTAGTTTTGTTTCATTAATTAATATCATGTATATATAATGGTTACAAAATAATATATAAGATTTAAAACATATATTATAATTTTTTTAACTACAAAATTTTTTTCATTACTATCTTTGAATGTATAATTGAAAATTGAAAATTCATCATCTATAAAATATTAAATTGGCACCTCACAGACGATGTTTTCTTTTTTAGAATTAATAGGGGAAAATAAGAGAATTGTTGGTGGATATATCATTATCATAATAACATTCCATTATATATAAGATATTTGATTTATCATGAATATTTATACATAGTAGGTATGTAAAGGATTATGAAATAAAATAAATTGAAGGGAAAATAAAGGAACGAAAGGGGGTTTTGGCCTCCAGAATTATTCTCCTGGAGAACCCCCATGAGGAACATTGAAATGGTATTTTTGTGAGACTATAAAAAATATAACAAGGGAGAGAGTTTTGGGAGAGGAAATGTGTAAACATTCGACAAGATTCATGGCTTTGGAGGTGTGATGAGAAGGGGTGGTGGGGGTGGTATTTATAATGGAGAAGAGGGGTGTTTTTTGAATATTTTATTCAATTGTTTATTATTTTGGATCAAGACAATGAATAGTTTTATAATTATCAACAATATATTAAATTCATTAAGTATTGTTCTAAATTATGATGATTATATCAGTGATTCCTCATAGAATAGTATATCTAACTTATAACGTATTTATACCGTAAATTGCCACATTTTACTATTCATAAAAAAATCAAGTATTTTTTAAAAATCAAAAAAATAAACCCTAACCATTTTTAAATTTTTAAAATTAAAAAATCAACATCATTTTATGGAAATAATTTTTTAAATATGAAAAATTAAATTTTCGAATAAAATTTTCATTTACTTGAAAATTACTAATTTTAATATTATAATTGTTTTTATAACACATTAAAAAGTTAATTATGGTCTCATAAAATTATCTTATAATAATCTGACAACAAAATTTTAATTTATGAATATATTTTGTGAAAATTAATATTATTTTAAATCACTATTTTAATTATAAAATAGTAAATAATCATTTATGATTCATAAAAATATCAACACTTGATTTGTCATTTTTAAAACACTTATTTTATAATTCCATGTTATAAATGTACCATATCTTTATTTATAAGATACCTGGATTTTATTTAAAAAATAATAGGTAAGGATACTATTATAATTAGTCATATTACTATTGTGTATGGTCACATTACAATTCCAACAATCATATTTAATAGTATATTATGGACTTAATATCAGTTTTTTATGAATCATAAACTATTGAAGATGTTTAATTTTAAAAGATACGTACCATAATATCTTGGAGTGTTAATATTATAGTGATTTAGGCAATGAGATCACACTCATTTCTCAAGAAAATAGTGATTTTGAATCTTCAAGTGATGATTATTATTGAAAATAAAGAAAAAAACCTGACTTTTAATTGAAATTTATGTTGGAATTTTTTTCATGAGAATATATCACAACTCAATAAAGATAAGAAAAATTTATAGAAACAAAATTAGAAAATAACAAAAAAAATTACTACAGAATAAGTTCTTGGTGATGGATAGAATAAGAGCTAGTCAATAAGAAGTTATCCTATGTTTATGAGGTCTAAACACAGAGGTTGAAATTTATGAATAAGAAAATATGATATGTGGTCTCTAATAAAAATTTATTTTTATAGAATAATAATTATTTGATTGTTAGTCCATTTTTATTAAAGTTCAAACTGAATTAAAAAACTCCATATAATATTTTAACAAGTCTTTGAACATTAAGGGAGAGTCTTATTTTGAAATTGAGAAGAAAGGATTAAATTTATAAGGTAAAACAACACCTAAATATTTTGACGATATAAATATAATGGTTAATAGTAAATTTGTTAAAAGAACACCTAATGAGGTCCAAGAAAGGTTGTTGAGAGAAAATCATCCACTTCATAGAAAGAAAATATTGTTCCAATGAAATGATAACCCCCAAATTAGAATAAGTCTCAGGTAAGATAGTAATAATGTTGTTTAGATGAGTTTGTAATCAATCAATAAGATCACAATTCAAAGGTTATTATTATATTTTTAGAAGTTATAGATATAAACACTATCTGTGTTGGTTTAATATGTCCTTACCTAAGAAGATGAAATAATAAAGGTGTTTTTTGTGAGCAAATGAGGATGAAAAATCAAAAAAAAATAGGATGTACCAAATAAAGAGAAGATTTAAGTTATCTTAAAAACTATAGTGAAAAAAATTGTTTCATACAAGAAATAAGTTCAAGAGAATAAATATGACCAATAACCTGTTGAGAAAATTTATAAGAGAAAAGGTGTTGTTATTGGAATGAAATAATGGCCCTGATTATGAGAAATCTCTCAGAAAAATTATTATCTCAGAAAACTAAAGTGGTAACTACTTATTCCTATAATATATTATATAATTTTTACTAAAATAAATGAAATTAAATTATAATTTTTAGATTTTCACTTGTTTACACCAAAGTTGATGAGTTGTTCATGGAGTAACTCTCTATATTGAATGGTATATGATTGCCTCCCTTGAAGAAACATAAGATATTTATTCATGAATAAATAAATTTTAGGTGTAAAGTGAGAAACCAAAAAATGGAAAACCATAAAAATGGATTTAATAATCATAATACATAATCACATTGTTCCAATAGAATTTAAAAAGTGTATAATTTATGTGAGAGATATTTTGAGAAGAAAATTATCAAAATTGTAATCTTTGGACAACATAGAGAGATCTAGAAATGAGTTATGAAAATAAAATTTCACTACATTTTTACGAATATATTAAATATATTTTCTATGGGATAGTATTGGTTTCTAAAAATGTGAGAGAAATGGGGAGTTATTTTTCATGAACATTAATTGTTTTGATTTTTTGGTGATATGTGTATAGGATACTCATGCTAAATCTGTTTAAATAAAACTCAATGTTGACAAATATGAAATTTTATGAGCATATTATCACATGATGAACTTATATAGATAATTTATATAACCATTGTTATATCTCCCTTATTTTATACATGGGATTAGAACACATAAAATTAGAATGGTTAAATCAAAGTATCCTTACTGAGGACCACTTGATATCATTTGTCCCCATAAATTTAATAAAGGGAGGAGAATATGTTTGTTAAAATATTATATGAGAATATCCTATTATTAGGACTTTTCATTTGCATATCAATATGGGGGTGAATAAAAGTAAGCAGGAGAAATGAAAAAATGGAGAGTGGTACTCCATTCAGTCTTACCACTAACCTTATATATATCTTAGAAATTTGATCAAGAGATAAATATTTTTAATGATAATAAAATTAACTATAATTATAAAGTGATAAACTATAAACCAAATGTCATTATGGCCATTATATGTCATTAGTAGTATTATATTGAAATCCATTGTAATTTTTCCCATTTCCATACAGGTATGGTTAATGGTTACAACATACCCTTATAATTTCTTTGTTCAAATTTAACTTTCTATTATACTTAGAATTGAGATATTTATTCCTTAATTTCTCAATTAAAGTTATCACACTAGAAGTTTTGATTCATATGTCTATAAATTCTCATACTTAGAATATAAATATAAAAGGATGATCAAAATGCATTATCCAAAGTTTCATTCTTAAATTCTATTTTTGATGGGACACAGATCTAGGTTCTAAACCCTATAACATCTTATTCATCAAATTTGATCTCCAAAATATTCCCAAACATATCATTACACATGAGGATACAACCCAAAACCCTTTTCAAAACATCATTGTACATATAAAACTCCTCCCCATAGTAGGGTAATGCAAGTATAGAAGTAGTGACCTTCAAATTTTTTAGTTTCTTGAATTTTTAGTCACATTTCTGTGTCTAGATGAACTTCAACCCCTTCTATGTAAACTTTGTTATTGGATTTTATTTCCCTATGATATTTCACACAATGCGTCAATAATATCCTACTAACCTAGGAAAAATGTGACTCTTGGTTATGGTGTTTAGTATAAGATATTGATCAATAAATTATGTCTTATATAATCCTACGCATATGCCCTTGATTGTGACTACATTACATGTGAAGGATACTTTATAAATCAAAAATTTACACTTTGTAAATTTGGCATTTATTTTTCCCATTCTCAAGGTCTTTAAGACAATCCATAAATTATCTTCATGATTTTTCGTACTATTTTAATATATAAGAATATTATCTATAAATACAACCATAAAATTATCGAGGTAGTTTCTAAATAAATTATTCATTATATTCATTATGAAAGTGGGAGATATAATATCCCCAAACCCACACTCCATGATTTTGATTTAAAAATATAATCTTTACATTTCTTTATTTAATATCGATAAGCATGAAACAATTTTATATATCCAAAACATACAACATCAAATAAAAATAATGCACCACTTATATACCCAATAACATTTTAGGTCTATATATTTATATAATTAGAACAGACTCGTACACAATAATATCCATTCCATTAAGTGAACATGTTTCTTAATATACCCTTCTTTACTTTTGTCACAAAAAAATTTCAATGTATATCATAAAATCATTCACACATGAAACATTTCTAGACATAATCCATTTAAAATAATTCTAAAAAATTAGGTAAATGGAAAAAATAATAATATTGAGGTAAAATTCTCAATGTGGGTAAACATAAGAATTAACAAATTAATTTCATTAGTGAGAAAATAATTAGAATAAGGTATGATTACATAAATAATGTTCATGAGAATAACATACGAGAATTCATACCCATCAAAATGTGGATCATAAATTATGGTACATGTAATGAATAATTAATATAAGAACATATTTATATAATTAAAGTTTCATGAGACTTGTGAAAACAATAATTGATAAAATGATCCAATATAACTCATAAAAATCATTGAAAATTGGGTAAGTATCTTAAAACATTAAACATTCATCATGGAATAACCTAACTAGATAATTGAGAAATCTGTTTTGAGTAACCTATAACCAATAAAATATATTATATCTTAATATTAACTTATAATTAGTTAAATTATTCATCTCTTCAAATTAACATGACTTTGTCTCCTCTTAGGAGTAACTTTCATCCAATGAACTCGATCTTATTACCCAATGCATTGGAGGGATAAACAAACCCCACATGTCAAATATCAAACAAAGTCCCTTAAGGGTTTCAGTTCACTCCCCAATCCTAATTTCATAAAAAACAAAAAAATACAATATTATGAAACAAAAAAAATTTATTCTTGAATTTCATTTAAATTTTCAAGGATTTATTTACCCATGAAAAATAAATGGGTTTTCTGACAATGTCTTTAAGACTGCATCATAAACTATTTAGAGAAAGGAACTGAATAGAATCATAAAATTTCATCCCCACTAAAACATAGTAATTATTAAATTATGTTGAAAATTATAAAAAAAAATAAAAATAATATATAATACATTTATTAAATAACAAGGGAAAATACCCTTTTGTTTCAATACCTTAAAATTTTTTTATTCTGAAAATATTGTGAAAAATATTTTCATTAAAAATAATCATGGGTAATTTTAATGTATTTAAATAATAACAAATAATTATTATAGTCTATAAATATTTTCATTCCCTAAATTTTAAAAATAAATAATCTGTGAAAACTTTTGTAAAGAGAGTCAAAAGTTACCCATGCAGAAAACATTATGAAATTTACTTTTTAAAAAATATTAAATTATTATCAAAGATAATGTAAAACTAATTTTGGAAATAATTTATGTTTATATAATAAATTTATTTAAATAATATAGAGAACATCGAATAAGAGTTTGGTTAAAAGTATTTGAAACCATTAAAACATTTTTTAAAGAAAAACCATTTACGGAATTTTAAAACTAAAAAACCTTTGAAATAAAGAAATTTTGAAGGAACATAAAATACCATTATTATAAAAAATGTCATTATATTATATTTAAACTTTCATTATATAAACCATATAAATTAAATATATGTTCATGAATGAGAACATGTCTCAAATTAAAATGTTTTGGATGAGAAACCCTTGCAACTATAGTAATATATGAATCAAAAGCCACAGAATGAAGGATATAAACATGATACTATAAAATATAAAATTTAACTTTAATAATAAAATAAAACACATTCATTTGGAATTAATTACCCAATAAAAAAATATATCATGGTTTATAAAATCAATTATTTCTCAAAGAATTAAAATTGAGACCATGAAAACCCGTACAAATTTTATAACATTTATAAAAAAATATCATGAAAGATAAAACATCACAGAAACATTAAATATAATTATTAAAGATTAATTCATGACATTATATCTTAATATGCAGCATATACACCTTATAAAATGATTTAGGTGTGTAATATGAAACATGTCTCAAAAACCATATTGAGGTGAATAATCCTTACAAAGATTGTATCATTTGAGTCAGAATAAATCATAGATGTCATTATGTGTAAAAATGTAAAACTATAAAATAAAATTGTAAATAATACATAATATAATGATATCTCATTTCATAAATAATAATTTCACCATATAATAAATTAATTATAAGCATAACCCAATGAATGGAAATTGAGTTAAGAAACCCCTAAACTCCAGTCCAAACTTGTTATGTATGTCCATTGCATTAATGTATAATAAAAATACATTAATTTTTTTGATTATTTTAAAACCTATTCTAGGAATAATAAATTATCATTAAACCATTTATTTCATTTAATATATTGAAATATTTAAGTACTTAATTGGTGAAGTCTGTGTTGAATTTTTTTAGGATGTTTAATTAATAATTTTAAAATAACATCAGTATATTGACCATGTTAAAAGAGAAAATTGTTCCATAATCTATATAATAATAACCATGAAATAATTAAAATTTTTATACATAAAATTTTATATTATATTCATCCATAAAATTTAGTAATGAAAAAAATACATCATCTCGTGGGGCGGTAGTTCGTATGTACACAAGAGTGATGTTTTTACATTTTATTATATAGAAAATAAAGAATGTAAATAAAATATTTCATTATATAATCATTATCATGTCATAAAAACTAAAATAAATTCATTAAATCCATCATTATTACAATCCATGTGAGTTAGTATTAAAAAAATGATGTATATTGTTGTGTGGAGAAGGTAGTTTGTACGAACACACATTCGATGATTCCGTTTTTAACAATTGGAGTGGTTTGAAGATGGATGAAATATTATATTTCAAGAATAATAATAATATAATTAATTTTATATATAAAAATATATAATTTAAATACATCATACCTTCCATCCATGGAATGCGTTAATGAGAAAATAAATACATCGGTTCATAAGGTGGTAGTATGCATGTACTGATTAACAATGGTTTCATTTTTCATTTGATGGAGAAGTCGATAAATAATGTTTATTAAATAAACATAATAATAAATTTATATATGATAGATAATTATGTCATTATATTGGAATATTTGGGATATAATTTAATGTGTAAAATGAAAAGTAAAATAAATGATATTAGTTAAGGTGGTTGCCTCCTCTTCAAGAAACCTCCTTTAGATATTTTCACAGAGACCCTCGGGATGATCTTTTGTGGAGACCAAAAACTCTATAAATTTTTACTTATTTTGAGGAGAATTTTTTTAGGGTTTTATTGAGCTATGTTTCTCTAGTATGTGTGAAGAAAATAGGAGAGGTAATGTCTTTTTATAGTGAAGGAAAGGACACACATAAATTTTCATAAAATATATAAATAAAATAGTTTATTTTTCTTGTGTAATTTGAACAAAGTAGATAAAATTTAAAATATAATATGATTATGGGTCTAAATACCCCTACAAAAAAATTTGGACATTTTTATATGATGTTTTAACCCTTATCTCTTAGTTTTGACTTCTCATTAACCCTTTTCAATGATTATCATGATAAAAATATTTTTTACACTTTAATGGTCAATAAAGTTATAATAAAAGGACAAGTGACCAGTAAATAGAAAATGGTTGATATTATAGACAATATCTAATTAATTTTTAAATGATATTATTTTTATGAATACTAAATCACTTAAAAATATTAATTAGCATTAAATACAAGTAAATTCATTTTTTTGAATACTCTAATAATTAATTTTTTTAAAAAAATTAAGTTGGTGATTTAGTTTAAATAAATAAAATTAACAAATCACTAATAAATTATATTTTTGTAAAAAAATATTATATTATAGCTCACCCAAAAGGTATTACTTTGTATTTTTTAAAATTTATTTACATTATTTTTCTACTACTTGCCCAAAAAAAAATTCAATGTTACATAATAATTTAAGATAATTCTTTTATTAATAAAAAAATTAAAAAATAATAATAATATATTAATTTTAGAAAAAAAAAATTATAACCATTCATTAATTTTCTTTATCCATGCCACGAAATATTATAGAAATTCAAAGGAAGAAAGTGGCTTTTTCAAATTTTCCTTTACTTAAAATAATATAAATAGATTTACGAAGGAAAAGTTTAAAAAAGATGCCATATTTTTTAATACATTTCTTGTATGTTCCAATTCAACTTATCAAATATATTAAACTCAAGTGTTATTGTGATTTTAAATCTATTTCACGTTAATTTTAACACTAGTTAACCCACTTTAGCCCTTACTATTGAGATAAATATTTACCATGGATACAATTCATTATGAAAAAAATTGAACTAATTACGAAATTTAGAAATTATGATTCCGAATATGGAATAATTTTTATCAAATTTAATCCCTAATAGTGGTAGAAATTACAAGTAAAATAAACCTGAAAAATGTGATGAAAATGGTTTTCCATAAATATGTAGTTTTAAAAGTAAAAATTGTTTTATACAAAAATTAAGCATTATGTAACATAAAATGACATTAATTGAATTATATTTAATAGAAAATAAAATAATTATATTTTAATATAAATTGAAAATAAAATGCAACTTTTTAAATACTTTAATAGACAAGATGGTTTTCCATATAATCGGTATCTATTTACTATTCAAAAAAAATAATTTTTTCAGAAAAATCCAAAAAAAATACTTAAATATAATTTTGGTATGATAATTTCAAAAACTATATCTTTTTTATCAAATAAAATTTATATAATTGTTTCAAATCAATTATAATATTTTCTCACAAAAATTAATAAAAAATCATTTTTGAAGAAAATATATTTTTGTACGATGAAATGAATTTACTAAGCAATTAAGTTCTTATTTCTTAAAAATTAGTCAAAAATTTTGTATTCAGTAAGAAATATATATATATATATATATATATATAATAATTTGGTTAATCCTATACATACCCATCAATTCAATGATTAGATTATAACATTCATATTTAAAAAAATAATATACTTTGGTTTTTAAACTTTTTTTCAGGTTGTGTATGTCATCGACCATAGTCTTACTTTAAAATATATGGGTAGTAAATTCCCCCCACCCTGTTAAAAAAAATTTCTCATAACTTGATCCTGGTCTTAGTAATTAGAGGGCTTAATATTTAAAAATACCTTTGTTAAAAACCCATATCATAAAAAAGGTTAATGAAACTTTTGTTTGAAAAGAGGTAAAGGTAAATATGAAGGTATTCTAGAATAATATATTACTAGGTTTCAAAATAGGAGAACATTAATGGGAAGTGTAATTATGGGAATGGTGTAAAAAATTTATCTATACATAATAATGGAGAATTAAAAGGATCATTGATCATAAGAAATTGAATAATCATGAGAAAGTCAAGCAACAAAAAACATATGCCAATGAGGTGTGAAAATACCATCAATTCATCATAAGTGATTTTAAGAAAGGAAAAAATATCATTCCAATAACTTTTTCCTAATGGTGAGGTATCCTTTTACCATTAAGATTGATAACATGTTCCAATATAATTACTTCCATTACATATATTCCATAAATTCAATTTCATCCTTTGGTTTTGTTTTTTAACAAATTTTCTATAAGGACTCGGCCTTAAATATTACTTAATCTTGAATTAAAAGAATAATTCACACTGAGGAGCTTTTCAGGTTTATATTTTTAGAGAATTAGGCATAACTATTACATAACAAATTTAATATTACATGTAGAAACTTCTACTCAGTTTCCAATTTTTTTAATAAAATAAAAACTCTTGAATAAAGGATACATGTCTAGTTCCATGTTTTAGATAGCATGAATTTTCTTTGATCCCATCCTTGACCCTATTCTACTTTGTAATCCTATGAAAAACATTTCAAAAACTTGGGATGAGCATAAAAATCTCAATAAGGTATACACAAATAAGTAAAACTGTTAGTTTCTCAAAACAACAAGTAAACCATGAATACTTTAAAATAAGTAATACTTTTCACCTTTATGAAGTAGCAAATACTCTTTACTGAATAAAAGATCACTACTTACCCTTTTGTAACCAAAAGATTACCATAAAACCCATATAAAGAACACATAACATATAAAGGTAACTTTGGACATAAAAATTCTTAATTTTAATAACCATATGGTCACCTTCCACAAATATCGCTAAATGGAATATCCATAAGACCAACTTCCATACCTAATGAATTGGATGTTATAACGTAACCACCCATACTGGTTTATCACGGCACCACCCATCATATGGATTAGCACGTAACCACCTGTAGAATTTCCAAGTACCATCATAACACATAAAATATTAAAAATACAAACATTTTACTAATAACATTTCATTTGAAATCACAAGAAGTAATTTCAAGATATTTAAATAATCATTTCATTTTCATAAACCATTTAAAAAGAGATTTTTGAATCAAAGTGTCCCATACCACTTTGGATATTTTAATGGAATTATAATTTTAAAACATTAATGTACATATAAATAAACACTTAAAACCATTTTTTGAAACATGGACATTAAAGATAATTATTTATAATAATAAATCTTTAAAACGTTTAAAACGATATTTTAGTTAAAGAGTTTTTAACAAAAAGAGAGACTCTTGAATAAAAATAATTGAGGAATAACATTTAATCTGAACTTTATAATATCATGAGAATATAGAGATTTGTGATATAATATGACGAAGGACATTATATACACCATATAAGAGTGAATTGTTGTAGAACAACAGTGAAGTCTCAATAGAAATGTAAATTGAGATGAAATCCCTTATAAACATGGTATCCTAAAATTAAGGATAAATCAATCACATAATTATGTGTGGAAAATATAAATACACCCAATATAAGTGTATATTAAGTTTAAAATGATCAGAGTTCATTCACACATATTCATAGGATGACATATTCAATAAGTACAAGTTTAACCCAAATAATTGAAATTGGGTTAAGAAGTTCCCTTGCAAAAATTTGAAAGCCTAACAGCGTCACTTTAAAATTCAGAAAATGCGTTGATGAGATAAAAAGGGTATCTCATCACTTGTACATAAAATTTAAATCAATAAGGATATATAAGATCATATCCCAGAATAATAATATTTAAATTAAAAGACATAACAAAAATAAGTATTTTAAAAAGAGGATGGTGAAAGGTTTCCTTACAGATTTGGTAACATACAAAACATAGGCCACATAAAAGAATGAACATACAATGTAGATGTAAATACCCATAAATGAAATTATATTCCACAAATTGTAGAATCATGGGAATTAAATACACCACTCAAAGTAAATAGTGACAAATATAGCATGAATCACACTGGAATAAAAAGTGACATAAAAACCCCTTTCCTCGTTGTAATCAATTGAATCATATGATCAAAAGATAATAACCACCAAATGAATCACACAATACCATGAATATAAAGATAATAATGATAATATATATCAATGGAAGTATACATTACACTACATGAAATAAATAAGTGGTAGACAATGGAAATCTCATGGATTTAAAAGTGAGATATGAAATCCCCTTACCTCGTGTCCGACTTGAATTGTTTGTTCCTTGTTCTTCCTTTAATTTGGATAACTTCCTTTGGTTTGAACCAAAAGGACTTTTTGAAGTGCCTTATGCCTAAGGTAAGGATTCTAGGAGGAGGATAGGGATGTAGGGAGCTTAATTGGGCAGAGGTTGGATGAGCCAAATGGCTTGAGAGGTGTAAGGAATTGGATAGAAATGGTCTCCTTTTATAAGGGGGGGAGGGGCTCTTTAGGAAAGTGTGAAAATATTATTTTATTATATAATGATATTCGGTTTTCAAAGGTCCAAAAATCATTATATTCTAATATAAGATGACTCATAGTCGAAATAATATCATCCAATAGGAATTGGACAGGTTTTGGATAGCATTTTAATCATTATAATCTTATTTATTTAAATAATTTATTAATGAGGTAAATATCGCACCATTATTGTGTCATAAGTAATTTAATTTATTAGATGTATAAAAATTTTAAAAAAAATACCATGTTGTATGAAATATTTTTAGATTTCTAAATAATATTTGTAGTCGAAAATATGACTTATATCACTCCACGTAAAAATTGATTTACTAAAAGATTTTTGTTTATGTCATTTTTGTCTTTACACTAAGTTAATTAATCTAAAGTGTCATTATCACTCTCAAGTAGCTCAAAGGGGTCCCAAAATCGACCCAAAGATGCCCATGGTTGTAAATGACTTATCCAATAAGGTTTTGAAAAGTTTTATGGTAATTTTGAATTATTATAATATTCTTTTTACCTTGAATTACTGTATTTACCTTTAATTGCGGTAAATAAAAATAAAAAGTTAGTATTCACCCAAAATAAATTTCATCTTATTGAACCAAATTTTACTTATTAATAACAACCATGTATGTTGAATTTTTGAAATTCAATTCATAGAAGCGGTAAAATTACATTTAAATGAAAAGGTCAATTTTTTTAACTACTACTAAGTGGTTTCACAATTCATCAAAAATTGAAGTTTTTCAAAAAAATATCAAATATTCAGCCTAAGATATATTTCATATTACAAATTAAAAAATTATGTCTATATTACCAAATTCGAAACATATAATTTTCATAAATTAATTTAAAATTAATTCTCATTGTCAAAACAAATAGCGTGTTTTTAAGAAACAATATCTATCAAAAGATTGAAACTTGCTTACGTCCAATTTCAATGTGAAATTACTTCCAATGACCAAAATTGGATTAAATGGTAAAAATATATTATAATTATACTTTAAAATCAATTAAAAATATAATCTAACCATATAAATAAATTATATTAAAAGGCAGTTTTGAATTAAAATACAATATTTTTCACTATTCATTAAAAAATGAACATTATCGGAAAAATTCCAAAAAGTTTACAAAAAGTAAATTTTGATGTCCTCATTCTAAAGAATGATTTTATTTGGTCAAATATAATGTATTAAAGTGACCAAAACCATATTTAAAGAGGGTTCTCCATTAAAAGGCAGTAAATCGACCTTTTAATGTAAATTATGCTTAAAATTAGATTTATTCAAACTTTAAGCCTCTAACATTTATTGGATAAATGTAAATAAATTTAACAAAAATTTATAATAATATTGTAGTTAGTTTTTTTCATTCACGCTAATACAACGGCTAGGAGTTAACTACCTTTTAAAATAAAAATATTAAATTATTAGTGTGCAACGTAAGATTTCAAAGAAACCTATTGTTTTGTATTAGGTATACTATCGAACATAGAAACCCCTTTAAAGTAAAATTAATATTCAATTCAAAAATATTAATAAATAGAAAAATTTCATATTCTTTATTTTCCTGGGATGTTACATCCTTCCCCCCTTTTGGTAATTGCATCATCACAATTTTATAATTGGGATCGGAAACATCATTGAAAGTCCCACATCGGAAAAAGATTCAATAAAACTATCACTTTAAAATAAATAAATATATATAAATGGTCACCCGAGAAAACCCATACTAGGATTCAATGTAGGAAAACATGGACATTGAAGATAAAACAAACCATCAAGTTCTAATGGAGAGTGGTAGAAAACATGATTAGGAGAAAGTAAACCACTATAAAATCACAAACTTGCGATGGGTTAAACAGTTATTGATTTCCCAGTAGGAAAAGCTAACAGACAATGTTTTTGTTTTAAGTTACTTTTCATTGAGAAATTTATTTATGATATTAACTAAAAACATAAGGAAACATAATTACTTGTTATGTAGACTTTCATCCTTTACTAGATTTCTAACACAAACTAATTTTTTTCTCTAAATGAGGAGTATTCAGGAAGACTTTTTCACATTAAAAGTGCTATAATCTAATTCGAGAGAATCACATAATCCACAAAAGATAAACTATATATTTACCATGTCTTTAGACATTAACCAAAACCAAAATTGGTTAGTAGAAGATCAAGTAATCCCCATAAAGTATAATCTTTTACAAAAATAAAAACTGCTCTTAGTCTCCAAAATTTGTCAAACAATACCCAAAGTTCAACCAAGACCATTCAATAAACAATTTTCCATAAATATTTTCAAAGTAATGCAAGCTAATATTGAAAACAAAATCTCCTAAGGATTTAATCACATAGTCTTCAAAGATAAATCTTAACATTTATCTCCAAATAACATCAGTTACTCTTAAAGTCTCATATTGAAAAGTAATTAACCTAATCATATAGTCTCCATGATAGGTTAATCATTTCCATAGATAACCCAAAATCAACTTATTCTTTATTCATAAAATCATTTAACTAAAAATAATCATTCATACTAACTAGGGACTTCACGTTGTCCAGTGGTAGGCGATAAATCTCAATCACACATTGGTTGTGGGTTCGATTCCCACAGCTTTGTCTGACATGATGGGTTGTCACACGGTCTGCGTGTCATCCTTTTTCAAAAACTATATAATTTTATAACATTCCCAAAAAGAGATAAATTAATCAAAAATAATCATAACATATTTTAACCAAAAAGTTTATCTAATAACTTTCATTTTTCATCCCAAAATGTATTAACCTGTAATTACCTCAAATTCAAGGATCATATAAACCCAAATGGTTCTTTTTAACTATATCCACAAAAGAAAAGATAATTATTACATGAATAAAATTTTCATATATCAAACTTCAGGGTTATACATACTATAAAAAGTTTTGTAATGTAATCCCATCATCAAAAGAGCCTTAATAATTATAAGCATTTTACCATCCTAAAATCTATCATAACTCTTGAATCCCATATATGTTGACTTCATACTCATTTAACGTTCTTCATGATCCATTAACCATTCCTTTCTAACTTATTCTGAAATAATTTTTTCCTACAAACATAATCATGAATTATATCCTAAGATTCAATAATATCAAAACATACATTAAGAAATAATCCATACCTTTCATTGTTCATTGTTAGTTTCTTCATCCTCAATCGTAATGGCATTAGGTATTGGTAAACATATATTTGTACAATTATGGTGACCCCATTATAGAAACTTCTTTGTAGGAAATCTATTTGTATAATGACCATGCACACTACATTTAGAACATTCAATTGATCCCTCAGAAAGAACTTCCTTCCCTTTCATAAAGTCAACTAAATTCTTCCTTTTTCCATGGAAGGCTCTTGCTTTATGACCTTCATTTCCACATCTATAGCATATTCCCATCCCTTTGAAACATTTTCCTAGGTGTTTCTTTCCACATCCTTGACACGTAGGTTTTTGAACATACATAACTTTATGATTATTACCTGAACTTCCAGTGGGATTTGTTTCTCGCATATACTATGCCTTATAAAAATCACCAAGGTTCAAGTGGTTAATCATTACTCCAAATAGTTGGTTGAGAATAACCACAAGTGTTCTCATTGTAGCTCCTATTTCCTTCAATTTCTCATTCATAAAACCTTCACAGTTTTCTTCACGTCCATCATTACTTTGATGCATGCTAGATCCATCCATTGACTAAAACCAAAAATGTAAGTGTGATTATATCTGTAAAATCATAATATAATATCTTATGTGGAGGGTAAATACTATGATATACTTATTCATGTTATCTTAAACTCATTCACTTTATCTAAAATAACTATGACTCTTTCTAAAATTTTAACTATTATGGTAATGTCACTTATGCTTAAAAAACACCCTAACCTCTAAAGATATCTAAACCGACCTCTGATACCAACTATAAAGACTGGACCTTAAACATTACATAATCTTGAATTAAAATAATAATTCACATTGAGGATCTTTTCAGGTTTAAAGTTTTAGATAATTAGGCATAACTATTACATAAAAAATTAAATATTACATGTAGAAACATCAACTCAGTTTCCAATTTTCTTCATAAAATAAAAACTCTTGAATAAAGGAGACATGTCTAGTTCCATGTTTTAGACAGCATAAATTTTCTTTAATCTCATCCTTGACCCTATTCCACTTTTTAATCCTGTGAAAAACATTTCAAAAACATGTAATGAGAATAAAAAGTTCAGTAAGGTATACAAAAAAAAAAAGAAAAACTATTAGTTTCTCAAAACAACAAGTAAACCATGAATACTTTAACATAATTAATACTTTTCTTGTCACACCCCAACCTCAAACGCTTGTCTATTTTTATTTTATTTTTACTGTTGACTTGGTCTTGCGTCAATTGGACGAGGTTTAGTTGGGACCCGGTTTGAAGTTTTAGATGTTTGATGTTTTGGTTGGCCTTGGGCCGGTATACTGTCACCGCACCGTTAGCGGCGACTATGCATTTGATCCTCATGAATGTGTGGTGGTGCGACACTTCAAATAAAGAATAAAGTTAAATAAATAAATTAAGCTAATCGAATATGGAAGCTAACTAAAATTCTATATCGATAAATTAAGGTTCACATTTAAATTTTCATAATGAGAATATGTTTGCGCAAATGGAAATATTATTATTATTTAATTTGTTAATAATACTTTTATTATTAAATTTTTATAAATATAATTATTAAAGAAACGTAATGAAATTATCACCTTAATTATCATTAATTGTGTTACTTATTTTCTTTTGGTGTTATTAATACTTTTATTATTATTTTTATATTAATATTATTATTACTATTATTATTGTAACAATGATATTATTGTTATTATTATCACTTAAAAAAATTGGGTAAGAACCAGTTATTTTTATTGGGTTTATTAATTTTTGTTGGTTCTATTTTTATTATAATTATTATTACATTGTTGTTATTATATATATATATTTTAAACCCTAATCTACCTATCCCGCACCCCCCCCCCATTACTGTGCATCGTGCGAACCGTCGCCCACCCTCCCCCCCCCCTTCATCGGCCTTTTTCGATTCCCCCGGCCCAGGTTTTCCAGTCTGGCGTGGCTCCCTCCTCCTGCGTACCACCAGACGCCCCTCCCTCCTTCCCTGCACCACGTCACGCGCCCTGCCTCATCTCATCGCGCGCCCTCCTGCTACCCCGTTTTTGGCTCCTCTGTTGTTCGTGTCTGCAGCTTTCCCTCTCCGTGTTTCCCTCCTGCAACATCGGGACAACACCCCCAAGCATGGTGCACCTCCACTTCTCCCCCTTCTCCCTGTCACGACGGACGTCTCCCCTACGTGCTTCGAGCATACAACCATCCACCCGAAGAACCAGTGCCTTCCTCGCCTATAAACAGCCTCAGCACCGCTTGCCTCTTACGCTGCACCCTTCAAGCTGCCTCCCTGGCCGGCCTCCTGCCTTGTCCAACCTCCTCCTCTTCCCTAGTCCGGAAAAGCTGCGCCGCTCTGGCCCTCCACACTCCCACGACCCACGCTCCATGATGTCGCCGACCTTGCCTCATGCCCTCCCGGGTCCCTCAGGTCGCCCGTCGCCCCCCTCTGTTTGTCCAGCCAGCATGAGACCCTCTACTCTAGCAGGTGTGAGACCTTCTTTCCCCCCTTATACTTGGCGCGACCTATTGGCAGCAGCCCACTCTCCTCCTCACATCCAACCAGCTCCGGTGTCCTAGCTCCCATCGATCTGTCCTCCTCTGGCGCGGATCAAGATCCTATGTTTGATGCCCCCGCCCTCCTCTGGCGTGACTGCATTTTTCCGTTGCCGACAATCTTCTTCTCTTCTAGTATATTTATTTTCCTTTTTGGTGTTTCTTCTCTTCATTTTAACCAATTCTAAATTTTGTGGGTTTTTTTGCGCATCTTTTTTGGTGTCTAGGGTTTTCAATTGGCCCACGGAGCGATGCGCTTTCCTCTGTTCTGGTTCTGTCGCTCTCGCACGTGTCGAGGTAGGCGTTTCATGCCCTTTTTCTCCCAATTTCAAGTCATGTGGTGCTTATGTGTTGTTATTTGATTTCTAAAACATGTTTCACACTTTTATTACATACATAGTTAATTTATAGTGGTGACTTCATAGTGTTTGAATTGATCTCAATTAGTTTTTTTTTATGTCGTTCTTTTATGCGCATGTAAATGTCTTGCCTTTCGGTGTTGAATAATTGCCACTTTCTATTAAAATTGTATTGTTGGTTATTTCTGGGTGCGTCTTATATACAAATCCTTTTGGTTTGTGTTTGGTTGTGTTTTATGACCGGTGCAATTTGTGTATGTGAGTCCTTGGGGTCTTGTTGGATGTGCGATGGTCTCCGCCGCACTAATGTTAGGTGTCAGGACTTGTTTCAGGGAGTTGAGTTCATTTCTAAGTGCGTGCATGCATTTTCCAAGGTATGGATATATATATATATATACGCCTTCTGAGTGCGTGTTCCCTCATAGCGCAGGGAACACGTGCATCAGTTTAAGGAAGTATATATATATATATATATATATATATATGGAAGTGTGTGCGCATGTGCAAGTGAGGTGTTGCCTGAGTTAGAAAGTTTCGACTGGACTTCCTCAGAGTAGGCAAATCCATGATTTTACTTTCCATTTCTTGTCCTTAATTCTTGAGCTTGTCGTTATATTATTATCTTGATATGCATTTTCATGGTACCTCTTTAAAGCTTCTTGTGGTGTTCTAAATTATTTTTTTGTGTTGTTAATGATAGGGTTCACATGAATCGTGGTTTAGGCCTTGTATCTGATGTCTTTGGTGTTTTCACCGTTTGTTCGTTTGAATTTTTTTTGAGTTTGTGTTTATGCATTTTTGTTGTGTGGATGCTACAGCATGTTGGCAAGGAAGACTCACCTTTCTATGGTCGGTGGCTTGCGCGTGTTTGTGCGTCTGTGCGAGGCGTGACGTGCTACTGTGTTTGGACTGCGAGCAGAGGTAGTTTCCCCACTGCACTTACCTTTAAATTTAGAATTTATTAATTGCTTGATGTTTTATTAATTTTAATTAATGATAAATAATATTAGATAATAAAATTTTAAATGATTGTCTAGTGTGAAAAGAGCTGTTTATTTTATATTGAACACTTGGGACATTTTCTTGACGAGCGGACACCCAGTATTGAAAGAATACATGTTTGGACTTTAAACATAATTCACGGAATTTCAAATGTACTTCTAGTTTTAAAGATAAATGATTTCCTTTGAACAAGTGTTTTGGGTTTTCTCGAGAACTGAGGTTTTGCTTTAAAATTGGTGAAGGCCCGTTTGGCACTTTAATAAAATAAATTGTTTTGGAAAACCCATTCAGGGGTGATCTTTGGTGTGCGTTGATTGTGTGAGCTGTATGTGATGTTTGTGCAACATGACTGATTGATTTACATTTTGAACACACCCCTTTTTATTGCTTGCGTTGACATGGGAACCTATCATAGTGAGTTAATCTTCTGAGAACGATTGCTGCACTAGTTTAGAATATGCACTGGCTAGTGGCCCCATAGCAGGGGAATACTGATTTATTGCGGCTATGGGGATTGGGCCCCTCAGTTAGGCCATGCAGGGCTATACCGGGTAGTAGTATGGGCGTTATGACATCATCGAGTTAGGGCATGCCTTCGGGATGAGTCAGATGTATAGTATGTTCTGGGTTGTTCACGATCTCCTAGGTTTGACCCATGTTTCTTTTTGTGTTTATTTGTATGTGGTGGACTGTTGAGAGGTCTAGTTCAGTTGCTGACCCATGTGTGACACTTTTTCCATTTCCCTTGGTGTGTGTTGTGTGTTACGTGTAGTTTTCCTTTTTGGATAATAACAAAAGCTTGGTTTTCTACTTGTTCGCAACAACGTTTTAAAAATGTAATGCACCTGTTCCTTTCAAACATTAAAAATTGTTCTTAAATTAAAAATGGAAATAGACTATTACTTATTTTAGAAATGAAAGTGTGTGTGAAAACAAATATTTTATATAATTTAGTTCAAACCTGGAATTAGTAATTTCTCTATTTAAATGTAGTGCATTGGGAATAGATATTGGGCTAGCCTACTGAGTTTTAATACTCACGCCTACAGTTCTTTTCTGTTTTTGGTGTTTGTGCAGGATACAGCTTGGGTGCATTTGCCTTGGGCGACATTTGGTCATGAGTCGGAGAGTGGCCCGTGAGGTCACACGGAGATAGTGGTTGTCTCTTTCGGTCTGTTTTATTTTTCTTTTGTTCTTGTTTGGTTACCTTACTCTGTTTATTTATTTTGCGCTGGTCTATTTTATTTTAGCTTCTTTATTTATTTATTTGTACCGGGCGAAATCGTTCCCACTGCCTCCGTTGATGCCCTGGTGCTTGTCGCCAGCCCGGGAGGATCAGGAATGCCTCTCGGGCCATGTCGCGGACTGGATCGGGTGACCGGTTCAGGGTCAAACCGGGTTGGTTCGTGACATTTCCCCTTTATGAAGTAGTTAATATTCTTCACTGAATAAAAGATCATTACTTACCCTTTTGTAACCAAAAGATTACCATAAAACACATATAAAGAACACATAACATATAAAGGTAACTTGGGACATAAACATTCTTAAGTGGAATAACCATAAGGTTGACTTCCAAAAATATCACTAAACGGAATAGCCATACAGATGACTTCTATACCCAATTCATTGAAGGTTATAACATAACCACCCATCCTAGTTTATCTCAGCACAACTCATCATACGGTTTATCACGTAACCACTCGTTGAATGTCCAAGTACCATCATAACACATAAAATATTAAAAATATAAGCATTTCACTAATAAAATTTCATTTTAAATCACAAGAAGTAATTTCAAGATATTGAAATAATCATTCCATTTTTATAAACCATTTAAAAAGATATTTTTGAATGAAAGTGTCACATACCACTTTGAAGCTTTTAATGGAATTATAATTTTAAAACATTAATGTCCATATAAATAAATACTCAAAACCATTTTTAGAACATGGAAATTAAAGGTAATGATTTAGAATAATAAATCTTTAAAACATTTAAAATGATATTTTAGTTAATGGGTTTTTAACAAAAAGAGAGACTCTTGAATACAAATAATTGAGGAATAACATTTAATCTGAACTTCATAATATCATGATAATAAAGGGATTCATGATATAATATGACAAAGGATAGTGTATACACCATATAAGAGTGAATTGGTGCATAAAAATAGTGAAGTCTCAATGGAAATGTAAATTGAGATTAAATCCCTTATATACACGGTATCCCTAAATTAAGGATAAATCAATCGCAAAATTATGTGTGAAAAATATAAATACAACCAATATAAGTGGATATTAAGTGTAAAACGATCATAGTTCATTCACACATATTCATAGGATGACATATTCAAGAAGTACTAGTTTAACCCAAATAAATGAAATTGGGTTAAGAAGTTCCCTTCCAAAAATTTGAAAGCCTAACGTCGTCACTTAAAAATTCAGAAAACGTGTTGATGAGATAAAAAGGGTATCACATTAATTGTAAATAAAATTTACATCAATAAGGATATAGAATAGAATATCTCAACATAATAAGATGTAAATTAATATACATAACAAAAAGAAGTCTTTTAAAAAGAGGAGGGTGAAAGGTTCCCTTACCGATTTGGTAACTTACAAAACATATGCCACATGAAAGAAGGACCATACAATGTAGATGTAAATACCCATAAATGAAAGTATATTACACAAAGTGTAGAATAATTAGAATTAAATACACCACTCAAACGAAATAGTGAAAAATATAGAAAGAATCTCATTGGAATAAAAAGTGAGATAAAAACCCCTTACCTCGTTCTAATCAATCGAGTCACATGATCAAAAGATAATAACCACCAAATGAATCACATAATATCATGAATATAAATAGAATCATGATAATATATATCAATATAAATATAAATTACACTACATGCAATAAATAAGTGGCGACCAATCGAAATCTCATGGAATTAAAAGTGAGATAAGAAATCCCCTTACCTTGTGTCCGACATAAATTGTTTGTTCCTTGTTCTTCCTTTAATTTGGGTAACTTCCATTGGTTTGAACCAAAAGGACTTTTTTAAGTGTCTTCTACCTAAGGTAAGGCTTATAGGAGGAGTAGAGGGATGTAGGGAGCTTAATTGGGAAGATTTTGGATGATCCAAATGGTTTTAGAGGTGTAAGGAATTGGATAGAAATGGTCTCCTTTTATAAGGGGGAGGAGGGGCTCTTTAGGAAAGTGTGAAAATATTTTTTTATTATATAATGATATTCAGTTTCTAAAGGTCAAAAAATCATTAGATTCGAATATAAGATTAATAATATTCTAAATAATATCATCCAATAGAAATTAGACAGGTTTTGGTTACTATTTTATTCATTATAAGTTTATTTATTTAAATCATTTATTAATGACGTAAATACTACATCATTATTGTGTTATAAGTAATTTAATTTATTAGATGTCTAAAAATTATAAAAAAATACCATGATGTTTTAAATAATTTTATCTTTCAAAAGAATATTTATAGTTGAAAATATGACTTATATAACGCCATGTAAAAATTGATTTACTAAAAGATTTTTGTTTATGTCATTTTTGTCTTAACTTTAAGTTAATTAATCTAAAGTATCATTATCACTCCCAAGTGGATCAAAGAGGTCCTAAAATCGACCCAAATATGACCATGGTCGTAAATGACTCCACCAATAAGGTTTGGACAAGGGTTAAGGTAATTTTGAATTATTATAATATTATTTTTACCTTGAATTACCCTATTTACCTTTAACTGTGGTAAATAAAAGTAAAAAGTTACTATTCACCAAAAATTATTTTCATCTTATTGAACAAAATTTTACTTATTAATAACAACCATGTATGTTGTATTTTTGAAATTCAATTCACAGAAGCGTTAAAATATCATTTAAATGAAAAAGTCATATTTTTTAACTACTACTAAGTGGTTTCACTATTCATCAAAAATTGAAGTTTTTTAGAAAAATATCAAAAATTCAGCCTAACATATATTTTGTATTACAAATTAAAAAATGATGTCAATGTTACTAAATTCAAAAAATAGAATTTTCATTCATTAATTTAAAATTAGTTCTCATTGTCAAAAAAAATAGCTTGTTTTTAAGAAACAATATCTATCAAAAGATTGACAGTTGCTTATGTCCAAATTCAATGTGAAATTAATTCCAATTACCAAAATTCTATTAAATGGTAAAAATATATTATAATTACATTTTAAAATAAATTAAAAATATAATATAACCATATAAATAAATTAGATTAAATGGCAGTTTTGAATTAAAATACAATATTTTTAACTATTCATTAAAAATGAACTTTATCAGAAAAATTCAAAAAAATTACACAAAGTAAATTTTGATGTCCCCATTCTAAAAAAGGATTTTATTTGGTCAAATAGAATGTTTTAAAGTTACCGAAACTATATTTAAATAGGGTTCTCCATTAAAAGGTGGTAAATCGACCTTTTAATGTTAATTATGCTTAAAATTAGATTCATTTACATTTTAAGACTCTAACTTTTATTAGATAAATGTAAATACATTTAAAAAACATGTATAATCATATTGTAGTTAGTTTTGTTCATTCCCGCCAATACAACAGCTATGAGTTAACTACCATTTTAAATAATATTAGTAAATTATTAGTGTGCAACGTAAGATTTCAAAGAAACTTGTTGTTGTGTATCAGGTATGCAATCGAACATAGAAACCCCTTTAAAGTAAAATTAATATTTAATTCACAAATATTAATAAATATGAAAATTACATATTCTTTATTTTTCTGGGATGTTACATTTTCACCTCTATGTTATCTCATATTTCATGTGGTTAGTATCTATGATTAATCTTTATTATGATTAAAACATAAAATTTTAATAGATCACAGGATCTAGAAACGGATAAAAAGATAATCCTTATATATTTTCTAAATCTAAAATGGCTAAAAAAGGTAAGATAATACCCAAAATGGATGAATCTTCATATGAAGAAATGATTATTTTAACACATGAAAAATCTATAATATCACCCAAGGCTAAACATAAATTATTTGATAAATAATTAACCCTATATCTCAATTAACCGCAATAACCTCAACATTAAAGAATGTTTTAAACTCAAATTTAATCTCTTATATTTTATCTTACATCCCAAAATTATAATATAATTATCCCCAAATAATCATTCATGTTAAATAACATAATACACTTAAGGTTGACATGTACCACAAACCAATAAAACTTCTCCCAAAATATCATTAATCTCTTTAAAATCTCACTATTTAAACCTCAAAAGGGGTGTGTGCGTGTTAAAAATTATGATCAACCATAAACGTGTAAACCAGTGATGGTATCCTTAACTTTAAGTCAACCACGCATTAAAAACATCATAATCTCCCATGTTATTGAAACTCATATTTGATACCAACTATAACACCCTCAAACATATACTCCTTGATCCAGTTCCGAAAACATAATCTTTAAATTTTTGGATTTGATACTGATAAACGTGACCCCATTTTAGTCATCTACAACATACAATATTAAACATAAATATTATGTCAATAACATACCCAAGGAAATTTTATTTTTATAGTTTTATATAATTAGGAAAAAATTATACATATAAGCACCCATATCTTCATGTTATCGCTTTTCCTACTATACCTAGCTTCTTATATTTCACAAAAAATCTTTCATACCTCTCATAAAATTATAGACACATGAAACCTTTCTTGAAAAAAATCATTTAACACCAGTATTCATAACCTAGGGAAATGTAAAACATAAAAAGTTATAGTTAAAAAATTCAATAAGGGTCGACATAGGCATTGACAACTGAACATCGTCAGTGAGAATAATTTGAGAATAAGGGAATGATTACCAAATCAATGTGCTCAAGAATTACATAATACAATTCATACCCATCACAACATGGACCATAAATCATAATACATGGAATAAAATTTTAAAATAAGATAATAATCATATAATTCAACTATCATGGGCCATATGAAAACAATCCTTAAGAAAAGGATCTCTTAGAACTAAGATAAATAATTGCAAAAATGTATAGGTATCTTTTAACATGAAACATTTAACATGAAAAAACCATATTGAATAATTCTTATATTTATTTAGAGTGGCCTATAATTGTTGAAATATTTCATCTCATAGGTTTATTATACAATAAGTTAAATTCATCATCCATAGGATTAAAATAACTCCATTATCTCTTAGGAGTAACTTCCATCCCATTAACTCCATCCCATTACCCAATTTATTAGAGGGCTATAACGGACCCACCTTCCATATATCAAACAAATTCCATTAATTATTTAGGTTGAATCTCTAATACTAAAATCATAGATAATATATATACATACCATATCAAGAAACAAAACACATTGATTCTTTCATTTCATTAAAACTATCATAGCTTGATTTAACCATAAAAATAAACATGTTTCCCATTAATCTTTTAAAACAACATCATAACCCATTCAGAGAAATGAAGATAATGTTATCAAAATATCATATCACTAGTGAATAATATGAATCATTAAAGGATGTTAAAAATGATTTAAATACTTTTAAACCAATATTTAAAACATATCTTGAAAAATAGGGGAAATACCATTTTCTTTCGATGCCTTTAAAAACATAAAATTCTAAAAATATTGATTAAAATATTTTCTAACAAAATAATCATGATGGATTATAGGGACTTGACCTTAAAACATTATATAATCTTGATTTTTAAATCAAGAATTAATTTTCTTATTTTTGAGGGATTATTATAGTTTAGAGTTTTAGAGAATTATATCATAAATCATACATAATAAACACATCCATTGCAAAGTGGAAACTTCTTTTAAGTATCTATTTTATCGATAATATAATAATTTTAAAATTAAATATGTTTTCTTTTAATTAAAAATATAAATTATTTTCAGATTTACTTAATCATTATTCATACTCATTCATAAACACAATTAGAAAAATTTGATATTGGTAATGTGAACTAATATCTTTGTAAAGTATGTATAAAAAAATAAAAGCATTAGTCCATTTGAAATCCTTGAGAAAATATAATTGAGTTTTCCTTTAACGTAATAAAACTTGAGCTACGATAATAGTTAAATTACACGTGAAATCGTATTTACTATGAAAATTTATTCACCAATAAATTTAAAACAATAAAATAATAAAAAAAACAATAATCATGAGAGTTTCTTAGAAAACACCAGAATGCATGAAAAACAATTTCATAAAAATGCACATTTTTACTCTTAAATGTTAAAATAATTCCTTTAAAAAAATCTGTAGATTAACTTATGAAATGAAAATATTTCTATTATAATTTATTTTAAATAATGAAAAATTCATGTATGTGTATTGGGGAATCATCTTCATAGAACCCTTACAAATTGGAATAACCTACTCAGTTAATTCTTACATAATTATCTCGAGAACATAATCATTACCCATTACATTGAAGAGTTATATCAGGCTCACTCATTATAAAAAACAATATAAAAATACTATAACATACATATAAAGCATAAAATCTTGAATTTAAATAATAATATATCATATAATATTTATTTTAATATATTTTCAGAAGCACTTTGGGGTGTTACACAAAAATATGGACAAAAAATATTTTTCTTTGAAAACTCTTTAAATAAAAAATTAAAAATGAATGGGGAAATTATATTCTTTTAAATAACCATAAGAACCTAAATGGTAATATTTTAAAATAAATATCTTTTAGGATAGTGGTAAATTCAACTCAAGTTTTATATGTTAAAAAATATTCCTTTCACACTTTTTTAAAAAAGTCAAGAATGACCCATTTAGAAAAGGTTAAAAATAATTATTTTAAAACCTCCATAAAGAAAGTAATACATGACCTATACTTTGAACATAAATTTTAGTATATTAATAAAATTCTTGAAAAATATTAAGGAACATGAATATAGATTAAAATAGAAAAAAAAACATTACTAATTTTAATGTATGGTTTTTAATGAAAGATATATTACCATAAATATCATCTATCATCATATGTTCTCTAACTCCAGAATAATAAAATTATATTTTTTACATACTTACTTAAGGAAATTTTTTATTTTAATTATATTATTATTATCCCTTTTATTTCATTTATGAAAATGTTTTATTTATTTACTTAATCATTTATGTTTACATCAGGTATTTTGAGGATGTTTAGTTCATAATCCAAAAACACATTTGGTAGGTTGAATATGGTCAAAGGTTTAACTGTTCCATCATATCTCAAATATGAATAATGACACAATTATCATTTTTATAAATAAAACAAAATCTTATAATCACCCATGAAGTGTGTACATGAAAAAAATTGCATTGCTTTTTGGATGTGGTATTTCACACATATGCTCGAGCAATGTTATCATTTTTCAACGAGTGGAAGGGTAAGAAGGTAAGTAATATTTTATCATTAAAAAATAATAGTAATTCATGAATATCTTATATATTTTATATACCCATCCTAATAACCATCCTTTTTAGTTGGTGATGAAAATCAAAACACATCTCTTCATGGAGGTGGTAGACCACACATAAGCACAAATGATGTTTTCATTCTCCATAGGATAAAAACAGAGATGAATAAGGTTATTACAATAACATAATGACATATAATTACAGTTTATGTACTTACTTTTTTATATTGGAAATGTTATGATATAATTTAAGGTGTTACAAGAATAAGTAAAATGAAAATGCTTGGTTGTGATGAAGAGCTCCTCTTAAAATAACTTCCATTGGATCAATCCTTATAAACTATAGGGATGGTTTTTAAAAAATACCATCACCACTATAATGTATCTAATAAGTTAATAAGAGTTTAATAGGGTTTTATTGTGCTAACTGTCTCAAAAAATGTGAGGAAGATAGTATAGATGGTATTTTTATATAAGAGAGAAGAGAGGCATATTTGGAATTATTTAAAGTATTAAATTAATATAAATTAATTTACTTACTTAAATAGATAAAAATTGATATATTTAAAATATAGTATAAATATAAGTCTAAATACCCTCATAGAATAAAATATATACATTTTTGGTGTTGTTTTAACCCTTATATCTTGGTTTTAAACACCCGTTGACCCTCTTAATGTTTAACGTGATAACATTGTTTTTCACACTTAGTTGTAGAGAATGTTAATATAAAAACAAATTGACCCATAAATATAAAATTGTTGATATTTTGGACCATATATTTTTAAATTTTCAAAATATATTATTTTTATGAATTTTAATCATTTAATAAAATATTAATTAACATATCATACCATTAAACTCATTTTCATGGATATTTACATAATTTGACATTAAATACATCAAGATAGTAATGGAATTTGTATATATACTTTAAAACCTAAATAATGTGATATATGTATCTAAAAATTGTGTAACACATAAAGGTATCTAAATTTTATTAATTTTAATTGTTTAAAATTCATTTACATGAATTTTCTTCTATTTGTGTAAGTGTTCTGTCAGTGCTGCATAATAATTTAATGAAATAATTTCATCACTAAAAATTAAAAATAAATTAACTAAATAAAAAAATTCATATTTAAATTATCTATTTATTACCAATAATAAACTCTTTTTATCCCTATGACAAAAATATTATAGATATTAAAACAAAGAGAGCTGGAGTTTTTAAATATTCTTTGCTTAAATTAATATTATGAACTTTATGATGGAAAAATGGAAAAAAAATTCACATATTACTGAATGAAAATTACTTTTTTTATTATAAAACACTTTGAGGAAAAAGTGAGAAACCACATACAACCAAAGCAAAAAAGGACTGCCCCAACCTATCAAGTGAACCAACAACAAGTCTTCACCAACACAGGACACCTCGGCAAGCAGTCCCATGCAAAATCACGAACATGGAACCGATGGAAAAGCCATACCCTCTCAAACATCCAGTTCCGAGAGATCTGTATCAGTGGAGACTTAATGCTCAAATCCCCTTTCGGGGTAGGTCCAAGCAGCATGCTGAAAATAATCAAAACAACACTGAAAATAAAAACACAAGGGGACCCAGAGAAGCCACCGCTCACACAACCGAATCGCTCACACCTGCCAGCCATCTTAATTTGTATTGCTAACAAGGAATTTAATATTATCGAATTTCATCTCCCTAAATAGTTTCCATGTTAAGGATGATAACTTTAGATCTGCTTCTTCCAATATTCACTTCTCAAAGGTAGTCACAAGTTGGTCCCATGACTGAATGTACTCTTCAACACTTATCTTCCATGATTGAAACCCCCTACCAAAATTGAGTCTTGTTTGTCAATCCAAGAATATTGCTCCTCATTAAGAGACACCTCTAGATACCTCCCCATCATTTTAGTTTCCTTCACCTCAGAAGTGTTGAGAAATAGGACATGTTCCATAACTTCATCTTTAGAGCTTAAAAGCAGGATCGAGGGCTGATAGTCATGCTCTCTTGGCCTCCGCTTTCTCGGAGGCATCATATTCATTCTCTTGTCACTCAACTTCGTCGTTGATCGAGTCTTCAAAGTGGGTGGTAACGAAGAGTAGTCTTTCTTCCCCTTCCTCCTCCTAGAACCCCTAGTGTTCATTAGGCTTAGAGCCTCATCAGCAGAGTGTTCGAGCACACTCCCTTTGGAAAAAGCCGCATCCACTTCAATCCCCTCACCTGGAAAGTCAAAATTAGAGCTCAAAACATCTTCTAAAAGGCCTTAAAAATTTTTGCGCGAAGCAATTGAGTTCATTCCCCCTTCGTTCCCATCTCTTTTTGGAACTATCATGTCCATATCAGTCCCCTGCCTCCCCTTACTCATATCAACGCCACCCACCCGTGACCTCTCAGCCATCGAACCAGCAAGGTTCTCTTTCTCTTCATGTGTCATTTGGTCCAAAGCAAATTTGTCCCCCTTCCCCTGGACTTCCACATGAGACTCCTCCAGTGGAATTTCTACCCCTTCCTCCTGTGCACCTCGGCTGGAGTAACTCGCCAGGTCTCTCTTCAACCTGCTAAACACATCCTCAACCAACGGGTTAACGTGATGAGCTACCACGCCAGAGCCAAGAGCCACCACACCCGCTAAAAAGTTACACTCAACCTCCCTAACTGATCTTACCTCCTCAACTGGGCATAACGAATTCCCCATATCTCTGGCCGCTTCGCCTACTGCATACAGGCCTGAGCTCCTTGCCTCACAAACCAAATCAACCTTGCCATCTGCACTGGGCATCGGCTGAGTTGTGCCCTGCCCATCCCTATGACCATCCTCCATCGCTTGAGGGACAAAGTCCCTATCCGCCAACGATACAAGTCTTCGACGACAGTATTCTGAAGTATGCCTCAACCGATTACAAGAACCACAGAATTTCATCCAGATTTCGTAAACAACACTCTGCCTGCACCTATATTCTTCTCCGATCGTAACCCAAATGAAATCAAATGGGACCCTGGAAACATCCATCTCCACACAAATTCGTGGGCACACCGGATGACAGACTGCAGCGGTTCTGCTATCCGAGCATAGAAACTGACCGAGAAGATTACCGAGCATTTGGATAACTGAGGGATTTTGAAATGGCAATGGGATGTTAGGAAGACTAACCCAGATCTCCGCGGTCGAAGTGTCCCGATTCATGTGGAAATCAAATGACCGCCGGAACAGGAGAAATTACATCCATTGTAATGCCGAGGTGCCTTCGACCAGGCACATATGTGGTCTTCCTCCGAAGAAAATCTTATCAAAATATGGTGATTATCGAGCAACCCGACTGTTTCCCGCTCCTAGAGATCCCAATTGTTGAAGAAGAACCTATCAAATGAATCGACTGACGTCCTTTGTTGCTTGAACCTTGCGATCAGAGTGAACTTCGGAAGCGTGGAGGTTTCAGTAAACTCCAAGGTTGTAATCTTGAGATTCGGGTAGCCATCGAGGAGCTCCAGTACCTTCAGACCTAGCACAACTTTCGGGAATGGTGGAAGAAGATCAGTGTTTGAGAAATGGTGAAAAGGGGGTGCCTCATTCAGTAAAAGAAAAGGTCCCTACCCCGCAGCGGGGGGAGGAACCGGCGCGGCCGCCGCTGCCATCGACACCGAGAGAGGCGAGCCTCTCTAGGGTGCCCCCGAGCCGGTCCACCAAATCTACGACTGTATTCAATATTCACATATTAGAATATGGGATGACTATGGTTGAAATAAACCCATAAAATAGAAATAATTCAGGTTTTAGAGAGAAATATAAATCATTAACATATTATTTTTAACTTTAATGGCTTAATTTATCCTTACTATGGTGAAAAATATTTACCAGAATTAGAATTAATTATGACCAAAAATAATGTTCACCTATTTAAAAAATTTATACATGATGATTCCAAATATGGAACCCATTTTATCAAATTTATTCCCCAAAAATTTCATAATTTTCTTCTAAAATAAACTCACACAACGTGATGAAAAATGGTTTTCCAGAAAAATACATTTTGACGTATAAAAAACATTTATACCAAAATTAAGAATTATGTGGATTAAAATAAAATTATTTTGAATATTTCGAATCAAAATGAACTAATAAATTTAAAAAATCAATTCAAAACAAAATTTTACTTTTTAAATACTTGAAAGGAAAATACAAATTTTTATAAAATCAGTAATTTTTAAACTATTAATTAAAAATTTTATATTTTTATAAAATTACAGAACTTTTACTCCAATAAAATTTTAATATTGTGATTTAAAAAATTATATTATTTTTAAGAAATATTACTTCTAAAAGGGAAATAAATTAATTTACATTATCTTTGAAAAAAAATACATAAAAACCATTTTTTAACAAATGTATTTTGGAAGCATAAAATGTCTTTATTCTCAATACTTTCTTAATAACCAATAATGAATGAATGTTAATTGATTAAATTTAATAATGATTTTTTTATTTCATTATAATTAATTAATTTAATCTTTTAAGATAAAATTACATTACAAATATAAAAATAAATTTTATTAAAAATATCTTTTTTACCATTAAAATATTTTCTATTCTTTTCAAACCAATTAAATTTATATATACCTAACAAATATATATATATATATATATACAATTTATATGTGTCCAAAATCCACATATAAAATCTTCATATTACATTCTAATATATATCCTTATATGGTTCAAAAAAATCTATTCATTTATTTCACTCCCATCATATCAATTGTATTCCTAATTCTTTACCTTATTTCCACAGTTACATTTTGTGTCACAATATTCATGGATAACCTAAAGAATAAGGATTTTATTTTTTTGGAATTTATATATTTATATGAATTTAATCCACTTTTAATTTTCTTTATGTTGGTTTATATTACAACCTTGTAATGTATCAATGTTTATCATTCATTGTAATATTTTATCTCAATAAAATAATCATGGTTCATTTTAGTTTGATGTTGTTTGTATCATAAGTTATTAGACAAAATATTAAATTAAAGGAGAAATACGTATCGTAATATCAGGGTGTTACATTATCCCACTCTTTAAAAAATATTTTCCTCATAATTTTATTATGAGATCATTAACCAAGTTCTTAACATATGAAAATACATATATTGAAAAACCACATCATAAAAAGGGTTAATAAAAACTCTTTTTGAAAAAGGTCAATACAAATATGAAGGTTATCTAAAATAACACATAACTAGGTTTAAAAATAGGATAACATTATTGGGAAGTGAACATATTGACATATAATAGAAAATTAATGTCCAAATAATGATGGAGAGTGACAGGAAACATTGATAATAAAAAAAAATTGATCATTAGAAAGTCAATTACCACAAAACCATAAACCAATAAGGTGTGAAAAGACCATCAATCCATCATAATTGAAGTTGATATGATAACATTTGTATTTCAAGATCTTTTTACTAGAGTTAAGAAATTATGTTACAATATATAATAATAACATATGGAGATATACTTACTTAATTTTAATAAAATCCATTAACATAATTTTATTATTTCATTGCAGGTTTCAATCTGTTTCCACCTTGATCTCATATTTTACTCAAAATAATGAGTATGAATATTTAAAATCCTAATGCAGAATAATCAACTTTTGATTAACCATGAGTTTTATAAATGGATGAAAAACTATTCTTCATGTCTATACCAAAACCAAAATGGTTATCACATGATACAATAATACCAAAATAAACCTTTATAAGAAGAGAAAATACATTTAACTCTAAAATTTCAATAATAACACTAAAGGTTCAACTAAGATAAACCCATAAGTAAATAACTCTGTAAACCAATAAACCTAAATAACCATAACTGTAAGAACCCATTTTTTACTGCGGAAGACTTTGGAATATTCTTGATGATATTCCAGAGCAGCGCCCTCCGACGGTGTGCGATTCCGAGCACCGGGGTGGCTGGAATTAAATTTTCACTGCGTTCACACTAAAAACGGAAAATAAATGGGATAACTCCTAAACGATGCTTCAGATCAGAGATCTGAGAGTACTTATGGGTCCGAAATGCGGTGTTTACCCTAGGAACAACATAAGGTATGTCGGCACGGGATGTTTGGACCCCTCGCTCGCTTTCGGAAGGATAAACGGATAAATTAATTAATTAATTAATTCGTTTAATGTTGAAACTCTAGTATCTTTTAAATGGTGGCTCGGACTTGAAAACTGAGTGCACGGTTGATTTTGGAATGTTTTGTTTACCCTAGGAGGGGTATAACTTTTGCGGGCACGGGCTGTCTGTGAAAAATGGCCCCAGGGGCGTTTTCACAATTTGGCAGCCTCGGGCGCGATTGTTGCAACTTTTGAATGGGGCCTCGGATTAAAATTCTGAGACTACCGTTACGCTCGGAGCATGGTTTTTAGCCTAGGGGAGTCTTAATCCTGACCCCGCCGAAATTTCGGGTTCGGGGCTATCGGGTGGTGTTTAAGTATTTTCTACTTAAACGCATCCCCTCCCCGCTTCTTCTTCCTCCTCCTCAAACCCTCCTCTCTCCTCCAGCTCCGGCAAAGCACTCCGGTGAGGCAACTATGGCAAGGCAGCGATACGGCAGCGGACTCCCCGTGATGCTTCGGGCATCGCCCAAGAGGTAGGAGGTTGCGTTTTGTTTTTTTCCCTCATTCTCGTACTTAAATTCGAACACAAATCTGCATGTCGAATTACTGCTGAATTGTCGAGCGAGGCCCATATTTGCGTAGTACAGGTTCTGAGCTTTCCAATGCGTGTTTCGGATTGAAAATCCGAGTCCCGATGCGCTCGTAGCCGTCCGTCGACAACATCGGGTTTTAAGGTGTTTTTCCAGTCGTTTTGGGAGCTCTCTGGCTTGAATTTAGAGCTCCAGCGGCGGCGGCGAGCTTCAGCGGTGGCGGCGGCGGCGCGCTCCAGTGGCGGCGGCAGGCTTCAGCAATGGCGGCGGGCTTCGGCTCATGCAGGCGGCGGCGCTCTTCTGGTGCAGCGAGGCGCGGAACCGGGCGGCAGGGAGGAAGCGCCCGTGCAGTGCGCGGGCGAGGGAGCTCGCACGGGGTGGCGGTCCATGGCCCCAGCGGGCCGGCCGGAGCAGGCCAGCTCGAGCGGGGCGGACCGGCCGGACCAGGCCGGTCCGGCCCAAGGGGGGTCCCCTCCCCCATTTTTAAAATGTTTGGACGCCCGTATTTCGGGCTACGGGCGTCCGTTTTGAGCGGTGACGCAGACCTGACGTCGAGGCGGACTTTTTGATATGGTTTTGGGAATTTTTAGTTCCCGAAACGAGGGGCCTCGGAGGCGCGACGCGTCTCTAAGTGGACGAGCATTTTTCCCGAGATTCTTGTTTTGGACGGCGCGGACGCGTCCAACGTCTGTTTTGAGCGCCGTCAGCGGCGTTGCAACCCTGGAACTGAGGCGGGGATTTCCAGGGCGGTTTCAGGCATTGAGACTGGATTTGAGGCGTGGGCCCCAGGGCCCGTCCTTCAAGCTATGTGCAGTGTTTCACGCCTTTCTCACCGGGAATCCGTTTGGGGTGTGCGAGCAGTCGATTCTAAATGTTTTTTCGAGGGGATTGCGAGGGTGCAATCCGCCCGCCCTAATTCGGCACGATGGTGCGGGGCCCATGAGGGCCGTTTGGGTGTCGACGGTGATTTTCCATTTTTATCACTAGGCGCCCATTTTGGACAAGTGTATAGTCCGTCTTGTGTGATTTTTCGAGAGGATCGCAACGGTGCGATCCGTTCGTTGAGTTTCGGAACCGGGATGCAGGTCCCACGTGGAACCGCTCGTGTGCGGTGCGCCGGAATGCATCTTTTTTCCGGATATCCATTTCACTCAAGTGAGTAGTGCTCTTGACGTGTTTTCCCGAGGGATCAAAATGGTGCAATGCGCCCGACTGTTTTCGGGGCCGAGGCTCGGGATCACGGGATGTCGTTCGGGTGGGAGGTGGTGTTGGAGACTTTTCCGTCGGATATCCGTTGGAGGCGAGTATGTATTCGATCTCACATGTTTTTTCTCGAGGATTACAATGGTGTGATCTATTCAGGCGAGCAGAGCCTCTTACACAATATTATTAAATTTCGAAGCATGGAAGGTTCTCTAGTGGTGGTTCGCCCTACCTTGTTTGTATCGGACCCTTGGTGTGTGGTCGCCCACTCTTGGGAAAGTGATATAAATGATTCACAAGATGTGGTTGGGCATGCTTGGGCCTTTGAGGTGGAGTTGTTATGTCATGCCTTCGCATTGACGTTGGGTGTCGTGTGCACAATAGCTTTCTGGGCTAGAATGAGGTATACTCTGGGAGTATACGGGAGCACTTGGAGGTACGTGTGGTTTGTACCTGAGAACGTTTGTGCGCCCAGTTGGGTTTAACATGGGGTCACACGTTGTGTGGGCCCCATGTGTGTGTCGTGTTCTGCTTTGCGTACGTTGACCTCTCGCGACGTAGAGGGTCCCTCTGTGTGTTTGTTTGACCAGCAAGGTGGATCTTTTCCGCTGGCTCTGTGCTCCTTTGTTGACCAGTAGGGTAGAGTGGTCTCCCCCTGGTTTCATTCTCGATGGATCGGCCAGTAGCGCTGCTAGTGGCACCCCGTGATGGAACAGGCGCTGATCCTCTTTTGGGAGAGTTGTTCTGGAGTTGGGTGGTTGCGCGATACCCACTCCATGTTTGGTTGGCCAGTGTTGTACTATCCAATAGAGATGGATATAGCATTTCTGAGTTTTACCCTCTAGCAGGGCTGGGCAATGGGTTACTCATTGACTTCTTCGGGTTTACCCTCCAGCAGGGCTGGGCAGTGGCTTGCTCACTGACTTCTAGGTTTTACCCTCCAGCAGAGACTGGGCAGTGGTTCACCCGACGCACTTAGGGTCTACCCTCCAGTAGAGACTGGGCAGTGGGTCACCAGACTACCTCTTAGGGTCTACCCTCCAGCAGGGCTGCGCAGTGTGCCGCCCGTCGTCTAGTTCCAGGTCTACCCTCCAGCAGAGACTGGGCAGTGGGTCGCCTGACACACTTAGGGTCTACCCTCCAGCAGAGACTGGGAAGTGTGTTACCCGGCGACCTCTTAGGGTCTACCCACCAGCAGGGCTGGATAGTGGGTCGCCCGTCGTCTAGTTACAGGTCTACCATCCAGCAAAGCTGGGCAGTGGGTCGCATGTCGACTTATTCCAGGTCTACCCTCCAGCGGGGCTGGGCAGTGGGTCGCCTGATGATGTATTATGGTTTACCCTCCAGTAGGGCTGGGCAGTGGGTCGCCTGATGATGTATTATGGTTTACCCTCCAGCAGGGCTGGGCAGTGGGACACCTATTGGCATTCCAGACTCAGTCTTTTCTACTAGGCTAGTCTGTGTCTTTCCTCCGTGACCACCGGAGCGGGACCCTTGGTTTTACGGGTCCACGATGGAACAGGTTTGACTTTGAGGAGACCTCTCGACTGCAGGGCAGTGAAGAGGTGTGGTTTGACATTCCCTAGAACTCTCAAGTACGAGGGGCACTTTCCCCACCGAGACATGTTCTTGTGACGCGATCTAAAATCGTGCGGGCGAGTCAGTGCCGCCCAAAGCGGATAGTGTCAAGGTGCGGTGATTGAGACCCTTGCCTTGCGGTTTAGGGCAGACGTGTGGGATGCTGGGCATCGATGATGGTGTTACTTCTGGGATAGTTGGCGACTCTCTTCTTAGGCTGATCTATGGGATGAAGATCCCCTTATGAGCTTGTTCGGGTTTCTTATTGAGCACACAGATATGTATATACCTTGTTTCCGGCACCCACTTCTTGGGTTTGGTTACTCTCCCTCCAAGAGAGGCGAAGACGCGTGGGGTATTCCACGTTCTTTCCATGTCTAGCATCTCGTGGTTGGATGAGTCTACTCTCCTGCTATAGGTAGCGAAAACTCGACGGGAATTTCATCTTCTCACCGTTTCCATCTCCTTGTGCCTGGACGAGTCTACTTCCTTTCTCTTGTTGGGTTGATCAGGACTCTTTACTGCACTTTCAGTTGTACTCCTCTACTTTTCCACTTCACTCTACTACTCACCCTTCAGTACCTCCTTTGTTGCTCCCTTGAGCCTTCAAGGTATCCTACTGAGTATTTTTATACTCACCCCTGCTTGGGCTTTGCCCACACTTAGTGTTCCCTTGCAGACGACGGACAGGTGGAGCGTGACTTCAGTGGATCATAGGAGCATGGGAGCTTGGACTGCGTGCGGTGGTCGTAGCCGGGATCCAGGTGGGAGACCCATCAGCTGTTTCTTTTGTTTACCTGTTTCCGTGTTGTGGCACTTTTTGGTTGGGCGCGTGTTTTCCCCTTTTTCCTTTTCGGCACTTTTCTTGTACTGTTTAGAGGTCGATGCACTCTTGTGGTTGTTTATAGCAGTTTCCCTTTGCTTTTCTTTTTACTCTGCACTTTTTCATTGAGTGTGTTGCGTGTGTGTATATAGGTTATTAGGCAAAGTCCTCCCCGAGTTTTTGTGCCTTTGGCGCTGGTCTCCATCCCCTGGCCTATGGAGGCGGGCTTGCGGTAGTTGCGGCTCGAGCCCGGGTAGGTTCGGGTCATGAAAAAGTGGTATCAGAGGTGGTTCATTCCTTGGGATATTGTGTGGACATCCCTAAAAGAGGAATTGGTTGGGATATAGGGCAATAGTGTTAACGTGTATCGAGAGCGGCTCTCAAGCCAGGGAGTTTAGTGATAGTGTGGCGGCCGACGTATCTATTCACCAGGACCCTGATAACCCGCTTGTTGACTCGGCATGATGAGACACTTGTTGTAGGGAAAATTTGGTTTGTGCATCACATAGGATTGAGTCTTTGACTTTCCTTCTTGATTCAGCTCCCCATCGTTGTCATTGGTATATACATATATGATCATCTGACTGTGGCACTCCTTGATAAAGTTCAGGATGTCTCCGCGAAGACAGCGAGCCAGGATACTAGCTTTGGTGCGTGACGACGACCCTATGAGCTACAAGGCCACAGTCCAGGACCCATCATGCGAGCCCCTTTCTCCGTGTGGATCGGTAGCAGCATCCCCACCTGTTGAGCAGCATACAGTTTCAGCAGAGCAGGCTGAGCTTAAGCGCAGGTTGAGTGCACTCCGTGAGTTCCAACAGCAGAGACCGCTGGGGTTCAGTGGTGAGCCAGACCCTCAGGCAGTAGAGGTTTGCCTTTAGGCAGTGGTTTGCCTTTTCAGGCTTGTGCAGACGCCGACAGAACAGAGAGTGGCTTTGGCGGCCAGCCTTTTTCTGTGGATCATCTTGGCGTTGGTGGAGTCTGGTGACTCAGCTTCTTGACGAGTAGTTGCTTTCGTGGGGCGACTTTTAGTTATTGTTCTATGAAGAGTTTTTCCCCTCCTTCTTGCACTCTGTTCGGATTCAAGAGCTCCTGTAGTTTCAACCGGGAGGGATGACGGTGGCCGAGTACGCGGCTAGTTTCGCGAACCGTGCACTCTTTTACCCAGACATGGTCCATAACGATAACCTCTGAGCATGGAAGTTTGATCAGGGTCTCCACTGAGAGATTTGTGTTGTCATAGTACCCTTGGAATTTCCACATATGTTGGGGTGCTAGAGCAGTCGCTGGTGACAAAGGGCTTCCTGTCACGTTCTAGTGTTGGTGGTGGCAGCAGGCACGTTGAACCCGAGACGTCTGTCGCGGCTAGTGGGCATCGGCAAGCAGAAACTCAACGCAGGTGGCTTTCTAACAACCAGACTCAGGGGCGTAGTGATACACCACAGTGGAACCGGAGGGCACCAGTTCGGCCCAGAGAGATTTGGTGTTATGCTTGTGATGGGCGAGGTCACTTGGCATGAGACTGCCCGACCTGAGTTGCTAAGAGCTTCGAGCAGGCAGCAGGCGCACCACCACGGAAGAGGCAGCACCGTGATCAGAGTAGTACCCAGAGAGGTGGTGCTAGAAGAGGATCGGGAGGAGCTGGTAGTGGAGGATGACTTTACGAGATCTTCCCGTCACCACTAGGTGGTCCACGTCAGGCTCCGGGAGCTGACAGATGGGACCACGGACAGCCGCGAACCTTGGATGTCTACGATCCTGCAGAGCAGGGGATGATGAGTGGTACCCCTTGCGACTCTTCTACTTCTTGCAGTAGAATTGTTAGACTCCGTGTACGAGGTGTTTTTTTCTCCCCGATCCTTGCTTGAGTTGATACCAGGGTGACACAGCGCGTCGGGTGTAACCCTATGTTGGTAAAGTTAAAGGCGTGAGACCTTTTTTCTTTAGTCGATAGTGTCGACTCCATCACTTTCCGAGCGTTTAAGAGAGTATTGGTTGCGAGACATCGACTGTGAAATCTTGCGTGACTAGATATCCTTGGGTGTTTCACCATATGGGTATTCTAAAGGAGGGAATCACCGAGCTTTATTCCAGGTGTGGGCGGTGATTCCAGTCATGTCATGCGACGTAAGGGTTCGGTCGGGGAGGTGAGCTACCCCCAAGAGCCTTCGGGATATTTGAGACCGTGAAAAGGGATGGTGAGGTTCCCTAACGCCTTTCCCTAACCCCAAAGTCTGGAGTGGGTGCACGATATCGGCAAGGGCCGACCTCGCGTGAACAGGTCAATCTTTTGGTCTGTGTGCGGTGGCGTAGAGCTGTGCGAGAGTTCTTCTGGGTATGGAAGAGCCAGGTGTGGGCCTAGTCCCCTGTGTTGCTCCCTAGTTTTGCTTTTTGGGGACGAAAATATTGAAGGAGGGAATGATGTAAGAACCCAGGTTTTACTGTGGAAGACTTTGGAATATTCTTGATGATATTACAGAGCAGCACCCTCAGACGGCGTACGATTCCGAGCCCCGGAGTGGCCGGAATTAAATTTCCAGTGCGTTCACACTGGAAATGCCAAATAAATGGGATAACTCTTAAATGTTCCTTCAGATCAGATATCATAGTGTACTTATAGGTCCGGAATGGGGTGTTTACCCTGGGAACGACATAAGGTATGTCGGCGCGGGGTGTTTGGACCCCTCGCTCGCTTTCGGAAGGTTAAACGGATAAATTAATTAATTAATTTATCCGTTTAATGTTGAAACTCTAATATCTCTTAAATGGTGGCTCAGATTGGAAAACTGACTGCACTGTTGAGTTCGGAATGTTCTATTTACCCTAGGAGGGGTATAACTTTTGTGGGAATGGGTCGTCTGTGAAAAATGGCCCCAGGGGCGTTTTCGCAATTTGGCGGCCTCGGGCGCGGTTGTTGCAACTTTTGAATAGGGCCTCAGATTAAAATTCTGAGACCGCCGTTATGCTCGGAGCGTGGTTTTTAGCCTAGGGGAGTGTTAATACTGACCCCGCCGAAATTTCGGGTTCGGGGCTATCGGGCGGCGTTTAAGTATTTTCTACTTAAACGCATCTCCTCCCCTCTTCTTCTTCTTCCTCCTCAAACCCTCCTCTCTCCTCCAGATCTGGCGAAGCACTCCGGCGAGGCACCTCCGGTGAGGCAACACCGACAAGGCAGCGGTGCAGCGGCGGACTCCCCGTGAAGCTCTGGGCATCGCCCAAGAGGTAGGAGGTTGCGTTTTTTCCCTCATTCTCGTACTTAACTTCGAACACAAATCTGCATGTCGAATTACTGCTGAATTGTCGAGCGAGGACCATATTTGTGTAGTACAGGTTCTGAGCTTCCCGACGCGTGTTTCGGATTGAAAATCCGATTCCCGATGCGCTCGTAGCCGTCCACCGACAACATCAGGTTTTAAGGTGTTTTCCAATGGTTTTGGGAGCTCTCAGGCCGGAATTTGGAGCTCCAGCGGTGGCGGCGAGCTTCAGCGGCGGCGGCGGTGGCAGGCTTCAGCAGCGGCGACGGGCTTCGGCTCATGCAAGCGGCAGCGCTCTTCCGGTGCGGCGAGGCATGGAACCAGGCGGCGGGGAGGAAGCGCCCGCGCGGCGCGCGGGCAAGGGAGCTCGCACGGGGCGGCGGGCCGCAGCCCCAGCGGGCCAGCCGGAGCGGGCCGGCTCGAGCAGGGCGGACCGGCCGAACCGGGTCGGTTCGGCCCAAGGGGGTCCCCCCCACCCCATTTTTTTAAATGTTTGGACGAACGTATTTCGGGCTACGGGCATCCGTTTTGAACGTCGTCTGCGGCTAAGCGGACCTGACGTCGAGGCAGACTTTTTGAGATGGTTTCAGGAATTTTTAGTTCCCGAAACGAGGGGCCTCGGAGGCGCGACGCGTATCTAAGTGGACGGGCATTTTTCCCAAGATTCTTGTTTTGGACGGCGCGGACGTGTCCGACGTCCGTTTTGAGCGCCGTCAGGGGCGTTGCGACCCTGGCACGGAGGCGGGGGTTTCCAAGGCAGTTTCGGGTGTTGATACTGGATTTGAGGTGTGGGCCCCAGGGCCTGTCTTTCGAGCTACGTGTAGCGTTTCACACCTTTCTCACCGGGCATTCGTTCGGGGCATGCGAGCAGTCGATTCTGGACATTTTTTCGAGGGGATTGCGATGGTGCAATCCGCCCGCCCTAATTCGGCATGATGGTGCGGTGCCCACAAGGGCCGTTTGGGCGTCGACGGTGATTTTCCATCTTTATCACCGGGCGGCCGTTTTAGACAAGTGAATAGTCCATCTTATGTACTTTTTCGAGAGGATCGCAACGGTCCGATCCGTTCGTTGAGTTTCAGGATCGAGATGCGGGTCCCACGTGGCACCGCTCGTGTGCGGTGCGCCAGAATGCATCTTTTTCTCCGGATATCTGTTGCACTCGTGTGAGTAGTGCTTTTGACGTGTTTTCCCGAGTGGACCGCAATGGTGCAATGCGCCCGACTGTTTTCAGGGCCGAGGCTCGGGATCACGGGACGTCGTTCGGGCGTGAGGCGGTATTGGAGACCTTTCCGTCAGATAACCGTTAGAGTCGAGTAAGTAGTCGATCTCGCGTGTCTTTCCATGAGGATTACAACGGTGTGATCTGTTCAAGTGATCTGATCCTCTTACGCGATTTTATTAAATGTGGAAGCATGGAAGGTTCTCCAGTGGTGGGTCGCCCTACCTTGTTTGTAGCGGACCCTTGGCATGTGGTCACGCACTCTTGGGAAAGTGATATAAATGATTCACAAGATGTGGTTGGTCATGCCTGGGCCTTTGAGGTAGAGTTGTTACGTCACGCCTTCGCGTTGATGCTGGGTGTCATGTGCACGATAACCTTTTGGCTAGAACGAGGTATACTCTGGGAGTATACGGGAGCGCTTGGAGGTACGTGTGGTTTGTACCTGAGAACGTTTGTGTGCCCAGTTGGGGTTAACGTGGGGTCATACGTCGTGTGGGCCCCATGTGCGTGCCGTGTTCTGCTTTCCGTACTTTGACCTCTCGTGATGTAGAGGGTCCCTCTGTGTGTTTGTTTGACCAGCAGGGTAGAGTTTTTCCCCTGGCTCTGTGCTCGTTTGTTGACCAGTAGGGTTGAGCAGTCTCCCCCTGGTTTCGTTCTCGATGGATCGTCCAGTAGCGATATTAGTGGCACCCCGTGATGGAACAGGCGCTGAACCTATTTTGGGAGAGTTGTTCTGTAGTTGGGTGGTTGCGCAATACCCACTCAGTGTTCGTTTGGCCAGTGTTGTACCCTCTAGTAGATATGGCCAGAGCAGTTCTGAGTTTTACCCTCCAGCAGGGCTGGGCAGTGGGTTAGTCATCGACTTCTTCAGGTTTACCCTCCAGCTGGGCTGGGCAGTGGGTTGCTCACTGACTTCTAGGGTTTACCCTCCAGTAGATACTGGGCAGTGGGTCACCCGACGCACTTAGGTTCTATCCTCCAGCAGAGACTGGGCAGTGGGTCACCCGATTACCTCTTAGGGTCTACCCTCTAACAGGGTTGGGCAGTGGGTCGCTCGTCGTCTAGTTCCAGGTCTACCCTCCAGTAGAGACTGGGCAGTGGGTCGCTCGATGCACTTAGGGTATACCCTCCAGCAGATACTGGGCAGTGGGTCTCCTGACGACCTCTTAGGGTCTACCCTCCAGCAGGGCTGGGCAGTGGGTCGCTTGTCGTCTAGTTCCAAGTCTACCCTCTAGCAAAGCTGGGCAGTGGGTCGCCTGTCGACTAATTCCAGGTCTACTCTCCAGCGGGGCTGGACAATGGGTCGCCTGATGATGTATTATGGTTTACCCTCCAGCGGGGCTGGGCAGTGGGTCACCTGATGATGTATTATGGTTTAACCTCTAGCGGGGCTGGGCAGTGGGTTGCCTGATGGTGTATTTTGGTTTTCCCTCCAGCAGGGCTGGGGAGTGGGTCACCTGATGATGTATTAGGGTTTACCCTCCAGCAAGGTTGGGCAGTGGGTCACCCTATATCTGGTTATGAATTACCCTCCAGAAGGGCTTGGTAGTGGGACACCTGTTGGCATTCCAGACTCATTCCTTTCTACTAGGCTAGTCTGTGGCTTTCCTTCGTGACCACCGAAGCGGGACCCTTGGTTGTATGGGTCGGTGATGGAACGACTTTGACTTTGAGGAGACCTCTCGACTACAGGGCAGTGACGAGGTGTGGTTTGACTTTCCCTGGAACTCTCAGGTACGAGGGGCACTTTCCCCACCGAGAAGCGTTCTTGTGACACGATCTAAAACTATGTGGTCGAGTCAGTGCTGCACAAAGAAAATAGTGTCAAGGTGCTGTGATTGAGCCCATTGGCTTGCGGTTCGGGGCAGACATGTGGGATGTTGGGCATCAATGATGGTGTTACTTCTGGGACTGTTGGCGACACTTTTCTTGGGATGAGCTATGGAATGAAGATCCCCTTACGAGCTTGTTCGGGTTTCTTGTTGAGCATACAGATATGTATATACCTTGTTTCCAGTACCCACTTCTTGGGTTTGGTTACTCTCCCTCCAGGAGAGGCGAAGACGCGCGGGGTATGCCACGTGCTTTCTGTGTCTAGATTCTCGTGGTTGGATGAGTCTACTCTCCTTCTATAGGTAGGGAATACTTGACGGGAAGTTCATCTTCTCACCGTTTCCAGCTCCTTATACCTGGACGAGTCTACTTCCTTTCTCTTTTTGGGTTGAGCATGACTCTTTACTGCACTTTCAGTTTTACTCCTCTAATTTTCGTGTTCTCTCTACTGCTCACCCTTCGGTACCTCCTTTGTTGCTCCCTCGAGCCTTCAGGGTATCCTACTGAGTATTTTTTATATTCACCCCTGCTTGTGCTTTTCCCACACTTGGTGTGCCATTGTAGACGACGGACAGGTGGAGCGTGACTTCTGTGGAGCATAGGAGCTTGGGAGCTTGGACCGCGTGTGGTGGTCGAAGTCGAGTTCCAGGTGGGAGACCCGTCAGCTATTTCTTTTGTTTACCCGTTTCCTGGTTGTGGCACTTTTTGGTTGGGCACGTGTTTTGCCCCGTTTTCCTTTTCGGCACTTTTCTTGTACTGTTTAGAGGTCGATGCACTCTTGTGGTTGTTTATAGAAGTTTCCCATTTCTTTCATTTTTACTCTTCACTTTTTCATTGAGTGTGTTGCGTGTGTGTGTGTGTATAGGTTCTTAGGAAAAGGACTCCTCGAGTTGTTGTGCCTTCGGCACTGGTCGCCAGCCCCTAGCCTATGGAGGTGGGCATGGGGTAGTTGCGGCTCGAGCCCGGGTAGGGTCGGGTCGTGACAAAGTGGTATCAGAGGTGTTTCGTTCCTTGGGACGTTGTGAGGACGTCCCTAAAAGAGGAATTGGTTGGGATATAGGGAAATAGTTTTAACGTGTCTCGAGAGCGGCTCTCGGGCCAGGGAGTCCAGTGATGGTGTGGCTGCCGACGTATCCATTCACCAGGACCCTGAAAACCCGCTTGTCAACTCGGCATGCTGAGACACTTGTTGCAGGGAAAATTTGGTTTGTGCATCACATAGGATTGAGTCTTTGACTTTACTTCTTGAGTCAGCTCCCCATCGTTGTTATTGGTATATAAATATATGCTCATCTAACCATGGAACTCCTCGATAATATTCAGGATGTCACCGCGAAGACAGCGAGCCAGGATACCATCTTTGGTGTGTGATGACAACCCTGTGAGCTACGAGGCCACAGTCCCCCACCCATCATGCGAGCCCCTTTCTCCGGGTGGGCCGGTAGCAGCACCCCCACCTATTGAGCGGCAGACAGTTTCAGTAGAGCAGGCTAAGCTTAAGCGCAGGTTGAGCGTGCTCCGTGAGTTCCAGCGGCAGAGACTGATGAGGTTCAGTGGTGAGCTAGACCCTCATGTAGCAGAGGTTTGGCTCGAGGCAGTGGTCCAAATTTTCAGGCTTGTGCAGACGTCGACAGATCAGAGAGTGGCTTTGGCATCCAGCCTTTTTCTGTGGATCAGCTTGGCATTGGTGGAGTCTGGTGACTCAGCTTCTTGACGAGTCATTGCTTTCGTGGGGAGACTTTTAGTTGTTGTTCCATGAGGAGTTTTTCCCCTCCTACTTGCGCTCTGTTTGGATTTAGGAGCTCCTACAGTTTTAGTAGGGAGGGATGATGGTGGTCGAGTACGTGGCTAGTTTCGCGGACCGTGCATGCTTTTACCTGGACTTGGTCCATGACGATAACCTCCGACCGTGGAATTTTGATCAGGGTCTCCGCTGACAGATTCATGCTGTCATAGTATCCTTGGGAATTTCCACATATGTCGGGGTGATAGAGCAGGTGCTGGTGACAGAGGGATTCCTGTCACATTCTAGTGTTGGTGGTGGCAGCAGACACATTGGAGCCGAGACGTCTGTTGCGGCTAGTGGGCGTTGGCAAGCAGAACCTCGACGCAGGTGTCTTTCTGACAACCGGACTCAGGGGCGTAGTCATACACCACAGTGGTGCCGAAGGGCACCAGTGCAGCCCAGAGAGAGTCGGTGTTATGCTTGTGACGGGCGAGGTCACATGGCACAAGACTGCCCGACCCGAGTTGCTGAGAGCTTCGGACAGGCAGCAGGCACACCACCACGGCAGAGGCAGCGCCATGATCGGAGTAGTACCCAGAGAGGTGGTGCTAGCAGAGGAGCGGGAGGAGCTGGTAGTGGGGGATGACTTTACGAGATCTTTCTGTCACCACTAGGTGGTCCACGCCAGGCTCCGGGAGCTGACAGATGGGACCACGGAAAGTCGCGAGCCTTGGATGTCTACGATCCTACAGAGCAGGGGATGATGAGAGGTACCCCATGAGACTCTTCTACTTCTTGCAGTAGAATTTTTAGACTCTGTGTGTGAGGTGTTTTTTTCTCCCCGCTCCTTGCTTGAGTTGATACCAGGGTGACGCAGGGCGTCGGGTGTAACCATGTGTTGGTAAAGTAAAAGGCATGAGACCTTTTTTCTTTAGTCGATAGTGTTGACTCCATCGATTTCCGAGCATCTAAGAGAGTCTTGGTTGTGAGACATCGACTGTGAAATCTTGCGTGACCAGATATCCTTGGTTGTTTCACCATACGGGCATTCTGAAGGAGGGAATCACCGGGATTTGTTCCAGGTGCGGGCGGTGATTCAAGTCGCGGCGTGCGACGTAAGGGTTCGGTCGGGGAGGTGAGCTACCCTCGAGATCCTTTGGGCCATTTGAGACCGTGCAAAGGGATGGTGAGGTTCCCTACCACCTTTCCCTAACCCCAAAGTCTGGAGTGGGTGCACGACATCAGCAAGGGCCGAACTCGCGTGAACAGATCAATCCTTTGGTCTGTGTGCGGTGGCGCAGAGCTGTGCGAGAGTTCTTCTGGGTACGGATGAGCCGGGTGTGGGCCTAGTACCCTGTGTTGCTCCCTAGTTTTTCTTTTCGGGGACAAAAATCTTGAAGGAGGGAATGATGTAAGAACCAAGTTTTTACTGCGGAAGACTTCAGAATATTCTTGATGATATTAAAGAGCAGCACCCTCAGACGATGTGCGATTCTGAGCCCCGGAGTGGCCGGAATTAAATTTTCAGAACGTTCACACTGGAAACGCCAAATAAATGGGATAAATCTTAAACGGTGCTTCAGATCAGAGATCTGAGTGTATTTATGGGTCCAGAATGGGGTGTTTACCCTAGGAACGACATAAGGTATATCGGCGCGGGATGTTTGGACCCCTCGCTCGCTTTCGGAAGGTTAAACGGATAAATTAATTAATTAATTTATTCGTTTAATGTTGAAACTCTAGTATCTTTTAAATGGTGGCTCGGATTGGAAACTGATGGCACCGTTGATTTCGGAATGTGCCGTTTACCCTAGGTGAGGTATGACTTTTGCGGGCACGGGCCGTCTGTGAATAATGGCCCGAGGGGTGTTTTTGCAATTTGGCATCCTCGGGTGCGGTTGTTGAAACTTTTGAACGGGGCCTCAGATTAAAATTATGAGACTGTCGTTATGCTCGGAGCTTGGTTTTTAGCCTAGGGGAGTCATAATCCCAACCCCGCCGAAATTTCAGGTTCAGGACTATCGGGCGGCGTTTAAGTATTTTCTACTTAAACGCATCCCCTCCCATCTTCTTCTTCTTCCTCCTCAAACCCTCCTCTCCCCTCCAACTCTGGCGAAGCACTCCGGTGAGGCACCTCCGGCGAGGCAACTCCGGCAAGGCAGTGGTGCGGCAGCGGACTCCCCGTGAAGATCTGGGCATCGCCCAAGAGGTAGGAGGTTGCGTTTTGTTTTTTTACTCATTCCGTACTTAACTTCGAACACAAATATGCATGTCAAATTACTGCCAAATTGTCAAGCGAGGCCCATATTTTCATAGTAAAGGTTCTGAGCTTCCCGACGCGTGTTTCGGATTGAAAATCCGAGTCCCGACGCGCTTGTAGCCGTCCGCCAACAACATCGGGTTTTAAGGTGTTTTTCCGGTGGTTTTGGGAGCTCTCCGGCCGGAATTTGGAGCTCCAGCGGCGGTGGTGAGCTTTAGCGGCAGCGGTGGCGGCAACAGGCTTCAGCGGCGGCGGTGGGCTTCGGTTCATGCAGGCGGTGGCACTCTTCCGGTGCGGCAAGGTGCGGAACCGGGAGGCGGGGAGGAAGTGCCCGCGCGGCGCGCGGGTGAGGGGGCTCGCCCGGGGCGGCGGGCCGCGGCTCCAGCGGGCCAGCCAGAGCGGACCGGCTCGAGCGGGGCGGACCGGCCAGACCGGGCCGGTCCGGCCCAAGCCCCCCCCCCCCACCCCCCCGTTTTTTTAAATGTTTGGACATCCGTATTTCGGGCTACGAGTGTCCGTTTTGAGCGCTGTCTGTGGCAACGCGGACCTGACGTCAAGGCGGACTTTTTGAGATGGTTTCGGGAATTTTTAGTTCTTGAAATGAGGGGACTCAGAGGCACGACACGTCTCTAAGTGGACAAGCAATTTTATTAGATTCTTGTTTTGGACGGCGCGGACGCATCCGACGTCCGTTTTGAGCGCCATCAGCGGAGTTGCGACCCTGGCACTGAGGCGGGGGTTTCTAGGGCAGTTTCGGGCGTTGAGACTGGATTTTAGGCATGGGCCCCAGGGCCTGTCTTTCAAGCTGCGTGCAGCGTTTCATGCATTTCTCACTGGGCGTCCATTCGGGGCGTGCGAGCAGTCGATTCTAGATGTTTTTCCAAGGGGATTGCGATGGTGCAATCCGCCCGCCCTAATTTAGCACGATGGTGCGGGGCCCATGAGGGTCGTTTAGGCGTCGACGGTGATTTTCCATCTTTATCATCGGGCGACCATTTTGGTCAAGTGAATAGTCCATCTTGTGTGATTTTTCAAGAGGATCGCAACGGTGCGATCCGTTCATTGAGTTTTGGGGCCGGGATGCGGGTCCCACGTGGCACCGCTCATTTGCGGTGTGCCAGAATGCATCTTTTTCTCCGGATATCCGTTGCACTCAAGTGAATAGTGCTTTTGACGTGTTTTCCCGAGGGGATCGCAATGGTGCAATGCACCCGACTGTTTTCGGGGCCAAGTCTCGGGATCAGGGGACGCTGTTCGGGTGTGAGGCGGTGTTGGTGAATTTTCCGTCGGATATCCGTTGGAGGCGAGTAAGTAGTCGATCTCGTGTGTTTTTCTGCGAGGATTACAACGGTGTGATCTGTTCAGGCGATTAGAGACTCTTACGCAATCTTATTAAATGTGGAAGCATGGAAGGTGCTCCAGTGGTGGTTCGTCCTACCTTGTTTGTAGCGGACCCTTGGCGTGTGGTCACGCACTCTTGGGAAATTGATATAAATTATTCACAAGATGTGGTTGGCTGTGCCTAGGCCTTTGAGGTGGAGTTGTTACATCACGCCTTCGCGTTGACGCTGGGTACCGTGTGCACGATAGCCTTTGGGCTAGAAGGAGGTATACTCTACGAGTATATGGGACCGCTTGGACGTACGTGTGGTTTGTACCTGAGAACATTTGTGCGCCCAGTTGGGGTTGATGTGGGGCCATACGTCGTGTGGGCCCCATGTGTGTGTCGTGTTCTGTTGTGCATACTTTGACCTCTCGCAATGTAGAGGGTCCCTTTATGTGTTTGTTTGACCAACAGAGTGGAGTTGTTCCCCTGGCTCTGTGCTCGTTTGTTGATCAGTAGGGTTTAGTGGTCTCCCTCTGGTTTTGTTCTCGATGGATCGGCTAGTAGCGGTGCTAGTGGCACCCCGTGATGGGATAGGTGCTGAACCTCTTTTGGGATAGTTGTTCTGGAGTTGGGTGGCTTCGTGATACCCACTCTGTGTTCAGTTGGCCAGTGTTGTACCCTCTATTAGAGATGGCCAAAGAAGTTCTGAATTTTACCCTCCAGTAGGTTCGGGCAGTGGGTTACTCATCGACTTCTTCGAGTTTACCCTCCAGCAGGGCTGGGCAGTGGGTTTCTCACTGACTTCTAGGGTTTACCCTCCAGCAGAGATTGGGAAGTGGGTCACCCGACGCACTTAGGGTCTACCCTCCAGTAGAGACTGGGCAGTGGGTCACCCGACGACCTATTAGGGTCTACCCTCTAGCAGGGTTGGGCAGTGGTTCACCCGTCGTCTCGTTCCAGGTCTACCCTCCAGCAGAGACTGGGCAGTGGGTCGCCCGACGAACTTAGGGTCTACCCTCTAGCAGAGACTAGGCAGTGGGTCACCCGACGACCTCTTAGGGTCTACCCTCCTGCAGGGCTGGGAAGTGGGTCGCCCGTCGTCCAGTTCCAAGTCTACCCTCCAGCAAGGCTGGGCAGCGGGTCGCCTGTCGAGTTATTCCAGGTCTACCCTCCAGTGGGGCTGGGCAGTGGGTCGCCTGATGATGTATTATGGTTTACCCTCCAGTGGGGCTGGGCAGTGGGTTGCATGATGATGTATTATGGTTTACCCTCTAGCAGGGCTGGGTAGTGGGTCCCCTGATGATGTATTATGGTTTACCCTCCACCAGGGCTGGGAAGTGGGTCACCTGATGATGTATTAGGGTTTACCCTCTAGCAGGGCTGGGCAGTGGGTCACCCGATATCTGGTTATGAATTACCCTCCAGCAGGGCTATGGAGTGGGAAACCTATTGGCATTCCAGACTCAGTCCTTTGTACTAGGCTAGTTTGTGGCTTTCCTCCATGACCACCGGAGTGGGACCCTTGGTTGTACGGGTTGGTGATGGAACGACTTTGAATTTGAGGAGACCACTCGACTGCAGGGCAGTGACGAGGTGTGCTTTGACTTTCCCTAGAACTCTCAAGTACGAGGGGCACTTTCCCCACTGAGACACGTTCTTGTGACGCGATCTAAAACCGTGCGGGCGAGTCAGTGCCACCCAAAGAGGATAGTGTCAAGGTGCGGTGATTGAGCCCCTTGGCTTGCGGTTCAGGGAAGATGTGCGGGATGTTGGGCATCGATGATGGTGTTACTTCTGGGACTGTTGGCGACTCTTTTCTTGGGCTGAGCTATGGGATGAAGATCCCCTTACGAGCTTGTTCGGGTTTCTTGTTGAGCATACAGATATATATATACCTTGTTTCTGGTACCCACTTCTTGGGTTTGGTTACTCTCCCTCCATGAGAGGCAAAGACACCCAGGGTATGCCACGTGCTTTTTGTGTCTAGCTTCTTGTGGTTGGATGAGTCTACTCTCCTGCTATAGGTAGCAAAGACTAGACGGGAAGTGAATCTTCTCACCGTTTCTAGCTCCTTGTGCCTAGAAGAGTCTACTTCCATTCTCTTGTTGGGTTGAGTTGGACTCTTTACTGCACTTTCAGTTTTACTCCTATACTTTTCCTATTCGCTCTACTACTCACCCTTCGGTACCTCCTTTGTTGCTCCCTCGAGCCTTCAGGGTATCCTACTGAGTATTTTTATACTCACCCCTGCTTGGACTTTTCCTGCACTTGGTGTGCCCTTGCAGACGACGGACAGGTGGAGCATGACTTCAGTGGAGCATAGGACCTTGGGAGCTTGGACCGCGTGCGGTGGTCATAGTCGGGTTCTAGGTGGGAGACCTGTCAGCTGTTTCTTTTATTTACCTGTTGCCGGGTTGTGGCACTTTTTTTTTTGGAGCGTGTTTTTCCCCTTTTTCTTTTTCAGAACTTTTCTTGTACTGTTTAGAGTTCTATGCACTCTTGTGGTTGTTTATAACAGTTTCCCTTTGCTTTTCTTTTTACTCTGCACTTTTTCATTGAGTGTGTTGCGTGTGTGTGTGTATAGGTTCTTAGGCAAAGGCCGCCCTGAGTTGGTATGCCTTCGGCGCTGGTCGCCATCCCCTGGCCTATGGAGGCGGGCTTGGGGTAGTTGCGGCTCGAGCCCGGGTAGGGTCGGGTCGTGAAAATAACATTAAATAATGCTTAAAACTTAAAGGCTATATTTTACCTCTAATCTCACATCCCAAAAAAAATAAATATCCTTTTTACAAAATAATCTTTAATGTTAAACCTAAGGTTTACATATACCTCAACCCAATAAAACTTCTCCTAAAATATCATTAATTTCCTTAAAATCCCATAACATAAAGACAAAAAATATATTTCTAAAATTTAAACTTTTGAACAAACTTAAACATATAAAACCATGATTATATATATAAATATTAAGTCAAACTCAAATGAAAACATAAAAATCACTAAAGTTATCTAAACCATTCCTCTGATACCAAATATAAGGACCCAACCTTAAAAGATTACGTAATATTGAGTTTTATATTATTAAATAACTTTCTTATATTTTAGGAACTTTATGGTTTATTGTTTTATAGAATTAGTTAATAAATATTACATAATAAACCCATAAATTACTAAGTGTACACTTCCGCTCAATATCCATTTTTTCGACAAGATAATAATTTTAAAATGAAACATGTTTTTTTCATGACAAATAGACATGATTTTTAACATGAATTCATAATTATTTATATTCATCCTTAATATCATTGAAATAAATTTTAAAATATGGTATAGTTAAAAAAATATCAATAAGAGAGGTATAAAAACACATTTTCCAATTTCAAAACTGTTAGATCATATCAGAGTGTTTTCCTTTTACATAATAAACTTTTAAATCAAATAATATTTTACTAACATGTGAAATCGGCATTATATTCTAATATTTTTCATTAAACACTTTATAAGAACATATAAAGATAAAATAAAAATCATGATGTTTTCTTTAATAGAATGAGAACCCATGAAAAAAATTTCATAAAAACATACCAGTTTACCCTTAAAGGGCATAACCATTTCTTTAAAAAATATTTTTGAACTTACCTTATAAAATTAAAAAAATTCCCTGAAAATAATTGTAAAGAATAGAAAATTCATGTAATTTCCTTGATATATCATCTTTATATAACCCTTATAATAAACCTAGTAAGAAGAATAACAAAATCAATTAATTACAATATAATTCTCTAGAGAACATAATCATTACCCTATGTATTAGAGAGCAATATCGATCTCACGTGTCATTATAAATTTTTTAAAAGGAACATAACATACATAAAAGCATATAATATTTTAATTTCATCACAAAATATTAAAAAAAAAATTACACATATATTGAAACACTTTTGTGCATCATGTAAAAATAAGGATAAAAATCATTTTTCTTTGAAAACTTTTTAAAACAATTCTCAAAAGAAAGTGAAATATGATTTTATTTTGAAATACCCTGAAAAAATGAAAGATAATATTCTTAAACAATAGTTTTCATGAAGTTGGGGAATTATTATCATGATTTATATGTTAAAAAATATTACATTCACACTTTTGTAAAAATTTCAAGATAAACCGTTTGGTAAATGTAAATAAATATTTTAAAACCTTCAAAAATAAATAAAAAAATTTAAAATGACTTTTAACATTAATTTTATTATATTAATAAGATAATTTAAATCATTAAAATAACATGGATATATAAATAAAAATATAATAAAAACTTTAAATCACTTAAATTATGGTTTAAAAGAATAATCACTTTCCTTTAATACCATTATACATCACACATTCTGTTACTACTGAAAAATAATATTATATTAGTTATTTTATTTATTAGGAAAATAATTATTTTTTATTAAATTACCATTATCCTTTTTATGTATGATAATTTTTTATTTAGTTTCTTAATCAGTTAATTTTATGTCTGACATTTTGAGGATGTTAAGTTTAAAATCCCAAAACAGCATCGGTAGGTTGACTATAGTCAAAGGGTTTGTTGTTATATCATTTACATAATAATAATCAGAAAATAATTATAATTTTTATGAATCAAATAATGTTTTAAAATCACTCATGGAATTAATAAGTGAAAAAATAATCACACCGCTTCATGTAGGTCGTATTCCACACATACACACAAGCAACATTTTCATTTTTTAATGGGTTAAAAGGGAATTATATAATTTATATATTATATTTATATAATAATAATTATTTCATTAATATAATATATATTTACTAAATCCATCATAATAACCATCCTTGTGGGGTGGTGATGAAAAATGAAACGTGTCGCTTCACGGAGGTGGTCGTCCACGTGTATGCACAAACAATGTTTTTATTCCCCATTAGAAGGAAAAGTATATTAATAATGTTGTTAAATTAATATAATATTTTAAAATATCAATATATGTTATATACTAGTGTTTTTATATTGTAATGTTTATTATATAATATATGTTCGTGGAAGAACAAGTAAAATGAAAATGTATGGTTGAGATGATTACTTCCTCTTTGAAGAACATCCTTTGGATCTCTCCCTAAAAACCCTAGTGGTGGAATATTAAGAAGATAATATACCCAATAATTTATCCAATGGAGTTAATAAGTGGTTTTTTTATGTTTTGGTTTATATAATAGGCTCATCAAGTGTGAGGAAGAGAGGATAGGTGTTGTCCTCACATAAGAAATGAGAGGAGAACCCTTGGAATTACTTAACAAATAAAATTAATATAAATTAACTTTCATGTTCAAATGGATCTTAATTGATATATTTAGAATATTGGATTAATATAACAATAATTATTATAATAAAATAAAATTTATACAATTTTATGTGATTTTTTAACCCTTAACTCTTATTTTTAACCTCTCATTAACCTGTTTAACGATTACCATGATAACAATGTTTTTTACACTTTAGAGGTCAAGAAAGTTATCATAAAAGAAAAGTTGACCATAAATTAAAAATGGTTGATATGAGATACCATATCCAATTAAATATTATAGATATAATATTTTTTAATTAATTTTAATTAATTTAAAAAAAATTATTATTAAACAAAAGATACCATTAAAGTAATTTTTGGAACTATTCAGATTATTTGACTTTAAATACATAAAGATAGTAATGGGATTCAAATTTGAAATTTTAATTCATCAATAATATGTTATATTTATCTATAAAGTTCTTGTAACACAAAAATTCATCCAAAGTGAGTTAATTTTAATGTTGTTAAAATCATTTACTTGATATTTTTACTACTAGCACAAGCACTATGCCAGCATTGTACAAGAATTTGAAGTAAATATTTCATAACTAAAACATAAAAAATAAATTACCATAATAAAAAAATTAATATTTAAAATAACCATTTATAACTAAACATAACCTCTTTTATCTACATCAAAATTATTATATATATTAGAACAATGAGAGTGACATTTTGTATTTATTGTTTATATAAAATGATATTAATGTTATTATCAAATAAAAATAGAACCAAGATTAAATATCTCATAATATGGGATATGAATGGTAAATTTAAACTTATACAATAAAATAATGCAGGATTTAGAAATATTTCTAAATTCTTATCACATTATTTTTACCCTTAATTACATGATCTACCCATACCAAGGTGACAAATATTTACAGCAGTTATCATTAATTATAACCAAAAATTATGTTTTATTATTTAAAAAAAATTAACATAGTGATTAAAATATGTAAATCATATATCTAAATTCAATCCTTATAAGTGTTTGAAATTACTTTTAAAAAACCAGCAAAATGCAATGAAAAAACGTTTTCCAGAAAAAATTGCATTTTTAAGTATAAAAATGATTTTATACCAAAATTAAACATAATTTTAATTAAAATGAAATTAACTGAAATAATTTTATTCAAAAATAAATTTTAAAATTTTAAAATTAATTCAAAATAATTTTCTTTATAAATACTTGAATGGAAAAGTCACTTTTCAATAAAATGAGTATTTTTCACTATTCACTGAAAAAATACTATTCCTAGAAAATTACCAAAATATTACCATAAGATAATTATTATATGATGATTTCAAAAATGATATCATTTTTAAAAACTAAAATTCATACAATTTAAAAAAAAGTAATTTATAATATATGTGCACAAAATGAAAAAAAAAACATTTTTGAATATAATGTATTTTTGAATAATAAAATATCTTTATTATCATTATATTTAAATAAAAAATTGAATTAATTTTAATTCATTAAATTGAATATATAATATAATTATTTCCCTAGAATTAATTAAATTAATATATTAGAATAAAAAATATGTTGCAAACATAAAAAGAGTTTTAAGAAAAATATCTCATCTACCTTCAAAATATTTTAAATTAATTTCAAACCAAATGATTTTAAATATACCTAACAATTATATATCTAATGGATATTCATTTCACACCAAATATATAATTTTTATATTAAATTATTATATATATCCTTACATAATTCACTAAAATTTATTCATTTACTTATCTCTCATCAAGTCTATTGTATTCCTGATTCCTTTCCATGTTTCCATAGTTTCAGTTGGAGTCATGATATTCATGGTGAACCATGAGTATAAAGACTTTATGGTTATATATATATATATTCTTATTTATAAAAAATTTACTTTTCTTCATGTTGTTTAATATTTCAATTTCATAATGTATTAGTTCTTATCTTTAATTATAATATTATATTTCAATAAATGTATCACGGTTCATTTTAGTTTTGTGTTGTTTCAATCAAAATCAATAAAAAATAATATTTATTCAAATTATAAATACATATCAAAATATTATAGTGTTATATGACTTGTAAAGGAAACCTCAAAATAAGGATTATTTATGATGGTTATAAATTTAATTCATTTTCTAAATGTTAAAAATAATCATTATTTTAAAACTTTTTTGAAGGGTGTCAAAAAAACAATGGGAGAAATATTAAGAAATTCTTTTAAGGAATTTTAAAATTAGTTCAAATATTATAGAAAATAATAATAGGACATAATTTATTCTTTAAAAAATAACATTCTTTAAATAAGAAAATTAATATGGAGGATGTATTTTTTAATTATTTAAAAACATTAAAGAAACATTTTTTAAATAAAATACATTTATGGCCATTTAAAACCAAAAAATATTTTGAATAAAAAACATAAGAAGGAATATAAAATAACATTATTATAAAAAAATAAAGATGTTATATCTCAAGATTCAACATATACACCCTAAAAATGAATTATTTATTTTTAATAAAAACAAGTCTCAAAGTAGAAAGTTTGAGATTAGAAACCCTTGTTGCTCAGGTAATGCTTGAATCAAAAGACATTGAATGATGCAACATAAAATTATTCTAAAAAACCTATAATTTTCATGAAATAATATTTAAATACACATTCATGGGGTAGTAAGTGAACCATATAAAATAAAACACAGTTCATAATAAGAATTATCTATCAAAGAATTAAAATTGAGACCGTGAAAACCCTTGCATCTTTTATAACATTTGAATCAATATCTCGAGAAAGATAAAAATTTAAAGGAACTTTAAAAATAATTATAAAATATTTATTCATGATATAATATCTCAATATTAATTATATATTCCATATAAAAGAAAGTAGGTTCATAATATGAAACATGTCTCAAAGAAACAATATCGATATGAATAATACTTACAAAGATCATATCAATAAAGTTAGAACTAATCATTGAAATTATTATTTGTAAAAAAAACCTAAAACCACATAAAGTAATTGGAAATAAAACATAATATAATCAGATTTAATTTCAATCCAAATCATTTCATAATATTTTCAATTAAATATAAGTCTAAACCAATGAAATGAAAGTGAGTTAATAAACCCCTTACCTCGAGTTCAAACTTGATATGTACATCCTATGATTTCATGTATAACAAAAATAAATTATTTACTTTAATTAATTGAAAAAAATTGTGGATTTAATTCTTTTTAATTAAAAAATTTATCTCATTTAATATAATAACAAATTTAATTACTTCGGCTAACTTCACGTTGGATGTTTTGAAGAATTTCCGTTCATAATTTTAAAACAAATTTAATATTTTAACCATGGTAAAAGTGGTAATTATTCTATAATATAAACAAAAATTATCATGAAATAATTTTCATTAATATGCATTAAATAAAATTTTATATTCATCTATAAAAATTGGTCATGAAAAACAAAATATATTGGCTCGAGAGGTGATAGTTCACACCTACACACGTGTGATGTTTTTACTTTTCATTGGATGGAATATAAAAGAAATAATATTATATTCATAGAATAATTATAATTTTATAATCATCATAAACGTTTTTTAAATCCATTACCTTAACGATCCCTAAGATATGGTATTGAAAAATGAGGTATATCTCTACATGGAGACGGTAATCTGTACATACACAGGTGTGGCAATTCAATTTTTAATGATTAGAATTGTATGAATATATATTATATATTATATTTATAGGATAAAAATTATGTCATGAATATCATACATATACCTTAAATCTATCATTATTACTGGTCATGAAAGGCGATGATGAGAAATGAATACATTGATTCATGAGGCGGTAGTTCATGCGTATATATGAATGATAGTTTCGTTTCGAATTTGATGGAGAAGAAAATTAATAAATGTTATTACATTAACATACTAACATATTTTTATATTATAGATACTATGTTATTATATTTTATTGAATAGGTAAAAATTAAGAAGGTAAAAGAAGAAGTAAAATGAAAGATACTGGTTAAGATGAGTACCTCCTCTTTGAGAAACCTCCTTTGGATTTATTTTTAAGGACCCTATAGATTTTATATTGAGGAGACCAACACCAATAAAACATTGATAATGATGTTTAGAAAAGTTTTTTCTGGGTTTTTTCAAGCTATGTGGCCCATTAGGTTGTGAATAATAAAGGATAGGTAGTATCCTTTTATAGTGAAGGAAAGAAGACACTTAAAATTACTTAAAAGATTTAAATATAATAAATTATTTTTCATTTTAAAGTTAACTAAGGGGAAAAAATTGAATCTCGGAAGAGGATGAGTCTAAATACTATAATTAAATAAAATTTTAAAATTTTTATCTATTTTATTTTTTTTTACCCTTATTTATTATTTTTAATCTATCATTAACTCTTTCAATGATTACCATGATAACAATGTTTTTTACTCTATATGGATCAAAAAAGTTTTTATAAAAGGAAATGTGACCCATAAGTTGATAAAGGTTGAAATTATTAAAACCAACCCATTAATTTTGACTAATATAATATAATTATGAATTTTTAATCATTTAATAAAATATTAATTAAAATGAAAAATAATTTTTCATTTTCACAACTATTCAAAACTGATTTTTTTTAAAAAAAATGAAGAAATTAATGTGTTAAAATATAAACTTTTAACACATAAATAATACATTATATTTATGTAAAAATCATGAAGTTATATAACTTACCTAATAAATATTAATTTTAAGTTGTTAAAATCATTTACTTGATTTTTTGACTACTTTCACAAGAACTATGTTAGAATTGCATAAACATTTAAGGTAATTATTTCATCACCAAAATTTAAAAGTTAATTCACATGATAATAAAATTTTATCAATTTTAAAAATAACCTTTTATAATCATTCATATATTTCTTTTATTCCTCTCAAAAAACATTATATATATTAAAAGAAAGAAAGAGAAATTTTGGAATTTTCCATCACATAAAATTATATAAAGGTATTTATTAATAAAAAATGGAACTAAAATTACATATATTTGAATCATGGATGGATATTTTAAAATTTAACTCTACCGAAATAATTCTAGTTGGTGTTAGGGTGTTTTCAAATCCTTTTTCGCATTATTTTAAATCCTAGTTAACCTAATTTACCCTTTATCGTGGTGATAAATATTTATCATGGTTACTATTCATTAGGATAAAAAACAATGTTGTCCTACTTAACAAATTTTGGAATTATATTTAAAAATATGGAATATATTTTATCAAATTCAGTCTTTGTAAGTTGCATAAATTACTCTTAAAATAAACTGACAAAACATGATGAAAAATGGTGTCCTAGAAAAAATCATTTTTTAGTATAAAAATGTTTTATACCAAAATTTGGCATAATTTAAATTACAATAAAATTAATTGGATTGTTTTTAATAAAAGGAAACAAATGAAATTTTAAAATTAACCCAAATTAAAATGGTACTTTGTAAATACTTGAATGGAAAAGATAATTTATAATGAAATCGATATTGTTTTACTATTAACTGAAAAATTAATCTTTTTAGAAAAATACAAAAAAAATAACCTTAAGCTAATTTTGAAATAAAAATATTAAAAATGATATCATTTTTATAAAATATTATTTCTATCAGTGGAATTAATTAATTAAACTATTCTCTCACAAAAACAAAGAAAAGTTATTTTGAAGAAAATATATGTTTTTAAGAATCAAATGACTTTATTATAAAAATGAGTTATTATTACCTAAGAATTTTTCAATAAATTTATATTGAGTGAAACCTTTATATATATTTCATAATGTGGTTACTCCAATTCATACATAGAAATTTGACGGTTAGGTAATAATGGTGATATTTATATAAAAATATTTTACTATTGTTAAATATTGGTGTTGTGTGTCTTAGAATCTATCGAACATAGTATTGTTTTAAAATCATAAGGTATTATAGGAGAATTTGTATGTCCAAATTTAATCACTAAAAATTTATAATTTTTATACCTCGTCTGTAAGGTTTTGTTGGAAATTAAATTTATTTTAACCCTTTATAACACCCCAAACAAAATTATTGGGTCCCATCTAGAGTGTTATATGACCACATGCATGACTCCCCATATGAAATAGTCTTCCAACTAGTGGTTTGGGTTTGAATAGTGTCATGGGGATACTATACACTTGGTAATAATATCTATACACAATAATCACCATAAAGTATATGTAAAAATACTATAATAGAATAAAAGAACTAAATGAATATTAGGATGAAATAATAAATGTCTTGAATGGATCGAAGGCCTTCAATTTTTATTCATTTTTGATTATCCCCATTTTAATGGTTGAAGGGTAACCCTTACATGGCCAGTAGGTTTCGTGAAATTATAGGACCTCAAGGTCATATATGAATTCATCCCAGACTTTTAGTATTTGAAACGACCCCTCCCCAACGTTTTCATCGTGGTAAGCCCTCCACCATCACATGGTTGTTTGGATAGTTGTCCTATGTAGAGATACACAGGAAGGGTACCGATGGAAATTTCAATAACCTATCAATATTCCAAATTCAATATCTCTGGTCTGGTGAATGCACTAGTTTTGAATCCTCCTCTAGAACTTATTCCTTGTTGAATCTGTCTAGTTTTTACATTTTCTAAACATGTGGGACATATAATATAAACCAAAATACTCCCAATGTGTCAATTTAAATAAGGAATAATAATGAAGAAAAGAAACTAAAAACAATATAGAAGTGGTCCATAGTTCTTCCTAGCATTTCCTCCCTACTCTAAGATCCACCTACTCGACTCCTAGACATAGGGCCCTTTCCCATAGTGGGGTCCCTTACCTAGAAAACTTCATTAACATCAAGATTCACATTCAAAGTGTGACTATAAACCTAGTAGTAAACCACCAATGTGTCATTAACAAAAAGTGACCATGTATATAAATGTGTATGTCACAATGTAAATCAAATGTATAAACAAGCAACGAAACATATTTCAGATACTCATGTGGAAATTAGACCATGATGAGTATAGTAATCCATACTTTTCAAAAATAGATATCACATATTAATATATTATTATTCATTATATATCATAAAAATTAAATCCATATTCATATAATACTAGTGCCTTTAAAAATTGTATACATGTAAAACTGGTTCATTAGTGAACAACCTCATTATCCCACTAAGTTTTTCATAACTAGCACCCTTCTTAGGCATATCATACATAATACATTTCTTCATAACCTAGGGAATGTAAACATAATAATTTGTGATATCAGGTTCTTGGTGATGGTAATCAAGGTAGTTATCAACATAACATGAGAATAAGTGTAGGATTACATGAGAATGACATTTGAAAACTGTACCCTACCTATCATAGATCATAAACATCATTCATGTAATAAATCATGGTAGTTAATATGACCTTATTCATAAATTAATTAATGTAAAATATCCATGATATCAAAATATTTTCATAAGACATAGATTTTTAGTATACATATGATCATAGAAAATCTTATGTCTAAGCTACCCACCAAGGAATTCATAATGGTTAGTCTTGGGAAAACCATCCATGTATCGACTTTATGCTTGGGATAACCTCTCATGTACAGTATTTTGGGATTGGGATAACCTCCCATGTACCCTATTTTTTTATTTGTATAACCTCTTGTGTAACCTATTTTGGTCTTGGTAAAACCTCACATATAAAATAACATTTCATCATACCACACCCATGTAAAAGAAACAGGTTTCATAAACATAGATTGTGGAAAAGAAACGTGATTTGTAAACATGTTTTAATAATAATCATAAATAATATAGAGAAATAATAGGGATAATATCATTGTATCATATCCCCATTTCATCATAACTATAATAAAGAGTTATTATCATTGGTGAATAGAAATATCACTAAAATATCATGAAAACATTCTTCATAAAAACAAACATTCTAATTTGAAAATCACATTTCCGAATAAAAAAATTTCCAAAAATATTAAAGAAAAAAATTTTATTTTATAATAAAATTTTAAACTTTTGAATTTAAATTTAATTCATTGAGTGGTCATGAAATTGGAAGATTTTGATCATTTCGTACAAGTTAAAACAAATATTCCTTTTATATTTTCTTTAAAAATTTAAATGAGAATATTTCATAAAATGAAAATAAGATTCATTTAAAAAATTAAATTGTAAAAAAAGGATTAAAATTAATTTTAACAATCATTTGATAACATTAAAAACCTTCTTTCAATTTTTTTTATAAAACTTGAACATGGAAGAGAAATGATTTTCAATCGAAGAGAGAAGATGTTGGATTTCCTTAAAAACATTCTTTTAGTCTATTGAGTATATAAAGAGAGGAATGTGAAAGGAAAACATATAATTTCCAAAAATAACCAGATGATATGAAAATTCATGATTTTATTCATTGATAGATCCGAATACTTTAACATCGAAAACTTAATCATAAAAAATCTCGATAAACAAAGATATTTTAATGTAAAACTCTTACCACATTGTTAACTTTTGAATTGTAATACCCATTAAAGAAAAAAACATATGAGGATATTTATATATAATAATTTTCATAATATTAATCATAAAATATTTTCATGGGAAGTATATACACAACATAAAAGAAATAAGTGGTGTATATGGCATGTGTCCCACAAAAAATAAAAGTGAGATGAAAATTCCATAACTCAAGTATTGAATTTCTATGTAAACCTTAAATCATCCTATATAATATTTATCATTTTATTATAAATAAATTAAATAAAAATTATAATATATTTCATTCCATATATTATTACTTATAACCCTGTTACCATCCATTTATTAACAATTATTTATTAAAATCACTATTCTGTGTCATAACTGCTTTGTTTTTTAGTTATGGTTTGGTTTGGTTGTTATGGTCATTATAATTTGATTATGGTTTAATAATATCTAGAATTTTAATCATTATATAAATATCATATTAATTAATAATATAAAAAATCAGATTCATCCATAAAATTTAGTTTCAGAAAATTTAATTAGACCCTTTATGGAAACGGTAGGTCGTACATACAAATGAACATAACATTTATTTTTTTGACGGACATAAAAAAAGGTATATATTAATTAACCTTTGAAGAATAATTATTATATCAAATATATTATATATATTCATTAAATATATCCTTATTTCCATTCATGTCAAAATAAAATGAAAAACCTATCACATCACTTTCTATGACTGATAGTTTACACGTACGTAAAAGCGACATTCTCATTTTCCAACGGACTAGAAGGTAAGAAGCTAGATATGATATTATAATTAAAAAGTATAATTATTTCATAAATAATATATATATATATATAATTCCATCATTATATCCATCCTTGAGAGGAAGTGATGAAAAAAAATTACCTCAGTTCGTGAGGCGGTAGTCCTCCATACACACGATCGACGGTTTCATTTCCCATTTAAGGAATAAGTTGATGGATATAGGTCTTTAAATTACCATAATAACATATCAGTTTATGTAATATATTTATTTTATTATTTATCCATCTTTGAATAATAATTTATGTATTTATAATAACAAATAAAAAAAATGTGTGGTTAAAGACTACACCACTTCTTTGGGGAACCTCTTTAGGTTTACACCTAAAGCCTTCTTAAGAGGGTTCTCTAATCTAAAATGACTCAAGGATGTGGTAAATGAACTAAGGAAGGTATTTTTATGATTCATGGATGAAAAAAGTCTTTTTAAGTGTGAAGAGAGTATGATAGGGGGTTCCCTTTTATAATTGCAGTGAGTGGCACACTTGTGATTTTTCCAATTTTCAAATAATTTCATGTAACTTTTTTGGTATCAAGGATCCAAAATGGATCATTATTGAACCTTATGTGATATTAAATTTAAATATTATCAAACAGTTCTAATTGTACAATTTATTAGGTAATTTTGACACTAATATTTTTAGTTTAACCCCTGGTAAACCTGTTTTAACCTTAACAACAGTAATAAATATTTACTGTTTTTAAATTTCATTATGACCAAAACATTAATTTGGACTTGTTAAATAATATTTTTAATTATATTAAAAATATTTAATCCTTTTTATAAAATACAATTTATAGAATTTTTGGAATTTAACTTGAAATTAATCCTGTATACGTGATGAAAAGGCAGTTTTCCAAAGAAACATTTCCCTAAGTATAAAATGTTTTTAAATAAATATTTAAAATAAAATTGATTTCATTATATTAAATTTTAATAATAAAAAAATAATTTAACTGATGAAACTTTTAAGCCATTTTAAATAAATATTTATTTTTGTAAAATTTTTAAAGGAAAAGGCATTTTTAATAAAAACCAATATTTTTTCACTATTCAACAAAAATTTACTATTTAAAAAAATTATCAAAAATTTACTCTAAGAAAATTTTGAAGTTTTTATTTCAAAACAGAAGTTCATTTTTTGAAATAAATTTAATTTAATTATAAAAATATAATTTATAATCAATGTGAAAATTGTTATAAAACCGCTTTTTTGAAGAAAAAATACAATTTTTAAGCATAAAACCAGATTTATTCTTATAATATTCATAGAAAAATATTAGATTAATGATAAAAAATTATTGAATATATAATTTATAAGTTTCAAAAAAATTAAACACTTATAGATTCTAATTTAATTTATTAAGATAAAAACACATTGTCTGTATAAGAACCGTTTTTCAGGAAAACCATTTCTTTTACTTTCAAATGATTTTTTATTTTCATGTCTATTGAATTGATGAATTATGAATTTATTTTATATATGTTTCAACCATATAATTTTCCTAATTTATTTATTCCTATCATACCCACTAATTTAACATCTTGGTTATTACTGTCACATTAAATAATACTATTTTAATAGTATCATCATATATTTAAAATCGTTGTTTCATGTAACACCAAAGATTGAATAAAATTAAATTTATTTGAGAAAAATGTTACCTAAAATCTAAAGGTGTTACAATTAACCTCATTTGTACTTTATTTGAATCTATACCAAAATAAATTTCTCAGATATCATCACATATCATATTTTTTATCAAGGCCAAAAAATGTCTCTGGTCAAGGCCCATAGCCTATGAATTCCAGGGTTATGCCACAAGGCTGTCAAAACCCTAGCTTAGCCTTAGTCCAGGACACAATTTTATTGTTCCTATGTATTTACAGGGTCTGTCCATAATACAGTCACACCCCATACTCTATCTTAGGCCAATCCACAAGGCCATTGTGCCCCTACCTCTACTGGGACAATCCACAAGATGGACACACCCCATACATTATCGTGAGTCAGCTCACATGGTAATCGTACATATTCCTCTGTCTCAGGTCATACCACATGGTTCTGATACCCCTTTTCCAATTTTCAAATCACATCATCATCATCATCATACATCACACAGGTAAATTCTCCATATCTATGGTCTAGCTATGTTAGGATAACCCACCTCACTTTGATACCAACTAGAAAACACTATAGGATAGGTATTCACGTACAATAGGGAATAGCACTGAAAGTCACAATCATAGAACATAATGCATAGGTCTCACAGACCACTCACATACACCATATAAAAATATCATTCATATCATAAAACATAATGGTTCTCATGGTTATTCACACACACACATTCCAATCATTCCAGTCAAATCTATTAAAAGTTATTATATTGTAAGGACTTCCTACCTCAATATTATTAATTCCTAAATCCAAGAATTTCTACCCATATCAAGACCACACATCAATGATTCCTAGAATTATACCCAACTCGTCACATGAGAATTTTAACATTAATATCCAAGAAGAATAAAACAATAAGGGTGTGAATTAGACTATTCTTACCCAATGAAAATGACCACCATCAATGGGTTTAAAATCAATCATGGGAAGATGATAACTCTCTACATATTTTCACTTATCCATTAATAAATTAAGTGTCCCTTTTTAGATCATAATTGAATTTATAGATCTATCCATGTATTTCTGGATCTATATTTCCTTATAATAATATGAAGTATTAATAATGGAATAATAACAACATATTACCATGAATTTTCAAGGTAAAATGCATATAGATCCACTAAAATTGGAGTTCAAAGGGAGATAAATCACCAGGAATAGGCACTGGAGTCCCTAGGTTTGATATCCATAGTTTTAGCATGAATAATGGAGGGTTTTAGTGAGTTTTTGAGTTAAATTTATAATTTTGGATTAATTAAAATAGCGCACATGGTTTGGTTACAAGGTTTTCCAAGACATAATCCAATTATGTGAGCCTCACTTACACTTTAGGGAACCCACATGGTTTAGATACACTATTTGGTAAATATGGTTCTAATGTTTTTCTTCATTCATTTCAAGTTATAAAATTTCCTGGGGGTTTTTCATGGTATCTCTAATCATGCACTAACAAGCACCATCTACTACCTCTCTCCAACAAGATGTATGGTTTCCTAGATAGAACCACAAGGTTTTCCCAGAAAATTCTCAAACCATTCACCCCCCCCCCTTAAAATCATCTGGAATATTCTAAAACACTCCAAAATTTATCTGATACTTCACTCAAGAAAATAAGAAACTAAAAAAACTTATAGAATGTCTAAAATCAAGTAATAACGGACCTAAAAATGTCAAGTCCTTTACAATATCTCCCTCTAAGGACTTATCATCCTTAAGAAGTGTCTACATTGTTATTTCTAAAATAACTCAGCGAACTAATCCCTCACACTAGATTCCCACTCCCAATTATATTGTTGTATATTCTTGTGATGCCAAAAAACTTGAATAATTTGTTCCATCTTTCCACTCAACACTTTCTTACTCTGATCTAAAATATGTATCTATCTCTCTATAAATGATTCATATGGCATAAAATCAACGCCCATTTTATCGACCATATGCATAGGATTAGGCTCATACCTGTGAATTTAAGTCCCATGGAACACATTATTCATAACATGATACTATGGAGGAATATCTAAATGGTCTACCATTATTCTAATTTGATCGATGATTTTAAAAGGTCCCAAAAACCATGGCACCAACTTCCCCTACTTCTACAATCATCGATTCCCCAACCAAGGTGACACCCATAAGAAAACTCATCAATCTATGCATAACTCTAACAATCATTTTCTCTAGTTTGAATATTATATTTTTATACTCTTATAGGTGACCAAATACTTCATAATCAACTGGACCCGATCAAAGGTCTCATGCACTATATTCTTCCCAATAACAGTTGAATCACCTGCCTCAAGTGAACAAAATGATGAACAACTTGATCATCCATAAAGAGACTCAAATGATTCCTTATGAATCAAATTATAGTAACTATTATCATATACCAAATAAATCAAATCTATATTATCATCCCATTGACCACTAAAATCCAATACACATGCTTGAAGAATATCCTCCTAGATCTAGATTTTCCTCTCAGACTGTCCATTGGTTTGAGGATGATACATTTTACTCAGCTTCAAATGAGTCTTCATATCATTATACAATCCTTTCCAAAACTCTGATATAAAACATGTCTTTCTATCTAAAAAATTATTGAAGGAACTCTATTTAGTCATATAATCTCTTTAACATTGAGTTTTCCCAATTCATCAATGGAAAGAGTATCACAAATCAAAAATAAATGTTCCACCTATTTCAATTGTTAAACTAAAACCCACTTATCATATTGACCTCTCAAGGTTCTAGTAAACCCTATATCAAAGAATATATTCACCTCTTATCACTTCTAAATGAACACAGGATATGGATGAAGTAAACTACCTGTACTAGTTGAAAAATGTATTTTCATGTCGTTTTTTTTTAAATTTTATGTCCGTTTTTAACCAACGTCGATAAAGGCGACATAGAAAATATAAGCTTCAACGTCGGTTTTTATAAATCGACGTCAAAAATCGGGCCACATTGGGCATCGTTTTTCATATAAACTGGCATCGAAATGTAGGCATTGATGGTCTTCGATGTCGGTTTTCATATAAATCGAAATCAAAGGTCAAGCCATATGGTTCTTCGGTGTTGGTTTTTTAGAAAACTGACACCAAATGTTAGAAACTGGTGGACTTCAGTGTTGTTTTTCATATAAACCGATGTCGAAAGGTAGGCACCGACGGTCTTCGGCGTTGGTTTTCATATAAACTGGCGCCAAAGGTAAGGCCTTGTGGTTCTTCGGCATCGGTTTTTTAGAAAAATGACACCAAAATTTAGACACCGATGGTCTTTGGCATCAGTTTTAATATAAACTAATTCCAAAATTTTGGCCTCGATAGTGTTCAGGGTTGGTTTTTTAGAAAACCGACGTCAAAATTCAGCTTCTACAAGGGTTTTGTCATCGGTTTTGGATAAAAACCGACTTGAAAAATACATTTAAAAATTTATTCTTTAAATTGGTTTTGGAAAAAACCAATGTTAAAACATTGAAACTCTTTATACTGAAATATATATTATTTTTTAGGCTTCTATTTGACTGCTTATATAGCTAAAACAGACTTACGGATCAAAAGTTATGGTCGTCGTAAGTTGTAGCTCTTTAAGTTTCGATAGATACAAATTGATTAAAAGAAAACATGAGAAGAAAGAACTAAAATATATGCACCAAATGAACAAAAAAAATAATATACATAAAGATTAAAACTAATTTTAATTCTTTTATTGGTTTCATTCGAATCAATATCATGTTTGTTGTTATTTCACTTCTTTTTTGGGAAGAACTCATGCCGTAATGAAAACGGTGATTGATAAAGAATTTTGCACCTCAACTAATAAATCTCATGTGGAATTTTAATATTTGTGTCTCGATCAGAATAATATTTCATCACAATAATAAATATATCAATATATTTAGTGATAATGAAAACAATAATAATGAAATTAATTGATGAAAATAAATACAGTGTACAAATCGTCGATTGAAGAATTTTTGAAATATTGATGGTATCGAAGATGTAGAACATGTTTAAAGAAAAAATATGAGGTTATATATATTGTAAATGAAAATATTATTGGCGGTGACACATTACAATTTATGTGGGATTTTGAAAATAGAAATGTGTGTTGTGAAAAATTTGAAATACCAAACCCGCGTATTTGAAATTTTAGTTTTAACGTTAGTTAAATTTATAAAGGATGTTAAAAATATTCTCATGTTGGGGTTTTAACATCAGATACTGAAAAACCAAAACCAAAAAGTGATTTTTAACATCGTTTATTAGAAAAAATGACACCAAAAATGGACTTTTAACGTCGGTTATTGAAAAACCGATGTTAAAAATCAACACTTCTAATGTTCAACATCCGACGTCCATAACTTTTAATCAGTAGGTCCATTTTTTCTTTAAGACCTGTCAAATAGAAACTCAAGAAATTATCTAAAACTTTTTTTTTATTTTTAACGTTGGTTATTTGAAAAACCAACTCCAAAAAAAGACTTTTAATGTCAGTTATTGGAAAAAATCGACGCCAAAAATCCTGTTTTATATTGTTCAACTTCCAATGTCTATAACTTTTGATAAGTAAGTCCTTTTTTTCTCCATGACCTATCAAATCAAAGATCAAGAAGTTATATAAAACTTTGGTTTTATTTTTAAAATCGGTTATTTGAAAAACCAATGCCAAAAATGTACTTTTAACGTCCGTTATTGGAAAAAACTGACGCCAAAAATCAAGTTTTATATTGTTCAACTTCCGACGTCCATAACTTTTGATCTGTAAGTCCATTTTTTCTCTAAGACCCATAAAATCAAAGCTTGAGAAATAATATAATACTTTTTTTTATTTTTAATGTCATTTATTTGATAAAACTACGCCAAAAAGGACTTTTAACATCAGTTATTGGAAAAAACCAACGCGAAAAATCATGTTTTATATTGTTCAACTTCCGACGTCCATAAATTTTGATCCGTAAGTCTGTATTTTCTCCAAAACCTGTAAAATCGAATCTCTAGAAGTTATATAAAACCTTTTCTTATTTTTAATGTCTGTTAATTGAAAAACTGATGCCAAAAATGTACATTTAATGTCGTTTATTGGAAAAACCCAACACTAAAAATCAAGTTTTATATTGTTCAACTTCCGATGTCCATAACGTTTGATCCGTAAGTCCATTTTTTCTCTAAGACTTGTCAAATAGAAGCTCTAAAATTTATCTAATACTTTTGTTTTGTTTTTAATGTCGGTTTTTTGAAAAACCGACACCAAAAATTTACTTTTGACGTCGGTTATTGAAAAAAACAAAAGCCAAAAATAAAGTTTTATATTGTTCAACTTTCGACGCCCATAACTTTTGATCCGTAACATTTTTTCTCTACGAACAGTCAAATTAAATCATGAGAAATTATCTAATAATTTTTTTTTTTTTTAATGTTAGTTATTTGATAAACCGATGCCAAAAAAGGACTTTTAACTTCAGTTATTGGAAAAAACTGACGCGAAAAATCATGTTTTATATTTTTCAACTTCTGACGTCCATAACTTTTGATCCGTAAGTCCGTCTTTTCTCCACGACCTATAAAATCGAATCTCTAGAAGTTATCTAATTTTTTTTTTAATATCGGTTATTTGAAAAACTGATGATAAAAATTTACTTTTAACGTCGGTTATTGGAAAAAACTGACGGCAAAAATCAAGTTTTATATTATTCATCTTCTGACGTCCGTAACGTTTGATCCGTAATTCTGTTTTTTCTCCACGACCTGTCAAATAGAAGCTCGAAAAATTATATACAAATTTATTTTTATTTTTAACATCAATTTTTTGAAAACCCAACACCAAAAATTTACTTTTGATGTCAGTTATTGAAAAAAACAGACGCCAAAAATCAAGTTTTATATTGTTCAACTTCCGACGTCCATAACTTTTGATCCGTAAGCCCATTTTTTCTCCATGACATATAAAATAGATGATTGAGAAAATATATAAAACTTTTTATTTAATTTCAACGTCGGTTATTTTATAAAATTATGCCAAAATGGACTTTTAACATCGGTTATTGGAAAAAATCGACGCAAAAAATCATGTTTTATATTGTTCAACTTCTGACGTCAATAACATTTGATTCGTTAATCCTTTTTTTCTCCACGACCTGTCAAATCCAAGATCTAGAAGTTATCTAAAACTTTTTATTTATTTTTAACGTTAGTTATTTGAAAAATTGACACCAAAAATGTACTTTTAATGTTGGTTATTGGAAAAAATGGATGCCAAAAATCATGTTTTATGTTGTTCAACTTCCTACGTCGATAACTTTTGATCCGTAAGTCCGTTTTTTCTCTAGGACCTCTCAAATAGAAGATTGAGAAATTATATAAAACTTTTTCTTTATTTTTAATGTCATTTATTTGAAAAAATGATTCTAAAAAAGTGCTATTAATGTCTGTCTCTAAGAACCGATGTTAAACTGCCGACGTTAAAACTCATTTTTCTACTAGTTATGGTGACTTATGATCAACTTTAATCCTCTACTAGTGCTCGAGGATTTGTGATTTAGGGTACGGTGGAAATAGGATTTCTAACGCTATCGGAGTCGGTCCTTTTGTTCGTTTTTTTTCTTTCTCGGCCACCCAAACCCGCTCTGACCTAGGGTTCCACCTCTCCTCTCCAGGTCAGAGTTAGAGTGATGGTAACACAAGTTTTTGGGATATACAGTTAGGCAATCGTGATTCTTCTTTTTAGAGTTAATCCCAAATGTTCTTCAGGGTTTTAGTCCCAGTCCTATTTTTCATTATTTTGTTCTCTTTCTTGTTAGAAGTGTTTATTCTCATTGGCAGTTTCACCATCTAGTTTGGTCATCCAATTGCGTTGTGTCCAACATTCTACCATTCTAGTTTGATGATGTTTTCCTCTATGGGATTGATGGCGCTGGCTTCATCGTGGCTCACTGTGAAGATCTTGTCCACTCTCACGCTACTCCGGATTCCAGGTTCTTTGATCCTTTCTAGGTCGGTTGGGTGAGATGGATTAATTGGTGGCTTTGGGATGTGTTTGTGCGAGTGTGTGGGTGTTCCAAGAGGCATGACTGTATTTGTCTTCTCCCTTTTATGGGTTCATTCGATGCTGGTTAGAGATTTTTTTTGATTCTGTGAAAGGTGATTTCGGTTCTTATTTGGAATCGACGTCAGTGGTGATATTTGTTTTTACTAGTATGTGGGAACTTCTTCCGAAGTCGAGGTACAACAAGGGTGATGTTGATTTTTTCATGGAGGTATTGTTTTCGGCCCACGACCTATAACTATGTTGATGTAGTAATGAGAGGGGTGTTTTTATTTCTTTCACGGTTTAAGGTTCCTTCTGCTCGCAAGGTTTGAGGTTATTCTTTCCAAGTTTCATGCTGCTCGCAAGGTTTGATGTTCTGCTATCCGAGGCGGTGAGTTTGTTCTCTATTTGAAAGTTTCAATTTGAATTTTGAATCTTCAAAGGTGGTTCGTGGTTTGATGATTTTTCTTTTCAATGGGATCAAGGATGTTACCTTGTCTTGTCATATGTATGAACTGTGGCTTATTCTTTTGGTATGGTTTTCTATGTTTGAATTTGAATGTGAGGTTCCCACTTGTCCAAAAATTGGTTTATTCAGAAAATAAAAAAAATGGATTTGGGATAAGAGAGTCCATAGTCATATCTTCCCTCATGGAAGTAGGAACTATAACTCTCACCTGAATGTAGATCACATTGTCTCCATCTAAAGACCATCGAAGATCTATGTTGTTCACCATCAACTATTTCAATATCACTAATCACTCTAAATCTATCTTCTAGATGGATTTTACTTGGTACATCATAGAAGATGTGATAAATATGGTAGAACATGTCATCACCCCTTGATCCATAAATGCACCCATCACTCATTCAATCATCAAGATTATCAATATCCATTAATCATATGAAGGTTCCTATCTAGGATCTTATGTCATCCTACTAATATCATGTATAAAAAAATTACCCTTTCCATGAAAAAAAATATCTCTAAGTCAAATTTTTATAGATATTCAACCCAATTTATTTGCATAAGAGTTTATCCCCACTAAGAGATGATATACTACAAGCTCTTATTGTCTGTATAAACAAAAAAAACTCTCACTAAAAATATAGTGTCTCCACCTTTTCAAGGCATGATCCACAACATCTAACTCTAGATCATTTGTAGGGTAGTTCTTCTCATGAGGTCACACTTGAAAAGGCCCATAAGAATCTTCATAATATCTATATAGGAAAATAGCTCTCAAACCAACACCTAAGTCATCACAACAAACTACATATCTAATACCAAGATCAGGTTAGGTCAAAATACATGTTGATGTAAATCTTCTTTTCAGATCAAGAAAGGCCTCTTCACACTGATCTTCCCATTAAAACTTCAACCTTTTCTTGGAAATACAAGTCATAGGATCTTCTAAATGGAAGAGATATTGAATAAAACCCATGTAGTACCTATCAATACCAAGAAAACTTCTATTCTCAAACACATTAATAGATCATTACCAAGTCATCAATAACTCTATCTTCTTAAGATCAACTAATATTCCCACCTTAGAAACAACATTCCAAAGCAATCTGAACTCTTAGATCCCAAAGTGAGACTTAAAAATCTTTTCATAAATAAGATATTCTCAATGTTTACCCAACCTAATCTCAATGTATCTGTCAGTAATCTATGGTGTTCATGAGTGTATCAGTATATTATCACTAAATACAATGAAAAAATATTCAAGATATGAATAGACAAACCTTTTCATGAGATACATTAACATTGATGTTGTATTCGTCAAACTGAAAGGCATATAAGGAATCTCATATAGTCAATACCTACTCCTAAACGTTGTCTTATGTATGTCTTTTCTCTAGCCCATAGTTAGTGTCAACCTGATCAAAAGTCAATATTAGAGAACCACTCATCTCCCCTAAACGGATCAAATAAATCATCAATCCAAGAAAATGGTTAATTGTTTTCACATCCTGACCTGATTTATCTTTCTATAGTCCATTCATGTCCAAAGGCTTCCATCCACATTTTTATCAAACCAAACTAAATTTCCCAAATGAGAAGTGAACATTCAGATAAATCCATTCTCTTTTATATCCTCAAGTTTTACCTTAAATTCCTTTAACATGGTTAGTTTCATATGATATGAAGGGATCAATATAGTCTATTATCCTTGAATGACTTTGATAATGACTTCATTTACCCTTTCATTATAAAGTCCTGAGAAATCATCTGTAATTACATAATGATAATGATGCACCATCAGAAGAAAAAGGGAGGTAGTTTCTATATGATCTACCAAAAATACCATGCTCGTTACCTATTCTATAATATCCCAAAAATAACTTAGGTATAGACCAATTTTTCCTTTTCAAACAACCCATTCATTTGTCAAAGAAAAATTTTCCACCTTGGGTGTTGTAAAGGAAACTCAACTCAAGTAGTAGTTGATGTGTTCTTGATAACTATCCAATGATTCCATGATAAAAACACATCAAATATATTCATCTATAAGATCATAAATTACCATAAATGTCCATAACTAAAAACTAATATAGGAATAATTGTAAATATAAAAAAAATGTCTTCCATATTCTCTAATGGTGCATCAATAGAATCCAATTTAAAAGGAAACTTAACTAGTAAGTCTATCCTCACAATGACATGAGCAGATATAAAAGAATAAGAAGCTTCAGTATAAAAAATTGTAGTTAAAAGGATAGAGGTAATCTAAAATATACTTATAACTATAGAAGGTAACTCTAAACCATCAGGTGTAACTAATAACCTAACACCCACTCTACTTACATTGATCCAATGAATTTTTCCTCGAGAACCCTGGTCTGGATGATACACCATCCCATGCAGAATTTGGTCCTTCTTTTGAGATCCCATTTCAGTTCTATAACTTGCAACCCATGCCTTCGAAAAAACTATGTGGTGACCCAACAATAGTTCCCTAGAATCGAAAATTTTAAGATACCCCATCTCTCATCATTAATAACACTTGTTATTAGATTAAGCGAAAAAAATTGTGATAGTTTTTTCTCTAACCAAAATTGAAGCACAAGGTGACACCTCCTTTTATAAAGGGTGTGGAAGAAATATTTCTCTACTCTGACTACCTAATACTAGCCTACCATGCCTCCTAATCCTATCAATTCATACCATCAGAAAAGGTTCTCACTACATCATGAGGATTCTTTCTCATTGGATCACCAAGGGCTGAAATAAGGCATGTTTCACTTTCCTTATCTAGATGCTTCTCAATCATCATATCCTTGCATAGAACCTCAAAATAAGTCTTTAGGTAGCTCCAGACATGGTTCCCCAAATCTGGTAGAAGTTGGATATTTAACTTCAAGTCCTTCTCTTCCTCGTTACCAACTAAAATAGGAGTCAATCAAAGAAAATCCATGAAACAAATATAATATTAAGGCATTGAAATATTCTTCTATTGAAACACTTTATACTCTATATACTAATACATATTCATTTTATCATGGAAAAATTCCTCAAAGAAGAGATCCATGATTTTCTCCCAAGTTATATCCTCAAGACGTTCTTTCTAGTTTATGACACCCCACCACATCCTTGTGGTTCCTTGAAGTATAAAAGAATCCATATTATCATGTTGATCCTCCAGAGTATCCACAAGATCAAAGATTCATTCCCTAATATCAATCCAATACTAAGTTTCCTATGTTTCTATAGTACATTAGAATTGTTGGGGTTGTTGAATCTAGAAATACATTGAATAATTGACTATCTTACTACGATCCCATATTCCTTGAACATGAAATATCTAAAAGACTCACGGCTAAAGTTGTCCTGCTTACTGAACCACTAGAGTGGGTGAAAGACCATGCTAAATTGCATCCTCTTATACATCTAGTGGTATAATAGGAACTTCTTCACTATGTGGGGGAGTTATAACACACTTCCCTAGGATATCCCATAAGATGCTTTCATGGTGGAACAATCTAAAATTCAAAAAAAAATACATATAAATTCTTATAATATATCACATAAGGTAAAAAACACATGTAATTTATAATAATACCCATTTTAATTCTATTGGAATACATATCTGAGGAGGCTACCTACATCCACAAGGTAAAACCCCCTTAGCACTACCCAAAGCCTACTCAAGTATCCATTACATTAACACATCCACAATCATATATATATATATACCCACACACATAACATTGCATGTTTTCTTAATTTATTAAAATTATAGTAAAATTATATCAAAGGAGGAAATATCACATGTTATCAATGAAACATAATTAATTGAACTAATATGTATGATAATAAATCATATGCATGATATGTAAACCTACATTCCTAATCATGATGTATGAACACACCAAAATCTCATTAATTTTAATGGAAAATGGTAATTAAGATCAGAATGAAACTATAATACCACAATTTCTAAAAGAAATTCCATCACTAGAAACTCGAAGGCATATAACATAATAGTTATCGAGGAACATACATGACTACCCTACCCAAGATCTACAAATCATGTCTCCATTATACCATGACCACACACAATCATCAATAAAAGAAAAAAAACTCCTTTGATACAACTTTGTAAACCCACGAACTGAATCACCTGGTCCCATTCGGAGTGTCATACCTCGTGCACACCTCCCCATATGTAAGAGGGTCATCATTAAAAAAATGGTATAAATACTAATTTTGAGAGACTATTCTACTATAAACAATATTTTTATGCAAGAATAACTACAAAGTATAAGTAAACATACCAGAAAAACACATCTAAACTAAAGGAATGTCTTCATGCTATAATAAATGGCATCCAAGTCATGCAATATAAACCAAAAGAATCATAATATGTAATGTAAACCAAATAATTATGAAAAAATAAAATAAAAAAAACATTGTATCAATGATCTATATTCCATCTTCATATTGCCTTTATCCTCCATGCTCTACTTGATCCACTCCCTAATGCAGGGTCCTTGCCATTAGCTCAATCTCTAACCATGAAATATTGATATGATTTAAGATTCCCATGTATGGTTTGAGTATAAACCATGTATGATACCACTAATGAATCCTTATCATAAATTATATATATATAGGTTAATTCTATAAAGGAAATTAAATGCACAAATAAGAAACCAAACATATGTAAGGAACTTGTGTGCTGACTAGACTTTCATAAACCACAATTATATCTGATTCTACACCATGTTAAAGGAAATTTATCAAAAATCATCACATTTCAGATAAGGACATAAGTCCAATTCATTTCTATGATCATCCCTCATTACCAATAAATCCTCGGGTCAAGCCACAAGGTTGTCACACCACTGGACTAGCCTCAATTAATTCCATAAGGCCCCCACGCCCCTTCCTATTATAGGTTAGGACACTTGACTGACACACCCCATACTCTATCTTGTGTTTGAACACATGTCCATTGTTCCCCTACCTCAACTAGGTCGATTAATAATATCATAACACCCTATACTCTATCTTAGGTCATGCCATATGGTCATCATACCTCTTCCTCTATCTCAGGTCACACCATAAGTTCATTATACCATTTTCCTATCTCTAAGTCTCATCATCATCATCGCACATTTCACTTGAACATTATCTATCTCTAAGTGATAACCAAGTCATTATGATCCCTCTTATCACTTTTATACCTTGTGTAAACCTCCACCGACCAAGAATTCATACAAAATAGGTTATTTTATAGAAATTCACAATCATGAAACATAATCCATAGGTATCCCAGGCCAATCACTCACACAATATGAAAATATAAAGTGTAAAATATCACATTATGTTTTTCTTAGCTTTGAATACACACAAATTTCAATCATTCTAATCAACTTTATACAAAGGTCATATATGTATTGAACTTATTACCTTAATAGTCTAGATGCCCAATACTAATAATTTATACTCGAATCAATCATGTACACCAATGATTTATAAAACCATCACTAATTCATCACATGTGGGTTATAGAATCAAGATCCAAGAATACTAACATGGTAAGAATGTGAATTTTTTTATTCATTCCCAATAAGACCCACCACCACCAACTGATATAGAGTAAATCAATGAAATGTGGAAATTATCTATATATTTTATCCTATCCATTGATAAATTGATAATACCTTATTAGATAACAATATAATTCATAGATCCAGTCATGACATCCTTGATCTATGATTCATTCCAAGAAAAGGAGAAGAGATTTAGAACAAATGTGAAGAATTGAAGATTAATGACCTATTAACATGAATTCTCATTGGATAAGGTCTCTAGATCCACTTTAATTAGAGTTAAAATGTAGAGGAATCCTAAGAAATATCCATTTGAGTCCCTGGGTTTGAGATCCCTTGCTGTAAGAGGAAGATTGATGGGTTTTAGGGGGTTTTAGGTTAAATTTAGAATTTTTAGATTAATTAAAACAATGTGCACGTTTTATTCTTGCATTTTACCACACTAGGTTCCCATCATGTGAGGATCAATACCTCTTCATGGAACCTACATGATTTGGTAAACTATGTGTCAACCATGATTTGTACTTTTTTCAAGTTATATGATTTTCAAGGTGATGTTTCATGGTTACCTCTAACCATGTGCCAACCATGTTCCATACACATACCCTCTCCAACAAGCCTAATAATTTATTTTGGAGAAATTCATGTTTTTCTCAAAACATTCTCAAAATGTGAACCCACATAAAATATTATAAAACCCTCCATAATCATCTAGAATTTATAAAATACTTTAACCAAACAAATAATAATCGAAAAAAACTTAAATAATGTCCTAAATCAAGGAATAAAGAACCTGGAAAGTCTCGCTTATTAGAATCCCCCCCCCCCTCTAAATAATTCTTATCCTTGAGAAGTGACTCTAGAGGTCCTTCTAAAAAAAACTAGTTTGTTGATCCCATATGTCTAATTTCCACACTAAATTCTCCTCTTGGATGTGTTTTCTCTTCCATAGAACACGAAAAGTTGGTGTCATCTTTCCCTTAAGCACTTTCTTTCTCTATTCCAAAATTTTCTTCGGTCTCTCCAAAAATGATGCAACTGGCTCAAACTCAACATTTATATTATAAACCACATAAATAGTATCAGTTTCATACCACCAATGTTATGAAACAAGGAACTTTTTATGCATACATGGATACTATTGGGGAATATCCAAATATTAAGCCTCTAATCTGATACGGTTGATGATTTCAAAGGGTCACACAAACCGTGTTGCCAAATTACCCTACTTCTGCAATCATCGATGACCCAAATGAAGTGACACCCATAAGAAAACTTGGTCACCCATGATGAACTCCAATGGTCATATCCTTCTATTGGGATATGATATCTGCCTACTATGAGTAGAAACCAGCCGCTTCTGAATCAATTAAACCATATCAAAGGTCTTATACACTTTACTCAAAAAAATAACATCTACACCACCTACCACATACCCACATAGTGGAAAATTATACAGGTGACTATAAATAGATTAAAATAGTGTCATCTGAATCAATGACCATAAAATATTATTTTTGGAAAACTATATTAAGTATATATGATCATCTCATTCCCCCACTGAAATCTAGGATGCATTCCAAAATAATATCCTTTTAAATTAAGATTTTTATACCTAACTTCATATCATTCTATAGATGATATGTCATAATCAGTATCAACTAAGTCCCCATATACTTCTATAATACATTCTAAAATAAAAATGAAAAAAGTTGTGTCTATATCTAATATATTACTTTAAATAAATCCATAAAGTCATACAATCTCACTAAAATTTATTTTTATCAACTCATCATTAGAAACATTCTCTCATATCAGAAAAAAAATGTTCCATATTCTACATATAAAAATTTAAAACCCACATAGCATATTGGACTCTCTAAGTCATAGGAAAACCCATAAAAATTCGATCATAACCTCATCCCACTTCTACAATGTCATGACTAGACCCATTGGGACCTGCCTGGATGGCAGAAGGTCAAGCCACAACTACCCCAATCCCTCCTCCAAAGGTTAGGGTCTAGTGACTAGTTTCAAAAGGCATAAATAAAATGGGATGAATTTGCCTAATGTTCCAGTATACATTCACCCATACATCTCCATATAGAATTACAAAGGAATAAATATAAAAGATAGTAAAGTCTAGTGTAAAAACCATGCATGCAAAAACCTCTAGGGAATATAAAATAGTATGACCTCATGATCTAAAAATTAAAGGGGAAAAATACATGCCCAACAAGAAAATATTCCCCAACTTCAAAATAACTTGAATGTAAATTATGAGAGATCCCAACACTAAATATCCATGTCTTGACTACCATATGTGGTAAAATACACTAGGGTATCCCTATAATCCTCTAAAATCATTGTCGACCTATCCTTTGTCTATATAATACATAACATATGTGGGAAAATCCCATGTATGGGCAAGCATATACATACCCAATAGGATGCCTTGAAAAATGGAAGGGGATCAATATAAGACACGATAAGAATAGAAAACTCAACCCATAGTATGATAGAAATGAAACCCAAAAAAAGATATATATATATATATATATATATATATATATAATAATAATAAAATAATCCCATATGATAGAAAAATGTGATCTACATCTCATAGCCTAGCCCCAGAAAAGAGTATTCCAATGGTTCTAAAGGCTCATAAATGGTTCCCATCATCTCACTTGTTTTTCTGAAGAGTAAACATGTGGACCCACACCTCTCCATAGTTCCTCACAATCAAATTAGCATAATATATAAGTTGAGGAACCATTCTCTAGTATGACGAGGGGGTTACACTCAATAAGTAGATAGATGATCCATGCCCTAGACCATCAGGGTCGGTTTCACTCTATATGTAGAGGAATCATTCCCTAACACAGTATGAGGTTTCCACTATATAGATAGAGGACACATGACCTAATACAGCAGGAGGGTTCCACTCTGTAGATGGATAAAAGACCCACACCCTGATCCATTAGGGGGGGTTCCACTTTGTGGATAGAGGACCCATGCCCTATCCTAACAAGAGGGTTTTACATTGTGAATAGGGGACTCATACTCTATCCCAGAAAAAGGGTTACACTATATTGATAGAGAAAATATACCCTACCCTACCATTATGGTTCAACTCTATGGATAGAGGACCCATTCCTTGTCCTAGCATGAGGGTTCCACTCTGATAATCTTTTCTGATCATTTCCATCATCCAGCACCGCCTAAAGAATTTTCTTGCTTGGAATATATCATATCCTATATCAAAATATCCTATGAAGGATCCATCATGTTTAACATAAAAACACTTAGGATAAGATACTCAAATTCTAAAATATGAGTCTAAAAGATGGATAAATGAGATGTATAATTTTCCTTTAAAATATAATACATAATGTGTATGGGGTCTACACAGCATGTGTTCCCACTTCACTGCATAGTCAAGTCCTTTCCATAAAATGTATCATTATCCGTGTATTACTACATGAAATTTAAGGGTACAAAATGGTGTGTCTTGACCACCCAAATATGAGCCATACTATTTTGGGCGTGCCCATGTCCTCCAGGACATGTCCGTGTACATTGGACATGTGTTAGTATATGTTGTTCCCCATATGGCGCCTAGAATTTTAGGGTGTGGTTGGAACTCCCCATGTGTCACATGCCCAATAACATGCACTCGTTGAATTACATGACATGTCTCTTGACATACATGATGTGTTGGGAAACATGGGATCTTGGGCGTGTACCCTCTGTACATGCCAACCCATATAGATAAAATTTATATGGTGTGTGGTCCATCCACACATCATTTCATATTAAAATCGAACAAAAAAACCCTTGATGTCACAGAAACTAGAATACATAGTGTATGTCCATCCCCATACATGTCGTGTAGTCTAGATTTCCATAAAAAGTAAGATATTTCATGTTAATCCTAGATTCATGCCCAAAATTGTCATTCTTAGTCATTGACCACTTGAGAACTTACTAAACATTGGTAACATCATCATATATATATTTTCATTCCTCTGGTGGTCAAAAATTAGATCTCGAATCACCACTCAAAGCCTTCATCACCTCGTATCCTTCATGTTTCCACTGCCTCTCATTCCCAGATCCTATATCCAAAGGAATCATCACCCATATCCCGCACAGATTCATGATCCGTACTCAAAATTCAATCTCATTCATCACATGCATATTTTCCATGAATCTTAGGGTTCGATCATGCTAGAATCCACCCAAAAAAGTCGAATCGTGACCCTGTAGGCCAATGGTGAAAAGCATACAGAATGATGGGGGGAAGCACCAATATCAAAATTGAATCAATCATTGGGAAATCATTCTTGTCCAAAAAATATAAATCATGGATGTTCATGGTGATAAACATAGAATAATAAAGAATGAATTGAATAAAATTTTAATTCGATTCCAACATCATAATTTGAAGGTTCAATTAACTGATGATCAAACAAAATAGATTTGATCATGCAAAATATTTTAATAATAAGGGATGAAATAGAAAATGATAAGTCTTAGATTGATATTGGACCATTATTTGGTGATGAACGTTGTTTCCAATGATAAAGAAGACATGTTGTGATTACTTTACCTTAATTAACTTTGATTCAGTTGTCATTCATCATCTAATCTCAATCCACCAATGATAATTGTAGGTAATTTCTTCCAAAAATCCTAGGGATATGTGAATGACCCTAGAGATTTTCCATAACAACATATTTATAGAGGTTTAATTAGTTTAGGTCATTTATTTCAAAATAAATAATTTAATTATTTATTTAATTAAATGCAGCCTCTAATAGAGGCCTCTATCAAACATCCCATGCTGATAATTATGAGGTCACTCCTAGGGTAAACCTCACACTCTTAATTAAATTGTGTTCACATATTTATGATCTAATAATTTGCTCAATACATACAAAAAAAATTTCTAAAATTATTTCCATGTGTGATATAAAATGTATTTAATATTCTTATAAAACTAATTTTGGGCTCATCGGGCCTTATAATAATGCATTGTCTCAGCTCCTAGTTCTAAAAATATTCCATGATATATCTCAAATTAATAAAAGAGAAAAAAGGGTCTACAAATTATTCCCTCATTTAATATTTTAATCCTCAAAAATTAAAAACAAAGTAAAAAAGGTGTAGTTACTGAGTCCGCATTTGGATCCCCTTCTCTTAAGAGTTCTCCTACATGCTCTCACGTTTCCACTACACACGAACCAAGGGAATGGCTCATCCATGTCGGATCCTCTCCTCCTAATCCAAGATAGATACCAGGTACTCATAGAATTTTTCTCCATCCTCAACGTCCAACTCTCCCCAGTAAATAAAATTCATAAGATCGTGCACGTATCTTCTCACCTGTGACATGTGGAAGATGTCATGAACCCACTCCAATAGTAGTGCTAATTCAAGGTAGTAATCAAACTTGATAACCCTTTGTACGATCATGAATGGCCGAATGAACCTTGGGGATACCATGCCTCTCCATACAAATCTTTTCAATCCTCTCCATGGGGAGAATCTAAGGAAAACATGGTCTCTCTAATATAACACCAAGGGCCAATGGCATCGATCGACATAGATCACCTATACCTTCTCTATTGTTTCCTGCACCATCTCTATCCTGATAATAGATGCCTCACTTGTGTCATTATAGAATAAGGTTAACCTATAGGGTCTCCTATACAGGTTCTCAAAAGTTTCCATGTCAATAGTAGAGTGATAGCTATTATTATAAGAAAAATCCACCGAGGGTAAGTGATCCTACCAACTCTAGACGAAGTTTAACATGAAATCCCCCTGCATTTTCTTCATCACTAGGATGGTGGAATTAGTGTACCCATCTATTTGGGGTTCAAAGGTGGTAATTATCCTCATATAGGTCCTGAATTCCTCTTTTAGGCCTCTCCATAATCATGAAGTGAACCATGCATTATGATTAGAGACTATCATCGAGGGAACCCCATGAAGGTGTAAAATCTCCTGAATGTACAACTACCCCAAACCCTCCAAAAAACTCTTCTCCCTTATAGAAAGGAATTTTACATATATATAATTTGTTCAACTATAACTCAGTTGGAGTCATGGCCTCTCTCTTTCTATGGAATCCCTATCACAAATCCCATGGATATGTCACCTCATTTTCAATCTAGGATCTCAATAGGCTACAAAAACCCTACCAAAAGTTGGATCTCATCCTTCACATGTTAACATGTGAGGCACTGAGAGATGTACTCATCCATGTTCCACCTCATTTCATCCAATGAATACTATTTCTAATGGTCTCTACACATATTTTCTAAACTAGGATGTATGCCTAAAGTATAAGTGTGAAACTCCCTCATTACATCCTCTTATATCATGACTTGGACCACCATCCATACCAATAATAGGATAATGTGAATCCCTCCTTTAGAAAATTCATCTGGTGGGTCTTCTAAGGATATATGGTCACATAGAACCTCACAGTCGATGTCTCTCAACTAATCCTCCATCACACATTGAAGAAGAGTATAATTCAACACCATATATTGACTAAAATCTTACCCTCCTCCTCAACTAGTGTCAACTGTAAGGAAGACAACTGCTCAGATGCATCTTCCACCATGAGAGAATGAAACTTCTTACTAAGGGAATATTAGAAAAAATTTCAATTTCTATAAGTATATATTATCCCAAAGTTATAGTCCTATAGTAAATCAAACCATCACCTTTATCTCAGGTTCATGTCTCTCTACATGATGGCATACCTAAGACTCTGATGGTCTGAGTAAACAACAAAGTGATATCCCAAAAAATAGTGCCTCCACATCCTCATAACAAATACTACCTTTTATAACTCTTGGTCATTAGTCACATAGTCGTTATCTTGGGGTCTCAACTACCTTAACCTATATGTGATTTCTACCTAACTCTAAATGAACACATAGATGAGCCCAAATACAAAGGAATATTAATACAAAACATACTCTAATCCCTCCTCGAGTAATCTCAAAATAGGATAAATCATAAGCCTCATCCTCAAATCCTAAAATTCTATATAGTACTACAAAATCTAGGTAAACAAATACCCTTTTAGTATTAGGGTGGTCGAAGGGGCTATAATATTGGATAATTCTACCACGAACCTCATGTAGTACCCTACCAAGACCAGAAAACTCCAACCTTTGACATGATCTTAGGTGGATCCCAAGCAATCACATCATCAATATTTATCAGGTATAATACTAATCCATTCTCATAAATGACATTATCCAAAAATTGAACCTCAAATATTTATAAATGACAATTCAATAGATTAACATAAATATGGTTCTACCAAATCAAGTCTAGGACCATCCTCAAATGATTTTCATGATCATCTAATGAATAATAGTTGATGTGTATGTCATCAATGAAGAAAAAAACATTCCTAGTAGGTATGGATGATCTGGTTCATTAGATACATAAATAGAGAAGGGGAAATAGTCACACTAAAAGGAATCACTAGTAACTCATAATGTTTTTTGAGACATCAGAAAGCCAGATTAAAAATATCAACCTCATGAACTCTCAACTGGTGGTATAAGGACTTGAGATAAATCTTAAATAACAATCTTTGTCCTTGAAACTGATCAAAGAGGTAATCAATCCTTGGAAAGGGATACTTTTTATTTATCATGGCCTAGTTTAGGAGACATTAATCAACACAAATCCAAAATTTCTCATCCTATTTTTTACAAACAAAACTGGAGAGACCCATAGAGATACATTGGGTCTAATAAATCCCTTCTCTTGAAGGTCCTCTAACTACACCCTCAATACCCAAAGATCGATAGGGACCATCCAATATGCTACAAAATATATTGGACCCATCCTGAGGTGAAGTCAATGAAAAACACCATCTATAACCTTAGAGGTAGTCCTAGAACATATCCATAAAATATATACCAAAAAACCTCCATGACTGAAGGAATCCAGAAGAATGAAGATCCTATTGAGCCAAGGGATAAACTCAATAATTGTTAGGTGATGGGTTGTGCCTTCTTGACTTCATAACCCACGCATTCTTCCATGATATCTCTCTTACCCATAAAGGAGAATCTTGTCCCATATTTATGAATGTATCTGACTCATCTATAGTGATAGTCAATATGGGATTAGATCAATGAAATCTAGTACATACCTGAGATGGATTTATATGGTTTCATAATGATGACTAAGAGGTCCCATGAGAAACTCTATCCACCATTCTATAGTTCATACTACTAGAAGAAAGATGATAACGAAGAAGAATTTCTTGTAGGAACCTCAATAAAAACCTTATGAGATAACTTCTTGAGTGGGAGCATTGGATCTCACACTAGGAGTAAAGAGATGAAGTAATGAATCGCAAATGAGTTAACTAGTAATGAAGTAAGAGTTATATAAATATAGATCATACCTCTAATAATATCATGAGTTGTTCGGTGATATGCCTTTATATCTTACAGCTTCCCATAGCCCCGACTACCTTCTCTCCGAGTTTGATATCTTCCATCTGGGGGTGGTGGTGGAAATAACTAATGACATCATCCACCACCACCAGATACTCATGTGTGAGCCCCACCTACACCTCTACAATCTCTACCTCCCTATGGGATTCCCTAGACATGCCTAGGAGATCCATGGTCATGGAGCTACCTCTACTTTGTTGGTCCATCTGAAATCTATTAACCCAACTCAGCATGTCGAGTTGGGAAATTATGTGCCCGATGACCTCACTCATCACATGAATAACATTTCCTCTCTCTATAATTCCCTGTTAATTGAAAAATTTGTTGTGCCACATGACCACATGCCTAATTATGGTCATGATAAGATCTATTGTGCTAAGATCCTTCTAATTGGAATCTGGTAAATGCTGTAGAAAACTCATCCATATGACACCCATATCCAGCTCCAGTTTCATGTCACCCTTCATATAGGAAGGTCTACATCAATAGTTCCTTCTCTAACACTCTATCATATGTTGGAATTCACAATGGTACCACACTAGAATGGATGTCTCTGTAGAGAAAATTCTCAAACTTCTACACCTAGAAGCTAAATAATTTCAAGGGAGTATTGTGTAAGGTCATTAAACCTCATGGAATACTCACCAATTGTCATCCCTCCCTACTATAACGCTAAAATATCTTGAATCTAGACTAATCACAAGCAAGAGGGTTAATACTCCTCATGAAATAACTATTGTAAGTAAGACCACATTAGTGCTTACTAATATTGATTATGCATGACTAATCTCTACCAACTCCCAACTACTCTATAGAAAAGGATGGCTTCTAGAGCAACCATCTAATTAGTTAGGGTTTGAAAAAGTATAAAAACTAATATCTTTCACTCAATACAATCTCCTGCTACCAAAGGATCTAGCTCACAGTGGATCCTTAGCAGCCTCTGGTGCTGGAACATGTGGAGTGATCTTAGCCTACATGCATTCTTAGTTGGTATAATATACACATTGATAGGTGAGGGGTGATTCTACCTACCCACCTAGTGGAAATATCTGACATGATTACTCTCAAATGATGCCTCATAACTCATCGGACTATATTCATGATCCTAAATCAGTAACCTTGATGTCTACCTTCATGAAGGAACCATGACAATTTAATTAAGATGTACCATGGTCAAATGAGAATTTTTATATGCGGAGTAGACTCAAGAAGAAAAATTAAAAGTGTCAAACATATATGATGCATGTACCAAAGTTCTCTAAAACCAATGTCTCAATATATTGAGTCAACACATTGGTAGTCAGAGCCATGTTGAATAGGAATTTCATCCATCTTACCAACTCTGGGTTCCCTGACCTAAAAGCCGCACTTGAGACACTTTGACATCGTTACCCTAATATTACATCCAAACCTAACTAGGGTACATAACTCCAATCATTTTCCAAAGTTCTAACCACCTCTTATACCAATTTGTCATGAACCGACCCACCGGGGCTGATCGGGATAGCAAAAGGTTGAGACGAAACTAAACCAAGCATGCCTTCAGAGGCTAGGGGATAGTGACCAGAACCAAAAGGTATAGCTAAAATGAGAGTATTTTTCCTAAATTACTTGTACGCCAACACCCATCCATCTCCATATATAAGTGCAAAGAGATAAATAAAAAACAGTAACATCTAGAGTAGAAACCACACATGAAAAAATCATTAGGGATTACAAATGACTATGATAGCATAATCTGAAAAGTAAAGGGGAAAAATACACACCCAAAATGAAAAGATATCTCAAACTGAAAATAACTATAAAAGTAAATGATAATAGTTCCTAGCTCCAAATATCCTATCCTGACCACCATATGTGGTCAAATTAACTGGGGTATCCCTATGCTATGAAATTTTCATTGACTTGTTTTTCATATGAAAAAGACAGAACATGTGCAGGAAAATCCCATGTAGGGTGAGTATATACATACCTAGTTGGACACCTCAAAAACTAGAGGGGGTAAATAAAATACATTATATGAGTTGAAAGGTCAAACAACTGAAAGATCTAAATAAAAACTAAAAATAATTAAATATATATATACTCATAAAAACTCAAGAAAGATAGAAAGGGGATATCCATCTCATATCCCATCCTAAGAAATGATTCTACCAATAGTTCTAAAGGCCCATCAATGATGCCCATCATCTTGCATGCCTGTTTGAAGAGTAACTATGTAGATACACACCTCTCCACTATAGAGAAAACTCTAGGTGGAAATATATATATATATATACATATATATATGTATATATATATATATATATGACCCATTCCATGGTATAACAGGAGGGTTCCACTCATTAGATATATATAGGAACTATACCCTAGTTTTTATGGGAGGTTACACACTATAGATATAAGACATGTTCCCTGGCATAGAAATAGGGTTCTACTCTATAGATATATGATCCATGCCCTGACACATCATAAGGTTTCAACTCTGTTTATGGATAGATGACCCATTCCCTAATCCATAACGAGGGCTCCACTATAGGGATAGAGGACCCATGACCTGTTCTAGAAAGAGGGTTTCACTTTATGGACAGAGGAATCATACCCAATTCCATAAAGAGGGTTCCACTCTACGGATAGTGGACCCACACCCTTTGTGAGAACAAGGGATCCACTCTATGGATATAAGATCCATGCTCTATCCCATCCAGAGGGTTCTACTCTAAATATTGTGCCTGGTCATTATTGTCATCAAGGACCACCAAAAGAAGTGTCACACTTAGATTATCTTTCATCATATCTAAAAATACACTACAAAGGCCACCATCATGAACTATAGGGAAAAAACATGGGATAGGATACTCATGGGACAAAATACAAGTCCAAAGGTAGGAGATATAAGTGGTATAAGTTTCCTAAAAAAGGAATCACATAGCGTGTAAGGGGTCCAAATGGTGTGTGGACACACTCCTTTTTCTTATGGTGTTCTCTCCAACACATGGCTCATTGGACATGTAGTACTACAAGTGTATAAGGGAACTGCATGGTGTGTCTCAACCACTGGGTCTTAAACCGTGCTCCAATGGCCATGTATGGGCCCTTCGGGTCAAGTCTATGTACACAGACCATGTTTTTGTACATAGTGTTCCCCTAGTAACACGTGGAGTTTCGGGGTCAGGCCATAACTCGGCGTGAGCCACTGGACCAAGCCCATGTACTCTGAAAAGTACACAAAATGTCTCTTGATGTATAAGGTGTGTGGGGTCACATGGTATCCTGAGAATATACCCTCTATACATGTCGATCCAGGATGCTAGGGGTTACATGGCTTTGGGTCCCTCCACATGGAATGTCTTGTTTAACTCCAACATGAAACCCTATCCACCATAGAAACTCGACAATAAGGCATGTGTTCACCCCCATACATGTCATGTTGTTTGGATTTTCACATAAAGTCAAATATGTAGTGGTGGTCCAAGATCCATTCTTGATTCCACATTTTCATGTTTTTGAACACTCAATATACAATGAAGATGAGGGTAACATCATTGTCTATTGATTTTTGTCTCTCTGGTGGTCAGAAATCAGATCTTGAACCACCACTCATAGCCACCACCACCTCTTACACTTATTTTTATTGATAATTATAGGTACCTGATCATAGAACCATTTGAAAAATCACTCATATCCTAAAAATAATCTAGATCCATCAATAAAATTATATCACTTTCATTGAATTAAGATATTCCATGAATTTTGGGGTTTAATCGGACTTGAATCTGACTTGAAAGGTCGAACAATGACTTCGTAGGGAAACAGAAAAGGATACCAAGAAAAATGGAGGTAAAGAACCTATAAAAAAGGTGAATCAATTGTTGGAAAATATTTCTTGGCCAATGAGCATTAATTGAGGATGATTGGGTGAGAAACATGGCATAATCAAGAACAAATTGAATAAAAATTTATTTTGATTCCAACAGAATCATGTGAAGGTTCAACTAAATGTGTATAAAATAAAATAGATTTGATCATTCACAATATTTTAATCACATGGAAAGAAACTATAAATGATCAGTTCTACCTCAAGATTGGATCATTCGTTGGTGAAGAACATAGTTTCCAATGATAGAAATGACCCATTTTGTTTGTTTCACCTCTATTCATATTGATCTGGATGTCAGTCGTCATATAGTATAAATCTTCTAATGAATGTTAGTGTAACGTCCTTTCAAAAATCATACGGTTATACAGCTCACCATTTCAATTTGTCATAATAGCATATTTATAGAGGTTTAAGTGTTTTAGGTCATGTAATTCAACCTCATGCTCTTGGTAAGACTCGAAATTTCATCTATAAATGCATTATTATAGTCCCGTAAAATTAGAGTTTCATCAATATGGACTTACTCCACGATTATTTGATCTAGGATTCCCCAACTGTAGGGTATAATAACCTATATTATAGAATTTTCTTCCATAGTGAGTCCATATTCCTCATTTAGTTGATGCTAGATAAAAGTATGATTTGTTATAAAAATGAGATTCCATTATCAAAAAAATTAATATGTGCAGTATGTGAGAAAAGAAAATCCATACCAAATATAACATTAAATTCAACCATGGGTGGAAGAAGTAGTTTATTATCCCTATTTTTCATTGAGTTATAGATCCTTCAAATTTCATTCTAAACCTTTTCTTTTATATTAATGGAAATTCCTAAGGAGACCATAGAGGTATCATGAGCTTTTTGGATTGGTTCAGGCCTAAATTTCTAGGTTTTCAGAGTAATGAGTGAGGTGAATAGTTATTGAATGGTATTAGTAACTATGATACTCAATTCTATGGCCTTGTAAAGGGATCACAGTTAGGAAAACTAAGAAATAAGGGATGCATAGTCGTGTGAAACCTACAAAAACCTCTTGGAGGACTATGTAGAGTTTGAAAAAAATTTGTGTAACTATGCATTGAACCATGTGATGTGGTGAATTTTTATATTAGACATGAATGACCTACACACGATTGTCTAACTGTGTGCCTTGGCCCTGTGATGTGTGACCTCCCATGAAAAAGAGGTCATATGATCAGCACACGGTCTGACAACCCGTGTGTCAAAAACATTCTCTCCTTTAAAAAGGGTTAATTTATCATTTTTTACCATGTTTACTTTAACCTTACATACTTCCTTTATTCTCCAAATTCGTTAATAAAACCCCACCAAGAGAGGGCTCCCTTCCTCCCTCACCTAGATTTTGAGAGATCTCCCTTATCCTGTGTTCGATTTGAACATTATTTTTCATGTTGGATCACCCTCAATAATTTTTATAGTTTCTAAAATTTATCTCATTTTAGATAAAATAAGAGGATAATAATGGATGAGTAGTATTATAGCCATATAATGAAATTGGTCTTGTAATTTTCTCTAAATTTATAGTTTTTTATATCTTGGATCATTGTGTTGCACACTATACTTTCCACGTGTTTCTCTTAAAATGAAGAATACCTTCTATAAATTTACTAGACCATGGCCTTGATGATATTTATCCCCTTTAACATATTTATAGTTTAATGAAATCAACTTGAACTACCACAATAGGTGGTTTCTTCTAAATTCCAATGACTAATGTTCTTTTCCTGTGACTATACCACCCCTTAGGTGAGTTGATCTTGCCACTTGTTAATTGCAACCATAATTGAAATAAATTGATTCAAATATAAAATGTTTACTCAAATGGACCTCTTTATCACATGTTAGTGAAATGATTAAATGTCAAAAATAAAATATAGAAAGGCATGGATGTTTCTTATGTTGTTCTTTATTACTCATAAATGGGATGGTCCAATATAGTTAAATAAATTTATAAATGGAATGGATACTAACATGGCCTTTTAACCACTTACTATATTATATATTGGGAGATACCTTGGTTTTGATATGAATTTAATTGGATGGTATTATAGGAAATTGTTACATACATGAAATGTAAAGTGTGTCGAAAATTCATATGAATCTTGACCACTTATATTATTCCTTGGGTGATACTTCGGCATTGATACATACCGCCTTGAAATTTCTCAAAGGAAAAATACAATTATATTATGTTTAACTTTGGTCATGGAGATGGATCACAATAAATTTGTTTCATTCCATAGTGGATACTTGGATTTATAATATGAAATTCCTTTAATGGGATCATAGGGAACCATTTGGTTCATAGATATGACAACTAAGTGAAATGTCACCCTAGAGTTTGTTCAATGTCTTATTTATATTAATGTCTCGGCGCAGCACCGAAATTTCACTCTCTTCTAGAAAAAACATTTAATTCCTTGGTTGATCTACTTAGATTCATATTTATGAATACAAACCACCTTATATTATCTTCTTAGGGTCGTATAAATACTAGAACCATGGATAATTAGTAATTGTTCCTAGTTTATGTGTAGACCCCTTATGGTTAAATTCTAAGGGTACACCCATTTGGATTACCCTCAACTGTTATGTTTTAGGATTCTTAGAAACTTGTGATATCCCATATCATTTTTAGTGTATATGGATGTGTTGGTTATATACCTTGATTCTCATCCTTATTTATATAAATTAAATTTCTCAAAGACATTTCAGTGTAGGTTGAGGAAGGTATTATCAGCAAAGTATCCCATTATGAGCCAAATCCCAACATGGGTTATTTACATTAATGCTTTACATTTATTATACTTTAAAATTTGTCATTTTATATTCACAGTATATATAGTATTATATTTTATTTTTTATGGTCTGCTGAGTTTTACTCACACCCTATTCAGGACATCATTTTTTACACGAACATACTTCATGGATGCAATTAGGGATAAAGGGAAGGCCCAACTATGGATGCTTGATTTCTATAATTATTTGGTTCATGGGAGTAGAGAACCTATCTAGTTCATATAATTTTATTGAAGTTAAGGTTTTTTATCTTTTTTACACTTTTTCATAGCATGTATTGTTGTATTTATGCTCCCCATTTTGTATATACATGACATCATCATTTTTTATATGATTTTCTCGGTGTTATTTACGTATTTATTTATCTGGATGATTTACTTACTTTGTATTCATTATACTACTTCCACTATTTTCTATATTATTTATCATTGTTCTCCACTCTGATAAAGGATATATTGTCTCCCCATTGTACCACTGTAGATCCTCATGGCTAGCTGGTAGCCTTTGTCATACGGGGAAGAGTGCATGAAGCCTTATGGATAACTGGGGTCAGTTACCTATGAGTGAATTAGGACTACGATGTTATAAAGAGGTATTATAGGTCTCTTTTCTATACCTTACTATTTTGGTTTGATATACAGAAGATTGGGATGTTTTAGAATTTTCTAATGATCTTATTCTTGGGAGTTGATAACCCACGTATAGGAAAAATGCCACGTTTCCCGGGATGGGTCTTATTGTTCTAGTTTCTTCTGTTACAATAGTATCTATTTTCCCCATTGCGTGACACACATGATTTATGAAATTTTTTATCATAATGGATTTTTATCCTTATCCCAATATAGCAAGGAATAAATGTTCATGCATCATTATAGGCACCTGAAGACTTTTATGTCATGTACATTCCATGCCATGATTATTTTACAGTGTACATTTCCTTTAGTATATTTCAGTTCCATTATTACTATACTGGATATTTTAGTAACATATCTTATAGTAAATGAGAAAATAATTTGTTATATAAAGTGTCTACAAAAACTAAAATGGTGTTTACCTTCATATCTTGATGGAGGCACCTTAACTAACCAATTATCACATGTTTTAGCTATGTAACAATGTCTATACAAGATGAAACCTCAGTTGAAAATTATTAAATGAATTCTAATTAGAATTTAAAATTTTCTTTCTCTATAGATTAGAAATGGAAATCCATATAATGGAATCAACATGTATGGACTTGTTACATCTTGAGATCAAATGTATGATTCTATTTGTAGTTAAATGTATTTAAATTGTAACTTATTAATCTTTAGTATTTATAACTTGGGAATGATGATTCATCTAATTGAACCATTATCTAAATATAAAATTTATTAAATTAGTCCCCATAAATTAATTGGTTTTTATTAAATGGGGATTTTAATTACAACATAAAGTGAATTTTCCTCTATAAATTTCAATTGAAACTCTATATAATAGAACCCATGTGATTGGAACTTAAAATATTACTAATACCTTGGAATTGGATTTGGTTAGTTGGGTTTGTATAATTTGGGAGGTGATCCTGTATACCCATAATATTATCATAAGTTAATCTATTCTTCTCCATTGTTTTATTTTGAGTAATTTTCTTGGAATTGTTGATATATTCCTCCATGATGGCCCGAGGTCGTGGTCTCGAAATGTGGTGATAACTATTCCCCTAAAGTGGTATTACCTAACCCGCTTGTAGTTCCACTAGGGGCGCCTCCTATAATAACACATCTTATTCTTAGACTGGGAATTGAAGCTCATCTAGGAGAGGATTTCTCATGGTTATTAAGTCTATAGAGGGACCTCCACAATATTATCCATCTATGTTATAGTTTACATGGGAGTTCCTACAATAGAATCCACCAAGTTTTTCTATGGACGGTGGACCCTAGGCTACTGATTCAGGGCCGGGGTCTATTCTATATATCTTTAAACATCAGAAGAGGTCTCTGGAAAGGAAGGTAAAGCTCATGGTCTAAAATCATTCTAGATCCACCAATCATTAGTGGGATGTTATAAATCAGGCAGATCAACGTCAGCATATAGTCTAGAGATACTTCCAGACTGCCTTCTATGACTACATATTTTTGGAAACACTATAAGATGATCAAGATATGTAATTTATACACCTTTTTAATGGTATTATTTATGTTATGGAATATTCATATCACTTCACCAAGATTCATAACTTCACATCAACCTTTACTAGTGATAAGTTATCCGGGGAATGACCTTTTGGGGATGGGATCAAGTATTCCATCTAGTCACAGGTGAACATATTCTGACAGGATACCGTGTTTAAGATTGTTAACTAGGACCTTATCACCAACTAAAAATTTATGTAATATGAAGTTATGAGGTATAGTTATTCTTCATGAATACAAGAAATTGGTACATAAAGTGGTAGGAAGTGTCTCTTTGAGGGTTCTCTCCATGAAATAGGTAATCATAGTATACGCATGGGTAGTTATGTTGTATGCCACCAATGTGGGAGACTAGGTCACATAAAGACTTAGTTTTAAAAGGAACCAATTAAGTGTATAACTTGTGGCAGAGTGGGTTATCTTCTAATATTCTACCAAACCTTCCTACCTACTCCCAATGGAAGAGGATCCACACTAGATTTTTATTTTGTAGTAGGATCAGTAGCTCTATTTTGGTCTAAAAGCTATAGTACCATTGTCCATAGAGGATGGGGAGGTGGATGAGGTTAATGAATCCATATAGATGATATGTAGTGACAATAAAATTGAATTTCTCAAGGAGTTTATGTGTTTTCTCAATGTCTTGGATGAGGCTAGTTTCATGTAGTACAACCTGGACTTGAGGATTAGAATATCAAACCCTCTACAGTACGATGTGCACTTTTATTAGCCTCATGTTTAGTATATAAATTGTTTAATATAGGTTCTTCAAACTAATTTGTACCTATAATCATGGAATTTATTAGGCTAAAATTCAGTAATTTGGTGGATTTATGACTTTGGATGATCTGTTGGGAGTACTATCAGAACGTTTACACCAAATCAAGGAGTTCCCTTTCAAGATTAGTGGTAATCATTTATTATGGAAACTTTTTGTCCCTGATATGATAGGATTATATGTCATTAAATGGATGGAAAAATTGGTTCTCTATCATTCCCATATTGATTAATATCTTTAAAGGGTTTCTTTATCATCACATAAGGGTGATAAATTTATTTACAAGGGTGCATGGGATGTATAGGTTAGTGGAGTTGGACCTAAGTATCATGGGTTAATAAGGGTGTAATCCCGAATTTATAGTCTTTTTATAAATAATCAAGGAGTAAAATAATATATCCTACCTCCAATGGTGGAGAAATTCAGATATTTTTTCCCTAATGAGTTTTCCAGAATACCTTCTAAGAGAGATTTAGTTTTCACTAAAAATATTTCTCCAAGACTAGAACCAGTATCCATTCCCCCATATAATATGGCTCCAACTGGGATTTAGGAACTTAGGAGGAATTTAATGGACCTAGAAACCAAATGTCCTATATAACCCAGTATGTGACACCCCATTATGTTCCTTCAAGTATGCCTTACCTTTTGTTTTTTTACTTCCCTTTTTATTTTTGTGTATTTATAGCTTCTCAAGAATGTAGAGATTTTTCTAGGGGAAATGACCAAAAGTTAAGGGATATATTTTGTTTGAATTAATGGAGTCTGGGTATAATTATTTCAAATGAATTTTGGGTTCTCTCCAAACTCAAATAATTTTGGTTTTGGTTTGGTCTTTTGGGAGGAATTTGGACTATTTTTTGTCTATTGGATGAATTCATGACATGATAAGATTACACATCATGTATTGGTTGTTGGGAAGATATCATGAGTTGGATAAAGGAGTTAAAGTTTTAAATACCATGAATCAAGTTCACATAATTTATTGGTTGTCAATAATATTTCACGAATTTGTTCAAGGGGTGGAAGGTTTACACATCCCGAATCAGGTTCAGGTCATGAAATGATCTAAGTTGAGATTTTTAATTTGAGGTGATGAATTTTTTTGAATCATTGGTTAATTAATAAGTTCATGTCATGAAACGGTTTCAAATTATGAAATTTTTAGGTTTTTCATTTTTAAATGTGCAACAAATATTATTTGTGGTTCATTTAATTATAGTCTTCCCTATCAAGACTTGGGAGCTCCCTGAGTTGATTTTGTGGATATTTCATCCTTCTAGATCATTTTTTCAATTATTTTTCATCATTGTTAGTGTGGTTCAACTCTCCAGGTAAGTGGTCTATGCTTATTCATTGCATTTTTCGAGGTGTTGGTGTTTTTAAAATTTTTGTTTTAGATTTTTGATCAATTTTTATTTTCAATTGATCCTTTTATAGTTTCTTGTCATTCCTTTTCTTTTGAAGTCTGATCTATGATTTTTTATCTCTTTTCTCGAAGGCGGATAGGTTTCCATCATTCTTTAGGTAGTTTTATCTATGAATGTTTTTTCTTATTAATTGATTTTTATATGATCTTTTTTAAAGGAATTTGATTTGGTAAAAAATGGTTTCATTAAATGTGAGAATGGTTTTGGAAATGGTTTTGAACAAACATATCACATTGGAAACCTTGTGTACATCAAGAAATAGAAAATTGTGACCCTAGTGTCTATGGAACCACTAAGGATTACTTTTTTTATATCAATATTATATGGAAGCAATTGATATTAGTTGGAACCAATGTATGCCTAGTTTAAGTTTCTTTGATTTATATTATATATTATCAGAGTCGAGATACCAAATGGTGTGATTTTTATTTTATACCTAGTTTATCGCATTACGGTTTATTTCATGGATATTGGATCCCATGTTTAATTTACCTTTTTTCTTTTATACATGATATATTATTGTTTGGTGAATATGGTATTCATTTATGGAAAGAAAAATAAATGATTAAAAATGGTCTTATTTATGAAAATTATTTATAAACTATATTATTTTTTTAATGTTAGAACTTTGCATTCTTGTTATTAAAAATTGTATAGATTATTTGGTGGTATCATACTGGGATATTTTCTCACACCCTACATTTTCTATTGGGACTTTTTAGACCTTTTTTATAGGACTCAGGGAAATTTAATGGCATCATGTGGAATTAAAGTTTCTTTTTTCATTTGTACCCTACATAGCGGGATGGTTTAGAGGTGACAGTTGGTTACATGGAGACTCATATGTCTTGTTTATCCATACTTTTCAAGTTGAACCTACTTAGATTGGGTTGTATAGATATTTTTATATCACTTTATTATACTTTTTTCTTGGTTTGTATGTTCTAATTTAGTTATATTAAATAATTGTTTTTATCATCTTTGTTTCACCTCACCATGTGATGGTTGGATCGGGTGGATGGATTAGCTGACCCGGGTTGGTTTGTTACAAATTTTTATAAAATGGATGCTTAGCCTGAAGTGTGTTAACACTACCTGAGTTTGGTTCTATATCTTGTGTAGATAGTATTTATTTCCATCATAATTTAGGTAGTAAGTGTGCGAGGTTTCGTGACCTACTCACATATGTGTCTAAACTCGAGTTACCATGGGTGGTCAGAAAATTTTGACCAGGTTTGAGACTTGGTGTTTGAGGTCATATGAATCAAATGTATGGGAAGTTTATTTAAATGGATCTATTATTTTCTGAATTAATAATACTTATTAAAATAATTATTAATTTTTTAAATTCTTTTCATTTTAAATCTTTGATATCAATATTAAAATTTACTCATATGTTTTTGGAATCTACTCATGAATGATTTGTTTTTTTCTTATGATTGTTAGACAATGCCTCCTAGAAGATCTCTTCCAAATCTTAGAGATTAAGCTACAATATAGGTTCCATTACCAAACCCTATGGTGGACCCTTCTTTGGTAGAAGCTTCAATTCACACCATTTTGACTCTAGGTCAAGCAAGTGTTGGGAACCCAGGATAAGCAATGGACCATGGCTTAGAATTTACAAAGAAACATCAACCTACTTTCCATTGTGATAAAGAACCGCTAGAATATGAAGAATGGATTGATCAGATTGATAGGATCTTCAACATCTTTAAGAATCTTGGGGAAAGTATGTTGGGTTATTTCACATATATTTATTAATGACTGTGAATGATATGATAGTACTCCATTATGAAAAATAAGTTGGATGAGGATCTTACCTAGACTTCTTTCAATAAATTTTCCAATCAAATGTTTTACCCTGATATGTATGCCTGATAAAGAACCAGGATTTATTTACCTTGAATCAAGGGGAGTATACCATTCTGGGGTATTCCACCCATTTTGTTTATATAGTGCATCAGTCATCAAATCTTATCACTAATGAGTACCTAAAGGCTTAGAGGTTTGATTTGGGACAGAGGCTTGATATTTTGTCGATGTTGATTCTCATTTACCTTATGACCTTCATGGTGGTAGTCGATAAAGAGGATTTGGAAGAGTTTGACACAGATGGAAAAATTGGTTTGGGAGGATCTTCAATTGGTATTGTTATTAGCCAGGGTGTATGTTTTGGTGAGAAAAGGAAGTGAAAATTTATCCAGTTTTCCTCAAGACTTGTTTTGGGTGCTTCTTTTGGATAGAAGAAGGTTTTTTTCTATCAATCTGGTGGAATGTTCATACCAAGACAAATTTTGAGGAATAACTAAAGACTTTTCATCATTGTGAAAAATATGTCCATCTAAAATGTTTTTGGGACAGAATTTCCCAAGGATAAAATATTGAATCCATATTCACCAAGGGATATCAAGTTAATATTAATACTTAAAATGGTGGTGGGTCTTATCCTCATTCTAAGGGTATTTTTATTTGGTTAAGAAACCTAAGGGAGGAGCTGAGACTGAATATCTTTATACAGCAAAGTATGCACTGGAGGAATGTGAAGCAGGTATAGCTACAGTTAGAGGTACAGTGTTTATTTATTCTTCCATGGTTCTAATTTTTTTTGATATATATACTACTCATTATTTATATCTTCAGATATATTTGACATTTTGGGATTACGTTTCGATATTATGTTGTTCTTTTTGGACCTTCCCATGCCTTTGGGGAAGGGGTTCGAACAAGGTTTCAAGTGTCCCGCATGATGGGTGATGATAACTCACTATTATGAGGAGTGGGACTTTATAGTTATTGATTATGAAATCTTCTAATTTATTATAATCATGGATTAAATGATTCATGCTAAGTCCTAGATAAACTATTATCATTTTTGAGTTTAGTTATTATCTTCTAATGGGATCACACATGTTTTTCAAGGTGAGTGGGACACTAGATCGAAAAGGGTAGGGCATGTTGTTCCTTATGCTAGGGTAATATGATGCTAGTTTTATAGATGTTTCCTAATTTTATTGACCCTTGTTTGGGTAGTCATCTACCTATGATAGTGTTTGCATACCTTGAGGTCTTTCTTGATGAATTTTCTAGTTTATCATCATAGAGAGAGGTCAATTTTACTATTGAACTACTCCCTAGCATCATTCCCATTTCTGTATAATATTACTGTATGATACCTACTGAGTTTGTAGAACATAAGTCCCATATTTTAGATCTTGAGGTTAATGGATTTATTCATCCAATCATGAATTCATGGTCTTTTCCAATTTTCTTTTCTCTAAAGGTAAATTAGAGCCTCATACTTTGTATTAACTATTAGAAGTTAAATTATGTAACTATTAAGAACAAGTGCCCCTTTACCAAGATTGATGATCTCCTTGATCAGCATAGAGGGGATCATTGGTTTTCAAATATTGATTTATGGTCAGGGTATCACTAGTTTAGGGTCCAAAAAGAGGATATAATTGATATATTGTTTAGGAGTTAGTATGAGAATTTAGATTTTTTGGTTATTCCATTTGGACTAACTAACGCTCCTATGGTGTTTATGGATTTGATGAACCAGATATTTCATCAATTCATAGAATATTTTGTTGTGGTAATTTCTTGATGATATTTTGGTTTACCCCAAGTCATAGGAGGATCATATGAACCATTTGTATATCATTTTTATTACATTGAGGGAACAATATCTATATGGAATGCTTTGTAAATGTGATTTTTTTTATTCAATAAGTAAAGTTTTGGGGGGCATATTATATCTTAGTGGGGATCTTAGAAAATACAAAAATGGTATAGGAATTTTTCTACTATGAGCGGCTTGGAATGTTTTTTGAGATCTAATGTTTCTTGAGGTTTGGTGGTTATTACTAGTGGTTTTTCTAGTAATTATTCAATCATGCATCTTAGATGACACCATCAACCTATAACAATGTAATGTTTGAGTGGAATGATAATTTTTAGATATATTTTGTGGAAATCAAGGTGATATTAACTTTAGATCCAGTTTTTATATTGTTACCAAACTAATTTTGGGATATAATTTTTTTTAAGATGCTTAGAGCATGGGTTTGGTGTGTGTCTTGATGTAAGGGATACCGGTGGTTGTGTATGGATCTCAATAGTTTTCCCCTCATGAGAATAACTACATTTTCCATCATCTTGAGTTGGTAGTTGTTATGAATACACTTAAAATGTGTCAACACTACCTATTTTGAAAATGGTTTATGGTATATTATGATCATAAAATCCTGAGTTATATTTTCACTCAGAGGGATCTTAACATGCACTAGATACATTGGGAAGAGTATCTCTTAGATTTTTATTTGGATATTTCTTATACTCATATAAAATGGAATTTTTTCACTGATGTGATGATAAAGAAATTACCAACACATTTATTGAAGGAATCAGTGGAATAGTGGCCTTTGATGAGTTTAATTAATGATGTGAACTTAGGAATGTAAGAATCTGGTGGGAGGGTATGTTTGGCTTCAACGATGTATGACTCGCCATTTGATGAGTGGGTTTGGCTCGAGTAAATATCTGACCCTAAGTACTAGAGAAGTAGGAAAATCTGTTATAGTGGAGAGACCTCGAGTGATGGTCTCTATATCCTAGTGGCGCTTTCTTTTTTTGAAAGAGGTTGGTTGTTACTTTTTCAATAAGGTATGAGTTGATGGACAGTTGAAACCATTAAAGCTTGTTTATACACCTAGGTGCTACCAAGATGTATCATTATTTTCTATGTTGGAATTTTTGGATGGGGTTAAGATGGATGATTAAATATTTTTCATCATTGTGTATTACTTGTCATATAATTAAGGTATAAAATTTGGGTCCATATGTTTTTTTATATCCCTTACCCATTGCGGTTGGTAAATGGGATGGGATTTCTATGAATTTCATCATTGGTTTACCATGGAATCCTAGTGAAAAGGATGTGATTTGGGTGATCATAGATCTAATCATGAAATTATTGTATTTTTTACCTATCTAAGATATGATTAAGGTGAAAAATATTGGGTAATTTTATGTATAATACATTTTAAGTCTTTATGGGTTTACCTCTATGGTTGTTTTTTACAAAAAGATGAGATTCACAGCTAGGTTTTGGAAAGGTTTTCAGGAGGTGATGGGTTCCCAGTTGAAAGTGAGCACAACATATCACCCAAATACATATGGATATAAAGAGAGATTTATCCATGTTATTGATGATATGATCAAAGTTATACAAGTTATCTAGACCTTTGTTATAGATTTTTATGGTTTTTGGTAAAAGAATTTGAATTTAGTTGAGTTTTCCAATGATAATAGTTATTAGGACTTGATCAGAATTTATCCCTTTAAGGATTTTCATGGGAGGCTATGTAGATATCACATGTTCTGGTAATATTTTGGATAGTGGTCCTTGTTTAGGACAAGTATTATTCAGGATATGATGAAGAGGGTTCAGTTGATCTAGAAGAGATTGATCGCGGAAAAGTGTCATCAAAAATATTATATGTACCATCGTCTCCATACATTGGAGTTTAAGGTTGGTGATTGGGTATTTATTATAGTTTCAACTCACTTAGGACATCATCAATTAGGTAAGCAGGTCAAGATGGCTCCAAGGTTTGTGGGCCCTTTGAGATCATTTGAAGACTGGGAAAGGTGGCATATCGATTATATTTACCATATTATTTATCATCCATAGAAAATGTGTTTCATGTTTCCCAGTTGATGAGGTATCAATCGGATCCTTCCCATTTTATGGATGGGTAGGATGTTGATACTGATCTTGAAATCACTATGGAGGAGAAACCAGGTCAAATTATGGATCACTGAGAGAAGGTGTTGCATGAAAAAATGATTCCTTGTGTCTACGTACTATATACGTGCATACATGATATCCATGAGATGTGAGAGGGGGGATTGTTGATAAAGAAGTAGGGGCATACACTTTTTGAGATTCTAATATCTTGAAAACTTACATGGGATACAAAGAGTTTATAGTGGGGAGATTGTAACACATTATTATATTTCTTAAGGTATGCCTTATATTTTATTTTTGGTTTACCTTTTTCTTATGTGAACTGTGGGATTCTCAGAAATCAAGAACCTTTACTGGGAGAAATGACCTAAATTTTTGGTATGCATGTTTGTTAGAATTAATGAGTCTCAATATAATTTTATTTAAAAGGTTTTGAGGGGTTATACTCAATATTATAGAACGCAGGTGTTGGTTAGGGTTATTGTTTATAATCTACATCATTTTTCCCTACCATAATAATTCACAACATGACAGGGTTGCAGGATGTGTACTGATTTTATAGAATTTTTTTGTTATTTTTTTCATGGAATGAAAGATTTAAACATTGTTAATCAAGTTCATGTTGTGCATTGGTTTCTAGAAATATGTAATGAATTACTTCAAGGCATTAATGGTTTACTTTCCATGAATTCGGTTCACGTAATGAAATGATTTCATTCTGTATTTTTAATCTAAATTAATGAATTTATTGAATCCTTTCATTAATTAAGAAATTTTCATCTTGAAATGGTTTTATGTTTTGAATTTTTTGGGGTTTCTGGTTTAAAACATACTTGAAATCTCATTTTAGTTTCATTCTGCCACAAAACTCCCTCCCAAAACCTAATAGATCTCCCATGTAATTGTGGGGACCTCTCCTCTTTCTGGATCATTCATTTAGTAATTGATCATTCTTGATGTTATGGTGTGTCTCTCCAAGTAAGAGGTATCTACTTCTTTATTTCCTTTGGTCACGGTGACAGTTTTGGATGCATTTTTTTAGATTCATGATTGATGGTTGTTTTCTATTGATACTTTTCATTTTATTATAGTGCCTTGTCATTTATGGCTGATTCATGGTTTTTTTGTCTCCATTGTAGAAGTTGGATAGGTTTCCATTATTCTTGAGGTAGGTGTATCTATGAAAGTGTTTCTAATTCAAGAATTTCTACAAGATACTCTTGGAATGTATTTTTTTTGTGAAAAGTGGTTTTATTAATTATGTCCATGGTTTTATAAAAAGTATTGATCAAACTTATCACATTAGAAATCTTTGGTTCATCAGGAAATAGGCATAGGTGACACTAGTGTGTGTGGCGCAACTAGGGTGACATTTGTGATATCGACAAACTATGGTGGGACTCAATATCAATTAGAACCAACTCATTCCAAGTTTAGTATTATTTTATGTCTAGTATGTATTCACATAGGCTATATACCAAAAAGTGTGATTTTTATTTTACACCAAGTTTATCGCATGATGGTTTATTTAATGGATATTTTTTCACATGTTTAACTTAACTATTTTTCTTTTATACCTGATATATTCGTGTTTGGTGAATATAATATACATTTATGGAATCAAAATGAAATTTTTAAAAATGGATTTATTTCTAAAAATGATTTATAATGTGGATTATTGTTTTAAATATAGAACTTGTGAATTCTTGACATTATAACTTATATAGATTCATTGGTGGTATACATCTGGGATTTGTACTCACATGCTGCATTTTCCTTTTGGTGGTTGTAGACCTTATTTTAAAGGAATCAAGGAAAGGGAAGGGAATCACATAGTATTCCAGGTTCTCTTTACATATGTTAACATCGTAGAGGGATGGTTTGTAAGGGATGTTTGGTCACTTGGATACTTGTAGTTTTTATCTATTTATACTTTCCTAGTTTTGCTTGTTTGGATTATATTGTAAGGATATTATGGTATTACTTTCTTCCACTTTTTACTCTAGTTGTATATCTTGTGATGCTTATATTAAAAACTTGTTACCATTATATCTATTTCACCTCGTCAAGTGATGGTTGGATTTGTTGGATAGTTTAGCTAACTTGGGTTAGTCCATTATACAGTACATATCTATGGGGTTCAACCATGTTTTTAACGAAAAAGGTGTATGATACCCTTAGTATGTGTGTGGATGACCAGTGTTTGAATCAAATTACAGTTAAGAACTGATACCCACTTCCTTATATAGATTATCTCTTTAATTGTATTTTTTGAGTGCTAGTGTCTTCTTGAAGATTGATTTGAGAATAGGTTATCATCATGTAAGGGTTAGACCGTTGGATGTACCATGTACAACATTTAGAATTATACATGACCAGTATGAATACCTAGTAATTTCATTTGGTCTTAGGAATGAACCGACAATTTTTATGTATTTGATGAATCTGGTTTTCCACCCGTACTTGGACTCATTTGTAGTAGTTTTAATGGATGATATATTAGTGTATTTTTAAGCTCAAAACGGTCATTCCAAACACTTTTAAATCATACATAATTCACTGAGAGATAATAGATTCTATTCCAATATCACTAAATTTTAATTTTGGATTAACAATTTTCACTTATTAGGTTACATCAAATAAGAGTCAAGGGTATTCATGGATCTAGAGAAAGTGGGAGCTATAGTTTCCTAATAATATCCCAAAAATGTTTTTGTTATTCATAGTTTACTAGGGGAATCTGGTTAATATATAAATTTTATCTAGAAGTATCCATTCCTTAAATAACCTCTTACAGGATTGACCAAGAAGGGTGTTAAGTTTACATGGTACCATTCTTGTGAGAAAGCCTTTCAAAAATTGAAAGGAAAGCTAACCTCAGTGTCAATCCTGATTTTTCCTGAGCATGGAAGTGATATATAGTTTAATTTAATGTATAAGGTATTAGTTTTGGATCTATTTTGATTCAAGTGTAATGGGTCATGGAATAAGGGTCTCAACATTTGAGGTGTCATGAGTGTAATTACCCCCTCACAAGATCTCAAGTTAGAAATTGTGGTAAATTATTTGTGCCATTAGAGGAATTATTTGTTTAGGTAATGATTTATTATATACAAAGAACACAAAATCCACAAATTCATATTCTCTTAGCATCATTTGAAACTCATATAGAAAATATGGGTTGAGTACCTTCAATATTTCAACATTGAACTTTCTTATACACATTGAAATTAAAATTCAATTTCTGATTCTCTGATGTAAAAAACTCATATGTGAGATATTTAGGAATCCAATTGTGAATTCTAGTTGATGAAACATCCTCCTAAGATTCATCTATAAGTTTAGAAGTATCATAGGCAGCCAATTATAATTTATTTAGCTGTGTTATCATCACTTCTATATCAAGTGATCAGAAGGAAGTTATCTAATATCAAAGGTTTAGTCCTAATGGAATGTATTTCAGGTGAGGACTCACCGCCTAGTTGGGTTATCAATCACATTGAGATATTTCATATTCATATATGTGTCTAGTTTCTTGAATATGTGAGAGAGTAACTGATTCAATAGTCTCATTCCCTAAAATGGAATGTTCATACCGGACCTACTAAGATGTATTGTGACTTATGACACCAATAGTGGTGGTCTGGCATAAAGAATAAAATTGAAGGTTATGTTAATTTATACTCCACTTGTCATTAGGTGAAGAACGAAAACCAGTGGCCTTCAATCCTTTTATAACCTCCACCCATTTTAGAGTGGAAATTGGATGTCATAATTATGGATTTTGTGATGGGGATTCCAAAATCACATCAGGGTTGTGATGTTGTATGGGTGATTGTGGATAGGTTGAAAAAAATTTCTCATTTATTTTCTATTAGGGAGACATCTTCAGTGGATAAAAATGTTTGGATATATGTTTAGATATTATAATCCTTCATGGGGTTCCATGTACCATCATATCAGATTGGGATGCTCATTTCAATTCGTGGTTTGGGAAGGGGTTGCAGAAGGATTTGGGTTCATATATACTTCTAAGTACAGAATACCACCCTCAAAATAATGGCCAGTCCAAGTGTACTCAAAAAGTGTTATAGACATTTTATTTTCTTGAATCCTTGATTTTAGAGGTTCTTGGGAAGCATATTTACCTATTGATGAGTTTTCTTACAACAATATTTTTCAAGTGACTATACAAATTGAACCTTATGAGGCCCTATATGGTTGGTCATGTCAATAACCATTATGTTGGTTAGAGGTAGAGGAGAAAGAAATACTAAGACAAAATATCATTAAAGATACATCAAATCGGGTGCAACTAATTAGTTTATGTATGGATATGAATCAATATAGTCAAAATTATTATGTCAATTGTTATTTATGGTCATTAGAGTTCGAGGTGGGATATTGGGTATTCCTGTGTGCTTAGCCTAGATTGGGTCATCAATTGATTTAGAGACAAGGGAAGCTAGAACCTAGGTTTATTGGACCCTTTTATATTTCTTAGAGAGTTAGGACAGTATTCTATCATATAGTTATTCTTTATATGTATGGATCCATGCATGATGTCTTCCATGTTTCTTAGTTTTTTCATTTTCATTATGATCCATCTCATGTTTTTGATTCTGAGGAAGTCTAGTTAGAGACTTATTCTTCATTTGAGGAGTATCTTATTCATTTAGTTGATCGTAGAATTTAGTCTCTTCTAGGTAGGATAGTTCCTATAGTTCATGTGCTATGGTAACATGATATTTTATAGGATGAGACCTGGGAGTGAGACTCTGATATATATGCTTAGTTTCCAGAGTTAATCTTCGATATAGATCAACCACTCTCAAGGAAACTCATGGATGATTTGTTTTAAGGATGGGAGGTTGTAATATCCAAGTTTTTTATTGTGGTAAAGATCCTTTAAATTTAATTAGAAACATTTTTTCATCTTAATATAGATGACTAAGGAGTCCATGGAGGTATAGGGAAAATTTTATCTTGGTTTGGGTCTTGGATTTGTAGTTCTTTAGGAAAGGATGAGGCACACGGTTAATAGTAACCATGAATCTCAACTGTGTGGCCCAATAAAGGGTGGATCATGATTAGGGAAATCAAGAAATAGGGGTCTCATGGTTTTTTGAAACCTAAAAAACCTCTAGAGTTCCATCACTATTTATCTAACCATGTGCTTGAAACATAGTGGGGGTTCCTTTGGATCATAGAAACACACTACATGTGCATTGTTTTTCTAACCATGCACCTTGTATGTGTGATGTGTGGCCTCCAAGGTAGAGGATACTTCACAATTGCTACACGTGTTGGCCAAATATGCAACCAAACCACGCTCCATATTAAAAAGTGTGATTTTACTATTTTCCCTAGTTTCTTTTAACTTTCCTTATCTCATTTCATCAACTCATTCATGAAAAAAAATCACACTGAGAGATATATCTTTCTCCCTCATCTAGGCTTTGAGATATATACCTCATCTGAAATCCGATTTGAACACCCCTAGTCACATTGGATCACCCTTATGTTTTTTTTTTAGGTTTCCCTAATTTCTCTCATTTTAGCCCAAATCAGAGTCTAATACAAGATATGGATTATTCTAACCATCTAAGGTGGGTGGTATTATACTTTTCCCCAAAAGTAAAGTTGTTTAAATCTTATATCATTGTGTCACTAGTTGTAATTTCTTCAAGTTAATCCTTAAATGAAAAATAACTTCTATAAAATGGATAGAACATGATATTAATGATCTTTAGATACTTTTACATGGTTTTAGTTTGGCGTCCTCAATCGAAACCACCCCTTAGAGGTGGGTTTAGCTAAATGCCAATGACTCATGTTCTTTCCTTGAAACTAGAAAACCCCTTGGGTTAGTTGAGATTTCCACATGATAGTGGGATCCTTAATTGAATGAAATGGATTTTAATTTGGAATGTATACTCACATGGATCTCTATATCCATTATAAGTGAGATGATATAATGTTATAACTAAAATTTTAAAAGGCATGGATGTTTCCCAAGGAACTCTTGATTACTCATAATTGTGATGGACTGTTGTGTTTAAATGAATTAATAAATGGAATGGACACTAACATAGACTTTTGACCACTTGTTATATTATGCCTTGGTAGATATTTGGGTTATAATATGGAATACCTTAGATGGGATCATAGCATAATTTTACATACATGAAATGTAAAAGGTGTGGATAATTCACTTGACCCTTGACCACTTATATTATGCCTTGGATGATATATGGGGTCTGATATGGAATTCCTTTAATGGGATCAAATAAAAAATGGAATTATATTATGCTTGAATTTGTTCATGGACATGGATCACTATAAAGGATTGGAATTCCTTGGGTGATACTAGAATTAGTTAAAGGAAATAACTTGGATGGGATCATAGGGTTCCAACTAATTCATTGATGTGACTTCTAAATGAAATTCCACACTATGTTTTGATCAATGTCTTATATAAATGAATGTATCAGCGTAGTGTTGATGGTTCACTATTTTCCATAAAAATAAATTAAATTATTTGTATGATCTCCTTATATTTTTCTTCATGAATAAATACCCTCTTGGATTATATAATTTGGATCTTATCAACTCTATAAATTAGGCTACTTTTGAATTGTTCTTATGTCCTGTGTAGACCCCTTATGGTGAAATTCCAAGGTTACACACCTTCAGATTACCATAGACTATTATAACCTAAAATAATAAGTAACTTGTGAGACCTAAAATGATAATCATTTTAAGTTGAGGAATTTATTACATACCTTGGGTCCCATCCATAGTTATATAATGTAAAATTCTAAAAGATGTTTTTTCTTAGGTCGAAGCAGGTATGCTTGGCCAAGCATCCAATGAGGAGCCTGATCCCAACATGGGTTATTTAAACTATTTCTTACATTTATTATACCTATAACCTATTAATTTTATATTCATAGATTGGATATTATTATAAATCATTGAGAGTGGTCTACTGATTTTTACTCACACCCTATTCTGGATTTTTTTGGTTCTTAGACAGACTTCATGGATATAGGTAGGGATAATGGTAAGTTCCAAGCTATAGATTCTTGATTTCAATACTAATTTGGAGTATGCGTGTAGAGGATATATCTTGGTACTGGGATGTTATTGGAGTTTATATTTCTTTTATTTTTGTACACTTTTATATAGAATATATTGTTGTCTACATGGTCCCTATTTTGTATACACATGACATCATAAATTTTTGTATAATATATTGTTCAATATTATTTCTTTATTTATTATAGGGATGATTTACTTCCAATTTCTCCATGATATTGTTTTTTATGTTTTATATAATATATACCATTGTGACCCACTATAATAAAGAGGATATTGTCTCCCCAAATTACTACCATAAACCCTCAATACTAGTCAGTAGCCTCTGGAATACAGGGAGTCACACTTGAGGTCTTGTGAGAACCTATGTTCAGTTACTTATGAGTGAACTGGGTATGGGAAATCAAAACTAGATTTTTAGGAAATATCTTCCCATAAATCCTAATCTATGAAAATTTATATAACTTAGATTCAATCATCATTCCACAAGGTGTTTCCATGGATAGTTCAATAAACAATATTTGAGGTGGAGGATAAATATTATTATAAACTTGTTTTATATAAAACAATGTGAAGAAAATAAAATAAAATAATGTAATCAAATATCTATATTGAAGGATAAGTGTACCCTTTATTACTTTTTTATTGTGATCCACCTCAGAAGTGGTGATTGGATATCATTTCCCTTTTTCCCTTGGTTTAATATTTTTCTTGGGTTTAATCTGTTCATTTACTCAATGTTTTGGGCATCGATTCACTTATTTTTTAAACTCTATGAATTTGAAGCATTAAAGTGTGGGTGGTGCATTAGTTGGAGAAATATTCTTTTAAATTATGTTAATCATCCTCTTAAAAAGACTTTGGAAGTTTTGAGTTTTCTATCCCACTTTAAAACACTTCCTTACACCCTTGAGAAAATTACTTAGGTGTTTCTTCCCATATTTCTGAAAAGAAGTTAAATTTTCTTTCCACTATATAAAATTTCATTTGAGCCTCCATGATACACTACCATCCTTTTATTTTATTTTGAATAATTAGATTCCATGAATTACAATTCCACCTTAAGCTCACATGAAACAATCTATTCATATATTCCAAAGACTTTTAGAGCTAACACACTTCAAAAACTATGCTTTAAGATAGTAAAAAAGTGACTTATTTTACTTTCAACATCTAAGATAAACCTAGAGGAATAACTCATATGCCTCATGAAATTTTCTTCATAAGTTCCCATGTATTCCTCTCAATTTTTCTTCAACTCCAAGAATTACCTCTATACCTTCACGTGAAGAGTTCAAGTAAAATACTTGATACATAATACTTTCTTGAATTCCTAAAATTTTATAGAGTATAATTCATCCTTTTTTATCATATTTTTAATTAGATTCTACCATTTCCCATTCTCACCATCTAAATAATAAATTTCTAGATCAACCTTATCAATTTTGGAGCATTAGGGGATGGAGTAGTGACAACTATGAGGTTTTGGTATTTTTGGTTCAGTGTTTAAAGAGCTTAAAAGTGCTATAGAAGTTGGAGTGAAATCATTTTGTTGGCCTAGGTTTTTTAGCCTCGTTAATGAAGACATTAGGTAAAGCCCTTGGCCACACTATCCACTAGTCAAGACTCATGTTCCTCTACTCCACTCCAAGTCGGATCTAGAGAAGTGGTAATAATGAGGTTTTTGGATGTGTGTCTAGGGAGTCATTTATCTAGGCATGAGTCCTTTGATGCCGTTGTCATTTTTATTTGGAGTATACTTATTTATTAGATAATTCAAGGATGGTGAAAAGTTGGTTGATTCATAATATTGTTTCCCTATAGGAAGTTTTGTAATTATTGGTATTTCACTATTTTGGTGGTGTTCAGTTATGGTTTTTCTTGGTGGTGATTATGGTTTCCAGTGATCGGTTGCCTCTGATATCTGGATTCAGTGATTAATCAGTGATGATGATGGTGATGATGACTTATGAGGATAATTATGGAAGATGAATTTTTGTGACTTCAAATAATGTGAGTGTATCACAAAATGCAATCTTCTTATTTTGTGTTTCTGAATTTTTGGATATTTTATTTTGAATTTGGTTTACTACTGCTATATCTCTCATAATGTTTTGAGTATTTTATAGTTATCTCTTAACCATATAGTGGCCATTTTGAAAATAAAAAAAAGGTAATTTTCAATTAGTCACAATAGAGTGAGCATTACAACTAGATTTTGTACTCCAGTTCCCAACCTATTCGGTAATCCATTGATGAAATCACTAGACTATCCCTCAAATCCATTTTTAAAACAATTAATTTTAGATCAATCCATTACTAAAACTAAAGTTATTAAACATAAGTGTTGTATAATTAAGATCACCAGGTAATTATCATAAATAGTCACATAAAATTTAATGTTGAAAATATCACTCTTTAATACCATAATATTAAACAACAGTTATCTAAATTCAACCTAAACCACTCTTATCTTTATCCATGTTATCCATGGTCATTTATTATTAGTATTTATATCCTAGATATATTCAAATAAAACACAATGGTTCATAAATAACATTTTAATTAACCAATAATATCCCCAAGGAAAGTCTCACCAGGTGTGTGACCTTAGGCCAACTCATTGTACACTTAGTAAAGATTTATTTAATGATCAACCAGTATTTTTCAAGGTGATTAACCCATGGTGATTTTTTGCCACATACACACCCACATTCCAATATCTAGATATTGATTTAATTTCTAAGAAAACACATACCCCATAATTTACCAAAAAATCATAATGTTATCCTATATTTAGACTTATCCCTCTGGTTTTTTCTAAATTTATCTCATCCTAATCAATAAAATTAATTAAACACTTCTCCCATACTTACTGAGTTAACCCAAGAAAATCATTTATTAATAATACATTAAATTCATGGTTTCAATATTACATCTCACAAATAGTCCCACAACCTAAGAATATAGTGGTTTGGTGTCTTGGAGATTAGAAACCTAAATACAATATTTAATAATACTTGTGAAAAACCTCCAAAATTAAACCTCGCTAGACCCTCTTCTTTAAATCTCATATGATATAATCATCTTCATAACCTAGGTAATGGAAAAGTGATAAAGGGGTTATCTCAAATGCTCAATAAGGGTAACATTAAAATTCATCATAATGGTTAGATCATAAACATGTGATAAACATAAATAGGTGAGAAGTATTTATTAAAAATATTATCATAACATAAGACCATAGTAAATTCATCAAAGTGGAAAAAATAACTTGGGTTAGAAGCATCAAAAATCTATCCTGAATCACTTAGAATGACCTAACAGTGTTGAATATCATATAAAATAGTGATAAACATGAAATTTAACATATAATTAAATGAAAATAAAATTCATAATGTAGAATGATCCTATTTATAGGAAACATTCTTAGAAAACTCATTATGTCGATTCCTTTGTGAACAAACTCATTTTTCCCATACATTTAAATGTGGTAAAACTCATTGTTCTCATTCCATAGTGGACAAAATCATTAATTCCATGTACTAAAACGCAAGAAAACTAATTATACCCATTAATTTGTGAAAAAACTCATTATGACCACAGATTATAATCATATCATATATCTAACTCCACTAATTCATTGAAAAGTGATATAATTTCAAACTTTTATTCATCGATACAGATGTGTGACACATAATATCAATCATCATAATATCATAAATAACCCATAAAGAGATAAAATATTTCATAAAATTTTTAGAAACCATCACATAATGTAAATATAAGAAATCATAGGACATCAAAAGTATCATTTAAAAAGGAATAATATCATAATATAATTTATGGGCTGACCAAAAAAAATCAAGTGATAAAATCCTTAGAGGTAATCTATTGTGAAAATATAAAAGTTTTCAAAATACCATATAAACAACATCAATAAACATTCAGAGTTACAAATTTCATTAAAAATAATTTTGCGGGTGAAAATAATAATTTTGAAAACCTTATTATAAAAGTTATAAATATTGGATACTTGAAAATAAATAAAGATCAATATTATAAAATCAGATGGTAAAATATTGTTTTTAACATGAAAAGTAGTGACTTTCTTAAATTTTAGGGGTCTTATTAAAGGAAACCCACATAGAAGAAAAGTTGAAAGATTTTCCATTTTTAAAATAGGTAAAGGAAAATAAGTGGAATAAAAATGAAAAAATATATTTGGATTTAATTAGAGAAAAAAATTAGATAATAAAAATATGGAAATAGAAGACAAAGATTCATTTCTAGGAATGGAATTTATACATACCAATGTCACACTTTTGTTTGAGAAGGTAATTAATTTAAAAAGACATTATATATAAGAAGAAAAAAATTTCTAAATAGAAAAAATTAAGAATATAATATTGAATATTGGAATGGTAGAACCAAAGAAACCTTTAAGATCACATTCAGTTTTGAAATTCTTTGACCAAATGATTAGAAACTTTAGTCGACGAAACCCTTACCTTGAATTCCTGCTTATTAAAACATGGTCTAACCACTTATATGATAAACATAAATATCATAATAACATATTTAATAACATTATTATTATATTTTAACTTTTATATACATTATTTATAATCATTCATTAGGAATATATTTATTAATTATGTCTTATTACTACTATCAGGTGTTAAAAAAAATTATTGTTTTCTAAAAATTTTATAATTTGGATGTTGGCCCGCATCCATTTACATAAATTTCATCATTAATAAATTATTTGATATATGGGAATCAATTTTTTTCATTAATTTTTGAAATAAAATTTTCATATAATGGTGAACATGGATATGGTTTGGAAAGATAAAATAGGCAATGAACTAGTTTTAGTTATTTTTATCAAACCAAAAGGTATAATTTTAATAACTAGTTTAAATGTTATTTTTACCATTAAAGAACAATAAAAAATTCATTAATTATTAATTTAATTATAATAAGACCATTATTTAAGTTTCCTTAGTCATCTATGGTAACTATTTGTAGAATTTTTCATGTTTGTTGTTAAACTGGCCTAAATTAGAACTTACTTTAATCGATGGGTGACTATGGTTATGAATGTTATTTCATTTGACATAATCTTTTTATCATATAATAATAATGATATTATTTAAATATTTTAAAGGTTTTGAATAATATTTTATTAAATTTTAATAAATAATAATAACAATATATGGAAAATGAGATACATCGCTTTGTGTAGGTGGTAGTCTACATATATGCATAGTTAACATTTCCATTTATCAATGAATGAGGTGAGATTAAGGTAGATTATAATTTTTCTATTACTAATAAAACATATATTATATATTTTACATTTATTCATAAAATTAATCCTTATAACAAGATAAGGGTGTCAGTGATAAAAAATGGAAGATGTCGATTCCTGGAGGTGGTAATCCTTACAAACACGCGGATGTAATTTTTTTCTTAATGAAAATGGGTCAATTTGGTTAATTATTATAAAATTATAATAATAAAATTTATTATAAAAACAATAATTAATTAAATATATATATTAAGGATAAAATTATATTAAGAAAACTAAAATATAAAGTAAATTAAAATATGGAAAGATTAGTACTCAAGTTGAGAAATTGAGTTTTCCCTTAAAGATATCCTAGGATATATAAGGTTTAGGTTGAATTATTATGAATGAAAGCTGAAGTAATTTGAAAACTTTTATAGGAGACGTGTAAATGTTATATTTTCAATAGTAAACCGACATTTTTATCTGTCTTTAAGGGGTGTTGGAAATCCCTTTTTATAAGTGGAAAGAAAGAAATTTTTTTCTAATTATTTCTTATTAATATAAAGAACATGTTTCACAAGTCAATAAGACTCTAAAATAGAAAAAATATATTTGAGATAGGTTATGGTTAATAAAAATCTCAAACACTCAATTATAAATATTTTTTAACAATTTAAGATTCTTACCCCTTTGGTTAACCCTTTTCACCCTTTTGGATTTTACTACAGTAACTTGTTTTTACCAAAGTAATTCATTTTTTATGCCTCAAAATAAAATGATACTTATTAAATAATTTAAAAATTATAGTTTATATTACTAAATTTATTTTATTTGATTTATTTTTTAGATGTGATAGAAATTAATTTTAAGAAATATATGTATTAATACGATTTTAAAGAAATTTATAGTATAAGATCTAAAATGTAAAATATATCATTGTAGATTAATCTAAATATTTTTAAATGTGTTATTTTAAATATAAAATATATATTTGGTAAATAATAAGTATTCAAAAATTTATATGTTATTATTATATCCGGATTATCTCATAAATATCATGGTTTTTAAAAAATGGTATTTTTCACTATTCACTTTAAATCAACCTTTTTAGAAAAAAATCAAAAAGTAATCATTAAATAATATTTTTATGCTATGTCAAAAAATTATGTTTATTTTTTAAAATTAAAATTCTAAAATTTTATAATTTATCATTTAAATTAAATACCAAATTATAATGAAAAAAATATTTTTATAGGAAAATGAATTTTTATAATATTAAATATTTTAATTCTAATTTCAATTAAATTGCTAGTTAAACTTATGTAAATATATATTTTTTATATCATAACATGGTTTAAAATATTTATTCCCATTAATTTCAAATATACTTTGTGATAGTTATATTTAAAATGTTTCATGGTTCATTTAGGTTCGATGTTGCGTGTAAAAAAAATTATTCAATAAAAAATTTATTTTGGTGAAATATACACTAAAATAATCGTTTGTTACATTCTACCTATACATACCTTTAACTTAAAATATTAGAGTTGGTGTTCCTTTATTACATTGTCACTAGATATAAATAATCATATCAGAAGTACCTAACAGTTTACTAGTCTTGATTATCTATATACATAATTGAGTTTCACATTACATTTGAAAACATAAAATACCAAACATAGTGAATGTAAATATTCTTCATCCTTAAACTCATTCAAATACTCCTTATTCGTATCTTGGGGAAAGAAAATAGAATAATTACGATCTCAAATACTCAGTAAGAATTATACAAAACAAAATATATCATGAATCAATAAGGCATAATCCATATGGAAACGTAAATGACTAAAAATATATGTCATTTAAACAATAACCTAATCGTGAAAATAATCCATAGATAATATCAATATAGTAATATCATGGATAATAAGAAATTAGTTCTTAATAAAGTAAATACTTAATATTAGATTTTATTATTTCATATACCATGATATATATACAATCAAATCCTTATGTCAAGGTAGTTTAATCAATTGTCAGGTATACACCATAAACTCATTTAATATTATCAAACTGATTTATCTCAGGTGAAATGTCGATGCATTGAGAAGTTATCTGTAACCATTCCCCACCCATTAATGTATGTCCAATTAATACCTCAAATATTGAATGATCAATTCAATTCATAAAAAATAAGAATTATCAATAAATATTTATATTGAGAAAAGGATATGGAATATCATGGTTCTCTCTGTCAATAAAATTACTTTCAAATTAAATCACTATATATATAAATGATATAAGTTTTATCAACTAATATTATTCACGATACAAATAATATGGATATTTAAATAAAATTTAATTTTCAATGATCAAAAGAATGTTAATGTTTCAAGAGAAATTTAATAACCATAAAATTAATCAATGGATTAAATATGACTATAATTTCCTCAGAAAATTAGATTTGGAAGTTAAATCATTTATTTTAAATAATAGAATAAATTGGAAGTGAAACATTTAAAATATTTTTTCATAAATATTTTCTTTTTCAAAATTGTTGAAATCTATTATAAGAATCTAAAGGGTGTTAAATGGTTTTGGTGGTGGGAAATTATGTTAACATCTTATGCATAAAAAATCATTCTTTTTGAATTTTTATAAAGAGGGTCAAAAATGACCCTTTCTGGGAAAACATTATAATTATTCCTTTAAAAAAATTAAAGTATAACATAAAATTTATTTAATAAATCATTATATAAATAAAAATTACTTTAGAAAAATAATTTTAAAAAATTATTGAGATTGAAGAATAGTATACAAAATAAAAAATAAATATAAGATCAACTTTTCTATTAAAAATTCCCCTTGAAATATTAACTAGAATTGAATAATTAATAATCATGAATAAATGGATATTCATGTTGAACACCTCAAATTGGAATCATATATGACACATAAAATTAAATAGGTTCATAAAGCCAAATATGTCTCAATGGAGTGGAAATTGAGACAAAATACCATACAAAGATCATATCATTGCAATGAGAATTTTACAATGAATAAGTTATGTGTAAAAAATGTAAATAAAGACAGTAGAATTGGAAATAAAATATAAAAAATAAAATTTTACTTCACACATAATAATTAAATAATAAAATTAATTGAGAATTTATATAACCTAATGAAAGGAAATGTATTTAAGAAACACCTTACCACTTAGAAACATTCAATTAAAATCCCCTTAGATGAAATAATTTGAATTGAAACATAAAAACCATGAAGTATGAAGGATTCGTGATATAACATGTAAAAGTTTAAATATTCATATAAAATAAAGTAGGTGCATAACAATAAAATATTCCTCATTGAAAATAAATTGAGAAGAAATCATATACCTCAGGTCCGAATAGTCACAAATGTTATTTATCATCATAAATAATAAACTTGTGTTAGTTATTTAATTTTAAAAGAAAAATTTTAACTTTTTGTATACCTTTTATTTTTTTTTTATCCTGTTATATTCAATTACTTAATAATTTAATTTCACATCGGTCGTTTTGATGATATTCGACTCATAAGTCTAAAATGACTTTAGTGGGTTGGATATTGTAAAATAGGTCATTATTAAATAATATATATAATTTTAGTCATGAAATCATTATGATTTTTATAAATAAATTATAATTTTCAAACTAACCATGTAATATGGTTATAAAAAATGAAATATTCAACGATCGTGGAGATGGTACGTCATGCATACCCATGAGTAACATTTCCATTTTTCAACAATAATGATGGAAATAAAGTAAGTGTTATTTTATCTTTCAATAATGATAATTATATCTTAAATATCATATTATTTCATTAAATATACATATATATTCTATCCATGTTATGTGGTAATGGAAAACGAATCACAACACTTTATGGAGGTGGTAATCCGCACGTACGGACGAGCATTATTATCATCTTTCAATTAATTGAAAGGTAATAAATTAAAAGATATATTAATTTTAAATAATTATAAACATATAATGGATATCATATATATATAGTAAATCTATCATCATAAACATCCATGGTAGGTGATGATGGAAAATGAATTACATCGGTTCACAAGGAGGTAGTCTACTGTACACACAAATGATGGTTTTGTTTCCCATTTGATAGAAAAGGATATGTATGTATGTTATTATATTAAAATGATAATATCTTAGTATATAGTATAAATTTATGTTATTATATCAACAGGTTTGAATAAGACATGAATGATGTGGATGAAGAAATAAAATAAAAATACTCGATTAATAATGATACTTTTACTTTATACAACCTCTTTACGTTTACACCAAAACCTTCCAATGAGGATTTAATAATAAAACCAAGGTATCCAAGATGTGGGAGGGTAATTTAAGTATGTATTGTTGTATTTATTTTATGAACCCAAAGGCTTTTTAGTGTGAATAAAAAAGGAGAATATACTCCCTTTTAAGAGTGAGGGAAGGGGAAATTTTGGAATTTCATAAAATATTAAATTAATATAAATTAATATTCCTGGAAAAAAGGTGAAAACTAATATAATTATAATATAGTATGATTATGGGTCTAAATACTATCATCCAATAAAATTTACATAAATTTTTATTATTTTTTAACCCATATCTCTTAATTTTAACTCACACCAACCCTTTTTTGACAATTACAGTGATAACAAACTTTTTACTCTTTAGGGGTCGTGATTTTTACTATAAATGGAAAATTGTCTGATAAATAGACTATGGTTAATATTTTAAACCATATCTCAATCACTTGGCCGAATATAGTATTTTTAGGGACTTTAAATCATTTAATAAATTATTATTTATTATATAATATCATTAATGTCATTTTTGAGTCTATTCATTTAATTTTACTATGTAGACAACATTAAATAAATAAAAATATAATATTATACTTTTACACATAAGTAACATGTTATCATTGTCTAAAAAATTGTGGAACACAATAATTAATTCAATTTTTAAAACTCTTAATATTTTTATAATCATTTATTTTATTTTATTTCAATTTAATAAAAATAGTGTCAGAATTGCATAAGAATTTAAATTAATTTTTTCATTAATAAAAATTAGAAATAAATTTCCATGATAATTAAAAAAATATTTTTAAAATTAATATTTATAACCAAAATTATTTTTTTATACCTATGAAAAAATATTATAGTTATTAAAATCTAGAAAGTGACATTTCAATCTGTATCTATTACTTAAATATTATAAAGGTATAGATTAAAGAAATTTGGAACTAATTGGACACATATTAGAGACTTGTATGAAAATTTTGGAACTCCAATCATAAAATAGTATAAATTCAAGTATTATGGTCAATTTTTAGTCTTTTTCATGTTATTTTTAACCTTCATTACTTGAATTACCATGGTTATAAATTTTTGTTGTAGTTACAATTCAAAATTACTATAAATAAAAGGGTCATATTTACCAAAAATTCACCACCTGATTATAAATATGTAATTTATTTTTCAATATTCAATTCATATAAGTGAAATAATTTCATTAAAAATTAAACTCAAAAAAATTGATGACTATAGGTTTTTCAAAAAAAATGTATTTCAAGTATAAAAATGTTTTTTTAACAAATTCATTTATAAAATTAATTACAAGGAATAAAAATGTAATATATTAAATCAAAAGGAATAAATTAAATTTTAAAATATATATATAATAGAATATTTAATTTCAAAATACTTTAAAATAAATTATATTTATCCATACAAATCAGTATTTGTTTCACTATTCATTGAAAACCAAATTTTTTTAGAAAAGAAAAAATATTTCATCGTAAGAAAATTTTAATTTTCTAATTAAAAAATCATATAATTTTTATAAAATAAAATTTCTAAAATTTCAATAAATTAATTATAATATTTTTTAATAAAACCCATTTTGGAAGAAAATTGATTTTTGAAGAATAAAAACACTTTAATAACAATTGAATGATTATTTACTAAGAGATTATCAATGATAATATATTGAGTAGGACCATTATATATATTTCCAAAATTATTTAATCATATTCATACCCTCCAATTCAATTTCTATGTAAAACGATCTTATTTAAATCATAATATTTCATGGTTTTTTTAGGCTCAGTGTTACATGTTATATACACTATAAAACATAGTTTTATTTTTTCTTTAAATCAGGGTGTTACATTATCCCCCCCCCCAAAAAAATTTAGTTCTCATAATTTGAACTTGAACTTAGTAATCAATCATTTGACATCTGAAAATAACTTTTTTAAAATCCCACACCAAAAAAATGGTTAATAAAACATTCTCTTGAAAAGAGGGAAAATGAAATATGAAGTTCATCACATAATTATACTTCCAAATATAAGAATATTTTTGGGAAGTTAAAATATAGACATGGAGAAAATTTTAATGTCCAAATAATTTTGGAGAGTGATAGAGATCATTGATCATAAGAAAGTGAATGACTAAGGGAATGTTAACAGCCAGAAAACCATAAATCAATGAGATGTAAAAAAGACAATCAATTCATCATAAATGAAGTTAATGGGATAATTTTCTTTCAATATCATTTTCCTAGAGTTTAGTAATTACTTTACCATCTAGATGAATAATGTATGGAAATATACTTACTTGATAAGTATAATTTCACCCTTTAATCAATTTTCACCAAAATATTGAATATATTTTCAAATTATTAATATTAAATATGAATTTTTATTCCATAATGAAATAAAATTAACTTATAATGGATCACATAATTTATAAAAAGATAACAAGATATTCATAATTTATTTAAATTATAAAAAACTGAAATGGTTCCCACAATGTAAGATAATATAAAAAATGATTAATCCTTCATATGAAGAAATAATACATTTTACTTTAGAATTTCCATAATAACACCAATGGTTAAAGTTAAATTGTTTCAAAAATAAATATCCCTACATCCCTAATATCTTAAATAACCTCGGCATTAAATAAATTTTTAACCAAAAAGGTTGTCACACATCCTTCATATTATAGTTCAGAAAATATAATATAATTGTTTCTTAATAATCCATTACTTTAAACCTAAATTTTATATATACCTAGACCTAACAGAACATCTCCCAAAATTTCATTAATTACTTCAAAATCACAAACATTACAAAAAAATGATCCTATAATATGTTTCCCAAAATCAAATTAATCTTTTTCCATTGAATTGTTTAAGTAGAAAACTAGTCATACTAACACAAATATCATATAGGATAGTATTAGTCATTTAACCCTTATCACCCTTTGGTTATGGGTTCAAGCCTCGCAGTATTCCTAGATACAATAGGATGTCACCCAGCCTATGAATTTTCCTTTTTCTAAAACTATATACTTCTTATAATGTTCCAAAAAAATTTGATAAACATCCTCAAAAATAGCATCAGCCATAATATCACTTTTTTACCACTATGGGTTTATTATACAACTTATTTTTTCCCTCAAATTCTTAATTAAACGTTATTATATTAGCATAATTGATCATATTAACCATAAATGTTATCAATAACTTTAAACTTATTTTCTAAAAAATATTAAATTAATATTCCTCAAATAACCTTTTCACTAAAACACATATTAAATAAGAGGGTGGTATTCCCATAAATGTCTTAAAAATACTTAATCATGATAAAATCCCATCACCTGAAACCTAAAAGGGGTATCTATGACTTTAAATTTATGATAAACCCTTGAAATATCAACCCAATACACATCAGGTTTATCTCATATCAATGTGCCATATAATAGGTTTTCATAGATTCTTTTGTCTCATTCATCATAATAGTTTATAAACAAAACTTGGATTAACACAAGTATATCCGCCGGGAGTGTAAAATCAAGTTTTTAGTATAGTAACACTCACTGTGAACGAGAATGATGGACAAGATATACTCAAAAAACTCTTTTCAAGGATTTACCCTTTGATTATTCTATATCAAAACCACATCAACTTGAAATATCCAGGAAGGGATGTATTGCTAAGAAAACTACATAATATCTACCTTAACAAAACATCTGTATGATATCCTATACTTAAACTTATCCAAAAATTCAGTCATAGGGTTATGTTCTTTAATCTATGTTTTCCTAAATCTATTTCCTAGGGTTTGCACTAAAATTTATCTAATACCAACTATAAATTTCATGACCCTGGTAGCCAAAAGTTGGTGGTTTCTTTATAAAAATGTTACAATATATAAGGAATCATATCCTAAATAACTAAATAGTTTAGTGATCTTGGTAAACTAGATACATAAATTAATCCCAGATTACATTTGAACAGATAAAAAACCAAACATAGTGAATGTAAATATTCTATATCCTTGAAATCCTACAAATATTCCTTCTTCATATCCTGTGGAAATGAAAAAAAATAAAGGTGAGATCAAATGCTCAATAAGGGTTATGTATAGTAGAATATGTCATGAATCGATAAGGTATAATTAATATTTAAATTTAAATAACTAAAAACACATTCCATTTAATCAATAATTTAATCATGATAACCATCTAGGTATAATATTAATGAATCAATATCATGGATAACAATAACTAATTTCTCAAAGAAGGAAATGCTTAAAATTGGACATTGTGATTTTAGACATCTTGATATTTATAATATCTTTTTTTAGGATATTTTAATCAATGGTCAGGTATACACTAGAAACTAATTTAATAATATATTACTTATTTATCTCATGAGACCTATCGATGCATCAAGTAGATATCTATTACCGATCCCCTCATGTCATTGTATGTCTAATAAATTCATAATATATTTACAGCTCAGTTAAATTCAAAAAAAATATGCCTTTTTAATAAATTTTGTATTGAGTAAAGGATAGGGAATATCAAGGTTTCCCTAGTCATTCAAATAACATTCAAAGTAAAGCATCATATGTAAAAATCATAAACACTTTCATAAATAATAATATATGTGATAAAAAGAATATGGATATTTAAGGGAAATTTAAAAAACAATGATCACAAGAAAGTGATTGTTTCAAAAAAGAATTAATCACAAAAAAATTAATCAATATATAAAATATGACTTCCAATTTATTAGAAAAGTACATTTTTTTCAAAAACCAAGTCTTTCAAATAATAGAATAAATTGGAATAAAAAAACTTAAAAAAATTCATAGAGTTTCCTTCACAAAATAATTATAATAAAATAGAATAAGATAAAGGGTATAAAACTGTTATGGTTGTGGGAAATCTTCTAATTTCATGTTCATTAAAAAGAAAACATTCCATTTGACTATATATTTATTTGGCTGAAAATAACCCCTTTTAGGAAAAAATGAGAAATATTCCTCTAAAAACATGTAAAAAGATGAGTATAAATTAAAATTTTCTTAATAAATAATTTGAGTAATAAAAAGGACTTTAAAAAATAATTTTGAAAAATATGGACATGGAAGGAAAATATACCCGATCAAAAAGAGAAATAAGATTAACTTTTATTTTAAACATTCCTCTTGAAATATTAACTTTAATTAAATAATTAATCATCATGAATAAATTTATATTCTTGTTAAATAACTAAAAGTGGTATTATATACACAACATAAAATTAAATTGGTTTATAATACCTAATATGTCTCAATGGAGTGTCATTTGGGATGAAATCTCTTTCAAATATCACATCATTAAAATAAGAATTAATCAACGAATATATTATTTGTTAAAAATGTAAATACCCACAATATAAGTGGAAATATAACATAAAATAATAAAATTTCATTTCACAACTATTATTTATATAATATAATAAATAGATAATTCATATAACCCAAATATGGGAAATTGAGTTAAAACCCCCTTACCACTTCGTAACTTTCAAGTCAAATTCCCTTGGGGGGAATAAATTGAATTGAAACTTAAAATACCATTAATTATGAATGAATAATGATATAACATTTTAAACGGGAAATGTTTAAATCATTTAAACGAAATTATGTTTATAATATTAAAATATAACTCAATGATTGAAATTTGAGATGAAATCCCTTACCTCATGTCCGACTAGTCACGTATATTATTTATTTCCATGAATAATAAACTTGTGTTAATTGTTTAATTTCATAATAAAATTTTTCAAAAAAATTATCCATTTTATTTTATTTATTATCATTTTATATTCAATTTTTTAATCATTTAATTTCATGTCATATGTTTTTATGATATTCGAATCATAATTCAAAATCGAATTCAATAGGTTGTATATACACATGAGTAACATTTCCATTTTTCAATAATCATGATGTAAAGAAGGTAAGTGTTATTTTATCTTTCCATAATTATAATTATATCATAAATATCATATTATTTCTTTAAATACACTTATATAAAATATCCATGAGATGTGGTAATGAAAAAAATAACATCGCTTTGTCGAGGTGGTAATATACACATACGCATGAAAGACGTTATAATCTTTTAATGAATGGAATGGTAAGAAAATATATGATATATTAATTCATAAAAATGATACATATTCAATGAATATAATATATATATATTAGACCAATAATCATAATTATCCATAAGAGGCGATGATGGAAAATTAATTACATCGTTTCGAGAGGCAGTAGTCTGTCGTAAACATGATTGATGGTTTTGTTTCCCATTTAATAGAAGAAAAGATGAAAGTAAGTTATTCCATTAAAAAATAATTTCATATAATATGGGATATAATGATATTATTATAATATCATCAATTTTTAATAAGATATAAAGTAGTTGGAATAATAAATAAAACAAAAATGCTCGATTAAGAATGACATCTCTTCTTTAGACAAACTCTTTAGATATACACGAAAAGCCTTACTAGGATGGTCTTTCAATCAAAAAAAGGACTAAAATACCTATTTAATTAAGTAAGGAATTTATTTTTGTACTTATTTGTATAACCAAAGGATTTTTAAATTTGGATGAAAAGGATTGGAGGTTCCCTTTTATAAGTAAGGGGAGGATCATTTTTGGAATTTCTTAAAATATTAAAATAATATAAATTAATTTTCATATATAGAAAGCACCAAACTAATATATTTATAATTTAGTATTATTATGGGTCTAATTAATATCATCCAATATAATTTGGATAATTTTATATTATTTTTTTACCCATATCTCTTTGTTTTAACCCGTGTTAACCCTTTCAGATAATTATCGTGATAATAATGATTTTACTCTTTAAGGTTAATGATAGTTACTACAAAAGGAAATTTTGAAAATAAATGTACCATGGTTTTTAATTTAAACCATATCTCAATCAATTTAATGAATATAGGATTTTTTGTAATTATAAATCCCTTAATAAATTATTATTAATTGTAAAATATCATTAATGTCATTTTTTGAACTATTCATTTAATTTAACTTTGAAGACAACATCAATGTAATGGAATTAAAATATAATAATTTAACACATCACTAAAATTTTATATTTTTCTTAAAATTTTATGTAACATAATAATTAATTAAATTAATATTACTTTTAATATTTTTAAAATCAATTTTTTATTAAATTCAATAAATATTTTTTCAACTTTGCGTGAGAATTTAAGGTAATTATTTCATTAATAAAAATTAGATAATAATTGACATGATAAAAAATAATTTATCATTAAAATAAATATTTAGAACCGAACATAATTTTTTTATCCCTATTACAAAATATTAGGGTTGTTAAAATCAAGAAAGTGACAATTGTTTTCTTATCTTTTACTTAAATATTATAAAGGTCTAGATCAAATAAATATGGCACAAAGTGCCCATATATTCGATACATTGATAGAAATTTCCAAAATAAACTCATCCAATAGGATAACTTCAAGTTTTAGGATCAATTTTTCATCCTTATCATATTTGTTATCTGTAATTACCCGATTTACCAATAGCAGGGTGATAAATACTTAATCTGGTGATTATTCATGATGAATAAAAAAGGGAACTATTTACCAAATTTTGAACTCATAATTAAAAATATGTAATATTTTTTTAAATATTCATTTCATAAAAATTATTGAATTTAATTTAAAATTAAATATGCAAAATGCGATGAAAAGTTGTTTTTCCAAAAAAAAATCCATTTTTAAGTATAAAAATATTTGTATACCAAATTCAAAACCAAAACTCATTTCAAGAAATATAATTGAATTATATTTAATAAAAAATAACTAATTAAAAATTTAAAATATTACAAAATAGATTATGAATTTTTAGACACTTTAAAAGAAATTACTTTTTCTAATAAAAAAATTATTTTTTAACTATTCATTGAAAAATCTGACTTTTCAAAAAAATATGAATAATTAACAATAAGATAATTTAAATTTTATGATTTAAAAAATTATATCCTTTTTATAAAATAAAATATCTAATATTTTTGGAAATTAATTATAATATTTTGTCTCAAAAATAAATAAAAATCATTTTGGAAGAAAACGTATTTTTGAAAGATAAAGTGACTTTACTAGAAAATGAGTAATTGTTAACAAACAAATTATCAATACACTTATATTGAGTAATAAATTTGTATATATTTCATAAATAATATAATCAGATCCATACCCGCCAATTTAACAGTTAGGTTATAATGTTAATATTTAAATAATAATATTTCATAGTTTATTTAGACTCAATGGTTCAGGTCATGAATAATATAGTACATATTTTTATTTTTAAAAATATTGGTGTGTTACATTCTCCCCACCCCTCAGACACACTTCTAATAAATTGAATCATCATAATTTGAACTTTAACATGGTAATCAAGGTTTGTACATCCGAAAATACCTTTATTGAAATCACATATTATAAATGTAAAGATCCCAAACCTAATAGCCTAGAGTTGGTGCCTTACTTTATTAAATTGGTAATATAAACACGTGTTCGCACCCCAAATGACTAAATAGTTTAGTAGTTTTGGAAAACTACATACAAATATAAGTTTTACAATACAACTTGAAAGGAAAAAACAACATAAAAATTCTATTAAAAACAACTATAAATCCTAGATTATCCCTGAAAGTAATTCATAATATATATCTTCGCATCTGAGGGAAAAATAAAACATGATAAAGGGGTGATATCAGTTTCTCTATAATGGTAAAAAAATACAGTGGAAGCTATCATAAACATAAAAAACATAGAAAGGTGAATAACTGAAACACCTGAAAATAAGAAATAATATTGAGCATAATATATCAAGAATAAAATCCAAATAAATAATTTCATATTAATAATAACATGAAACATAACAAAGGATATTCTACTAGTTGAATAATCACATGATTTATCAATTACTACTATCATAATGAGGGAATGTGTAATTTATTACATCAGATAAATACCATCAAGGCCTCGTTTAATAATTCTATATAAATGGGTAAGGCCTCGGCCAAAACTCGGTATAGTTTTTCTCATGAGACCTACCAATGAATTGAGGGGATATAGGGGCCCTTCCTGTCACTTACTATGTCCAATTAATTCCTCATATATCGAATAAAAATATACATTTAAATCAAATTGTTCCATACCACTTGAAAATATTTGGATCATAATCATAGATGAAAATACTCTAATAAAATCCTTGATAAATTCCTGAGAGAAATACCCTTTTTTCTTTGGAAAGAAGTGTTTTTTTAGAAAATCATTTGTATTTGTCATAAAATCATATTTTAAAAATGAATATCCCAAAAAATAAATATAAGGACAATTAAATTATGTTTTAGGAATAAATTATGTCTCACTGAAGTGAAAACATGTAAAAATAGTTTTTATGAAACTTTAGAAATGAGCCGTTTTAGTGTGGTTAAAGGGAAAATATTAAAGAGTCTTTAAAATAGAAAAAGGATTAATTTTTTTCATAAAACCAGAAATGAACTATGAAAGTTTTTCATGATAAAAATAGTCATTTTATAAAAATATTGGTGTCTTAAAACAGATTATTTAATGTACTTGAAAATGGGTATGAAATTGGGAAGTTCCTCTTAATCAGGTTCATTTATCAGGAGGAATTGAAAAAGGGAACCTTGTAAAACATGTATTTACCCACCAAAGAAATATGAAATGATCTAGATACATGTTTTTTGAATATATAAATATAATTTAGAAGAGTTTTATAAAAATAATGAAGAATTACATTGGGGTAATGAGGGAGATAATGTATCCCGAATGAAAAATAGAGGTTTGGGAAAAAACCCTTACCACTTTGAAAACAGTCAAACCATAAGCCCCAATGAATTAATGATCATAAAATAAGACATTAAATACCTTGAATATAAATAGATTCGTGATATTATACATCAATGAGAGTTATAAATACACCAAACACAAGAAATAGTGGTGAATAAGGCATGTCTCACAGAAATAAAATTGAGATGAGAAAACTCTTGTATTATTTCTAAAATCATTCTGCACTTGTACTAAAAATCCTAGATAATTAAATTAGATTCATTTATAATTCAATTCATAAAATATTTAAAATTTATTTAATTTAGTTTAATTAAGGTCATTTATGATCTTTTGGATTAGTTATAAGATTCAATTTCATCATTCGGGAGTGTTCCTTTCCTTGGTTTTCGTGATTGGTTCACTTGTATACATGTACAAAAGATCACGTGAAATAGGAATAGTTGTCCAGAATTGGCACAGGCTTGAGTTCTACTAAACTCAAACACTATTCATATTATGAACAAGGTTATTCAAATCCATTTTCTTTGTTGGCTAACATGTGGCATATGCTGTCTTGGAAGAGCCCCTAAGGGGCCCAGGCATGTGACCCATAAACAAGTTTTTTCCCTAGGGTGTAGCTTAGTTTGTAGTTACCCCTAAGGGTCTTGACGAGGTCTCAAGTTTGACTCTCTCCAAGTTCATCCCTATAATTATTGTTGCATTATTTTCTTTATATTTTAGACCCCTCCCCAAATAAATTGAGGCTTCGGCCTTAAATTTTTAAATAAAATTAAATTGTTATATAAATCATTTGTTTATTTTGGGTGAGGATTAATAATTAGATAATATATTAGTGATACTTGTTTAGATTAATTTTTCTTTTTTTTTCAATCATCACAAACCATATTATTTCATTAATTAATATTATATATATATATTGGTTCAATAACCATATATAAGCTATAATACTTATATTATTATCTTTTTTAACCGTAATTTTTTTTTATTAATAACCTTTAAGGAATATTTGAAAAATTAAAACGTCATCCAAAAAGGTAGTAAATCAACACCTCACGAGTAATGTTTTCATTTTTAGAATAAAAGGAAGAGGATAAAATGATTGAGGATAGATTATTCTCTCATCATTATAACATTATAGTATATAAAACATGCTATAGTTATCATGTCACTTCTGGATTGGTAGGTGATGAGAAGATAAGAAAAGAAAAGAACTTGAAACAAAATTAAAATAAAATGGAAGAGGGTTTTAACTCTTGAACTTATTCTCCTTGTCAGAATATCCTGAAGTCCATAATTTTTTATTATTTAGATAATCCACCTTTCAAGGGGTGAGGTAGAACCCTTACAAGGATCTAAGTCTTAGATACAATTACATGACTCATTGGTCTTAGAGGGAATCACCCAGAAAAGACAACTTGGAACTGCTCCTCCCCAGCATATGTAATGAAATCAGCACTCCACCTTCACATGTCTGGTCAGCTAGCTGTCCTATGCAAAGTTGCATACACCTGGTACCGATGGCAAAGCCATACCCTCTCCTTCTTCCAATTCTGGTTAGCTCTGCTTCAGTGAATGTGTCTGCCCTGAATCCTCATATGAATCCTTATCCCTTATAGTCTGGGGTGGCCCGAAGGCCTTGGGGTGGCCCTAAGGCCTTAAGGTGGCCCGAAGGCCTTGAGAAATAACTGGACCAAAGGCCTTGGGTGGCCCGAAATTCTTGGAGGACCCGAGGACCCAACCAAAATGTGTGTATGGTTAACGCTCGACTCTCACTAAGGGGGCCCCACGAGGCCCCAAAACGTGTGTAGTCTTTTGGTGTGACCAAAAAGAACAGAAAGTGGGGGATAATTTTTGGGTTTAAATTGGAATAATATTAGTAATCTTCAAGGCTTTTAATTTGTTAGGATAAGGGGTGGTGAGTGTGGTATTTATAGTAGAGGAGATGAATGTTTTTTGAATATTTCATTCATTTATTTATTATTTTGGCTCAAGACTATGAATAGTTTGATAATTATCACTAAATATATTAAATCAATTAATATTATTTATATATTATGGTCTTACATCATACATACACCATATTTGACTCAATAATTCATGTATTTGTCAAATACTGTAAAGTACTCTATTTCACTATTCACAAAAAAAAAATCAACTATTTTAGAAAAATACCAAAAATTCACCCAAACCATTTTTTTATATTTATAATTCAAAAATGGAATAAATTTTATGAAAATAATTTTAAAACTATTTTAAATTTATTTTTTAAATAAAATCATTATTTACTCAAAAAAATATCTATTTTAATATTATAACTATTTTTATGACACATAGAAAAATTAATTAAGGTCTTATAAAATTATCTTATAATCATAAGAAAACAAAATATTAATTTATGAATCTATTTTATAAAAATAAAATTTCTTTTAAATCATTATATTAATGGTAAAATTGTATATAAACATTTATGTTTCAAAAAAATACCAATACTTAATTTATCTTTTTTAAAACATTTATTTTCTTATTCCATGATATAAATATACCCTATATTTATTTATAATATACCAAAATTTTATATAAAATTTAATATGTGATTTTACTATTCAAATAAAAAATATACAATTAATATAATGAAAATGACAATTTTATAAAAAAATATGAATTTTTTCACTATTCATTAAAGAATAAATATTTTCATAAAAATACCAAAATATAACCCTGAGTTAATTTTGAAATTATTCTTTTAAAAAAGAAGTTTATTTTTTTGTATATAATTTATAAAAGTTTCAAATTTTAGTTTTAAAATAAATGCACCCTTAATAGGCGGTAAAACTGCCTTTAGAAGAATATAGCCTTTTAATGCATAAAATTGGATTCATTCTTATCTTATGCCTATAAAATCATTTGGATAAATGTAAAAAAATTTAATTAAGTATATAATATATAAATTTCTTGATTTTTTTAATACTATTCATTCCCTCTAATTTAATGGCTAGGTTATAATGGTTATTTTAAAATAGTGATATTTAATTGTATCTCATTGTTCATTTAAGGTTGGTGTTGTGTGAAACTTATGTTGTCGAATAAATTAAATTTAAAAAGATACATACTATAAACTATTGGGGTGATATAATAAAAATGGTTAATAAAACTTCTTCTTGAATAGAGTTAAAATGAAATATGAAGGTCATTACATAACTAGGTTTCCAAATATAAGAACATTAGTGGGAAGTAAAAATATAGACATGGAGAAAAAATGTAATGTCCAAATAATTATGGAGAGTGATAGATATCATTTATCATAATAAATTGAATAATCTATAGAAATTTAATGACCAATAATCTATAATATTAAGGTGTGAAAAAAAACCATTGATTCATAAGAAATGAAAGTAATAGGAAAATATTTTTATTTCAAGATCATTTTCCTAGAGTTGTGTAATTAATTTAAAATATATATGAATAAAATAAGGAAATACAATTACCTAATATGTATATTTTCATGCTTTAAAAAATTTATAACAAAATCTCATTTTTACTCCAAATGATGAGTATTCATGATGATTTTTTCATTCATGAAGACCTAAAATCAACTTATAATAGATCACATAATCCCAAAAAGGACAGAAAACCATTTCTCTTGTATTTAAATTTTTAACAAAACTGAAATGGATACCATAATATAAAACATTATATAAAAGTTATAATCCATCAGATAAAGAAATAATATATTTTACATCAAAAAAATTGCAATAAAACCAAAGGTTCAAATTAGATTATTTCAAAATTAAATAACCCAACATCCCAAATAAAATCAATAACCTCAAAATTATAGAAAGTTTTAACCTCAAAGGTTATCTCAAACCATTTATCTTACACTTTCAAAATTTTAATATCCTTATTACCAAATAATATTTTATATTAAACATAATTTATATATATACCTCAACCCAATAAAACGTATCTCAAAATTTCAATAATCACCTCAAAATCCAAAAAATTAAAAATGATTTGATCTTATATGTAACACCACGAGATTTTATGAAAAATATTATTTTTAATTTCATTAATGTCTTGTGTTTTATGCTACACCAAAAGGAGCTTACACAACACGCATCCTTGACTTGCCAACACGCAATCGCGACCTTCCTCGATAGCGTGTGTAGTACGCAATACCGAGTTTCACCAAACAACGATATGCTATTAAAATATTATTAAAACTAGCTGTTATGAATAGTAATAACCACTTTTTGAAATTTTGTAAATTTTATTTTTCAAAATGGACTTTATTTTTGGATTCATAATATCGAAATTAGCTTAGGGTGAAATTTTGGAACTTTTCGGAAAACTTTCATATTCTGATAAATAGTGAAAATTACAAAGTTTTAATTAAAACAACTTTTTTAATCGAAATAATTAATAGTGATAAATTATTAATTTGAGTGGTTTTAAAGTATATTTAGAATATATTTTTACAATTTAATACAATGTTGGTCATTGGATGTAATTTCACATTTAAACCATACATAAACAAGTGTCAATCTTTTGAAAGTTATTATCTCTTAAGAACACGCTATTTGTTTTGACGACGGGAATTAATTTTTAAATTAATTAATGCAACTTATATGTTTTGAATTTGGTAAAATAAACATCATTTTTGAATTCATAATATCAAATATATCTTAGGCCTAATTTTTGGTATTTTTCTGCAAACTTTCATTTTTTTGATGAATAGTGAAACCACTAAGTGGTAGTTAAAAAAACTGAATTTTTCATAAAACTTAATTTTACCGATTTTGTGAGTAGAATTTAAAAAATACAAGAGACATGGTTAATATCAAGGACTAAAATTTGGTTCAATGAGATGAAAATAATTTTTGGTGAATAGTAACTTTTTACTTTTTTTTTACCACGGTTAAAAGTAAATAGGGTAGTTAAGGGTAAAAATGATATTATTATTACCCTAACACATGTCCTAATTATATTGGACAAGTGTAATTAGACCAAAAAAAACCCAAGGAATAACATATGACCATTTAGGCCCACATGGATTAGATTAGGACATTTAATATTAATTTATTTAAAGAAGGGTTAAAATAGTTAAAATCAATGTTTAATAAGTAAATAATTTTTAATATAGGGTTATACATAAGATAAATTAGACTATAAATATTCATTAGAAAGATAACATGGTTTCCTACATTATGGTATTTTATTTATAATTTTTAGAGATTAAATAAGTTAATTTATTTATGACACAAAGATGATGCAGTAATTATCTTATTAATGAAATATTGACATAATTGATGTTATAAATATCCATATAAATGTAATTTGAGACGTTTTATGAATTAAACAAATTTTATAGGTTAATATGACATGTTATTATTAATTTAGTTAACTTTTTTAGAACTAATAATTCTTTTATTATTTTCAAAAAAATCAATTTCCAAATAGTGTCAAAATTGACATCAAATATTATTTAAAACAAATATTATATTATTAATTGTTATTTAATTCCAAAAAATCTAAGGCTCGGCCAAATTACTTAGATAAGGTTATATATATTAATAATAAACAACTTGGGGTTATTTGGTCTTGTTATAGTAACTTTATTAACCTTATAGTATAAGAAAACAAGAAGACACGGTAAAAGAACAATTATTTAACTTAAAGTTAAATCTAAATGATAAGGTTAAAATAGAATCCTAAACTTTTCTAAATTATATTGGATGATATTATTTCTACCCATACCCAACTTAGATTCGAAATAAATCAATTTGGAGCTATTAAAAACCGAATATGACTTTATAATAAAATAATATTTTTAGTTATTCCAAAGGTGCCCCTCTCCTCTCTTATAAAAGGGCACATCCTCCCTCCCTTCCTCACACCAATTTGAGCCTTCATGTTCGGCCAAACCCTACCAAATTCTCTTCTCCACTTCCCTAGAAACATTCTAGAGGTCCTGTTCTTCTTCAAAGACCAATTTTAGTGCCCTAAGTGGAGGCCTCAAAGAGGCGCTTCAAAGAAGAGGTAATGTCCGTTACCGATTCTTTCAACTCTATTTCTTCATCCACTTATTCTTCTTTAGTTGTTTCATTATGAAGTAATAACATCAGTATAACTAATATAATTATATTTTATTATAAGTATGAAACAACCCTATTTCACCATCTATCCATCCTACGGAAAATGAAATCACCACGCGTGCGTACGTACGGAATATCGTCTCCACGCCGTGGAGAAATCTGTTTTCCACCAACACCTTACATGGATGGGTATAATGGTGTAAATAATAACTATATATGGTTATTATAACATCATACGGATTCTGATATATTATACCATCCACTCCAATTCTATTCAATAATTATGGGAACGATATCATCGCTCGTGCGTACATATGGACTACCGTCTCCACGACGCGATGAGATTCATTCTCCATGTTAACCATACATGAATGATCATAAAGTTTAGTTAATGAATAATAATGAAATATATGAAATAATAATGTTACTGGATTTATGTATATATATATATATGTATGTCATCTATTTAGTTTCATTCAATTCAATAAGGAAATGAAAACAGCGTTCATGCGTACGTACGGCCTACCGTCTCCATGAACGGTGTATTTCATTCCTTTTATCGATCAATAATATATAAATTATATATAAATCATGTTTTAAATTATGGAATTATGTAAATCAGGATATAAGTAATAATATCAAGAATGACAAGTCGAAACACATACGATAAATGAAATGATTTTACCCAAAACGCTGCTTTAACATGGAATTTACAAAAGAACGGGTAATATAAAGTCATAAGTGAAACATATATGATATCATAACAATGAATATTATTCTGTAATAAGTCAATGACATTATTTAAATCATTATACAAGATGTTCGGATACATAGGAAGCATATCGGACCTAAGGTAAGGGATAGGTTTTCAAATCTCATTTTTATCCGAGATTGCTTATTCGTAAGTATTTACTGGGGTTATTGTTCTCATCCATGTCCATGTTTCCTAAAAATGGTTTCATGTATGTTTAAAGTCCTTTTTACCCATTTTTTACTTTTACTAAATAGTATGTATGGAATCTTTCTTTTACGAGGTACTTTTTGAATTTTCCGGCAAAAGTACGAGAATAATGTTTTTTTAACTTATACGACACGAACGGATTTTTACGGTTTTATAAAGGCTTATTTTCATGAAGCTTACTCCGAAATATTTCATGAATATTTTCAAAAAAATATATTTCTTTTAAAATTTCATGGCATTTTGTGAAAAGAAAATGACTTTCAAGAAGAAAGGATATTTTCCTCAAGAATTCATTTCAAGTGTTTTATCAAAACCATTTTCCATCTAAGATGAAATTATTTTCATATATGTATGTTTCAAGTATAATGTATCTATGATTTACATGGATTCACTTTGCTTATTATGAAATGATATCCATTTCTTTTATATGGATTATGTGATGATGGGATGATATTTATGAAACCCATTTTATTCGTTGGGTTATTATGATTGATGTATGTTTATTTTTTGGCACAAGTAAGAATGATTTAATTATGAGATGGGTGGGACCTATATCTCCATCTAATGAATTGGGTAAAGATTTATATCTCATTAGATAGACATGGCTAGAACGGAAAGTTAAACCGGTTCAGTAATACAGGACTGGAACGAGGAGTGAACTCGATTCAGAAAGGGACTTTGTCCACTAAGATGGTCTTGGAAGCAATGCCTTGGCTAATATGGAAATCATATCATGTGATTATTGGTTTCCAAAATTACATGTTTTATTCCCATGCTATTTTATCGTGATTTATGTTCCTTTATGATATATTCCTTACGTACTTCCAAGATTTATGTCTTTGCTCAAGGTTTTAATTTTTATATTTCATGTTCATGTTTTTGCTTTCAAATGTTTATGGATTGTTTTATGTTCTCTATGTTTTCACTTACTGAGCATTTGAGCTCACCTTTTTTATGTTTTATTTTCCCCAAGAAATAAAGAAAGGTTTTAGGTAAGGAAACAAAAAGGGGAAGATCATTATGGGAGATGTTGAAGATCTTTCAACATGATTAGTTGTTTATATTCCGAGTTTCCAAAGACACTAAACTATTATGATCCTTGTGTTTTTTTGTTATGTATTAAGTATTACGCAAAAGTAATGTAATGTCCATGTACGTCAAGATTCGGGTCTCTACATTTGGTATCAGAGGAAAGGTTTAGTCAACCTTTGGAAACTAGGATGCAAAAATGTTAGTGAGATCCCTAGAGATATTTCCAAGGTATGTCTAGGGATGTACCTAAGGATAAGTATACGTATAGGATATAGTCCTAGAACTACGGTAACGATATTAGAATTTAACCTAAGATGTTAGATATTGAGGGTGTTCCCCCTTTACTATGTTGTTTTCCCTAGCATGATTTTTTCCTCTCACACTATTCTTTTTGGGTTTTAGAAAATGGCTGGAAAGAGGAAGTAACATGATAATGGAGGATATCACGGACAATGGAATGATATTATTCATGAGAAACCAAATGAAACGGGATTTGGAAGTCCAAACATCATTATTATGCCTAATTATCAATCTTATAATATGATCAATAATCTCAACTTTGGTAAGTTTCCTGACTCAGATAATAAGAGAAAGATGGAGTTTCATGATGATCATAGAGGAAAGAAAGTTTAATTTCCCCTATGTAAATCATGTGGGAAGCGGCATCAAGGAGAATGTTTCAAAGGAACTGGAAGATGCTTTGGTTGTGGAAAAGAAGGACACAAATCCAGTAAGTGCAAAGGAAAAGGTTCAGTTAACACCAGGGATGAGGATAATGGTATTGCTATGACATCAACAATGGTTAAATGTTTTAAATTTGGAATGTACGGTCATTATGAAAACCAATGCCCTAAGGAAAAGTCTCATGACGAGAATCAGTATGGTCGTATGGATAGTATTTATATTGATGATGATGAAGAGACTACAAATGATATGTGAGTTGAAAGATTTGTTGAAGCTCGATCAATGGTTTAATAAGGTAGTGGAATGATTACATGTTTATCAAGTGTAACGTTGTATAAGTAATCTCATGGTACTATGGAATAAAGAAACATCTAAGGATTGTTACACTGTTGTCTTTCCTTATGTTTTGAAAGTGTATGATGAATGGTACCAGTAACCATGAAAGGTTATTCAGATATTTTTGGAAAGTAGATGATATGCTCATAATGAAGGGATAAGGAGAAAATTAAATGTTTGATAGTATTCATGAGCTCATGACTGATATAAGGAAATAGTTATATCATGGTTTGAGTATATAAAATTTTGGGGTTTTGGTATGTGGAAAGAGTTAACATTTGACAGCACTCATGTTTTCAATAAGGTTCAATGGGTATTCATTTTTCAAGAGAATACATGATTAAGGCCTTCGACCATTTGGAATGTGACCAACAAGAAATATCTTATGATATATGGGGATCAACGATGGTATTAACATGCTTGTTATGTGAAATCTCTGGTAATTGTTTTCATTATAATATGACAATGGACTGCAATATTATGGATAAGCCTAAAGATTGGAATGGAATATGTTGGACATAAGTTAGTATTGTTTAAGGATAGAACCTTTTTTGATATTATTGATGGGATGTTATAGTAATGTAGTTTTAGAAAAAGGACAACTTGTAGGACGAGCGACAGCCCATCGGGTCGGACAAGGCTGTGGGAATCATACCCACAACCGAAGTGCGACTGGCCTTTATCGCCTACCACTGGCCTATAGGAAGTCCCTGTTTAGTAGAAACTAGTTTTATTATATTAAGCAGTATGATATATGAAGTATAAGTCTATTTTAGGAACCATATATGATTAATCTCGCCATAGATGGAATTATGTATATTTGATAACTTTTGCTAACCTTTTGTTTGAAACAGATGGAATGACCCATCATTCTATCACATGATCTGTTAACACTTCACGAATAAAAAATTCAACTTCATTTCTTTAAGAGATGAAGTGGAAATTGTTCAAAGTGCAAACAATAGTGAGATTGTACCAAAATCAAGCAAGTATTTCTTCTAATTCAAAATTTTCAACTTTAGGGAAATGATCTTGAAAACCAAAAATGTTGTCTTAGTGCCCTTATATCCAATGAATCAGATGGTACCTTAGATCATCACAAATCTATGGCATTGTGATTGATGTCTTTTTCATAGCCATGTTCTCTACCACTCTCCATCATAACTTGATGGTTAGATTTTTCTTCCATATCCATATTTCACCTATGTTCTCCTATATGGAAACCCAGTGATGAGTTTCTTTGGGTAATCGTTACATTTCATACTTTAGTTTTTAAAATTAAGTTTTAGTATTCCTTTTTACGATGTGGGTTTCTATAAATAGTAAACGATTTATAACCCCGACAAATTTCAAGGGCGAAATTCATTTTAAGGGGGGTAGAATGTAACACCCCGAGATTTTATGAAAAATATTCTTTTTAATTTCATTAATGTCTTGTGTTGTACGCTACACCAAAAGTAGCTTGCACACCACGCATCCTTGACTTGCCTACACGCAATCGCAACCTTCCTCGATAGCGTGTGTAGTACGCAATACCGAGTTTCACTAAACAACGATATGCTATTAGAATATTATTAAAACTAGCCATTATGAATAGTAATAACCACTTTTTGAAATTTTGTAAATTTTATTTTTCAAAATGGACTTTATTTTTGGATTCATAATATCGAAATTAGCTTAGGGTGAAATTTTGGTACTTTTCGGATAACTTTCATATTCTGATGAATAGTGACAATTACTAAGTTTTAATTAAAAACAACTTTTTTAATCGAAATAATTAATAGTGATAAATTATTAATTTGAGTGGTTTTAAAGTATATTTAGAATATATTTTTACAATTTAATACAATGTTGGTCATTGGATGCAATTTCACATTTAAACCATATATAAACAAGTGTCAATCTTTTGATAGTTATTATCTCTTAAGAACACGCAATTTTTTTTTGACGACGGGAATTAATTTTTAAATTTATTAATGCAACTGATATGTTTTGAATTTGGTAAAATAAACATCATTTTTGAATTCATAATATCAAATATATCGTAGGCCTAATTTTTGGTATTTTTCTGCAAACTTTCATTTTTTGATGAATAGTGAAACCACTAAGTGGTAGTTAAAAAAACGGAATTTTTCATAAAACTTAATTTTACCGCTTCTGTGAGTAGGATTTAGAAAATCCGAGAGATAGGGTTAATATCAAGGACTAAAATTTGGTTCAATGAGATGAAAATAATTTTTGGTGAATAGTAACTTTTTACTTTTTTTACCACGGTTAAAAGTAAATAGGGTATTTAAGGGTAAAAATGATATTATTATTACCCTAACACATGTCCTAATTCTATTGGATAACTGTAATTCGACCAAAAACAACCCTAGGAAGAAAATATGACCATTTAGGCCCACATGGATTAGATTAGGATATTTAATATTAATTTATTTAAAGAAGGGTTAAAATAGTTAAAATCAAAGTATAATAAGTAAATCATTTTTAATATAGGGTGATACATAATATAAATTAGTCTATAAATATTAATTAGAAAGATAAAATTATTTCCTACATGATGGTATTTTATTTATAATTTTTAGATATTGAATAATTTAATTTATTTATGACACAAAGATGATGTAGTAATTATCTTATTAATGAAATATTGACATAATTGATATTATAAATACCCAAAAAAATGTAATTTGAGACTTTTTATGAATTACAAAAAATTTATATGTTAATATTACATGTTATTATTTATTTAGTTAACTATTTTAGAACTAATCATTCTGTTATGAGTTTCAAAAAAATCAATTACCAAATAGTGTCAAAATTGACATCAAATAGTTTTTAAAACAAATATTATATTATTAATTGTTATTTAATTCCTAAAAATCTAAGGTTAGGACAAATGACTTAGTTAAGGTTATATATATTAATAATAAACAACTTGGGGTTCTTTTGGCTTGTTATAGTAAGTTTATTAACCTTATAGTATAAGAAAACAAGAAGACACGGTAAAAGAAAAATTATTTAACTTAAAGTTAAATCTAAATGATAAGGTTAAAATAGAAACCTAAACTTGTCTAAATTCTATTTTATGATAGTATTTCGACCCATACCCAACTTAGCTTCGAAATAACTCAATTTGGAGCTATTAAAAACCGAATATGACTTTATAATAAAATAATATTTTTAGTTATTCCAAAGGTGCCCCTCTCCTCCCTTAAAAAAGGGCACCTCCTCCCTCCCTTCCTCACACCAATTTGAGCCTTCATTCTCGGCCAAACCCTGAAAAATTCTCTTCTCCACTTCCCTAGAAACATTCTAGATGTCCTGGTATTCTTCAAAGACCAATTTTAGTGCCCTAAGTGCAGGTCTCAAAGAGGCGCTTCAAAGAAGAGGTAATGTCTGTTACCAATTCTTTCAACTCTATTTCTTCATCCACTTCTTCTTCTTTAGTTGTTTCATTATGAAGTAATAACATAAGTATAACTCATATAATGATATGTTATTATAAGTATGAAACAACCCTATTTCACCATCTATCCATCCTACGGAAAATGAAATCACCACGCGTGCATACGTACGGAATACCGTCTCCACGCCGTGGTGAAATCTGTTTTTCCACCAACACCTTACATGGATGGGTATAATGGTGTAAAGAATAACTATATATTTTTATTATAACATCATACTGATTCTGATATATTATACCATCCACTCCAATTCTATTCAATAATTATGGGAACGATATCATCGCTCGTGCGTACGTACGGACTACCGTCTCCACGACGCGATGAGATTCATTCTCCATGTTAACCATACATGAATGATCATAAAGTTTAGTTAATGAATAATAATGAAATATATGAAATAATAATGTTACTGGATTTATGTATATATATATGTATGTCATCTATTTATTTTTACTAAATTCAATAAGGAAACGAAAACAGCGTTCATGCGTACGTACGGCCTACCGTCTCCATGAACGGTGTATTTCATTCCTTTTATCGATCAATAATATATAAATTATATATAAATCATGTTTTAAATTATGGAATTATGTAAATCAGGATATAAGTAATAATATCAAGAATGACAAGTCGAAACACATACGATAAATGAAATGATTTTACCCAAAACGCTGCTTTAACATGGAATTTACAAAAGAACGGGTAATATAAAGTCATAAGTGAAACATATATGATATCATAACAATGAATATTATTCTGTAATAAGTCAATGACATTATTTAAATCATTATACAAGAGGTTAGGATACATACGAAGCATATCGGACCTAAGGTAAGGGATAATTTTTCAAATCTCATTTTTATCCGAGATTGCTTATTCGTAAGTATTTACTGGGGTTATTGTTCTCATCCATGTCCATGTTTCCTAAAAATGGTTTCAGGTATGTTTAAAGTCCTTTTTACCCATTTTTTACTTTTACTAAATAGTATGTATGGAATATTTCTTTTATGAGGTACTTTTTTACTTTTCCGGCAAAAGTACGAGAATAATGTTTTTTTTAACTTATACGACACGAACGGATTTTTACGGTTTTATAAAGCCTTATTTTCATGAAGCTTACTCCAAAATATTTCATGAATATTTTCAAAAAAATCTATTTCTTTTAAAATTTCATGGCATTTTGTGAAAAGAAAATGACTTTCAAGAAGAAAGGATATTTTCCTCAAGAATTCATTTCAAGTGTTTTATCAAAACCATTTTCCATCTAAGATGAAATTATTTTCATATATGTATGTTTCAAGTATAATGTCTCTATGATTTACATGGATTCACTTTGCTTATTATGAAATGATATCCATTTATTTTATATGGATTATGTGATTATGGGATGATATTTATGAAATCCATTTTATTCGTTGGGTTATTATGAATGATGTATGTTTATTTTTTGGCACAAGTAAGAATGATTTCATTATGAGATGGGTGGGACCTATATCTCACTCCAATGAATTGGGTAAAGATTTATATCTCATTAGATAGACATGTCTAGAACGGCAAGTTAAACCGGTTTAGTAATACAGGACAGGAACGAGGAGTAAACTCGATTCATAAAGGGACTTTGTCCACTAAGATGGTCTTGGCAGTAATGCCTTGGCTAATATGGAAATCATATCATGTTCTTAATGGTTGCCATAATTACATGTTTTATTCCCATGCTATTTTATTTTGATTGATGTTCCTTTATGATATATGCCTTACGTACTTCCATGATTTATGTCTTTGCTCACGGTTTTAATGTTTATATTTCATGTTCAAGTTTTTGCTTTCAAATGTTTATGGATTGTTTTATGTTATATATGTTTGACCTTACTGAGCAGTTGAGCTCACCATTTTTATGTTTTATTTTCCCCAGGAAATAAAGAAAGGTTTTAGGTAAGGAAACAAAAAGGGGAAGATCATTATGGGAGATGTTGAAGATCTTTCAACATGATTAGTTGTTTATATTCCGAGTTTCCAAAGACACTAAACTATTACGATCCTTGTGTGTTATTTTTGTTATGTATTAAGTATTCCGCAAAAGTAATGTAATGTCCATGTATGTAAAGCTTCGGGTCTCTACATTTGGTATCAGAGGAAAGGTTTAGTCAACCTTTGGAAACTAGGATGCAAAAATGTTAGTGAGATCCCTAGAGATATTTCCAAGGTATGTATAGGGATGTACCTAAGGATAAGTATAAGTATAGGATATAGTCCTAGAACTATGGTAATGATATTAGAATTTAACCTAATATGTTAGATATTGAGGGTGTTCCCCCTTTACTATGTTGTTTTCCCTAGCATGATTTTTTCCTCTCACACTATTCTTTTTGGGTTTTAGAAAATGGCTGGAAATAGGAAGATTCATGATAATGGAGGATATGACGGACAATGGAATGATATTCTTCATGAGAAACCAAATGAAACGGTATTTGGAAGTCCAAACATCGTTATTATGCCTAATCAGCAATCTCATAATATGATAAGTAATCTCAACTTTGGTAAGTTTCCTGACTCAGATAATAAGAGAAAGATGGAGTTTCATGATGATCATAGAGGAAAGAAAGTTCAATTTCCCCTATGTTAATCATGTGGGAAGAGGCATCAAGGATAATGTTTCAAAGGAACTGGAAGATGCTTTGGGTGTGGAAAAGAAGGACACAAAGCCAGTAAGTGCAAAGGAAAAGGTTCAGTTAACACCAGGGATGAGGATAATGGTATTTCTGAGACATCAACAATGGTTAAATGTTTTAAATTTGGAATGTACGGGCATTATGCAAACCAATGACCTAAGGGAAAGTCTCATGAAGAGAATCAGTATGGTCGTATGGGTAGTATTTATGTTGATGATGATGAAGAGACTAAAAATAATATGTGAGTTGAAATAATTGTTGAAGCTCGATCAATTGTTTAAGAAGGTAGTGGAATGATTACATGTTTATCAAGTGTAATCTTGTATAAGTAATCTCATGGTACTATGGAATAAAGAGACATCTAAGGATTGTTACACTGTTGTCTTTCCTTATGTTTTGAAAGTGTATGATGAATGGTACCAGTAACCATGAAAGGTTATTCAGATATTTTTGGAAAGTAGATGATATGCTCATAATGAAGGGATAAGGAGAAAATTAAATGTTTGATAGTATTCATGAGCTCATGACTGGTATAAGGAAATTGTTATATCATGGTTTGAGTATATATAATTTTGGGGTTTTGGTATGTGGAAAGAGTTAACTTTTTACAGCACTCATGTTTTCACTAAGGTTCAATGGGTATTCATTTTTCAAGAGAATACATGATTAAGGCCTTCGACCGTTTGGAATGTGACCAACAAGAAATATCTTATGATATATGGGGATCAACGATGGTATTAACATGCTTGTTATATGAAATCTCTGGTAATTGTTTTCATTATAATATGACAATGGATGGCAATATTATGGATAATCCTAAAGATTGGAATGGAATATGTTGGACATAAGTTAGTATTGTTTAAGGATAGAACCTTTTTCGATATTATTGACGGGATGTTATAGTAATGTAGTTTTAGAAAAAGGACAACCTGCAGGATGGGCGATAGCCCATCGCGTCGGAAAAGGCTGTGGGAATCGTACCCACAACCGAAGTGCGACTAGCCTTTATCGCCTACCACTGGCCTACAGGAAGTCCCTATTTAGTAGAAAGTAGTTTTATTATATTAAGCAGTATGATATATGAAGTATAAGTCCATTTTAGGAACCATATATGATTAATCTCACCATAGATGGAATTATGTATTTTTGATAACTTTTGCTAACCTTTCGTTTGAAACAGATGGAATGACTCATCATTCTATCACATGATCTGTTAACACTTCAAGAATAAAAAATTCAACTTCATTTCTATAAGAGATGAAGTGGAAATTGTTCAAAGCGCAAACAACAGTGAGATTGTACCAAAATCAAGCAAGTATTTCTTCTAATTCAAAATTTTCAACTTTAGGGAAATGATCTTGAAAACCAAAAATGTTGTCTTAGTGCCCTTATATTTGATGAATTAGATGGTACCTTAGATCATCACAAATATATGGCTTTGTGATTGATGTCTTTGTCATCACTATGTTCTCTACCACTCTCCATCATAACTTGATGGTTAGATTTTTCTTCCGTATCCATATTTCATCTATGTTCTCCTATACGGAAACCCAGTGATGAGTTTCTTTGGGTAATCATTACATTTCATACTTTAGTTTTTAAAATTAAGTTTTAGTATTCCTTTTTACGATGTTGGTTTCTATAAATAGTAAACGATTTATAACCCCGACGAATTTCGAGGGCGAAATTCATTTTAAGGGGGGTAGAATGTAACACCCCGAGATTTTATGAAAAATATTCTTTTTAATTTCATTAATGTCTTGTGTTGTACGCTACACCAAAATGAGTTTGCACAACACGCATCCTTGACTTTCCTACATGCAATCGCGACCTTCCTCGATAGCGTGTGTAGTACGCAATACCGAGTTTCACTAAACAACGATATGCTATTAAAATATTATTAAAACTAGCCATTATGAATAGTAATAACCACTTTTTGAAATTCTGTGAATTTTATTTTTCAAAATGGACTTTATTTTTGGATTCGGAATATCGAAATTATCTTAGGGTGAAATTTTGGTACTTTTCGGATAACTTTCATATTCTGATTAATAGTGAAAATTACTCAGTTTTAATTAAAAACAACTTTTTCAATCGAAATAATTAATAATGATAAATTATTAATTTGAGTGGTTTTAAAGTATATTTAGAATATATTTTTACAATTTAATACAATGTTGGTCATTGGATGTAATTTCACATTTAAACCAGACATAAATAAGTGTCAATCTTTTGATAGTTATTATCTCTTAAGAACACGCTATTTGTTTTGACGATGGGAATTAATTTTTAAATTAATTAATGAAACTGATATGTTTTTAATTTGGTAAAATAAACATCATTTTTGAATTCATAATATCAAATATAGCTTAGGCCTAATTTTTGGTATTTTTCTGAAAACTTTAATTTTTTGATGAATAGTGAAACCACTAAGTGGTAGTTAAAAAAACTGAATTTTTCATAAACATAATTTTACCGATTCTGTGAGTAGAATTTCGAAAATCTGAGAGATACGGTTAATATCAAGGACTAAAATTTGGTTCAATGAGATGAAAATAATTTTTGGTGAATAGTAACTTTTTACTTTTTTTTACCACGGTTAAAAGTAAATAGGGTAGTTAAGGGTAAAAATGATATTATTATTACCCTAACACATGTATTAATTATATTTTTCAAGTGAAATTCGACCAAAAATAACCTTAGGAATAAAATATGACCATTTAGGCCCACATGGATTAGATTAGGACATTTAATATTAATTTATTTAAAGAAGGGTTAAAATAGTTAAAATCAAAGTTTAATAAGTAAATCATTTTTAATATATGGTTATACATAATATAAATTAGACTATAAATATTAATTAGAAAGATAAAAGGATATCCTACATGATAGTATTTTATTTATAATTTTTCGAGATTAAATAATTTAATTTATTTATGACACAAAGATGATGCAGTAATTATCTTATTAATTAAATATTGACATAATTGATGTTATAAATACCAAAATAAATGTAATTTGAGACTTTTTATGAACTACACAACTTTTCTAGGTTAATATGACATGTTATTTTTGATTTAGTTAACTGTTTTAGAACTATTCATTCTGTTATGATTTTCAAAAAAATCAATTACCAAATAGTGTCAAAATAGACATCAAATAGTTTTTCAAATAAATATTATATTATTAATTGTTATTTACATCCTAAAAATATAAGGTTCTGCCAAATGACTTAGATACGGTTATATATATTAATAATAAACAACTTTGGGTTCGTTTGTCTTGTTATAGTTAGTTTATTAACCTTAAAGTATAAGAAAACAAGAAGACACGGTAAAAGAAAAATTATTTAACTTAAAGTTAAATCTAAATGATAAGGTTAAAATAGAAACCTACACTTATCTAAATTCTATTGGATGATAGGCTTTCGACCCATCCCAAATTTATCTTCTAAATAACTCAATTTGGAGCTATTAAAAACCGAATATGACTTTATAATAAAATAATATTTTTAGTTATTCCAAAGGTGCCCCTCTCCTCCCTTATAAAAGGGCACCTCCTCCCTCCCTTCCTCACACCAATTTGAGCCTTAATTATCAGACAACCCCTGCAAAATTCTCTTCTCCACTTCCCTAGAAACATTCTAGAGGTCCTGGTCTTCTTCAAATACCAATTTTACTGCCCTAAGTGGAGGTCTCAAAGAGGCGCTTCAAAGAAGAGGTAATGTATGTTACCGATACTTTCAACTCTATTTCTTCATCCACTTCTTCTTGTTTAGTTGTTTCATTATGAAGTAATAAAATCAGTATAACTAATATAATGATATGTCATTATAAGTATGAAACAACCCTATTTCACCATCTATCCATCCTACGGAAAATGAAATCACCACACGTGCGTACTTACGGAATACCGTCTCCACGCCGTGGTGAAATCTGTTTTCCAGCAACACCTTACATGGATGGGTATAATGGTGTAAAGAATAACTATATATGGTTATTATAACATCATACTGATTCTTATATATTATACCATCCACTCCAGTTCTATTCAATAATTATGGGAACGATATCATCGATCGTGCGTACGTACGGACTACCGTCTCCACGACGCGATGAGATTCATTCTCCATGTTAACCATACATGAATGATCATAAAGTTTAGTTAGTGAATAATAATGAAATATATTAAATAATAATGTTACTGGATTTATGTATATATGTATGTATGTCATCTATTTAGTTGCATTCAATTCAATAAAGAAAAGAAAACAGCGTTCATGCGTACGTACGGCCTACCGTCTCCATGAACGGTGTATTTCATTCCTTTTATCGATCTATAATATATATATTATATATAAATCATGTTTTAAATTCGGGAATTATGTAAATCAGGATATAATTAATAATATTAAGAACAACAAGTTGAAACACATACGATAAATGAAATGATTTTACCCAAAACGTTGCTTTAACATGGAATTTACAAAAGAATGGGTAATATAAAGTCATAAGTGAAACATATATGATATCATAACAATGAATATTATTCTTTAATAAGTCAATGACATTATTTAAATCATTATACAAGAGGTTCGGATACATACGAAGCATATCGGACCTAAGGTAGGGGATAATTTTTCAAATCTCATTTTTATCTGAGATTGCTTATTCGTAAGTATTTACTGGGGTTATTGTTCTCATCCATGTCCATGTTTCCTAAAAATGGTTTCATGTATGTTTAAAGTACTTTTTAACCATTTTTTACTTTTACTAAATAGTATGTATGGAATTTTTCTTTTACGATGTACTTTTTGACTTTTACGGAAAAAGTACGAGAATAATGTTTTTTTTAACTTATACGACACGAACGGATTTTTACGGTTTTATAAAGCCTTATTTTCATGAAGCTTACTCCAAAATATTTCATGAATATTTTCAACAAAATCTATTTCTTTTAAAATTTCATGGCATTTTGTGAAAAGAAAATGACTTTCAAGAAGAAAGGATATTTTCCTCAAGAATTCATTTCAAGTGTTTTATCAAAACCATTTTCCATCTAAGATGAAATTATTTTCATATATGTATGTTTCAAGTATAATGTCTCTATGATTTACATGGATTCACTTTGCTTATTATGAAATGATATCCATTTCTTTCATATGGATTATGTGATGATGGGATGATATTTATGAAACCCATTTTATTCGTTGGGTTATTATGAATGATGTATGTTTCTTTTTTGGCACATGTAAGAATGATTTCATTATGAGATGGGTGGTACCTATATCTCACTCCAATGAATTGGGTAAATATTTATATCTCATTATATTGACATGGCTAGAACGGAAAGTTAAACCGGTTCAGTAATACAGGACTGGAACGAGGATTGAACTCGATTCAGAAAGGGACTTTTTCCACTAAGATGGTCTTGGAAGCAATGCCTTGGCTAATATGGAAATCATATCATGTCATTAATGGTTTCCACAATTACATGTTTTATTCCCATGCTATTTTATCTTGATTTATGTTTCTTTATGATATATGCCTTACGTACTTCCAAGATTTATGTCTTTGCTCAAGGTTTTAATGTTTATATTTCATGTTCAAGATTTTGCTTTCAAATGTTTATGGATTGTTTTATGTTCTCTATGTTTTCCCTTACTGAGCATTTGAGATCACCCTTTTTATGTTTTATTTTCCCCAGGAAATAAAGAAAGGTTTTAGGTAAGGAAACAAAAAGGGGAAGATCATTATGGGAGATGTTGAAGATCTTTCAACATGATTAGTTGTTTATATTCTGAGTTTCCAAAGACACTAAACTATTACGATCCTTGTGTGTGTTTTTGTTATGTATTAAGTATTCCGCAAAAGTAATGTAATGTCCATGTATGTCAAGCTTCGGGTCTCTACATTATATTTTTCTTCCAAAAATAAAATTAATATTTATCCATAAAATTATTTAAGTAAAATATTTAATAATTATATGGAAATTATGTAGGCCAATGGTAGTAATTTCACCCTTATCACCCTTAGGTTGTGGGTTTAGGCCCCACGGCCATGCCAAATGTGATGTGTTTTTTCCTACCTATGGGTTTTTGTAGGATAAATTATTTTTTAAAGTATATCCCTCTTTTATTTTGTTTTTAAATTATTTTAACTGAATTTTAATTTGTCTTTAATCCTTGGCGGTGGAGTCTTATTCAGAAATGGAGAGTATTTATTAGGTAAAATGACCTAAAGTTCTAAGATCCAAGTCTGTTTGATTTAATGGAGTCTGGGTATAAATGTATTAAATTGGTTTACAAGTATTCTTCATTATTTGGATGGATTTAGAGGTGGTTCAGGTCCTTTTTGTGGAAAATAGACTAAAAACTATTTGCATAGCATGTACATGTTGTTTACAGGTTACATGACATGTAGTTCCCACCAAACACATTTCATGAACTATTACAAGGCATGAAAAGGTTACACATTGTGTAAACCATTCACATCATGTAAAATTAGAGCAGGGATAAATATAATCTAAGGAAAAAAATTCATAGTATCCCTCTAAATATAAATATATGACATATAAAAGAGTTACACACCACGTAATATCCTGAGTAATATTTTTTAAAGTGTTTTGCAGCTGATTTTTATTTTCACCCATGAGCAGTTGCCTCCTCTCGACCCTAAAAGGTTCCCTAGTCAATTTGGAAGCCTTTCCTCCTTTTTGGGTGTCCCATTTGTGTGATATATCACTAGTAGGTATATAGATTTGGGTTCCCCTTCCTCTTTTGTTATTCTCTATTAGGGCGGTGGAACCTTTGGACTAAATATGGGTTTGATGTTAATCTTGATCATATTTTATCTATGTTTCATCTAGTATTCTTCTGAACATTCTTCCTTTTTGGTGTTATTCTTTAGAATTGTTGTGTTAATCGTCGGTTTAAGTTAGGGGGTCTAAAACTTAAACAGATAGTATTTTTAATTACAAATTATGTGTAATATTGAATTTACTCAAACATAACATGTACCAAAATTAATTAAATGATCAATTGAATTATACTTTGGAATCCCTTTGGATATAATTATTTATGGCATGTATTATGCTACCATTTAGTTGAGAGATTCCATGATTATAAATGAATTGATTAAGGGATTGAAGTGTATTTAGAAGGACATGGGTTTTGGGTGATTACTTGATATAAGATTCACATTATCTAGGCTTGATTATTGATGTTACCAGAATGATATTGGTTTATGAACAAATGATAAATGAAATGGTTAATTAAAATATAAATGGTAATTTTGATAATAGAAAATTAATATTTATGACATTATATTATGATATCCATACTGTAATGATTATATACTAGGCTATGCCTAGTGATTCATGATGCAATGCTTATATAGTGGGTTATTCCCAATGACACAGGCTAAAATTATTATATATTTGGTTTATCTTTGATACATATTGTAATTATTATACATCGGGATCGGCCCTGATAGAGGTTGTAATGGTTATATATTGGTCTTTTCCTTGATTTATTACTAAAATGCTCATATAGAGGGCTTGACCTAGATTTGTGTGATTTATACAATAGATATATTATGGTGGTTATCATGGTTGTGAGACATACTCAAAGATATTTTGACATGGTGTCTTAGAAAGTTGTGTTTTACTATGATCATATGGTTATGGTTAGCATGGTCATGAGACATGCTCGAATATATTCCGGCATGGTTACAAAGTAGGTTCATGTGGTATAAATTTAATTATTAAATAAATAAATAAACCATTTTATTGCATTATTTTATCAACTTATTATCAGACTGGTTATGTTTGGACACAATGGTTTCAACCTATCGAGTTATACGCGTACCCTATCTAGGACTCTATTTGATACCTGAGCAGTTTACTTGGATGTAGGATTTTACAAGGGCAAGGAACCTTACTATTGATTGTTGTTTTCTAGATGTGGTGGATTTTGGATATGAGACCGACATAGCACTCGGGACCAGGGGATTTTTATTATTTATTTGAGTCTTCTAGTATTTTATTTTTACTAATTCTAGAATGAAATTTAGTTACATTTGATCATATTGTTACATTATTCATTTATTATTTATTGTATTATTCAGTTGTATTTTATTGTTTGGTTTTTTCATTATATTGTATTGTTTTAATTACTTCCTCTACTCTAATATTTATTACTATATGATTATTTTTCTAGGTTTTAAATTTATAATCAGATGGTATATTCTCCCAACTATACTTATCACACCCCCCCCCCCCCGATATTATTCGGTATCCTCTAGTGTACGGGGAGGTGCACTTGAGGTATCATGACCAACCCGTTTCATCCACATGAGAGATTACCAAATCAAGGGACATCATAATGTGGTATTAGAGGAAATCATGTTTCTTTTATATTTCATTACTATATGAGAAAAGTATAATGGAGACTAGGATTTATCAAGACTTGGTATGAGCTTGTGCATGGGAGTACCTAAGCATTGTATAGGGGAAATCTGAGTGCCTAGGGATGTATTTTTGTTTATGTTGTTTTCTTGTTACAGTTGATGTAATTTCTCCCATGGTGATTCACATGTTATGTGAGGTTATTATTTTAGGGCGTTATTATTTATTTATATTTATACTCATTTCCCGGTATAGAACAAGATGAGTATTCATGCATCATGATAGGTACATATAGATATATTAACATGCATTTTTCATGATAGAGACATATTTATTTAATGTGTTATATACATGCCTATAAGAACTGTGGTATGATATACCTATTATATCTACTAAATGGAATTAAATAAATTGTTATATCATGATAAAACACTTGAAATCCATGTTTAAAGAGACCAAGATCCAGTGGTTATCTTTTTTTATTATTTTTTGAGGTTGAACTTATTATTATATCAAGTTTTCTAAGGAGTTTGATTTTCTTGTACAGAAAATGTCTCCTCATCATCTTTGATTTGAGTGTCAGGAGAGTGGTAATTTGTGTACTCCTAAAATAGATGATTTGGAGCTTCCTATAGATATTAAGGATCATATAGATTTTTAGCTTCACGATATCTTCCTAGGGGTCATGTGATCCATGTAAAGAGATACACTTCATATTATTCCTTCAATGTTTGAGCAGATAAGAGAGTACCAGCTGTAGAATCTACATATGTTCAATCAGGAGAGAGGCCCCCGTGAATTAATGTTTAGGATTGATTCATTCCAAATGATCTTTAATAATCTCAAGACACCCATAGATAGGAGGGTAAAATGTGCTACATATATGCTTCATGGACTACCAAGTGTTGGTGGGATATTTTTGAGAAAGATGGAAAGTACTATGAGCTATCTTGGAAGGAATTAGACATGAAGTTCCTGGTCCATTTCTATCCTGATATATTGGGGGATGATAATTCTTATGGGTTCATGCACATTACATAAGTGGGAATGTCACTGATGGACTATGCTAAATATTTCACTAACTTGTATAACTTTTTCCCATATTTAGATACTGATGAGATCTCTAGGGGTAGATATTTTTAGGAAGGTCTTCGCTATGATATCTAGTCATAACTAAACGTGTTACGTTTAAGATTTTTTACAGATGTTGTGAATCAATTACACATCATATAAGGGGATCTAAGAGAGGACCTGAGTAGTAGCCATGTTATTTTAGTTGTCCAAACTGAGAGCTCTTATTCTAGTATAAATAAATTCCTCTATGATAGTTTTATCCAAGGAAATAGAATTCAGAGTAGTTAAGGTAGTGGGAAACCATCTCAAGATCATGTTCTATTTTAGTGCTATCAGTTTAGAAATATATACCACAAACATCCTCAGTGTATTCACCCCCACTTTGGAGTGTTAATATTGTGTTAGTGTGGTCTACCTATAGAGGTTTTTCATGGGCATGTAGCAGTAGAGAAATTGAAGGTGATCAAGATAGGCATCAGTGTCTGGGAAGGAATCATTTACTCCTCATTAGGAAAGTAGTTGGGTTTTTATAGGACATTCAGGTCAAGTTATGGGATGTTGAACCCCAATGTAGGAATTTAAGTACTTGGTTGAGAGAATTTCACAGGGAAGTCATACTGTAGCCTTAGGAAGATGGTCTAATTAGATGCATGTTATGTAGAATACTCTTGATATTGTGGATGCAGGACCGTCTACTGTCAGATGTATGATTCTTATATTTTCTACCATTTCTTGCATTTTTTATATAGGAGTATCACATTCCTTTTTATATTCTCTTTTTGAAAATTTTTTGGGCTTGTATGTGGAGATCTTGGATGGTTCTTTAACTATTAACACACCATTGGGAGAGCGGTTAGAGAATATCAAAATTTTCAATGTGTGTTCTCCATACATTGGTGGTTACTATTTATTTTTAGAACCATATTTTCTATAAATTATTGGCTTCAATTTTATTCTTGTTATGAATTGGATAGTTCTATACCAGGTTGATATCGGTTATTATCAAAGGGTATTTAACTTTTATCTCTAAAAGGAGGCATCTATTCTCACTAGAGTGAGTGGGGTCATCAAGCTGGTCTTGTTCAACTAATTTAGTGCAGATTAGATTTATCTCATGGATTAGATAAGAAGTATTTATCTATATGATGGTGAAATAAAGTATAATTATTTTCCTCCAGTGGTAGACCATTTTCAGGATGTATTTTTTGAAGAGTTATATGTCTTACCACCCAAGTGAGATATTGAGTTCATGATCAAGTTAGTGTCAGGGTAAGAGATAGTTTCTATCCAACCTTATAGAATTTAACCAATAGAGCTAAGGGAGTCAAAATATAAGTTGGTATATTAGGAAGATAATGGTTTCATATGTCTCAGTACATTTACATAGGTTTCTCTAGTTATTTCCACTAAGAAGGATTATGGTACCTTGCACTTATGTGTGAATTATCATAGGTTGAACTAGATGATGTTCAATAATTAGTATCCTCTTCTATGTATAGACAATCTATTTAATTAGATGAGAGGTGATAAGATCTTCTATAATATTAGTTTTAGATCTAGATACCTCCATTTTAGGGTGATAACATTGGACATACCTTGAAATACTTTTAGGAGAAAGAATGGATTTTATGAGATCATAATGATGTCATTTGGTCTGATCAATGCACTAGCAGTATTCATATCCTTGATGAATTGGATCTTTTAACCTTTTCTAGAGTAGGTTTTGGGGGTTTTTAAAATACATATTAGATTACTCTCATTCAGTATCTGATCATGCCAAACATCTTGACATATCCCAAACTACATTGAGAGAGCATTAGTTTTTTCCCAAGCTAATCAAATACAGTTTCTGGACTAATAAAGTGCACTTTTTAGGTCATATAATCTCAGAGGAAGGAGTGTTAGTGGATCCAAATAAGGTTACATCCATTTTATATTGGTATAATCCTAATAATATCACCGAAATGTGGATATTTCTTGGTTTAGCATGTTATTATCAGTGCTTTTTCTAGGACTTATCTTGTCTAGCAGCACCGATGTTGAGGATGACCAAAAAGAAAGTGAAGTTTGTTTGGAGAGATTATTGTTCGAAATATTTTCAAGAAATTAAAGGTAGGATGACATCAGAACCTATAATCACATTACCTATTCCAGTTAAATCATATATCATGTACTGTCATGCATCCAGAGTTAGAATCAGAGTAGTTCAGATGTAGGATGATCAAGTGGTTTCTTATGTCTCAATGTATCTAAGACTTAATGAGAGTAATTACCTACTCATGATTTGTAGTTATTCGTATTGGTACATTACCAAAGATGTTGGAGGCATTATCTCATGATTTTAGAGGTTTGTGGTATACTTGGACCACAAGAGCCACAGGTACATCTTATCGCAGCGGGACCTGAACCTTCTGTATAGGAGGTGGGTTGAGTATCTATATTATTTAGACTTCAATTTGGATTATAAAATAGTAAATGGAAACATAACTACTAATGAATTGATCCAAAAGTTATCTACATAGGTAGTGAGGGAGTCTTGTGATGATTATTAAATGGTGGAACTCTTTATAGACATGCATCTTAATGTTTATGAGTCTCAGGGATGAGCATCTCTGAATTCAACTTATGCTATAATTGTGATGTGGGGCCAGATCAAGACCAAGTAGTTATTTGATCTAGATGGTTTATTTCTAAAAGAAATCTTATATGGAGTGGAGACACCATTAGGATGGTCTCTTGGCAGTGGAAATTCTATTCTTTTCTATGATCTAGTATGGGTTCTTACAGGATTTCAGGAGGAGATAATGAGAGAGTTTCATGCTTCTAGATGGGTGGTACATCCATGTTTTACAAATATGTATAGTGATCTCTTCAGATTGTAATGGTGGATAGGAATAAAGAACGATGTAGAAGTATTTTTGCCAAGATGTTTCACTTGTCAGCAGGTAAAAGCTGAGAATCAGATGACATCAGGGATTTCGCATCATTTTCCTATTCCTGATTGGAAATGTGACGATGTAATTATTGATTTTGTGATAGTATTACCCATGAAAAACTATAAGAATGTCACGACCCGTCCCCCGGGGCCCGTGTCGTAACTACCCCAAGCCCGCCTTCCAAAGGCCAGGGGCTGGCGACTATCACCAAAGGCGTATATCCCGATAACTGGGAAGGCATTGCCTTTATAAAAGTAAACAAACACCAATCAGAGTACAAGCGGAAGGAAACACTAAGTAAAACTGAAAACAAAAGTTGTGCTGAAAGTAAAGGGTCCGGAAATACAAGCCCAACTTTAAAGTACAATGTAAAAGACAAAATAGCTGGAAGGTGACAAGCAGCTCCTGGATCGTCCACCAAGGATCCTACCTGAAGGGTAGGTACAGATATCCTCCACAACGCTCTCGCCCGTCAACCTCCTCCGAGTGTCGTCTCGTCATGAAGTCCACCACCAGATAGTGTCTCGTCGTGAGGTCCACCTCCGGGTACCGTCCAATCCTCGAACACTCGGCCTCTGTCTGCGCTTCCCGTCGTCTGCAACCAACACAACGAGGTGCAAGCATATCTCGTGCAGGGGTGAGTATAACTATACTCAGTAGGGACCCCGAGACCCTCAAGGTCTCACTAAATCCAACAAGGATGACCACAAAGAAGATTTCAACAGATAACCTATACTTAGGTATATGACCATACATATACCCAAGTTATCAAGTAACCCATCTCAATCATGAGGAAACACAAAGATTATGAAATCAACGGATAACCACTATCCAGGTATATGCCCATACATATACCTAAGTTATCAAGTGACCCATCTCAATCATGAGGTAAACACAAAGATTATAGACTCATCTCAAACCAGGATTTTCATTATCGAAACCGTAACTGCTGAAGAGCCCCGTCTCTGAAGTGTACAGTGGTCCTGTCACGACTCCGAGGTACTGCTCACTAACCTAAGACTGCTGAGGTACTCCTCCTATCGAGTATTGTGGCCCTGCTACTACAACCAAGCGCTTCCCACCATGGGTCTGCCGCGACAACCAAACGCTCCCCCTCATAGCCTCTAGAGGTACTCCTTCTATTCAGTACCGTGGGTCTGCCGCTACAACCAAGCACTCCTCCGTCGTGGGTCTTCCACTACAACCAAGCGCTCTCCCTCATAGCATCCAGAGGTACTCCTTCAGTTGAGTACCGTGGGTCTTTTTCTACAACCAAGCGCTCATCCGCCGTGGGTCTGCCGCTACAACCAAGCGCTCTCCACTGGGCTATCCGAAACACACCGAGTCGATCGGTCAAGCAGTCATCAGGTCTCAGCCAGCTACACGGTCTCCGTACTCCGCACGCTTGTCTCCAGAAGGGTCCGCTACATGAGATACTAGTCGATACTACAATTATCACAAAGTTCCATGAAGAATTATCTCAAAGGACCGCCTCGTCACAGGGGTATCAACGCAACAGATGGTGCGTCAATCGAACGCCCGGTCTATGTGTTACTAGCTTTTTCGTCCCCGGGGCCCGGTTGGTTTCATGTGCGAACCAATACGGTTGTATCTCAACTGTACCTCGAACTCTCATAAGGTAAACTCATAGGGACTGTTTCTCTACGTGATCACCAACGCCGCTGACGGTTCGTCAAACAGACGTCCAGTCTGAAAGTTATCAGCTTTTCCGTTCTAGGGGCCCGGTTGGATTTCGGGTGCAATCCAACCCGGCCACTATCCAACTGCATCCAGAACTCAAGATAATTAAGCCAAAAGTTCCGTCTCATCAAGAGGAATCCAACAAAGTCAACGGAACGTCAATCGGACGTCTGGAGCTCAAGATATAAGTGTTCCCGCTCTGAGGGCCCGGTTGGTTTCCTATCTGAACCAACCCGGCTGAACCCAAAGTTCTCTAAAACCTTGAGTTTAATATACCTAAATGACTGTCTCGATCCAAGGATCTCTATGCAACTGACGGTGCATCGATCGGAGGTCTGTAGCCCACGATATGGGCAAAAGACCGAAAGTGATCCGAAAACGGGGGGTCTGGGCCCGGACCGACCCGGCCCAACCCCCCCCCCCCCCCCCCCGGGTTGGCCCGAACCGGGTCGACCCGACCCGGGTCTGAGTCCGGCCCGGCCCGTAAGGGCACGGCCCTTCTCGGCTCGGCCAGCGAGCCGGTGCTCCATGGATGCGGCGTGCGCCGCGTCCCCTCCCCTGGATCCCGCACAGCCACGGGATCCACCAGCTCGCCACCACGGCTTCTGCCACGGCGGTTTCTCCATGCGGCGCACTGGGGCACCACCGCCTCCGGGCAGCCGGCTGCCCGTGCCGCCGCGCCGGCGTCCCGTGTCGCCGGTGGTGTCCACGGGCCACCGGAGTTGCTCCAATGGTCCGTTTTCAATTCCGTCTGTGCTGATGCTCATCCCGGGTCCCGTTCTTCACTGCAGAAACATCAAATCGTCTCTACGGCCCGTTCTATCAATCCCCGTCGTTCCGCACGTCCAAAGAACAAACTGCGGAGTCTTCCGTTCGCCTTCAAGGTCCCAACTATGACCACACTTCCATTTGGCCTCGATGGCGCAGCGCGACGGCACCGCGCATCCTTGCTGCATTCCTCCGGGTTCCCGCGCGGTGTCGTCGCACCTTGACGCCATCTTTCGAACCGCAACAACACAACAACAAAAAGGGAGGAGGGTCGGCCGTGTTCGTGCGGTCTGACCTCCTCCCGTTAAGATGATAACAAGCGACCCAAAAAAATTAATATGAGGAACGACAAAAGATGTTTCACGAACAAGAAGCAATAAACCCCTACCTCGAAAAGACGTCGCATGTTGTCGAGCCACGGAAAGAGGCAAGCGTCGCGGTGTTCGGTCGCTGCGGAAGATCGGTGTCGATTCCGTTGTCATCAGAGGAAGAGCCCTCGTCCATGGAGATGTTCTCCGTCGGAGGCGTTCTTCGGCGAGAACGTTCTATGCTGAAGGGAAAGCGTTCTTTGTCGAAGAAGAACCGTTATTCGTTGAAGATGTGTCGTTCTTCGTCGGAGGGATGTTCTCTTCTTCTTCACACCAAAGTTCTCCCAAAAACTCCAGAATGTTGTTAAGGTTTTCTCACGCACCAAAAGATGCAAAATAATATCCCATGATATTATTTTTATTCACACCTCAAGAATTTTTAAAATTAAAACCAAACCACATAATTAATTAAATGAAGAGGCTCATCTCATTAATTAAGGCATGTTGGGATGAATTAAAGGTGGAAGGAATGGTGAAGAGTTATACAAACTTAAAGGAGGATGAGATTAAAGGGGAGTTGGCACATTAAGTGCAAGGGAGTTTAAGGGAGTTATAAGAATTTCAAGGGGGTTATGGTCTTGTGTGGGCCCCACCACACTAATCTCTCCCATGGGAGGTTAGGTGGTTGTGGGCCCCACCTCCCACATATTCACACATGGGAAGTTGGGTGGTTGTGGACCCCACCAACAACTTCCCATGGTAGATTTTAACTTCCTTGAATAACAAAAATAAAATTGTTTACAATTTTATTTATTTCTTCCTTAAACCCCAAAATTAAACTTCTTCTCCCATGCAAACGCACCTATGGTAAAAGTCCTATTAAGGAAATACCAACGCTGTGAGTTCATCGGTGCCCTCGGATTTCAATTCCGAGCACCAGTTAAAAAGATAGAAAAACCCGCTCGTTCGTTCACTGAACGTACCCGAGGGAATCTTTAGAAGTTGATTCTGGGCACACCGGGCCTCGGAATCAGGTGTCGTCAGAAACTACGTTCTTGTAAAATCCCAAAAAAAATTAAATAAAAAATCCTTTTAATTGTACGGGTCTTTACATTACTCCCACCTCCGGGATTTACGTCCTCATAAAGCTTTAACACAAACTAGGGATACAAAAGCGGTACTGAGCACGCATATGAGCCTTCCGCCCCCAAGTGCTCCCCTGGAGGTTCCCGCGCTGCCAACGAAAACACACAAGAGGAATCGACCGTCCTCATAGGACCCACTCCTGTCGATCCCCAAACTCTACTAGAACCCCACAAAAGTCACCCCATCGCTAACGTCCAGCTTTCTATGGTCGATGACTTGCGTTGGGACAAGCACGTATATCCTCAGTTGAGATACGTGGAAGTCATCGTGCACCCGGTGCGACTGAGGTGGATGGTTCAAGCAGTAAACCACCTCACCTACCCAGCTGAGGACCTGGAAAGGTCTGCTGAACCTCGGAGATTACTCGCCGCCTTGGCAACATCTCCGTAAACCTCGTCGAGGTGGGACTCATATAAGAACGTGGTCGCTATTCTCAAACTCTAGAGTTCTCCCTTTCCTGATTAGAACTGAAACTCAAAACTCCTACTGCCATGAGGGTAAGGTTGGCCGACCCAAGAATGATCAGCTACACCCTCCCATGCACGAGTTTATCATGTGCTTCCTGGGGTTTCCTTTTCTCGAACCAAGGAAAACCCATCCCAACGTTTTCCTAATATCGTCAATTTGAGTATGAACAGTGATTGCCCAATCCATACTCAAACTAACGTTGTAAGGCCTCGACGCTGTCACCAAGAGGTCCCAACCGAGACTCTCACCTCAAGGGTCAGATCACACCGTCGGCGTAAGTGTGACTATCGAGTATCCTCCCAAGGGTATCTCCAGATGTGAGGGTCAAGTCAACGGCTTAACCGGAAACTCTAGGTCTGGGACTAGATTCATGGAAGGAAGGGATGATTCGTATCGATGTCTGTGGCTACGGCAGCTAGTAGAAGACAAATTCCACACTTCGAATCATCCTTAGAGCCCTTTTGGTCGCACTCCTTGACCTCATGCAGCTACTCTCTTCCCCTGCCCTCCAGTTCCCTGAGCCTGGAGGGGACAACAAAGGCGGGTGGTTGTAACATGTTGAAAAGTACACCACCACATGCTGCTCTCCTAGCTTTGCTTCCACGTCTGCTGCTCTGCAGATTCATCTTTCCTTGACACTTCTTCTTCTTGAAACATTTTAGACGTCCAAGTCTCTGAGACTGATGCCAGTTCACATCTTCCCACTGTTAACATTCACTGGCTAAAACCGATCAGCCAAAGAACATTCAACCACAAAGGTTCATTATAGCACCCTAACATAAGTAGGAATGCGTAGAGAAAAAAGTGCTTACTTAGATATCCTTTAAACACACCTCGCTCTGAGGTCCGAGCTCTAAGAATTGATCATATCGTAGTCATCAAGTACCAAAAATGATCGGTATGCCTTGATGATTACTCAGCTACTGAAACATCATCCTGCCGAAGCTTTATAAGCTCTAGAAAAACTCTCAGCCACCTCCTCAAGCCAGTTCTCAGCTGCCTGTGCATCTAGATCACCTCAGAACTTGAGGGTATCTGATGTTGGAACACGTATAAGGCAGTAATCCTACATGTGTCACCTACTGGTACCGCCGGTTGTAACTGCTAACCAACAGGTAGTGATGTATTGCTGACACACTACCCGAAGGCACTATCTCAGGAATCGGTCCACGTACTGAAGCCTCTTCACTATGCGGACCATCCTCATGGTCATTCACTGGAAAACACTAGTTTCCAAGTCTACCATCCACCCTACTGATGTCCCAACTAGGTGGAAAACTCTATCAATCGCCTCTATCCAGTGCTCTGCTGTCTGGGAATCTGTCTCGCCTCGTAACCTCGGAGGCCGCTGCTGCTGAAACTCGTGCAACGCGCTCTTCCAGCGTGCACAGTTCGCTAGTAAGGCTGGTGGCATCTGCTGCCCAATAGGTGGTGGTACTGCTGGTACACTAATCGAGGGTGCCAACATAGTAAAAAGGGCCCTGCACTGTAGAGACCAGAAGCCTGACGTACATGGACATTACATTACATTTGCGGAATACTTAGTACATAACAAAAACACACACACAAGGATCGTAATAGTTTAGTGTCTTTGGAAACTCGGAACGTATTCTTCTAATCGTGGTGAAAGATCTTCAATATATCCCATAAAGATCTTCTTTTTTTTACCTAAAAACCTTTCTTTATATCCTGGGGAAAAGAAAACATAAAAGGGTGAGCTCAAATGCTCAGTAAGGGTAAACTAAAGAAATATCAATCACATCATATACATAAGAACATAGCTTTTGGAAATCATAACCTGCAAAAGAGCTCATAATATCATAACATGGGATAAATCATAGAAGTGAAAATGAAATCATAACTTAAAACATTACTCATTGTGGCATACACACATAATCATAGAGAATCATTTCTTGTTAGTCAAGACTCATTGCCAAGACTATCTTAGTGGACAAAGTCCCTTTCTGAATCGAGTAATCCTCGTTTCAGTCCTGTTTCACTGAACCGGTATAACCTACCATTCCAGCCATGTCTATCTCATGAGATATAAAATCTTTACCCAATGCATTGGAGGGAGATATAGGTCCCACCCATCTCTTAATGAATCCTTTCTTATGTGTGCCACAAAATCATAAATCATACATCATTTCATAACCCATGTATTAAAAATGGGATTCTTAAAACAACATGACATCATAAAACCATTCATATAAGATAAAGGAATTCATAAACATAATTTCATCACAACATAGTCAAATCAATGTAAAAATATGGATAGAAACAGAACCCTTTATTATCTTAGATGGAAAATAATTTTGATAAAACACTTGAAATGAATTCTTGAGGAAAATATCCTTTCTTCTTCAAAATCAATTTCTTTTCAAAAAACATCATGCAATTTTAAAAGAAAGACATTTTATTAAAAATAGTCATGAAATATTTTGGAGTAAGCTTCATGAAAATAAGGCTTTATAAAACCGTAAAAATCCGTTCATGCCGTTTAAGTTAAAAAAAACATTCTTCGTACTTTTGTCGGAAAAGTCAAAAAGTACCTCGTATGAAAAGGCGACAAAAGATTCCTTTCATATTCTTTACAAAAAACTCACCGAAGAGTAAAATTGGATTTAAACTATTATAAGTGGATGGAAACAATATTACATATTGAAGGAACATGGATGTGGATGATAAAATACACCCCAGTAAATACTTACGAATAAACAATCTCGGATAAAAATGAGATTGTGATATTTCCCTTACCTTAGGTCCGACTTGCTTTGTAAGTGTCTGAACCTCCTGTATAATGATTTAAATCATGTTATTGACTTATTCCAGAATCATATTCATTGTTATGATATCATATATGGTTCACTTATAACATTATATTACCCGTTCTTTTGTAAATTCCATGTTAAAGAAGCGTTTTGGGTAAAATCGTTTCATTTATCTTAGGTGTTTTGACTTGTTGTTCTTGACATCATTATTACTTATATCATGATTTACTTACTTCCAGAATATAAAATATGATTTATATATCATATATATTCAGTATATATATATATATATAATAGATAGATAAGTAAAATGAAAAACACCGTTCATGGAGACGGTAGTCCGTACGTACGCATGAACGCAGTTTTACTTTCCTTATTGTCTTGAAATGGAAGTAAGTAGATGACATACATATGTATATATACATAAATCCAGTAGCTTTATAATTTCATATATTTCATTATTATTTCTTATATATACATTATAATCATTCTTAAATGGTTAACATGGAGAATGAATCTCATCGCGTCGTGGAGACGGTAGTCCGTACGTACGCACGAGCGATGATATCATTTCCATAAATATTGAACTGAGTTGAAGTGGATTATACAATATATCAGAATCAATATGATTTTGTAATAACTATGTATAGTTATTATTTACACCATTATACCCATCCATGTAAGGTGGTGGTGGAAAATAGATTACACCACGGCGTGGAGACGGTATTCCGTACGTACGCACGCGCGGTGATTTCTTTTTCCGTAGGATGGATAGATGGTGAAATAGGGTTGTTTCATACTTATAATAACATATCAGTATATGAGTGATACTGATGTTATTACTTCATAATGAAATAACCTAAGAAGAAGAAGTGGAAGAAGAAATAAAGATGAAAGAATTGGTAACGGTAATTACCTCTTCTTTGAAGTGCCTCTTTGAGACCTCCTCTTAGGGCACTTGAATTGGTCTTTGAGGAAGACCAGAACCTCTGGGATGTTTCTAGGGAAGTGGAGAAGAGATTTTGGCAGGGGTTGGCCGAGCTTGAGTGCTCAAATTGGTGTGAGGAGGAAGGGGAGGAGGTGTCCTTTTATAGGGGAGGAGAGGGGCACCTTAGGAATTCTTAAAAATATTAATTTATAAAAAATCTAAACCCACTTAAAAACCTCCAAAAATGACTCATATTCGAAGATTAGATGAGATAGGGTTGTAATCTCATCAACCAATAAAATTTAGACATGTTTGGGTATTATTTTAAACCTTATCAATTAGATTTAACTCTAAGTTAAATAATTTAACTTTTACCGTGTCTTTTTGTTTTCTTTCACTATATGGTTAATACACTTACTATAACATGCCAAACGAACCCCAAATTGTTTATTATTAATATATATATCCTTATCTAAGTCATTTGGCCGAATCTTAGATTTTTAGGAATAAAATAACAATTAGTAATATAATATTTGATTTAAAAACTATTTTGTGTCAATTTTGACACTATTTGATATATGATTTTTGTGAAAGTCATAACAGAATTAAATGTTCGAACCAAGTTGATTAAATCAACATTAATATATCATAGTAACCTAGAAAATTAGTGGAATTCATAAAAAATCTCAAATTACATTTATTTTGGTGCTTATAACATCAATTATGTCAATATTTCATTAAAAAGATAATTACTGCATCATCGTTGTGTCATAAATAAATTAAATTATTTGATGTCTAAAAATTACAAATAAACTACCATCATGTAGGAAATCTTTTTAGATTTCTAATGAATATTTACAATCGAATTTATCTTATGTATAACCCCATATTAAAAATGATTTACTTATTAAACTTTGATTTTAACTATTTTAACCCTTCATTAAATAAATTAATAATAAATGTCCTAATCTAATCCAAGTGGGCCTAAATGGTCATATTTTATTCCTAAGTTTGTTTTTGGTCGAATTACACTTGTCCAATAGAATTAGGACATGTTTTAGGGTAATATTAATATCATATTTACCCTTAGTTACCCTATTTACTATTAACCGTGGTAAAAAAAGGTAAAAAGTTACTATTCACCAAAAAATTATTTTCATCTCATTGAACCACATTTTAGTCCTTGATATTAACCGTGTCTCTCGGATTTTCGAAATTCCATTCACAGAAGCGGTAAAATTAAGTTTTATGCAAAATTCAGTTTTTAACCTGCCACTTAGTAGTTTCACTATTCATCAAAAATTGATGTTTTTCAGAACAATGCCAAAATTTCATCCCAAGCTATATTTCATATTCCGAATTCAAAAATGAAGTCTATTTTACCAAATTCATAACATAAAAGTTGCATTAATTAATTTTATAATTAAATCCCGCTGTTAAAACAAATAGCGTGTTTTTAAGAAACAATATCTATCAAAAGATTGACACTTGTTTATGTCTAGTTTAAATGTGAAACTACATCCAATGACCAACATTGTATTAAATTGTAAAAATATATTCTAAATATACTTTAAAACCACTCAAATTAATGATTTATCACTATTAATTATTTCGTTTAAAAAAGTTGTTTTTAATTATAATTTAGTAATTTTCACTATTCATCAGAATATGAAAGTTATCCGAAAAGTACCAAAATTTCACCTTAGGCTAAATTCGATACTCCGAATCCAAAAATAAAGTTCATTTTGAAAAATAAGATTTACTGGATTTCAAAAAGTGGTTATTACTATTCATAACGGCTAGTTTTAATAATATTTTTATAGCATATCGTTGTTTAGTGAAACTCGGTATTGCGTACTACACACGCTATCGAGGAAGGTCGCGAGTGCGTGTAATGCAAGTCAAGTCAAGGATGTGTGTTGTGCAAGCTCCTTTTGGTGTAGCGTACAACACAAGACATTAATAAAATTAAAAGAATATTTTTTTATAAAATCTTGGGCTGTTACATTCTACCCCCCTTAAAATGAATTTCGCCCTCGAAATTCGTCAGGGTTATAAATGGTTTACTATTTGAAAGTTTCTTTAATAGAAACCCACATCGTAAAAGAGAATACCAAAACTTGGCTTTAAAAACTAAAGTATGAAATGTAACGATTACCCAAATAAACTAATCACTGGGTTTCCACATAGGTAAAAATATGGATATGGAAGAGAAATCTAACCATTATGTTCTGATGGAGAGTGGTAGAGAACATGGCTATGGAAAATCCAGTAATCACAAATCCATAAATTTGTGACGATCTAAGGTACCATCTGATTCATCAGGTATAAGATCACTAGGACAACATTTTTTGTTTCCAAGATCATTTCCCTAAAGTTTGAAAATTTGAATTAGAATAAATACTTACTTTATTTTGATACAATATCACTGTTGTTTGTGCCTTGAACAATTTCCACTTCATCTCTTAAATAAATGAAGTTTAATTTGTTATTCGTGAAGTGTTAGCAGATCATGTGATAGAATGACGGGTCATTCCATCTGTCTCAAACAAAAGGTAAGAAAAAGTTATTAAATATACATAAGTCATTATATAGTGAGATTAATCATATATAGTTCCTAAAATGGACTTATACTTCATATATCATACTGCTTAATATAATAAAACTAGTTTCTACTAAACAGGGACTTCCTGTAGGTCAGTGGTAGGCGATAAAGGCCAGTCGCAGTTCGGTTGTGGGTTCAATTCCTACAGCCTTGTCCGAAGCGATGGGCTGTCGCCCGTCCTGCAGGTTGTCCCTTTTTCTAAAACTACGTTACTATAACATCCCATCAATAATATCGAAAATCTTCTATCCTTAAACAATACTAACTTATGTCCAACATAATCCAGTCTAATCTTTAGGCTTATACATAATACTGCAGTCCACTCTCATAATATAGTAACAACGATTACCAGAGATTTAATACTGTCGTTGATCCCCACATATCATAATATATGTCTTGTTGGTTACATTCCAAACATTCACAGTCCTTAATCGTGTATTCTCTTGAATACCTTAGTGAAAACATGAATGTAGTTAAAAGTTAATACTTTCCATATACCAAAATCCTCAAAATTCTATATACTCAAATCATGATATCACTTAGTCCTTATATCAATCATGAGCTCATGAATACTATCAAACATTTAATTTTCTCCTTATCCCTTCATTATGCGCATATCATCTACATTCCAAAAATATCTGAATAACCTTTCATGGATAGTGGTACCATTAATCATACACTTTCATAACTCAAGGAAAGACAACAGTGTAACAATCCTTAGATGTCTCTTTATTCCATAGTACCATGAGATTTCTTATACAACATTACACATGATAAACATGTAATCATTCCACAACATTCTTAAACCATTGACCGAGCTTCAACAATTCTTTCATCTCACATATCATTTGTAGTCTCTTCATCATCATCCACATAAATACTACCCATATGACCATACTGATTCTCTTCATGAGTCTTTCCCTTAGGGCATTTGTTTGCATAATGCCCATACATTCCACATTTAAAACACTTAACCATTTTTGATGTCGTAGCAATACCATTATCCTCATCCATGGTGTTAACCGACCCTTTTCCTTTGCACTTACTTGCTTTGTGTCCTTCTTTTCCACACCCAAAGCATCTTCCAGTTCCCTTGAAACATTCTCCTTGATGCCTCTTCCCACATGATTTACATAGGGGAAATTGAACTTTCTTTCCTCTATGATCATCATGGAACTCCATCTTTCTCTTATTAGTCAAGTCAGGAAACTTTCCAAATTTTACTTTATTGATCATATTGTGAGATTGCTGATTTGGCAAAATAATGATGTTTGGACATCCAAATCCCATTTCATTTGGTTGCTCATGAAGAATATCATTCCATTGTCCATCATATCCTCCATTATTGTGAATCATCTTGTTTCCAGCCATTTTCTAAAACCCAAACAGAATAGTGTTAGATGCAAAAATCGTAATAAAGGGGGAGTAACTTAAATATCTATCATCTTTGGTTTAATCTAATATCGTTACCATAGTTCTAGAACTATATCCTATACGTATACTTATCCTTAGGGGCATCCCTAGACATACCTTAGAAATATCTCTAGGGATCTTACTAACGTTTTCGCGTCCTAGTTTCCAAAGGTTGACTAAACCTTTCCTCTGATACCAACTGTAGAGACCCGAAGCCTGACGTACATGGACATTACATTACATTTGCGGAATACTTAGTACATAACAAAAACACACACACAAGGATCGTAATAGTTTAGTGTCTTTGGAAACTCGGAACGTATTCTTCTAATCGTGGTGAAAGATCTTCAATATCTCCCATAAAGATCTTCTTTTTTTTACCTAAAAACCTTTCTTTATATCCTGGGGAAAAGAAAACATAAAAGGGTGAGCTCAAATGCTCAGTAAGGGTAAACTAAAGAAATATCAATCACATCATATACATAAGAACATAGCTTTTGGAAATCATAACCTGCAAAAGAGCTCATAATATCATAACATGGGATAAATCATAGAAGTGAAAATGAAATCATAACTTAAAACATTACTCATTGTGGCATACACACATAATCATAGAGAATCGTTTCTTGTTAGTCAAGACTCATTGCCAAGACTATCTTAGTGGACAAAGTCCCTTTCTGAATCGAGTAATCCTCGTTTCAGTCCTGTTTCACTGAACCGGTATAACCTACCATTCCAGCCATGTCTATCTCATGAGATATAAAATCTTTACCCAATGCATTGGAGGGAGATATAGGTCCCACCCATCTCTTAATGAATCCTTTCTTATGTGTGCCACAAAATCATAAATCATACATCATTTCATAACCCATGTATTAAAAATGGGATTCTTAAAACAACATGACATCATAAAACCATTCATATAAGATAAAGGAATTCATAAACATAATTTCATCACAACATAGTCAAATCAATGTAAAAATATGGATAGAAACAGAACCCTTTATTATCTTAGATGGAAAATAATTTTGATAAAACACTTGAAATGAATTCTTGAGGAAAATATCCTTTCTTCTTCAAAATCAATTTCTTTTCAAAAAACATCATGCAATTTTAAAAGAAAGACATTTTATTAAAAATAGTCATGAAATCTTTTAGAGTAAGCTTCATGAAAATAAGGCTTTATAAAACCGTAAAAATCCGTTCATGCCGTTTAAGTTAAAAAAAACATTCTTCGTACTTTTGTCGGAAAAGTCAAAAAGTACCTCGTATGAAAAAGCGACAAAAGATTCCTTTCATATTCTTTACAAAAAACTCACCGAAGAGTAAAATTGGATTTAAACTATTATAAGTGGATGGAAACAATATTACATATTGAAGGAACATGGATGTGGATGATAAAATACACCCCAGTAAATACTTACGAATAAACAATCTCGGATAAAAATGAGATTGTGATATTTCCCTTACCTTAGGTCCGACTTGCTTTGTAAGTGTCCGAACCTCCTGTATAATGATTTAAATCATGTTATTGACTTATTCCAGAATCATATTCATTGTTATGATATCATATATGGTTCACTTATAACATTATATTACCCGTTCTTTTGTAAATTCCATGTTAAAGAAGCGTTTTGGGTAAAATCGTTTCATTTATCTTAGGTGTTTTGACTTGTTGTTCTTGACATCATTATTACTTATATCATGATTTACTTACTTCCAGAATATAAAATATGATTTATATATCATATATATTCAGTATATATATATATATAATAGATAGATAAGTAAAATGAAAAACACCGTTCATGGAGACGGTAGTCCGTACGTACGCATGAACGCAGTTTTACTTTCCTTATTGTCTTGAAATGGAAGTAAGTAGATGACATACATATGTATATATACATAAATCCAGTAGCTTTATAATTTCATATATTTCATTATTATTTCTTATATATACATTATAATCATTCTTAAATGGTTAACATGGAGAATGAATCTCATCGCGTCGTGGAGACGGTAGTCCGTACGTACGCACGAGCGATGATATCATTTCCATAAATATTGAACTGAGTTGAAGTGGATTATACAATATATCAGAATCAATATGATGTTGTAATAACTATGTATAGTTATTATTTACACCATTATACCCATCCATGTAAGGTGGTGGTGGAAAATAGATTACACCACGGCGTGGAGACGGTATTCCGTACGTACGCACGCGCGGTGATTTCTTTTTCCGTAGGATGGATAGATGGTGAAATAGGGTTGTTTCATACTTATAATAACATATCAGTATATGAGTGATACTGATGTTATTACTTCATAATGAAACAACCTAAGAAGAAGAAGTGGAAGAAGAAATAAAGATGAAAGAATTGGTAACGGTAATTACCTCTTCTTTGAAGTGCCTCTTTGAGACCTCCTCTTAGGGCACTTGAATTGGTCTTTGAGGAAGACCAGAACCTCTGGGATGTTGCTAGGGAAGTGGAGAAGAGATTTTGGCAGGGGTTGGCCGAGCTTGAGTGCTCAAATTGGTGTGAGGAGGAAGGGGAGGAGGTGTCCTTTTATAGGGGAGGAGAGGGGCACCTTAGGAATTCTTAAAAATATTAATTTATAAAAAATCTAAACCCACTTAAAAACCTCCAAAAATGACTCATATTCGAAGATTAGATGAGATAGGGTTGTAATCTCATCAACCAATAAAATTTAGACATGTTTGGGTATTATTTTAAACCTTATCAATTAGATTTAACTCTAAGTTAAATAATTTAACTTTTACCGTGTCTTTTTGTTTTCTTTCACTATATGGTTAATACACTTACTATAACATGCCAAACGAACCCCAAATTGTTTATTATTAATATATATATCCTTATCTAAGTCATTTGGCCGAATCTTAGATTTTTAGGAATAAAATAACAATTAGTAATATAATATTTGATTTAAAAACTATTTTGTGTCAATTTTGACACTATTTGATATATGATTTTTGTGAAAGTCATAACAGAATTAAATGTTCGAACCAAGTTGATTAAATCAACATTAATATATCATAGTAACCTAGAAAATTAGTGGAATTCATAAAAAATCTCAAATTACATTTATTTTGGTGCTTATAACATCAATTATGTCAATATTTCATTAAAAAGATAATTACTGCATCATCGTTGTGTCATAAATAAATTAAATTATTTGATGTCTAAAAATTACAAATAAAATACCATAATGTAGGAAATCTTTTTAGATTTATAATGAATATTTACAATCGAATTTATCTTATGTATAACCCCATATTAAAAATGATTTACTTATTAAACTTTGATTTTAACTATTTTAACCCTTCATTAAATAAATTAATAATAAATGTCCTAATCTAATCCAAGTGGGCCTAAATGGTCATATTTTATTCCTAAGTTTGTTTTTGGTCGAATTACACTTGTCCAATAGAATTAGGACATGTTTTAGGGTAATATTAATATCATATTTACCCTTAGTTACCCTATTTACTATTAACCGTGGTAAAAAAAGGTAAAAAGTTACTATTCACCAAAAAATTATTTTCATCTCATTGAACCACATTTTAGTCCTTGATATTAACCGTGTCTCTCGGATTTTCGAAATTCCATTCACAGAAGCGGTAAAATTAAGTTTTATGCAAAATTCAGTTTTTAACCTGCCACTTAGTAGTTTCACTATTCATCAAAAATTGATGTTTTTCAGAACAATGCCAAAATTTCATCCCAAGCTATATTTCATATTCCGATTTCAAAAATGAAGTCTATTTTACCAAATTCATAACATAAAAGTTGCATTAATTAATTTTATAATTAAATCCCGCTGTTAAAACAAATAGCGTGTTTTTAAGAAACAATATCTATCAAAAGATTGACACTTGTTTATGTCTAGTTTAAATGTGAAACTACATCCAATGACCAACATTGTATTAAATTGTAAAAATATATTCTAAATATACTTTAAAACCACTCAAATTAATGATTTATCACTATTAATTATTTCGTTTAAAAAAGTTGTTTTTAATTATAATTTAGTAATTTTCACTATTCATCAGAATATGAAAGTTATCCGAAAAGTACCAAAATTTCACCTTAGGCTAAATTCGATACTCCGAATCCAAAAATAAAGTTCATTTTGAAAAATAAGATTTACTGGATTTCAAAAAGTGGTTATTACTATTCATAACGGCTAGTTTTAATAATATTTTTATAGCATATCGTTGTTTAGTGAAACTCGGTATTGCGTACTACACACGCTATCGAGGAAGGTCGCGATTGCGTGTAATGCAAGTCAAGTCAAGGATGTGTGTTGTGCAAGCTCCTTTTGGTGTAGCGTACAACACAAGACATTAATAAAATTAAAAGAATATTTTTTTATAAAATCTTGGGCTGTTACATGCACCAGAGCCTCATCGCTCGGTGAGCCGTCATCGAGTACTCTCTCGGAACTCCAACAGACTATCTGCGAGGAGACATCCTGAACAGATGCTACACGGTCAACAATTTATACCTGGTGAGATGACCGGGTTTGAGCTGACATTAAAACTTTTTGAAACACACACGTAATCAGTGTTTTCGTGCACAAAGTTGGAAATCAGTAGTCAGGGTCCTGGTGTACGGATATGTTGGCCGCCACACCAACACTAGACTCCCTGAACTGAAGACCACACTTGGTACCCTTAACACTATTGCTTCACATAGAAAAAGATCAGAGTCCTGAGTTCTGCGGTAGAACCGAACTCCTCTGATACCAATTTGTCATGACCCGTCCCCCGAGGCCCGTGTCGTAACTACCCTAAACCCGCCTTCCAAAGGCCAGGGGCTGGCGACTAGCACCAAAGGCGTATATCCCAATAACTGGGAAGGCATTGCCTTTATAAAATTAAACAAACACCAATCAGAGTACAATCGGAAGCAAACACTAAGTAAAACTGAAAACAAAAGTAGTGCTGAAAGTAAAGGGGCCGGAAATACAAGCCCAACTTTAAAGTACAATGTAAAAGAAAAAACAGCTGGAAGGTGACAAGTAGCTCCTGGATCGTCCACCAAAGATCCTACCTGAAGGGTAGGTACAGATAGCGCAGCTCCTGGATCATCCACCACGGATCCTACCTGAAGGGTAGGTACAAATAGCCTCCACAACGCTCTCGCCCGTCAACCTACTTTGAGTGTCGTCTCGTCATGAAGTCCACCACCAGATACTATCTCGTCGTGAGGTCCACCTTCGGGTACCGTCCAATCCTTGAACACTCGACCTCTGTCTGCGCTGCCCGTCGTCTACAACCAACACAACGAGGTGTGGGCATAGCCCGTGTAGGGGTGAGTATAACGATACTCAGTAGGGACCCCGAGACCCTCAAGGTCTCACTAAATCCAACAAGAATAACCAAAAATAATATTTCAACAGATAACATCTACCTAGGTATATGCCCATACATATACCCAAGTTATCAAGTAATCCATCTCAATCATGAGGAAACACAAAGATTATGAAATCAACGGATAACCACTATCCATGTATATGCCCATACATATACCTAAGTTATCAAGTGACCCATCTCAATCATGAGGTAAACACAAAGATCATAGACTCATCTCAAACCAGGATTTTCATTATCGAAACTGTAACTATTGAAGAGCCCTGTCTCTGGAGTGTATAGTGGTCATGTCATGACTCCGAGGTACTGCTCACTAACCTAAGACTACTGAGGTACTCTTCCTGTCGAGTACTGTGGGCCTGCTGCTACAACCAAGCGCTTCCCACCATGGGTCGGCTGCTACAACCAAGCGCTCCCCCTCATAGCCTCTAGAGGTACTCCTTCTGTTCAGTACCGTGGGTCTGCCGCTACAACCAAGCGCTCCTCCGCCGTGGGTCTGCCGCTACAACAAAGCGCTCTCCCTCATAGCCTCCAGAGGTACTCCTTCTGTTGAGTACCATGGGTCTTCTGCTACAACCAAGCGCTCATCCGCCGTGGGTCTGCCGCTACAACCAAGCACTCCCCACTGGGCTATCCGAAACACACCGAGTCGATCGGTCAAGCAGTCGTCAGGTCTCATCCAGCTACACGGTCTCCGTACTCCGCACGCTCATCTCCAGAAGGGTCTGCTCAATGAGATACTAGTCGATACTATAAGTATCACAAAGTTCCACGAAGAAGTATCTCAAAGGACCGCCTCATCAGAGGGGTATCAACGCAACAGACAACGCGTCAATCGGACGCCCGGTCTATGTGTTACTAGCCTTTTGGTCCCCAGGGCCCGGTTGGTTTCAGGTGCGAACCAATACGGTCGTATCTCAACTATACCCCGAACTCTCATAGGGTAAACTCATAGGGACCCTTTCTCTACATGATCACCAACACCGCTGACGGTTAGTCAAACAGACGTCTAGTCTGAAAGTTATCAGTTTTTCCGTTCGAGGGGCCCGGTTGGATTTCGGGTGCAATCCAAACCGGCCAGTATCCAACTGCATCCAAAACTCAAGCGAAGTAATCCAAAAGTTACGTCTCATCAAGAGGAATCCAACAAAGTCAATGGCATGTCAATCGGACGTCCGGAGCTCAAGATATAAGCGTTTCCGCTCTGAGGGCCCGGTTGGTTTCGTATCCAAACCAACCCAGCTGAACCCAAAGTTCTCTGAAACCTTGGGTTTAATATACCTTAATGACTTTCTCGATCCAAGGATCGCTATGCAACTAATGGTGCGTCAATCGGAGGTCTGTAGCCCAAGATATGGGCAAAAGACCGAAAGTGATCCGAAAACGGGGGTTCTGGGCCCTGACCGACCCAGACCAACCCCCCCTGGGTTGGCCCGAACCGGGTCGACCCGACCCGGGTCTGAGTCCGGCCTGGCCCAGCCCGGCTCGGCCGGGTGGCTCGCTGGCTCGGCCAGCGAGCTGGTGCTCCGCGGATGCGGCGCGCGCCGCATCCCCTCCCCTAGATCCTGCGCGGCCACGGGATCCACCAGCTCACCACCGCGGCTTCTGCCGCCGAGGTTTCTCCCTGCGGCGCGCCGGGGCACCGCCGACTCCGGGCGGTCGGCCGCCCGCGCCACCGCGCTGGCGTCCCGTGCCACCGGTGGTGTCTGCGGGCCACCGGAGTTGCTCCGATGGTCCGTTTTCAATTCCATCTGCGCTGATGCTCATCCCGGGTCCTGTTCTTCACTACGGAAACATCAAATCGTCTCTGCGGCCCGTTCCGTCAATCCCCGTCGTTCCGCACGTCCAAAGAACAAACTGCGGAGTCTTCCGTTCACCTTTTCAGTCCCAACTATGACCACACTTCCGTTCGGCCTCGATGGCGCGGCGCGACGGTGCTGCGCATCCTTGCTGCATTCCTCCGGGTTCCCGCGCGGTGCCGTCGCACCTTGCCGCCATCTTCTGAACCGCAACAACACAACAACAAAGGGGGAGGAGGGTCGGTCGTGTTCGTGCAGTCCGACCTCCTCCCGTTAAGATGATAACAAGCGGCCCAAAAAAAATTAGGACGAGGAACGAAAAAGGATGTTTCACGAACAAGAAGCAATAAACCCCTACCTCAAAAAGACGTCGCATGTTGTCGAGCCGTGGAAAGAGGCAAGCGTCGCGGTGTTCGGTCACCGCGGAAGATCGGTGTCGATTCCGTTGTCATCGGAGGAAGAGTCGTCGTCGATGGTGACGTTCTCCATCAGAGGCGTTCTTCATCGAGAATGTTCTATGCTGAAGGGAAAGTTTTCTTTGTCGAAGAAGAAACGTTATTCGTTGAGGATGTGTCGTTCTTCGTCGGAGGGAAGTTCTCTTCTTCTTCACACCAAAGTTCTCCCAAAAACTCCAGAACGTTGTTAAGGTTTTCTCACACACCAAAAGCTGCAAAATAATATCCCATGATATTATTTTTATTCACACATCAAGAATTTTTAAAATTCAAACCAAACCACATAATTAATTAAATGAAGAAGCTCATCTCATTAATTAAGGCATGTTGGGATGAATTAAAGGTGGAAGGAAAGGTGAAGAGTTATACAAACTTAAATGAGGATGAGATTAAAGAGGAGTTGGCACATTAAGTGAAAGAGAGTTTAAGGGAGTTATAAGAATTTCAAGGGGGTTATGGTCTCATGTGGGCCCCACCACACTAATCTCTCACATGGGAGGTTAGGTGGTTGTGGGCCCCACCTCCCACATATTCACACATGGGAATTTTGGTGGTTGTGGACCCCACCAACAACTTCCCATGGTAGATTTTAACTTCCTTGAATAACAAAAATAAAATTGTTTACAATTTTATTTATTTCTTCCTTAAACCCCAAAATTAAACTTCTTCTCCCATGCAAACGCACCTATGGTAAAAGTCCTCTTAAGGAAATATCGGCACTGCGAGTTCATCGGTGCCCTCGGATTTCAATTCCGAGCACCGGTTAAAAAGATAGAAAACCCGCTCGTTCGTTCACTGAACGTACCCGAGGCAAACTTCGGAAGTTGATTCCGGGCACACTGGGCCTCGGAATCAGGTTCCGTCAGAAACTGCGTTCTTGTAAAATCCCAAAAAAATTAAGAAAAAAATTCCTTTGAATTTTATGGGTCTTTACAAAGAATGATTATATTTGGGTGATTATGGATAGACTGATGAAGGTATACCACTTATTTCATATCAGAGAGACCTTAACAGTTGATGATCTAGGTATTCTTTACATGCATTGTTCACCTGCATGGTGTTCCAATTATTATTGTTTCTGATAGAGATCCTCGTTTCACGTCATGATTCTAGAAGGGTCTTTAAAAGGCTCTCGGATTAAAGGTTCTTTTGAGTATGACATATCAACCTCATACTAAGGTTAAATCTGACTGGACTATTCAGATTATAGAGTATATGTTATGAGCCTATGTTTTGTATTTCAATGGTTTTTGGGATCATCATATAGAACTTATGGAGTTTTCATATAACAACAGCTTCCATGCATCGATACAGTTGGTACCTTTTGAGGCTTAGTATGGAAGGTCATTTCATTCACCTCTTTATTGGATAGTGGTAGGTGATTTAGTGAATTTTGGACCTAGTCTCATGTAAGAGACATTTGAGTAGGTTCTCTTGACCAGGAGGTAATTAGTGACCGCTTAGAGAAGGAAAAAATCCCATGCTAACCATCAGAGACAACCTCTTGAGTTTGAGGTTTTTCATCGTGTTTTCCATCGGGTGTCACTTAGGTTAGAAAAATGTCATATCAAGAAATAGACAAAGCTAGAACCCAAGTTGTTTGGGATTTTTGAGATAGTGGTTAGGGACAGTATAGTTTTTTACTTATTATCTCTTCCACAGAGCTACATTTCCATGCATGATGTGTTTTATGTGCCGCAACTTCGGAGATATTATCCTGACCATTCTCATGTGGCGGACATCAAGCACTTCAAGTTGTATGTTGATGCATCCTTTTAGGATCATCTGATACAGATTATAGTCCATAGTTTGAATTATCTATTGGGTAATATAATACCTCTTGTACGAGTGTAGAGGAAACATGGTTGTGTTTTGGGGGAGAACTAGGAGAGTGAGTCTGATATATGATAATAGTGGCCAGACTTGTTCATCGAGACCCCCTAGTGATACTTGAAGCAGGTTAGGGATAATTTATTATACAGTGGGGTGGTTTTAAGATCTCAAATTTTTTAAAGTATAACCCTCTATTATTTTTTTCATTATATTCATTTCTTTGGGTTTTTATTTTTCTTTAAGATTTGGTTGTTGAGTCTAATTTAGAGACAGAGAGCCTTTATTGTGAAAAATGACCTAAATTCTAGGGATATAAGTTCATATGAATTAATAGAGTCTGTATAAAAACATTTTAAATGGTTTTATGAGGGTTTTCCATGAATTGGAAGGATTTGGAGGTGCTTCAGTTCTTTTTTGTGGAAACTAGACTGAAAACTATCTGCATAGTACATACACGCCTTGTACAGGTTACCTGACTTGTAACTACTGCCATAAACAAGTCATGAACCAGTACATGTCATGAAAATATTACATGTCATGTAATCCATTCACTAAATGTAAAATAAGATAAGGCTTAAATATAATTTGAGATGATGAGTCATTTAGTGTATCCCTCTAGAAATAAATACACGACATATAAAAGAGTCACAAGCTATGTAATATCCATAGAAGTAGTTTTAAAAGTGTCATATGAATTTTTTTTATATTCACCCATGTGAAGTTTTCTAATATAGTCCCTAGAAGTTTTACTATGTGATTTTGGAAGCCTTAACTCATTTTATAATGTCTCTTTTGTGATATTGATCCCTAGTAGGTCTTTGGATTTGGTTTTCACTCCCACTTATCTTATTCTCTCTTATGGTGGTGGAACCCTTGGACCATGTTTGGGTTTATTATTAATCATGATATGATTTGATATAATTTTCATCTCATGGTCTCATTCACCTTCTTCCTCTATGTTGTTACTCTTTGGAAGTGTTCTATTAATCACTGATTTAAGGTATAGCGTCTAATCCTTAAACCTATGGTATGTTTAATTACAAAGTATGTGAAATATTCAAATTGTTCCAACATAACATGCTCATAAATTATTTAAATGGTGAATTGGATTATTATTTAGAATTTAATTGGATTTAGTTTTTTAAAAATTCGATTATGGATATTATTCAGTTGAGAGAGCCCTTGATTATAAATGAATTGATTAATGGATTGAAGTTTTCTTAGCATGACCTGTGTTTTGGGTGATTTTTTGATATATGATTTACCTTCGATTGGATTGATTAGTTAAATGAATGGAATGTTATTAGTTTATGACCAACTGATAAACTAAATTCTTAATTGAAATATAAATGGTAATTTTCATAATTAACCATAGAGATTTATAATGTAATATTATGATAACCATGATATAATGCTTATATAGAGGACAATGTCTAATGATTCATGTTGTTATTCATATGTAGTAGGATATTCCTAGTGAAACATGCTGAAATTATTATATAATGGGATTGGCCCTGATACATGTTATAATTATTATACATTGGGCTTGGCCCCAGTACATGTTTTAATTCTTATACACCAGAATTGGCCCTGATTTATTGATGAGATTCTTATATATCGGGCTTGACCCATATTTGTGTGATTTATACCATGGATATATGTTTATGGTTGGCATGGTTGTGAGACATGCTCTGAGATATTCTTTAAATGAGTTTAAGTAGTTCATGTTATACCATGGTTATATGGCGAGGCTTGGCATGGTCATGAGACATGATCAGAGATATTCAGGCATGGTGTTGAAGTAGGTTATTGTGGTATTAATTTAATTATTTAAGTAATTAATACACCTATTTATTTAATTATTTCATGTACTTATTATTTTACTTGTTATGTTTAGGAATGATGGTTTTTACCTACTAATTTATACTCACACTCTATTTAGGATGTTGTTTGGTCTCAAGATGTTTACTTCGATGTAGGATTTGAAAAAATAAAGGGACATTATTGTTGATTGTTTTTTGCTAGATGGTATGGAGTATAGAGATAAGACTGATGTGGGGATCAAGACTATGGAATTTTAAGTATTTATTTAAGTCTTCTAGTATTTATTTTGTATTACTTATAGCATTAAATTTAGTTATATTTCATCATATCATTACATTATTCCTTTTTTTATTAGACTATTCAAATGGATTTTATTTTTTATTTTTTCAGATGTATTGTATTGTTTTCATTATTTATAATACTCTGATAATTATTTTTATATGATCACTCTATTGTATTTTACCTCTATAACTAAGGGTATAGTCTCCCCACTATACTTATCACACCCCTGCTACTAGTCAATATCCTCTAGCGTATATGGAGGCGCACTTGAGGTCCCATAACCAACCTATTTCATCCACATGAGTGAGTGCTATATTGGGTTATATTATAGTTTTACATTTTATTAAACTATATAATTCTTATAACATTACAAAAAAATTGATGAGAACACTCAAAAATAACATTAATCATAAAATAACTTTTTAACCACTAAGATTTTAATATACAAATTATTTTTTCCCACAAAATATTAATTTACTATCATAACCTTAACATCATTTATCATATTAACATTAAATTTTATCAATGACTTTAAAATTATGTCTAAAAAATATAAAATTATTAATCCTCAAATAATCTCTTCATTAAAATACATACTAAATAAAAGTGTTTTATTCCTAAAAAATTATTCTAAAATGGGCTTAATCATGATAAAATTCCATCACATGAAACCTTAAAGGGGTATTCATGCCTTTAAATTTATGATCAACAAAAAAAATTAACCAAACACTCATTAGGATTATTATATATCACTTTATCATATCATAGATTTACATAGGTTATATTCTCTCATTTATCTTAATGGTTTATAAAGAAAATGTGGATTAACCCAATCATATCCCCCATGAGATTCAAACTAGGATTTTAGTAAGGGAATACTCATCATGCACTAGAATTATGGTCGAGATATACACAACCAACTCTTTTTAGGGTTATTGCCACTAGATGCATCTGTTTCAAAACCACATCCACCTGTAATATCCAAATAGGGATTTATTTCTAGTAGAACCACATAATCTCTACCTTACCAAAACATTAGGATGTTATACTATACTACGACTTATCCTCAAATTAATTCATATGGTTATGTTCCATAATCTATGTTTTCCTAAATCTTGTTCCTGAGGTTTCTACAAAACTTCCTCTAATACCAACTATAATTACCCCAACCCAAGTATCCGAGAGTTGATGGTCACTTTATCAATTATCACTAGATATAAGTAATCATATCAGGAAGGACGGAATAGTTTAGTAGTCATGGTAAACTTGATATATACTTGAATCTCACATTACATTTTAAAACATAAAATAAAAAACATAGTGAAAGTAAATATCATGTACCCTTGAACCAATTCAAAGATTCCTTCTTCATATCCTAGGGAAATGAAAAAATACAGGTGGGATCAAATTATTAGTAAGGGTTACATATAGTAGAATCTATCATAGATCGATAATTTATAATAAATATGGAAAGGTAAATCAATAAAAACACATTACATTTAATCAATAACTTGAGTAAAAAAAACATCCATAGATAATATCAATGTAGTAATATTGTGGATAATAAAAAATGAATTCTTAGTGAAGAAATTTATTAATATTGGATTCAAAGTTTTAGACATAATAATATTTATACCATCAAAGACTTGTGTCAGGATAGTTTAACTGATTGGTAGGAATACACCAAAACCCCATTTAATGTTAGCTTACTGATTTGTCTCATAATACATGTCAATTCAACAAGGGGATATCTAAAAATAGGCCCCACCCATAAATACATGTCTAATGAATTCCTCATATATTGAATGATCAATTAAATTCATAACCAATATACCTAATTAATAAATATCAATATTTAGTAAAGAACATAAAATATCAAGGTTTCCCCTATCAATCAAATAACATTCAATGTGAAGAACCATTTTTAAAAATGGTATATGGTTTAGTAACTAATCATATCCATGATAAAAATAATATGGATATTTAATATAAATTCAATATCCAATTATCACAAGAAATTGAATGTTTTAAGAGAAGGTTATTAACCACCAAATTGATCAGGAGATAAAAGGTGACTATCAATTCATAAAAAGGTATATTTTTTGTCAAATTAAGTATTTTAAAGTATAGAATATATTGGAAGTGAAATATTTAAAATATTTTTTTGATAAATAGTTTTATTTTTAAAATCATTTAAATATTATAGAATAATCTAAATGTTGTAAAATGCTTAAAGTAGTGGGAAATTCTGTTAACGTCGTATACATTAAAAATAAAACATTACTTTTGACTTTTTATAAAAAATGGTTGAAAATGACCCTTTTGGGGAAAACATTCGAATGATACCTTTTATAACATGTAAAAAATTCAAGGATAACATTAAATTTCCTTAATAAATCATTTGAGTAAAAAAAGGACTTCTGAAAAAAATGTGGACATGAAGAAAAATATACCCGATCAAAAAGATAAATAAGATCTAATTTTATTTTTAAAATTAATCTTGAAAGTGTGTCATGAATTTAATAATTAATAATCATAAATAAATTTATATTCATGTTAAATAAATCAAATAGGTATTATATACACCACATAAAATTTAATAGGTTCATGATACCAAATATATCCCAATGGAGTGGAAATTGAAAAGTAATCCCTTACAAAGATCATGTCTATGAAATGAGAATTTTTCAATGAATTGATCATGTGTAAAAAAAATTAAATCCACACATATAAATTTTAAATACAAAATAAAAGAATAAAATTTCATTTCACGCATAATAATGACATGATATAATAAATGGAGAAGTGATATAACTCAGGGAAAGGAAATTGAGTAAAGAAACTCTTTACCGCTTGGTAACTTTCTTATAAAATCCTTTTAGATGAAATAATTAGAATTAAAACATAAAATATCATCAATATTTAAGGATTCGTGATATAAATTTTATATGGGTTAATATATACATAATATAAAATAAATAGTGTTCATAACATTAAAATAGGCCTCGATGAAAGGAAAATGAAATGAAATCCCTTTATTCAGGTCTCACTCATCACATACGTTATTTATCTTTCTGAATAATAAAATTATTTAATTATATACTTTATTAATAAATAATTTCATTTTTATTATCCCATTTTTTATTTATTATCATTTTATGTTCACATAATCATTTAAGTTCACATCAAACGTTTTGATGATATTCAGCTCATAAGTCCAAAATGAATTTGGCATGTTGACTATGGTCAATAGGCTCATTATTTCATCATCCATAGAATAATAATTATGAAATAGCCATAAATTTTATACATTAATTTTACTTTTGAAACCAATCATTAAATATCGTTGTGATAAATGAACCACGTTACAATCATCGAGAAGGTGGTTCCTATGTACGCATGAGGAATGTTTCCATTTTTCAACAATCATGATGTAAAGAAGGTATGTGTGATTTTATCTTTCCAAAATAATAAATATATCATAAATATAATATTATTTCTTTTAATACACTTATATATACCATCTGTGTGATGCAATAATGAAAAAATAATCGCATTGCTTCATGAATGTGGTAATCCAGACGTACGAACAAACAACGTTATCATCTTTCAATGAATGAAAATTTAATAAAAGATAAAAAATATTAATTTAAAATAATTATAAATATTAAATTAATATAATATATATACATTAAATAAATCACCATAAATAGTATTAAGATTTTATTATGAAAAACTAATTACATCGGTTCATGAGGCAATATTCCTTTGTGTACACGGACGATGGTTTTTGTTTCCCATTTGATTGAAGATGAGATTGATATAGGTTATTGAATTAACATAATAATATCTAATTATATAGGATATACTAATGTTATTATATGATAATGGCTTAATATTATTTGATGGTGGTGGAATAATAAATAAAACAAAAAGTCTCGGTCAAAAACAATATCTCATCTTTGGACAATGTCTTTAGGTTTACACCAAAATAATTTCATGAAAGGTTTTCTAATAAAACCAATCCCTATATGACTTTTTAATAGATGTAGTAAATTTATTTTGGTAGATACTTTCTGAACCTAAATGATTTTTAAGTGTTAGTAAAAAATGAGAGGATGTGCACTTTTATAAGTGAGGGGGGGGAACTTTTGAAATATCTTAAAATATTAAATTAATATAAATTAATTATCCCATAAAGAAAGATAAAAAACAATATAATTAAAATATAATATTAGGATGGGTATAAATAAAATTATAAAATAAAATTTATACAGGTTTAGATTACATTTTTTCTTTTATCTCTTTATTTTAACCCACATTAACCCTTTTTGGAAATTACTATGATAACAATGTTTTTACTCTTTAGGGGTCAATATAGTTTCTATAAAAGGAAAATTGACCCATAAATGGGCCATTTTTTATTTTAAATCATATACTAATCACTTGAAAAAAATACTTTATTTTTAGTCATTTTAAATCATTTAATAAATTATTATTTGTTATAAAATACCCTTAATATCATTATTGAAACTATTCATTTAATTTGACTTTGAAGGAAACATTAAATTAATGTAATTCATGTATTAATACATCACTAAAATGTTATATTTATCTAAAAAATCATGGAACATAATAATTCATTCAATTTATAAGGATTTTAATATTTTTAAAATCATTTATTTTATATTCATATTAATTGAATAAATACTGTGTCAGCGTGACATAATAATTCATAGTAATTATTTCACTAAAAAATTATAAATAAATTAAACTGATAAATAAATAGTTTATATTTTAAGTGACTATTTATATCCAAACATTTTTTGTTTTAATCCCTGTAATAAAATATTGTAAATATTGAATGTAAGAAAGTGATATGTTTGTCCTTATCTTTTACTTAATTATTATAAAGGTCAAAATTAAAGAAATATAGAACCAAGTATCAATATATTAGATAATTTTATAAAAATTGAGGAAATTAACTCATTCAATGGGATAAAGTTAGGTGTTAAGTTCAATTTTTTGTCCTTCTAATATTATTTTTTACATAATTACATGAATTACCCTTAACGTGGTGATAAATATTTACTATATTTACTATTCAAAATAATTAAAAACAAAAATGAACTATGTACCAAATTTATACCACTATATTAAAAATATAAAATTAATTTTTAAATATTCAATTCATATAATTTTAAGATTTTAATTTGAAATTAAACCCACAAAATGTGATGAAAAGTTGTTTTTAAGAAAAATACATTTTTAAGTATAAAAATATTTTTATACCAAATTGAAGTATAAAATTCATTCCAAGGAATATAATTGGATTAAATTTTATCAAAAGGAACTATTTAAATTTTAAAAAATAATTCACTATAGAATATGAATATGTGCAAAATTTAAAAGAAATTACAGTTTTCAATAAAAATTGGTATTTTTTCACTGTTCATTAAATCAAAAGTTTCATAAAAATATAACCATAAGGTAATTTTGATTTTATTATTTAAAAAAATATCCTTTTTACAAAATAAAATTTCTAAAAATTCCAGAAATTAATTATATTATTTTTCACAGAAAACTCCATTTTTGAAGAAAATGTGTTTTTATAGAATAAAACGAATTCACTAAAAATTGAGTGATTATTTAATAACAATTTATCAATAAATTTATATTTAGTAAGAAATTTATATATATTTGATAAATTAGTTACTCTTATCCATACTAAACAATATTACATCAAGGTTTAAATTGTTATTTTAAATAAGAATATTTCATGGTGTTTTTAGGCTCAGTGTTGCATATTGCATACGCTATCGAACATAGTTTTCCTATTAAAAATATAAGGGTGTTATATACCCCCATAATAAATTTATTCCATTAAATTTGAACATTATCTTGATAATAAAGGGTTTCACGTATAAAAATACCCTTGTTCAAATCCTACGTTGAAAAATAATAATTAAACTTCCTCTTGAAAAGAGGTAAAATGAAATTTGAAGGTCATCATAGAACTAGGTTTCTAAATAGGGGAACATTATTGGGAAATGAAAATATTGACTTGAATAAAAAAATACAAATAATTATGTATAGTGATATATATAATTGATCATAATAAATTGAATGATTAAGATAAATTTAACAATCACAAAACCATAAACCGATGATCTGTGAAAAAGACCATCAATTCATTAGAAATAAAGGTTATAGGGTAACGTTTTTGTTTCAATATCTTTTTATTAGAGTTTAGTAATTACATTACCAGATATAGTATTAATAAAAAAAGAAAAATACTTACTTAATAAGTATAATTTCATCCTTTAATCAATTTCCACCACAATCTCATCTTGTTCTCTCTATGATGATTATTCAAGATGAATTTTTCATTCTTGAAGCACTAAAGTCAACTTATAATGGATCGCATAATCCAAAAAAGGATAAAAAACTTTTAATACTATCTAAAACTTTTAACCAAAAATAAAATGTTTAACGAAAGTTAAGATAGTATTAAAAAATTGTATACTCCATTACTTGAAGAAATAATATATTTTACTTTAAAATTCCCACAATAACACTAATGGTTCAACAATGATAATTTAACAAATAAATAACCCTAAATCCTAAATAAACTCATTTATATTAATATTACGTAAATTTTTAACCACAAAGTTTATCTCATAACCTTTATCTTACACTTCCAAAAATGTAATAGCATTCTTCCCAAATAATCCTTTATGTTAAACCAAAAGGTAATATATAACTCAACCTAATAAAATAGCTCCCAAAGTTCCATTAATCACCCCAAAATACCAAAAAATAAATAATATTTGATCCTATTACATACTTCCCAAAATAAACTTAATCTTTATCCTTAAAAACATATAAGTTAAAAAATCATACCAACCCAACCATCAGGTAGTCCAGTGGTAGGTGTTACACTCTTGTCGCCCTTCAATTTTGGGTTCAATCCCCATGGCCTTTCCAGATGCAACAGGTTATCTCTTGGACCGTGGGTTTCCTTTTTCCTAAAACTATATAATTCTTATTATGTTCCCTAAAAAATAGTATGAACATCCTCTCAAATACAAGTAATCATAAAATAACCTTTTAACCACAATGATTTTTTATACAACTTTTTTTTTTCAAAAAAATCATAATTGACTATTATTATATTAACATAATTGATCATAATAACCCTAAAGTTTATCAATAACTTTGAAATTTTCTACAAAAAATATAAAATCATTATTCTTAATATAACATTTTCACTAAAACATACTAAAAAGGGCGTAATTCCCATTAATTTCTTTCAAAATAATCTTAATCATAATACACTCCCATGAAATAAAACCTCAAAGGGGTATCTATTACTTTAAAGTTTTAATCAACATTAGACTTATAAACCCAATACACATTAGTTATATCCAATGTCACTATAAAATATTATAGTTTTTTATAGGTTATATTCTATCATTCATCATAACGGTTTATAAATAAAATGAGTATTAACCAATGAATATCCCTCGAGAGTTTCAAACCAGATTTCTGGTAAGGGCACACTCACCATGCACTAGAATGATGGTTGACATATACTAGACCAACTATTTTTTGGGTTATTACCACTAGATTCATTTGTTCCAAAACCACATTCACTTGAAGTATCCAAACAGGGATTTATTTCTAGGGAAACCACATAATCTATACCTTAAAAAAATTATGATGTAATCATATACTTATATTATATTTAAATTAAGTAATAAGGTTATATTCTCGAATATATTTTTTACAATATATAGTTACCTTGGTTTATAATAAACTTTTTCTGATATCAATGGTAAAGACTCCAAACCTAGTATCTCAAAATCGATGGTTACTTAATTACATTGGCACTAGATGAAATGAATCATATTCCAAAGAACCAAATTATTAAACATTCTTGATTAAATAGATATATACTTTAATCTCAATTTAAATTTGAAAACTTAAAATACCAAACATAGTGAAAGTAAATATCCTACAACCTTATACTCATTCAAATATTCCTTCTTCGTATCTTGTGGAAAGAAAAAAATAACTATGAGCTCATATGCTCATTAAGGGCTATGAGACAATTAAATATAGCATAAATCAATAATTCATAATCAATATGGTAAGTAAAATGAATGAAAATACATTTCATTTAATCAATAACATAATCATGAAAAAGCATCCATGGATAATATCAATACAGTAACCTCATTGATAATAATAAATAAATTATTAATAAATTAAATTATTAATATTCGATTTCATGATTCCATAAATCATAATATCTATACCATAAAATCCTTATTCCTATATATTTTAATGTATTGATGGTTATACACCATAAACCTATTTAATGTTAACTTACTGATTTGTCTCATTAGACCTATCGATGCATTGAGGGGCTATCTAAAACTAGACCCCACCCATCACTACGTGTAAAATGAATTCCTTATATATTGAATGATTAATTAAATTCATAAACAATATTCCTTATTAATTTATATCTACATTGTTTTAAGTATATAGAATATCAAGGCTTTCCCATCCAATCAAATAACTATCAAAGTTGGGAACCATACACAAAAATGGTATATTGTTTAGGAACTAATCATATGCATGATATAAAGAATATGGAAATTTAACATAAATTTAATATACAATGATCACAAGAAAGTGAATTTTTTATTATAAAGTTAATAACCAAAAAATTAATCAAGTGATAAAATTTGACTAACAATTCATTAGAAAAGTATATTTTGTAATAAAATAAATTCTTCAAGGAATATAATAAATTATAAGTGGAATATTTAAAATAATTTTTCATATAGAGTTTAATTTTCTAAATAATTGAAATCTTATATAAGAAGAAAAATGGCCTAAAATGGTTATGGTGGTGAGAAAGTCTATCAACATTGTATATAATAAAAAGAAAACATTCCTTTTGAATTTTTATAAAATATTAAAAATATACCTTTCAGGGAAAACATTTTAATTATTCCTTCTACACTATATAAAAAATCATTTATAACTTAAAATTTCCTTAATAAATAATTTTAGTAACAAAAATGACTTTTGAAAAATAATTTTGAAATATATGGACATAGAAGAAAAAATATACATGATCAAAAAGAGAAATAAGAAATATTTTTCTTTTAAACATTATTATTGAATTATTTACATAAATATAATCATTAATAACCACGAATAAATGGATATTCATATTTAATAGCTAAATTGGGGAGTATATACACCACATAAAATCAACTAGGTGCATAATGCCAAATATGTCTCAATGTAGTGTAAATTGAGACAAAATCCCGTATAAAGATCATATCATTGAAATGAGAATTATTTAATGAAATTATTATGTGTAAAAAAATTAAATAACCAAAATATAAGTGTAAATACAAAATAAAAAATATATTTCACACATAATCTTGACATAATATAATCAATAGACAAGTGATATAACCCAACGAAAATAAATTGAGTTAAGAAACCCCTTACTATTTGGTAACTTTCAAGTCAAATACCCTTGGATATAATAATTTGAATTTAAACATAAAAAAAAGAATTAATTATGGACGATTCATGATATAACATGTAAAATGGTCAAAATATACACCATTTAAAATAAATTAGGAGTGTTAAATTAAAATATGACTTAATGAAATAAAATAGAGTTGAAATACCTTACCTCTAGTCTAACTCATCATGTACATTATTTATATTCCTAAGTAATAAAATTAAATTATTTATTTAATTTCTTAAGAATTTTTTTCAATTTTATTATCCCCGTTATTTTATTTATTTTCATGTTATATTCAATTTTCTAATCATTTAATTTCATGTTGGATGTTTTGAAAATATTCAACATATATGTTTGAAATGAATTTCTAAGGCTGAATATGGTCAATAAGGCTGTCATTTAATCATATTCTTAATAATAATTAGGAAATAATTATCATTTTTATACATCAATTATTCTTTTAATACCAACAATCAAATGTGGTTATGAAAAATGAATTATGGTACAGTCATGGAGACAGTAGGTTGTACATACGCATGAGTAATGTTTATATTTTTGAAAATCAATATGTAATGAAGATAAGTGTTTTTTTATATTTAAATTATAGTAATAATATATTAAATTTTATATTATTTATTTAAATACACTTTTATATACAATCTATGTGATTTGATAATGAAAAATAAATCATATCACTTCATGAAGGTGGTAATTCGCACGTAAGAAAATATATGATATGTAAATTTTTATAAATGATAATTATGTCATTAATATTGTATATATACATTAAATATGTCATCATAAAATTTCATGAGAGGCGATGATGGAAAATAAATTACATCGGTTCATGAGGTGGTAGTTCGCCGCACACAGAAATAATGGTTTTGTTTCCCATTTGTTGGAAGATGAGATGGATATATATTATGAAATTAACATAAATAAATATTATTATATATTATATACTTATTATATTATATCAAAAAGTTTCAAAAAAATTTAAAGTAGTTTTAATAAGAAATAAAACAAAAATTCTCAGTCAAAAATGATACTTCTTCTTCAGACAGTCCCTTTAGGTTTACACCAAAATCCTTACTAAGAGGATTTTATAATCAGACCAAGGACTATAGTAAATGTTAATTTAATTAAGGAATATATTTCTTAGATATTGGATTATCCAAAATGGTTTTTATGTTTGAATAAAAAATTAGATGTGGTTCCACTTTATAAGTGAGTAGATGGGCATTTTTAGAAATTATTAAAATATTAATTTAATATAAATAAATTTTCATGGGTAAAAGGATAAAAAATAATATAATTACAATATAAGATTATAATGGTTCTAAATAATACAATTAAGTAAAATAAATCCATCTTCTAGGGTCAATTTTTCATCCTCATCATATTATTTTTAAACTTAATCACTAATTCTACTCTTATCATGGTGATAAATATTTACTATATTTATTATTCATAATGAATTAAAATAAATGGTGAAATTTGATTAATAATATTTATTTCATTTTTCAAGATTAAATTTGTATAATTAGGTTAATTTAATTAAAACTTAAACCCCCAAAATGCAACAAAAAACAGTTTTTCAGAATAAAGTGTTTTTAAATATAAAAATGTTGTTATACATAATTGAAGTATAAAATTCATTAAAAGTAATATAATTGGATTATATTTAATAAAAATTAACTTATTAAATTTTAAAACTAATCCAACATATAATATTAATTTTTAAACACTTTAAAAGAAATTAAAGCTTTCAATAAAAATCAACATTTTTCGATATTCACAAAAAAATAAAAAATTTCAGAAAAAAACATAATTTCACCATAATATAAGTTTTATATGATTATATTGTCATTTTATTAAAATAAAGTCTATAAAAGTTACATAAATTAATTATAATATTTTTCCACAAAATCAAACAAACCAATTTTTGAAGGAATTTTTTTTCAAGAATGAAATTACTTTACTAAAAAGAGTATGGTTATTTACAAATAATTTATTAATAAAATTATATTATTTAAGAAATTTATATATATTATGTAAAGAATTTAATCTTATTCATACAGGATAAATAAATGTCTAGGTTATAATGGTCATATTTAAATCGTAATATTTTATAGTTTGTTTAGGCTTGATGTTAAGTGTCGTATATGCTATCGAACCTAATTTTATTTTTTAAAATTTTAGGGTGTTACACTACCCCATTCAAATAATTTATTCCTAAAAAATTTATTAATGGGATAAAAATAATTTAGGGTAATTTTATCTCATTACATCATTAGGTTCCCACATAACTTCCTCAAACTTATGGTTTCACCCTAAAATAGTGATAAGATGGTTGGTCATGTTCTAAAGCACTTTATCTCTTTGATCTAAGATTTATACTAGTTGTTATTCATAGGAGAGATCATGTTCCAATTACAAAAAATTTGATTTATGAACATGTGAGGTATCTAGAATATACTTTCTCAAAATTTATCTAAAGAATATATCATGAACCTAGGATGGATCAGGAGGGAGTGTCAAGTGATAAGATATAAGCCCAACATGATCAAGGATCTTGAAGGGAATGATATACCTAGGGCTCGACTTTCCTTTCTTCCCAAATCCCATAATCTTATTCTAGGGAGATATCCAAAGAAACACCTTGTCACCAGTTTCAAACTCTAAATCCCATCTATGATTATATACATTAATCTTCGATGATCTTTTTTACTCTTTTATATATCATTGAATTATTTTAACCTTATCCTTAATTTCTTAGAAATGTTTAGGACTTATCAACTTCCTCTCTCCAAATTCATCCTTACATATTGGATTCTTAAATCTCTTCCCATAGATATAATATGCTGTCATCTTAATGTTATAATGGAAACTTCCATTGGATGAGAACTATTTAAGGGAGATGAGTTGATCCCAACATCATTATAATTCCATTTAATATGATCTCATCATATCCTCAAAAGTTTAAATGGTTCTTTTAGATTGACCATCTATCTAAGGATGACAAATAGTTATAAAACATATCTTTATCTCCAATGGTTTATTAAGTATTCTCCAGAACCTTGAGGTAAACCTTAGGTTTCTACTAGATAGAATGGAGTGTGGTACTCCATATAGGATTACCACTTCCATTATATATAACTTGGTTACTTAATTAAGAGATAAATAGTCTTTGATGGTAATAAAATATGCTTAATTTGTAAGGATATTGATTAAAACCCAGATATAATTATATCTTTTTTATGTCCTTGGGATACTCATAAAGAAATTGATGGTGATGTTTTTCCATTTATATACTGGTATAGGTAATGGTTTTAATAGAAACTTAGGATTTTTCTATTCATCCTTAACCTGTTGAAATACCTAGCATCTAGATAAGTACTCTATAAATAATAACCTCATTTTATCCCACTGGAGTTTTTTTATATTTATATACATATTTGTACTTCCAAGATGAATAGAAAAGGATGACCTATGTGAATCATCAAAAAGTTATTGCTCCAATAATGGTTTTAATGGGACACATATCTAGGTTCCAAACCTTATAACTCTATATTTATCAAAATTTATCTCTATAATATTCACTGCTTATTTTTTAAGCTTTACATTATAATTTTGACTTTCTTTGATCATCATGTGGATAAAAGGTTGAGTAGTTAGTTTGAAATGAATGAATTTATACCCTCCCATTATGACCCCAAGATTTATCATCAATAAATACATAAGTATTGGGTCTCTTTCAATCCTCATCATTGATATTGTAGCATGATATTTCATTCTTAGAGCATTATCAACATTATTTTCCCTCCATGTGTGGTAATGTATAGATAAGTCATAATATTTTATCAATTCTAAAAATCTAATTTGGTTCATATTGAACTCATTCTATGTGAATATATATTCCAATATCTTGTGATCAGTATATATATCACACTTTTCATCATAGAGATAATACCATTAAATATTTAATATAAAGATCACTCTCACCAACTCCAAATAATTTTTTTCGTAATTTTTATTATGAATTCTTAGTAGGTGTTAGGCATAATAAACTAACTTATAATTCAACATGATGATACAACCTAATACATTTTTTGAATCATCACTATATATTACAAACTCATCCCCATTTTGGGGTAATGTAAGTACATTATTAGTGGCCATATGACTTTTAGTTCCCTGAAACTTTATTTACATTAATTCATTTAATTAAACTCCACTCCATTATATGTAAACATGGTTAGTGGATTTTTTATCTAGGAAAATATTTTTAAAAATGTCATGTATTATCCTACTAACCCAAGAAAACTATGGATATTGGTTACAAAGGTTGGTTTATTCCATTACTTGATAACTTCTATCATTTATGGATCTACTGATATGTCCTTTATTGTGATTACATGACCTAATAATATTAATTTTTATATCTACAGTTCACACTTGTTAAATTTGGAATACATTTTATCGTGTCTCTAGTTCTATAACACAATCCCAAAATGATCTTAATTAACTTTCTTTCTTTTTGAATATATAAAAATATCATCTATAAATACAAATATAAATTGATCAAGGTAGTATCTAAAGTCTCTATTTATTATATTCATGAATATAGTGTTATAATTCATTAGTCAAAATATAATCAATGTGAATTCATAGTTTCCTTTCCCCATATAGAAAGAAATCTTTGATATGCCCTCTATTTTGAACCTAAATTAATAATATGTGGATAAAGGTTAAATATTTTAGAAGTATTGAGCTCTATTAAGTTTATTCAATAGGTAATTTAGATAGAGTAGTGGATAATTGTTGTTTATGGTGATTTTAATAATCTCATTAAAATCGAGGCAAAGACACATTGATCTATCCTTCTTTTTGAAAAAGAGGACTAGTGCACCACATGGTGAAGCAAGAGGGAATCTAAAACTCATTTCTATAATCTCTTTTAGTTGCTTATTTAATTACTCAAATTCAATATAATTCATTCTATGTGGATTATTTTAGATGGTAATGGATCTAGGTATGGGTTTTATTGAAAACTAAACATCATTATCTAGGGGAAGACTGTGCAATTCATCAAAAAAATCATCAATATACACTCATATGTTGACTTCCTCCCTAATCATTTGATCCATGAGTCCATCATTATTGTGTATCATAACTCATATTATAGAATTTTCTTATAGAGTGAGTTTATAATCATTATTACATTGATAATTGATAACTTGATGATTTGGGATATTAAAGGGGATTTAATTTTCTTAAAAATTGATATGTCGTCTATGCATAGAAATCCAATCTATACCAATTATTATATAAAATTAAACTAAGAGTGGAATCACTAGATTTTTAAGAAATATCCTCCAAAAAATAATGATCAGATAAGAGTTTTATATCTTAGATACAATCATAATTCAACATGTGGTTTTCAAAAATGTTTTAATACCTAATGTTTGAGGTGGAGAATCAATATTTAGAGTAAAATTGTGTGATATAAAAGAATGTAAAGAACCAAAATCAATTAATTAATTAACATATCTAGAGTGACGGATAGGTGTACCTTTCACTACATTATTATTTTTATCCACCACAGTATTTGTTAGTGTGTATTCTCTCACTTATTTCCATGGTTTAGGAGGTTGTTGGGGTCTATTTTCTTCATTTTATCTAGGGTTGGGATATTGATCTTCATAATACCCAAACTCATTTCATTTAAATCATTGAAGTGTAGGTGGAACGTTATTTTTCCTTCTTAACCTCCACAATTTTAATCATCCTCTTAGTTCCACATTAGGAGTTTTGAGATTCATTTCCCACATTACCACGCTTGAAACACTTCCATCTACCCTTAAGGTAATTACACGGGTCCGTGTTCCAACATTTATAACATGTATATAGTTTAATTTTCTTAACTCCATGAGACATATCATCATACAATCCATGAAACTATACCTTCTATTTCTTTTCTGCATAATAATGACAGTCGTCATCTTTGATTTACACCTTAAGTGCACACCAAAAAAAACATTTGTTGCTTCCAAAGCCTCTTATGTCCAACACCCATCAGGGACTAAGCTTTAAAAAAATAAATATTTGATCGATTTTAATTTCAATATATGAGATAAAACTAGAGACATTAATCATATACCTCATGAATTTTTATTTATAAGGTCCCACTAATTCCACCTCATTTTTATTCAACTCTATGAATTCCCTCTCCAACTTTGTATAAATAGTTCGAGGAAAATACTTGATGAAGAATAATTTCTTAAATTGCACTCGTTATATAGTGTCTACTTAATCATTTTGAATTTTATTATTAATGATATTCCTCCATTGTTCATCCTTTCCTTCTCAAAATATAAATGCCCAAAACATTCTTTTTGTGTTCTTAGAACGGGAGAATGGAAAATATCATTACCAATGCATTGATCTCATTCTCAATAATAAGTGGACTGGGTGAACCACTAAAGTATAGTGGGTGTTGTTTTCTAATGGAATTAATAAAAATTTACTACTTTATTCAATAATTCTAGAGATCCACATGGTTTACATTATTATTCATTAGTTGAGATAGTCGAATGGGAAGTGCCATCCGATTTTTTACTCCAATTCCACACCCATTGGGTAGTTTATTGGGAAAATCACCATATTATCCATTAAACCCATTTTTAACTTGATAATTTATAGATCCATCCATTAATAAAACTGAAAGGATTTAACATAAGAAATTAAAAATAAACTTCATAATGGAATTATCATAAATATTCATATAAATATTTAACATTAAAAATTAAAACTCTTTAATACCATAATGTAAGACTATTTTTTTCTGAATTCAAACTAAATCACTCTTAGTTTTATCTAGGTTATTTGTGGTCATTCCTTATTATTATTTTTATTTTAAATACATTAAAATACATTGTAATAGTTCATAAATAACATTCTAATTACTAAATAATATCCACCAAGATTGTCTTACTATGTTTGAATTCTTAATCCCACTCATCATACACCAAGTGAAGATGGAGTCAATGTTCAACCATACATTTTTGGGGTGATTACCCCAAGGTAATTTAGTATCATAGCTACATATGCTTTATAGTATCCATGTAGGGATGTAATTTCTATGAAAACCCATTCTCTATATTTTATAAAAACATAATTAAGTTTTTCCAATACTTAGATCTATCCCTAGGGTTTTTACTAAATTTATCACATATTAATTCCCAAAAATAACTAAAATAATCTCAAAAATAACAAAACCATACACTAATACCGACAAATGTAACCCAAGATAAACATTAATTAATAATGCAATAAATCTATGATTTAAATATTAAATATCTCAAATAGTCACACAACATAATAACTTAAAGGTTTATCATCTTAGATATTAGTTATATAAACATCATATTTTACAATATTTGTGAACATTATTCATAATTTCACCCCTATATGCCCTCTACTAGACATCACATATGATTAATCATCTTCATAAACTTGGGAATGTAAATATAAAAAGGGGTGAACTAAAATTATCAGAAAGGGGAACTTATTAATTCATCATGATGGTTAAATCATAAACATATTAGAAACATAAAGTGGAGGAAAATATCTAATAAAATGATTATGGGAACATAATATCATAGTAATTTCATCACATAGGAACAATAATAATGTCTTATCTTATAATCATATAACAAAAATCTTGAATCATGTGAGAATAACATAAAAGTTTGAAATATCTTAGAAAACATGAATAAACATGGAATATAACATAGAATGAAATCAAAAGTGACATAGAAATGTGAAAAAATGATAATAATAGGAAAAAATGTGATAAAAATCATTATTCCAACACCTTTATAAACAAACTCATTATTTCCATGCATTAAAATGTGAGATAACTAATTTCTCTCATGCCTTTGTGAACAAGCTCATTATGTCCACACATTAAAATGTGATCAGAATCATTATTCCCATTATTTTTTGAATAACATCATTATATCAATGTCTTAATATATCATGAGATATCAAAATTAACTAATGTAGTGTAGGTTGATATAAAACCCCACATGTCATCATCCATACATATGTGTTCCACATAAAATAAATCATTATCATATTATAAAGAATCTATGAAAATATAATGGGTCTCATAAACAATTAAAAAATAATTACATAATGTAAACATAATATATAATAGGAAATAAAAAGTCACATTTCCAAAGTAATCATATCATAATATAATATAGGTGGTGATAAAAATATCACTTCATGTAAGAAAATCATGAGAGGAAAGTAGTGGTTAGAACCAGAAAGTTTTCACAAAAACCTTTTAAACATTATTATTAAAACGTTTTAGATACAAATTTCATTCAAAAAAATTGATGAGGGAAAATAAGAATTTTTAAAACCTTATTATAAGAGTTATAAAAATAGTTTCTATGAAAAGAAACTAAATTCCATCTAATAAATTTTGAGAAGAAAATATTATTTTGAAGATGAAAAGAAATGTATTTCTTAAAATTTAGGGGTCTTATTAAAGGAAACCCACGTTAGATAAAATTTGAAAGACCTTTATTTTTTAAAAGATTTTAAGGGAAATAGGTATAATAAAAATAAAAAAGATATTAGGATTTCATTAAATTAAATACATTTTATAGGAAAAACATGGACGTGGAATTGAAAAATCCATTCTTTAAAATGGGAGTTATTCTTACCAGCATGACACTTTTGTTTTTTAAGAAGATTCATTTAAAACTATATTGTCAATGAAGAGAATTAATTACCCTATAAAAAAATAATACCATATTTAACAAGGGAATGGTTGAATCAAAAAACCTTTAATAGAACATTCATGTGAGAAATTATATGACCCAATGATTAGAAAATTGATTCGATGAAACCCTTACCTTAAATTCTTGCTTACATGAACTTTCTCTAACCTCCTACATTACAAGAATAACTATCTTAATCGCCTAATTAAAAACCTTATTAATATATTTAAACTTTTATATAATTAATTTATAATCATTCACAAATAATTTACTAATCAATTATTACTTACTTTTATCATTAAATTTTATAAATTTTTATTGTTTCACGCACATTTAATAATATTGATATTGATCCTCATTTATTTACTATAATTACATCATTAAAATATTATTTAAGATATCATAATCATTATTTTTCATTATTTTTTAAATACCTTTCTCATTTTATATTAAACATGTATATGTTTTATGAAGATAAAATTAGTGATGAACTAGTTTTGTGATTTGTATCGAACAAAAGGTTTGAATTTTAATAACTAGTTTAAAAATTAATGTTAGCTTTATAAAAAATTAAACATTAATTATTTAATCATTTATATCTAATAATACTGGTAGTTAATTTTCCTTATTCATCCATGATAATGATTTATATCTTTGATCATGTATGTAATTATAGGGACCCAAACAAGAACATACTATAATCAATGGGTAAGTATGGTTATGAAAGTGGTTTATTTTAAAAAAAATATTGAAAATAACATAATATAATTATTTAGATTTTTTTAAGGTGGTGAATTATATTTTAAAATATTTTATTAAATAATAAAGAAACTATATTAAAAATTAGATGTGTTACTTCATGGATGAGGTAGTCCACACCAACGCACAGTTATCATTTTAATTTCTCAATAAATGAGAGGGAATGCGGTGGGTTATAATTTTTTTCTTCATAATAATAATTATATTATATATTTCACATTTTATTCATCAATTCCATCATTATATACAGCTGATAAAGGTGGTGGTGAAAAATGGAAGATGTCGCTTCATGGAGGAAGTAGTCTATACAGATAAACAAATGACGTTTTTGTTTTTAATAATGGAAAGGGGAATAGTGGTTAATGATTATTACCTTAGAATAATAAAATTAATTTTTTAAGAAATAATGATATCATTGTTTATGAATGGTAAAATTAGATTTGAAAAATTAATATGTAAAAGAAAAAGAAACTAGAAAAATTTTAGTTCTCGCGTTGAGAAGTTGAGTTTTCCCTTAGAAGACTCCTTTGAAAAAGAGGAATTGGGTTATCTTCATTTGACCAGAAACTAAAAGAAGTATAAAATGGTTATATTTTATGGTGAAAAGGGAATATTTTTAAGATTAAACCAAAAAAAATAGAGTCGTATTAAAGGGTTGGTGGAAACCCCATTTTATAAATGGTGATAATGGCATTTTTGTAATTATTTCATCTTAATATAAAGAGAGCACATGTTTCATATGTCAAAAATAATCCAAATGGAAAATAAAAAATTGTAGATAAGCTCTGGACTATTCACGCCACATCCACTCAATTATAAACATGTTTTCTATATGTTAGGCCTTTTACCCCTTTGGTTAACACTTTTTACCATTTTGGGTTTTACTGTGGTAACTAGTTTTTTCTGAAGTAATTAATTTTTATAACTAAAAATAAAATAGTATTTATTCAATAATTTATAAAATATAATTTAAAATATTAGATTAATTTTATTAGATTAATTTTTAAAAAATTTATTAAAATTAATCTTAGTTTAATAAACATATTAAAATTGTTTTAAAGGAAGTTATAAATTATGTTTTAAAATAGAAAATATATGCTTATAGATTAATATTGTTATTTTTAAATTTAAGATGTTTAGTATAAAATAAATATTTTTTAAATAATAAGGATTCAAAGAATAATAATTTTTTTATTATATCCTTAATATGTTATAAAAATCATTGTTTTTATAAAATCAGTATTTTTCATTATTCAACTAAAAATAAAATTTTTTAGATGAATATCAAAAATTCATTCTAAGATAATATTTTTATGTTTAATAAAAAAATAATGTTGATCTTTTAAAATTAAAATCATAAAATTTGATAATATATCCTTTAAAAAATCATAAACTATAATGATAAAAATTATCTTGATCGGAAAAAATGAATTTTCAAAATATTAAGTTTTTTAGTTTTTATTTTCGATCGATTAATAGTAATTTCTTTTAATATATATATAATATATTTCATAATATGGTTACCTCAATTTATTCTCACAAATTACATGTATAAATTATTATGTTTTAAATTTAAATGTGGTGTGGCTCTTTTTGGTTCCCTTATTTGTACAAAAAAACTATTTAACGTTGTGTTCATTTAAATGGAAATATACAATTAAATAATGGTTTTTTAAAAATAAGGGAGAATTATTAAATAATTTTGGCTATAAATTCCTAGATCATATTATTTATTATAGACAAATACTCTTTATTTTAAATAAGGTTCCATCGGAATACCATGTGTCTATTGTTTATTATCCTGACTTCAAGATAAAAGTCTTGTATTAGAAGGATCATAAATACTTATCTTTCTCCACTCACTTACCTAAAAGAATAAAATAAATCTATGATAATTTTTGAAAGTATTATGTATTGAAATATAATGGATCTTGGATCATAATTATTGAACTTTCACTATTGGAGAACCTCAAATTGAAGGGATAAATTTTTCATCATGATCTCAATGAGACCTTAAGCAATGGTTTCAATTTAAACTAGATGTTTCTGCTTTGTAATTAGAGGGGGAATGTTTATCCATTGTTGAATACATTAAGGATAAGGATTTCATAATGATATTGAATTAATATAACCTCTAAATTTTTCTCAACCTCAACATAAATGACCTATCTTGGAAATTTTGAAGTCCCCCTATGGATCATTATTTATCCATTTGGGTTGTGGGTCTTGCATTTGTGTTATTATTGTTTTTATGTTTATGTAAAATATTATTCATGTTTTTCTCCCATAGGTTGGGATTTGTGATGGTTCCCCCTTAACTCATAAAATATCTTTTTGATAATCCAAAAAAATATATTTTGAAATAATATATTTAATTATAACTCGAGGTCATGGTTGATTAAAAATAAATCTTATATTGTCTTACCTAGCATGTAACATGTGTTATGAAAATTTTATAAGGTGAATTTTATCACATAAAATAAATCATAAATAATAATTTATAATATAAAAAATATATTTATAAATTAAATATGGAATAAATAAATGAATAATTCATAAATTTAATAAGAGATAAACATTTTGTGTGTACTTTATAAACAAACAATTATAAACACAATATAATTCATTCTGAATATTCTATAAGAAGATAAATATAAACACTTTATATTAACTCCTTCATATTATATAGTATATTTAATTTACTTTAAATATATTATATTTCATGAAATATAAACATTTTATATTTAGATTCTTATTACGTAAAATTTTTATATAATCTAAATATCACATATTAATATTATATAAACCTTTGATAAAATAATTTATAAAAACTCATATGGTTTCAATAATTTATAATTAATTCCCTTTTAATTTGAATAATTAAAATTAAATAATATGAAAATATCATAAGTTAAAGTATAAACACTATAAATTTTTCTATATTTTTTATAATTAAAAAACCCTTTATAAATTACATTTAAAATTTACATATAAACTTTTTATATCTAAATTATAAGTCATTACATATAATTTTAAAGAATCTATTTTAATATTAACCTTAATATTATGGATTATTTTTTAATAAATGTCTTGTAAACATTTAATTAATTAATTATAAACACTTTTTAATTAATTAATTTATACATACCTTTATAATTTATATGATTTAATTCATGATGGAATTTAAGAGAAAAATTTTTTTATTCACATGTCATTTTTAATGATATAAAGGGAAGTCATAGAATACATTAGATATGGAACATCGCTTAAATTTTTTGGGAATTATTAGTCATATTTTAGGATTAATAGTCTTATAGTTTCATAAAATAATAAATTCACACTCCTATAATAAATTCAAATACCCATACATAGATAGGGTGATAGCAGTAAAGCCCTTAAGTATAAGGTCTTCACTTCATTATAAAAAGCATGAACCCACGCATTACAAGGCATAAGTAGAAACCATTATGTGTGTAACCTTTATATATCAACATGACACATATGTATATAGTGTATAAAAAATTTAGTCACCCTTACGTAATGAGTATAACCTTTTGTATGGAGTTATATCTTTTACTGTAAAGGACCTTTACGTATACAAGTCTCTATTGGTAACCCTTGTGCATTTGATGTGACCCTTATATGTAAAACTTTACCTCTATATATCCAAACTTCTATCTTAATGTTTTAATGGTATTTTTTGATTCACCTCAACATCATTAGGATAATATGATGCACTATTTGTAATAATCATGGAACAACACTATCATCTAATATGATATCATGTTTTAATTTTCTATAAATAATACAAACCAAGGGATTTGTACTAAGTTGATGGCTATGATATCGCATATCATATTCCATGAGTCAATTGGATAGAAAAAATTACCAATCGTATTTTAATGTAGATAATATGAAAAGTTTTAGGATTTTAAAAACTATCATTTTTAGAATGATTTCTTGATTCGAAATACATGGTAATGATTTGATACCACTAAATGGTTACCAATGATTGATTAAAGATTTATCAAAGTAGTGGAATAAATCATAAAAACCAATAATGGAATATATTTTAGAAATAAATTGGGTTAAATAGAAATTAACAATGAATACCTTACATTGTAGTACATTGTTACCTTTTTCATCATTCAATTCTTGATGAAGATCACCAAGGAACAACCAAATAGTTCTTCTCTCTAAGTTATATCCATGGGTTATAGTAAATCAAACAAATTATTTGTGTAGAAACTTTCTATTACATCATAATATACATGTATATCAGAAGAAAATAAAAATTAATGAATAGATATTTGAGATGGATAGTTTTGGCTATAGATTGATTTAATAAAGCACACACACATATCAAAGACTAGCATCCTTTATGTAGTCTATATGCATTCTCTAAGACCCATTAATTTACTCATAAATTTTATAAATTTATGACTAATTCCATCAATTAAATATCTTGTAACTCTCATCCATAAAACTCTCCAATGAATTTCAATAATAAATGTTGTGTTGGGGATATTATAATGTTAATTATTTAATTTTGGATGTCTAGTTTAGGTGTGGATGTTCCAAATGGATTAGACCTTTTGATTCATGTCACTATGACTCAATAATATGGTACAATATGAAATAACAAAGAATACAGTGTATGTTATCCATATATCATAAAATATGATATGTCCACAAACATAAATTTAATCCTTTATTATATATTTTTCATACTCAATGATACCCCATATTGTACTATATGATATCATACAGATTTAAATAATATTCCCTTCATTGGGAGTATCACTAATATCTAGGTTTTGGAGGATAGGTATGACTAACTACCCCCCCCCCCCACTACTATCTCTTACAAACCTAGTACAGACTATGATGGCTTTATAGTTATATAGTTATGCAATGGTAGCATGGTGGAGGAATTAATGGAAGAAGGAGGTAATTATGTTGATTTCCTTTATGATTGCATATTTTACCATACATTTCTTTATATAAGTGATATGTTATATGTGGTTGTGGACATGTGGTTTTGTTTTTATAAGGATATGTGGTTATATAGTATATGGTGGTGTGATTTATCAAAGGTAAGGTAGCATTAGGATATAAACCATCGAGGGCATTGGGGAGACTATTTTAATCAAGAGGTGTTCATGGGGTGCCTTCATATATATTTTTCATATTATTATATTACTCTACTTTCTTGATGATTTTTGTGAGTGGGCCTTTGTGAGGATGGTAAATAGTTGACATGGTTTAGGTAAAGTGTTGGTTTCACTACTTATTCACTGAGGAATTAGTATTTTTCTTCCACATTTTCACAAGAATGTTTAGGGAGGATCATACTAAGTATAATTGTATGCTCTCCTAATTATAAATATATATATATATATATATATATTATTTTTATATATCAACATAAGATAGTTTTTGGTCATGGAATAAGTTACTATCTTGTGGTCATATTTGAAATTAATAGGACTTCATTGAGTTATTACCATAGGTGTTACATTTAGGCTATTTATTTAAAAACTCTATTTTATGTATGAAATGGCATGAATTATGGGTTGTTTTAATATTATATGGATTTTATTGTTAGTTTCGCTATTTTATTACTATAATATATATGTTTAATTCCACCCATATGTTGGTTTTATACCCTCGATAATATTTTCTAACCCATTGTCATTGGAGGAGAGCATTGGGAGTCACACTTTTCTTTACTGGCTTCCTCGAAGGAATTTTAGTTTGGGTGAGTCATGAGAATCATCATACAATTTCTCATAAATAAATTAATATCAAATAATCCTTAAAAAAAATTACAAATTTAGGTTTTTATAATGTCATTAATCATACATTAATGAAAACTAATAATTAATGGTTTGGTTTTCTTATCCTTGGAAAGAGAATAACATAAACACAGTCTTTTCTATGATCCATCACCAAATGAGATGTTAAGAGCATTAAAAAATGGAGAGGGATCTTGATGGTATGGAGGAGTTCCCATGGATACTTTGAATATAGGTAATGAGAAGGTAGAAAAATTGATAAAAAATGGTATAAAATACCCAAAATACATCTAAATAAATTAGAGGTTGGTCAATTTACTAGAATTCTGGTGGAGAACCAATGATCTCCAAGTGGGTCACTAATACCACATTAGTTTCAACTAGGGTTCCTATGGAATCCAAATTCATACAATCGCATTTACTTACCCATTAAACTCTTAGTGAGTGGATTCAAGAGCATTGTAGGACTCATTCAGTGGTACTCTAATTATGACATTTTATTATTTCATTCTCTACCCAAACACATCCTCAATTAAAGCCTGCATAATTACACATAGGAAATTGAAATCTAAAATGAATATATTGCCCCAAAATCTCAAGTAGTTACAAAATTAAATCCATATGGATTCTCATCCCTAAAAAGAATTATCAATTATCCCTAGAAAAAAATCCACCCACAAAGATCTCATGTCCACCTCTTTTTTTGAGGTATCCTAATAGATATGAACATATTTTCATCACACCTTAACCAAAGGTATTATATTTTATCAAAAGGATGTCTCAATATATTCTTTAATACATATTATTCTCTCCCTAAATAATGGATCTGGTTCTAATTCCACCTCACTTCTTCCCATCAGTCGATACTCCAATAGAAACAATTCTGAAAATATCCAAAAGGAAACTGACCAAACTGATAACTATCCATGCATCCTTAAACAATGATTTTTATATCATAGTGACATCCATTAAATTCCCAATCACAAACTTCTAACTCTTATACAAGATCATTATTTTCTCTAAGTTATACTCAAAAATATCCCAATAATTAGAACATGTTTTATGGTATCCTTATCCAGACTTCATTAACTATACCAAATCTTATTTGGTAAGACTTTATTAATAATCTCCTCATGAGTATTAATATTCCTTAGTCCTGAATCATAATTGGACCATTCACTGAAATATATACCTAATCAATATTCCTAGACACTGGATCTTCCAGAATTCCACTTGTAGATATTAAGTATTGGCATGTCCCCATAACTAGATAGAGATTTACTACATATATTTATTCATAAAAGGAGAAACCACAGTCCTGAAATGATCTAGGACACTTTATACATCATCATGAATACTCACTATGATCCAACCAATAAATAAGGGAATTATCACTAAGAAACCAAAAAGAAACTTAAAACAATAGGATTACTCATATCACCATCCCACTAATATTGATACACTAAACCATCATCATTATCAAAAAAAACTACTTCTCATGAGACAATCTTGACATAACTTATCGAACCTCATTAGTGAGACTTGCCCTAGTTTTTCAAGATACAATGCTACTTAACATCCCCATGATTTACCCATCATAGACTGACTTTATCATAACTAAAGGTCCCTATATACATGACATGCATAACTCAAATAATAATAACAATAAAACATCGTTTAAATTAAATAAAAAAATATATTAATACAAGTTTTTAATTTATGCCGAAAAATTCAATGACCACTAGTCTATACAACATGATACTCACATTAAATCCAATCATAGACTCCAAACTATTATATAAAAATTCATTAAAAATTATTATAAGTGTTTAATATCATTCATGAGATCTAATTTATTGGACTTTTTATACACATATATTACACATTCTGTCCTTTAAAAAGTGGAATCACTCAACACTGTATTTTATCTTGGGTATTCGTGTTATAAAACTACACATCTAACTAGAACCAACTCCATCACTTTGATGATAATTGGTTTATTCCCACTTATTCCCAATCATTCCCACCTGGTGTGTGGTTAATTCTCAACTATAACGAGATCTTTGAAAATCAAATAAAAATATAATTTTCATTCTACTTATTCCCAATCATTACTTTTCTACAAACTATCCTAAGAGGTAAGTAACCCTCTACTTACACTTATATCATATTCTTTACAACCTCTGCATGGGTGTAAAGTAAATAATAGACTAGACATACCCATAATAGATTTTTGGGTCCTTTAAAAAAATAATTTTCATTTATAAATTCTTTTTCTAGAAATTAAAACATGAAACAAAATATCCTTCAAATTTTAATAGTATACTCTACGACCGACCACCCAAGTAGTTTGTTCTTCATAAACTACTGAAACATTTTAGAGTGTAGTAACTATGGGGAGAATCTATTATAAAATAGGTAGTGTGAATATATCCATGATACCCCATTTAACTAACCCTTCTAGTGCTAAGGTTATGTGCCATTTATATACCACGCCTTTTAGTTTATAAACAATGTGCATAACATTCATCAATCTTGGAGTGTTGAACTGTTTAAAAATAAAATCTATATTTTCTATAAAATTCATAACATCATGAGATCTTTGATTTCCCATAAAGACTGGGTATGACTTATTTTGAAAATAATGAATAAATTTTTATTCCACTGCATATCCTTCTATGTAATATTAATTAAAATTCGTACTTACTCATAGAATACTCAATAAAATGGGTAAGTACACTAGGGTTATAACCCTTAAATATGTCTCCATCACATATTCGTAACACAATATGAATTTCTATCATTTAGGTATCATTATATAAAATCAAGGTTATAAATTAAATGATCATTCATTATTATTTATCAAATGAAAATTTTAACAAATAATTTAACACCCAATTATTTAGTATTTACTGTAGTATCATGATATTAAATTTTATCCTTGTATAAATATACCATAATCACTTCCCATTCAATCATGGTTACCTTGACATCAGTATGGAATTTACCTCAATTTTAAAATTAATATAAGTTTATAACCTTTAAACCATATTAAAATTATATCAAGGCACCATAAATACTATAATTTCTATATATAAAGCTTCATAAGGATTATTAAATATTAATCCTAAAAAAATTATTTGCCTACTATTAAATACAAAATCTCTCTCTATCTAGGTCATATATACTTTCTAGTTAAGATTCTCTACATGAATCCCAATAATAGTAATTTTAAAATGCATAGTTATTAATGATCACTAAGTATGCTATCACGTGTTCAAGCTTATGTCATTCCATTTTATATACCTCTTATGATAACTCATTATACTATTTATAGATTCTATGGTAAGGAAGAATCTAGTAAACCCAAATCTCATGACCTTATAATCTATCATACATTTAATATTGATAGAATTAAAAAAATAGTCATACACACATATACTACCCTATTACCATACTAAACCCATTCAATCCTAAATCATATCTCATCGTCATTGGGTTCATAATGCATGTTATCAACATCATGTGTTAAACATACATTGTGTAACATCACAATATGGGATCCACTAAAGGATTCCCTATGACAGTGGGTCACATGGCCTCAAGTGTGCCTCCTAGTACATCATAGACTACCGACTAAGAGTGAGTACCTAGGGTGTGTCTATGGGGGGGAATATTCCCTTATTTCAAAGTGCAGCATAGGGGTATAATATCAACACTTAGTAGTGGAAGAATTAAATCAACCATACATAAGCTACATATCCAAGAAAAGAATAAATAAACAATTCTATAATTAATCTCATATACAAGATGATGTGTCATTTCATGTCGCTAAAAAGTAGTAAAACATGTATACAAGAACCTAGTATAGTACATGTATTAAAATACCAAAAATAAAAAAAAAGTATTATATCTAGGTAGCATCACAATCCTAACTCGGTCATGTGATCCCCAGATCCTAATAGTGAACAAGTCAAGAATTGTACAGTGGGTGATTTCTCCAGTCCATACCTACATCCATGAAGTCTTTTAGAGTACCCAACAACATCCCAAAAAGGGTGGAGATAACACTCAGTAGACCACCACCAATGGTGTATATAAAAATTCCATCCTATATAATATAAAAAGAAGAATTTTAAAATATATTATAGGTATAATAGTAATTAAAGTAAAGTTATATACTTCTAGTGATACTATCCAGCCTACTAAATCTCCCTACAAAAAAAGAGTCAAGATCCCATAACAAGGGAGCTGTAAAAATAAATAAACAAGTGATGTTGTCCAGTAAAAAACTATAAACTGATACCCATACCAGGGATATCTATATATATATCAAAAACCAACAGTAGTCATGTTGTGAAATTAGGTGTATAACTTATACCATGACAAACTATATAACACAATATATACTACCCATCATGGCTATGAAATATAATCAAGTGTCACCCACAAGGGTCGCATGGTGTAATAAAAAGTGTCAAACCACAAATGGATGGATCCAAGGTATAGAAGACAAAGTCATCCACATTGAGTCCCATGATCATCTTGATGGAAACTTAATAAAGACTTCGGTGGATTCCAAGGAGCATGTCAATAGAGCATTTCCAACATGATTCTAATAAAGTAGGATCTAAGGGGTGGCAAGGTGTGAGTCATCCTATGGAATTAGGATCCCAAGAGTAAACAGGTCTAAGGAATCCACTACCATAAACAAGATCTATGGTAGAATCATCCATGGAATATAATGGAAATAGGGTCCAAGGATCTTGAATAAGGCATCCACTACTATTTCAATTCTCATCTCAAATCCATCATCACTTCATAAACATTCACATTCCATGATTTCTTCCAATTCATTTTCTCAATTTCTATACAATAAATTTCAATAATAAAATCATTTAACATCATTTAATCACATATAAATGAGTCATCAACTCTCTCCTATCATCTCAATTAAAATTATTTTAATTTTATTAGGGCTCCCCCAAGCAAGGTGAGATCGAATGCACCCAACAGGTTGGTATAACAAAGGGAAAAAAGTAAGGGATCACCCTGTTTCTGGACTAAGTTGAGGATAAATGACCTAAACCATAAAATGGAACTCAAATATAAACCTAATAGGTTCCATTTAATTCACATTAAACATTTAAATAATTTATGGGGAAATGTTGAAAAGTCTTGTGTGTAGAAAATGGCAATACGGATTATAAAACACCAAATAAAAAAATAAAAGGTATAGACTGTGTACTGTATACATGTGGTGGATCACTCATCTAGTATAGACCTCTGATTCAATCTAAATTGGAAGAAAAATTAATAATTTATGAAACCCCTAGAAATAGTTCATATTATATTACACATAAATATCTTTGTTTAGGGGAATAAAAACAAATAACCGGAGAAGAGGAATAGGGAACTCATTAGTGTGGATCCAATGAGAGTGACGGTGGAAGAAATGGAGTCTGTATCATGGAGATGCCACAAATCCTAGGTTAGGATTCTTTGGGTGCTCCTACACGAGAGATAAGGGTGGAGGGTTTTGGGTTCTGTCAAAAAAAAGGCCATGTATCTTATTTAAAAAATCCCTTGGTAATTTACACGATGAGTAAAGGCTTTACACTTCATGTAAAGCTTGAGGTATTCCCCATGGAAAACCCCTTTACACATTATGAATTATTATACCTAAGAAATTAAACATAATTTATTGAATACACACCATGTATTCCAAATACACATCATTTAATTTCCTTGCAACCAACTTACTGCCCTCTAGCCACTTTTTTTTCCAAAAACAACCCAACCAGCTTATACCCTAGATTTATGTTCTATGCCAAAAAGTAAACTTAAAAAAGATTTTATCTGAAAATAAAATGATATGTATCTCATTGAAAAAAACCCATGATGTTGAATTATTATACCTTAATGAAATTATTATCAAATTTATTTTCCAAGGGTGGTCAGGAATCTCCTGATAATATCTTTATCCACTGATCACATACGTCAGCTTGTTTTTCCCAAGTCTCATCCTATAAATAGTCGTGCTTCCAAATCACTAATACTTGTGGAAATTACCAGCCTCAAAGAACCTTTGTGCTCCTTTCAATAATAAGAATAGGATTCTACTAAAAGGATTCATCATCATGTATATCAAACTCATCCACTTATAAACTATGATATGGGTATGAGTGATAATGGAGAAACTGAGATACATGGAAGACATCGTACATAGCTCAGTACCTCTGGGGTAATTGAAGCCAATAGGATATAAGCCTGAATCTCTCCAAAATCTTAAATAGACCAACATATCATGGTAAAATATTACCATGTATCTTAATCTATTTGTGTCTCATCCTTAGTGAGATACATAAAAATACATGATCCACAACCTTGATATAGAGATTTCTTGGATGGAGATCGGAGTAATATTTCTTCCTTGACTGTGTGATAGCACACTATTTCAAAATCAGATAGACCTACTCTAAAGTATCCTAGATGAGATATATTTTTAGAAAAGTTGACTCACCTACCTCTAACTAGAATAGGGATGATTGGTATGGCCTACCATAAAAATCCTTATATGGTTCCATCTGTGTAGTATCTTAAAATCTATTCTTGTAGGAGAACTCAACTAGGGGTATACACATCTCCCAAGAACCCCCAAAATCAAGGACACATGCTCATATAATTTCCTATAACACATGAAGCATGTGATATGATTGGACATCAGTCTGAGGTTGGTATGTCATGCTTAGAATCACTTTTGTACCAAACACCCTCTACCAAATTAGCATGAAATGATATGTCAAATGAGAATCGGTATCTAATAACATGGTCTAAGGAACCACGTTATGTTGTACTATCTCATGGATATACAAATCCCAATCTCATCCACTAATAAGGTATCTTTGATTGGTAGGAAATGAATGACCTTCTTGATCCTGCCCACAACAACCCAAACTGCATCACTACCTCAAGGCAAACTCGATAACTCGATCACAAAATCCATTGTAGCATCTTCCCACTTCTACTCATGAATGGGTAACTTATGCAAAATTATAACTGGTTTTTGGTGTTTTTATTTCACCTACTAACAAGTGGAACACCTTGTGAAAAAAACTAGTTACCTCACATTTCATCCTTGACCACAAATATTGGCATTGTGAATCCTAATACATATTTGTAATGTAGGGATTAACTGCCCAAAATAAGTAATGAAACTACCACATTATATCCTAATGTATATCTACTAAAACCCACATGAAATATTGAATGCATATTATTTCATCCTCTCCAACAATCCAACTAGGACACGGGTTCTCACCTGCCACACTCTCCTGTAGGACTATTCCCTCAGTATTAGATAACAAACACATCCTCACCCTATCTAGAAGAGTGGAAGTTACTAGAAAGTAAAAAATAAAATTCTTTCTCAAAACATCATCCACCTCAAATTCCATATCAAAAAACAAGTCCATATGAATCTACTCACTTTTATCCTCCTGAAATATCTGTATTTGAGTCCTCCTACTCAGTGTATCGGCTAGTTTATTTTTCTTTCTATGAATATAGGTAAGATTGAAGTCAAAATACTATACGTACTCAACCCATATTCACTTCTCAAATTCATATCATTCTATGTAAATATATACTTGAGACATTGGTGGTCCATGTGCACCACAAAATTCACTCCCATAAATAATGTCTCCAACAGTGAAAATCAAGAACAACTATAGCTAACTTTAGATCATGTGTCGGGTAATTCTTCTCATGTTCCCTCAGCTGATGAGACCCATATACCATGAATATATATCCATAAATCATAACTACACCAATCCCAATACCTTATTCATCGTAATACACAATATATCTTCTTCCCAGCTCTAGAAGAATTACGACCGACGCTGAAGCTAGTCTCCCTTTCATCTCCAAAAAGGATTTCTCACAAGTATCTGACTACACAAACTTCATACTATTATTAGTCAATCACTTCAAAGTTTATTCTAATAATGATAAGTTTTTATAAAATTCCTATGGTAACCAGTTATCCCCAATAAACACCTTATATCAAATATGTTCTTAGGATGCTCCCAGGAAACTACAGCTCTCACCTTCTCTAGGTCAACTGATACACCTTCCTGTGAGATAATATGACCAAGTAATTGAATATTATCCATTTAGAAGTGGAACTTTGTGAGATTATCATATAAATTATTCTCTCATAGCGTATCCAAAATGATCTCAATATGTTTTTCATGATCGTTTCGATTGTGATATTACACCACTATATCATCAATGAAAACCACCGCAAATGAATCCATATAAGGATGGAAAATTCAGTTAATTAGAACCATAAAAACTGTTGGTGTATTTTTGAGATTGAAAGACATAATAAAATACTTTTATAGACTATACCTGCTACAAAAAATTTGTATGAGGTATGTCTATAGGTCAAACATGAGCCTGGTGATAAACTAATCTCAAATCTATATTTGAGAAAACTAGAGCTCCTTAGATCTAATCAAAAAGTGAATCTATCTGTGGTAAGTGATACTGATTCTTAACCATAAACTAGTTTGATTTCAAATAATCCACACATAGCCTAAGGGTATGGTCCACCTTTTTCACAAAAAGGATTGATGAAACCCAAGGAGAAGTAATTGGTCATATAAACCCCATTGATTATAAGTCCTTTAGCTACCTCTTAAGCTCCTATAGCTCTATAGTATCTATCCTATAAGGAGGAATGGATATCGGTGAAACTCGTGGAATGATCTCAATAGAGAAATAAAACTCTATCTTGGGAGGTAAACCATAGAATTAGTTTGGGAAAAGGCCCATGAAATGATCAACCATTGGAGGGAAATCTTTCTAACACATTCCCTAATCATTCAGATACAAACTAGTAATATGGGTTGTCATACTACCCATCCCATGATTTTATGGTACATCTTGGCTCTTATATAGATCCCATTAACCCTTTTTAATAAAAACTCTACCCTCTTTTTATGTAAATGTCACCCTCTATTGATAGAAATTGATGTGGGTTCAATAAGAAACATTCATGTCCATCCTAAGTATGATGTCAAACCCTATCATCTGAGGAGAAAAATGATTCCATACAAAGTGAAACCCACCAATATAAAGGGTTACTCCTTGAATTATATTATACCCTTATTTCTGATCCCAAACATAGAATCCAAGGTCATAACACCATCATAAAACTGAACAACTAGTTCAAGGCTTTCCACCATAGGTACAAATATAAAACATTATAATAAACCTATATCAAAAAGATAAGATGCTAGTTTATAGGATAATTGGATCATACCTTTTACTATATATGGAATGACACTCTTCTCCTTAGGGGTAGGTTATAAAAATATATCTGGCTTGAACCACGACCTTGTGAGACAACTTCATTGGTCGGAGAAAGCCCACATTATTATCTAGGTTCAATTGGTTCTTGGATTCCTTGGACACAACCACCACCTCGACATAAATGACTAGTACTACTATAGATCTAATCTTGATTTGGATCTATGAATCTCACTCTTGAACCTATAGTTAGAGTCGATCCCCTTCCATTGATTACTAAAGTGAAGGTCCTACAAAAATACTATACGTGGCCCATCCTTCTACAATATAATAAATCAAAAGGGTATAGATCACATAGATTCCTCATAGGTACCCATATACTACACTAATGAAAGAAAATAGATCTACCAACATTGATAGCATGACTTATAATCCCCTCAGGAGAATCCTCAAAATTTTTCTTCCATCCATAAAAAGCTAAACTATTAGGTCAAGATACTATACTACCCTTCTCTGCACCCTTTTCTTCCCTCAGGTTCCGCTCCATAATAATCACATGATTCTCTATATTAGTTATATTCATCAAGCTAAACATTTTGACCTGAAATCAAATGGAATTCTTGATACCTTCCTTAAATCATCCCATCCTAGATATCTCATCATCAAGGTAAATCGATATAAACACTAAAGCTTGGTAAAGCATTCTAAATACTTCATAATAGTCATCACACCCTAATCTAGATGCATAAACTATTAGGCCTAATTTTATATCAAATTATAAGGGGAAAATAGTCATAAAACTATATAGAAAATACCTATAAACAATATCTCATAGTGCATCATCCTAGTACAAAATATTCCGCTAGCGTTTTTTTCCTCTGAAGAATATATGTCGTGAGATTTACTCTCCTCTTAGGAGTTGTCTCCAGATGCTTGAATATCAAGAATGTAGTATCATTATACAAATAAGAATAATTTAGACTTCCATAGTTCAAAAATATGGGAGGATTATTCTTCTGGAACATGATCTTTAGCTCTGCCATAGATGAGGTGGGATGCAGTGCTCCCTAGAAAGTCTATATATAATATAGATAAGCCTCACAAAATTATTCCTAATTACCCATGACTATTAAAACTAATAATTCCACAAATATCACTATAAAAGGATATAATGGTATCCCAAGTCCCACCAACTCTATATCATGGTCATCACTACCCTTATAGAATACAACTTTAGGTCTTCATATTAGAATGTCTCTAAATGCTAAGCACATTCCTCGTAAAATACCCATCACCAGAAGATTTCTGATTTCAAAGAATTGGATAGGTAAAATACTTTATATAAACAATTTTTACCCCTACTCCTACTTCTAAATCTAGGATTGGGTAAAAATTAACAATCATAAACATCACTAGAGACACTACCTTCTTCCCACTCTAAAGATGGGTTTAGGTTAAGTTCTTTATTTCACTTGTTCAAATTCATTTTAAATTCACATTGATTTTTCATCCTCTTTAAATGGTTGAACAAAATGGTTCCCCACTTTTGATTCATAAGGACCAATACACCTCATGAACTGAAGTTTGGGTCCAATTAATTAATATAATAACATATTCCAATTTATGCAACCAATGGTCCTTGACTCAATGTTCCATTGTTGACTTCTTAGGGTGTCTGTTATAGACTAATCAGGGAAAAATTTTGGTTACAAAATGCACTCTAAGTACCATGTATTTTTCTCAATTCCCTATAATAACACTAGTATGATAAAAAATATATATCTCACAAGGAACATATCACAAGTCATGCAGTCAAGAAATGCATCTTATATGACATGGAATAATTCATGGAAATGTGATTCATAATAGTTTCCTAAAATTATGCATGATATTCATAACCTAAAATCATTGGGAAATGGTAAAAAATACTCAATAATAACAATAATAACATCACAATTCAAGTGCATAACCCAGTGGTGGAATTAAATCAAATGTTATAGTCAAAATCTAGAAAATATCAGTTTCAATTCATGGAAATTTGGTTCTTCTCTATACATGGGTTAGCTACTCGCAAGAATAGCTCATTAACAAATACCAATACCTTCCAAATCCCCTATCTATTGTCTTAAAATAGTATTCTAGAAAATAAAACCCACACGGATACCAAATTGTTACATCCCAACCCATGATCCACTAAATGATACCTTGAACTGATGGGTCACATCGCCTCAATCACACCTCCCTATATTCTAGAAGCTACTGGTGAGTAGCAAGGGCCTAGGGTGTGTCTATGGGAAGACTATTCTCTCATGTCAAATTGAAATGTAGTGGTATAATATCAATAGTCAATAGTGGAAGTAGTAAATCGGCTAGATAGAAGATAAACATCCAAGACAAGAATAAATAAAACGTTCCAGAAGTAATCTCATATACCAGATGATGTGTCATGTCATGTCTCTAAAAAGTATGAACATATTTATACAAGCATCTAGTAAAGTACATGCATCAAAATAACAAAAATATTAAAAAGGACTATCTCCAGATATCAACACGGTCCAAGCCTAGTCATATAATCCCCTGATCTAAATATAAAATCATTCAATAATCATATTATTTTCACTATCCCCAATCCCTACTTTCATACATGAAGTATTTTCAGGTACTCAATGATATCCCAAATAAGGTGTGAGATAAAACTTAGTAGTCCACCACCAACACTGTCTATAAAAAATCCAGCAAGTGTAATATAAATAGAAGTAGTTTTCAATATATCAATGTTATAACAGTAATGAAAGTAAAGTGATATGATTATAGTGATTCTATCTATCCTACCAAGTCACCCTACAAACAAAAGTCAACATCCCATAATAGGGGAAGCTGTAAATAGAAATAAACATGTGATGTTTTCTAGTCAACAACTACAAAATGATACTCATACCAGGACTATCTATATGCATATAAAAAATCCACAATGGTTATTCCATGAAATTAGGTGTATAACCTATACCATGTTCATGCCGTATAATCCAGTAAACAATACCCATCATTGCCATACTATATAATCAAGTGTCATCCACAATGGCCGCATCTTGTAATAAAAAGTCTTAAACCACAAAGGGATAGATCCAAGGTATAGAAGACCAAGGAATCCACATTGAGTCTTGGGAGAATCTCAATGTAAACCTCGTAAATACTTGGGTGGAGTCCATGGATCATGTCAACAGATCATGTCCAACGTGATTCCAAGAAATCTGAATCCAATGGGTAGTACGGCCCAAGGAATCCTACGAAATCAAGATCTAAGGAGTAAATAATCCCAAGGCATCCACTGCCATAAACAAGTTCCATGGTATAATCATCCATGGTTTCTAATGGAATTGGGATCCAAGGATCTCATCTAAGGAATCCACTACCATTTCAATTATCATCTCAAATCAATCATCATTTCATAAACATTCACATTCCATGAGTTCTTCCAACTCATTTTCACAATTTCTATAAAATACATTTAAATAATCAAAACATTTCGCATCATGTCATCACATACCTAGGAGGCATAAAATCCCCCCTATAATCTCAATTCATATTCTATTTAGTTTAAAATGGTTTCCACTAGAAAGGAGAGATAACACACCCCCAACGGGGTGGTATAACTTTAGAAAAATCAAGGTCGCACCCCATGGGTGACCTAGGTTGATACTAAAAGACCTCCAACCATAAAATGGTAATCAAGGGGAAACTTAACAGGTTTAATTTCATACAATTTAAACTTTTAATTAATTTTTGAGGCAACACTAGAAAGTATGACATGCAAAATAATGGAAATACATATTATAAAACACAACATCATATGGGAAAAGGTATAGAATACCTACCATATACACATTATAGAACAATCATTCATTATTGACCTCTGATTCGGTCTAGATTAGAATAAAAAAAAGAACTGATGAAAACCCTAGAAATATGGCATATTATATTACACATAAATAACTTCATCAAGGAAAATAGAAAAAAGGAATGACACAAGTGGAATTGGGAACTCACCGGTGGGTATCCAATAATACTAATGGTAGAATAAATTGATTATGTATCATAGAGATACCTCAAATACAAGGTTAGGATTCATTGGGTTCTCTTACATGAGATAGAAGGGTGGAGGGTTTGGTTTTTATTGAAAAAATATTCCCTCACTCTTATTTTAAAAACTTCCGTTTGGAATTTACATGGTGTGTAAAGGATTCACATGTCATGTAAAGGCTTTATAGGTTAGTTAAATTATTTACACATCGAGTAAATATCATATTCTTCCCCCTAGTAAAATCCTTTACATGTCATGAATTTTACTGCCCGGGCCATTACATGTTGTGTATTTAATACAGGTCATGTGTTCCAAATACAAGTCATATAATTATCCTAAATCCAACTTACTGCCCTCCAACCACATCCTTCCTAAAAACCAAACTGTACCATGACTTTTCTTTAGGGTCTAAGCCAAAAAAGATAACTTAGACGAGATTTTAATAAAAAAAAGGATTTGTACATTGTGAAAAAAATTAAGGATCTTAAACCTTTCACCTCATACACATCAAATATTCCTTAAAAACCACTATCCTTGCTTATATTCCCAAATTTACTTAAGAAACTTTCACGCTTTCACATAACACTCAGCTATAAATCATGTAAATTTCATGAAAATATCCCAGATAACCAATACGGTATTTTATCTTTCAAAATATCATAAAATCCACAAAACTATACTATCTACTAATATACTCTCAACCACACTGTAGATGTATATCACAATAGTATCATATTAAATAAATATTCACAAAAACAATTTTTATTATTATTTTCAACTAATTAATGTCTCACAAATAAATTATTCAAGAAATCACAAAACTATTTATTTTTCACATTTTTATTTATTCATTCCATTTTCTCAATAAACAATAGTAATTCATGTGATATTTGTACCTACATACCATGATTGATGCACATATGCATGCCCTTACCACCCAAAATCAATAATTAAATAAATAAAAAACAAAACATTGGCATAATAATCAATAGAAATAAGAAAACAGTATTATACAAAAACAATATCAGTAATCCCACTCTATGATAATAAAGATTTCTTCTATACGAGTGTTGAATATTTATAAATATAACTACCACCCCAAGTTTTAATTAGTTTATTTATATATATAAATTCCCAAATAAATAAATAAATAACAAGGCTTTGATTTCATTTTTTATTTTTTTAGGTTAGATTACCCTAACCAATGTCAAGTCAAATTTCACAAGACATCATGCACATATACCCTTATGAAAAAGATTATTAGCTAGTGATTGGCCTGAGGGGTTGTTTCTATACTGATAAATACTTTATAATATTCACAAAACCATTATTAGTGCTAAAATAATAGCTTATAAAGTCTGACCTTTATCATTTTTAACATAGAAATAATAACCCCCCCCCCACTAAGTAGTGTTTTTTAGTGCTGATAGTAGTGTTTGGGATTTATGAGTGCATGTATTGTCAATTATTTAAAATTTTTGATAAAGGAATATTATATAGTTGTATATATTTGATATGTACATTCATTAAACAGTGATGAAAACCAATAATTAGTAAGTGGTTAACCTTGGATATGCTAATTATTCTCAAATTTATTGCTGAATGAGAAGCTAAAAGCATGAATAATGGGATATGGATCATGTTTCTAAAGATTATTTATTTTTTAATATATATATTTAACCAAGGATAAGTGAATAATATTTATATAAATTGTTGATAAAAATATCCACCCCACCCCCTCTCTCTCACTCAGACATGCACACAAAAGTTGGGGTCAATGCCTCTACCTAAATCTTAGTGGATCCCCAGAGACCACACATATATCTACTAGGGTTATAGAGGAATAATAATCCTTATAGTATCACCTCTTCACCTGTTGAACTATTTCTGGGTGTCCACTAGAGTTTTAATGGGGATCTATCAAGTCCCACTAACATTGATAGTAATCCAATTTATTAGTTTTCTTTTGAAAACCTCTTTTAAAACACCTCCTAAATCAAATCATGTATTATTACACATGGTAAAGAAAGATATAAATCAAAATCATTTCTTAAAATTCCTAGGTCATTTTATATATATATATATATATAATTGTATCTTAATATTTTAACATATATCATAAAAAAATTATATAATTTTGAATGATTTTATTATGTATAAAAAATGTATTATAATGATTATATCTATTTTTTTCAAATTTATATATGATTTCATCTTACATCAAATAACTAGTATCCCAAAAAAGGTATTTATGATATGTGATTATTTTTTTTAATATCAATAATTTCATACAAAATTTTTATTAACTCTGTATTCTTTAATATAATCTTAGTATTTTGTGGATAGTTATTATAAATCATATTCAAAACATGATATGAATTCATTCAAGGAATATTGAACAAGTAACATATTATCAAAATGTTTTTAAATTTCTTCAAAAAGTAATTTCCTTACTACTTATTGTTTTTTTTCTTCTAAAATTTAACAAGAATTATTTCTTAAAAATAGAGTAAATATCACATAATTTTTCATACTTATTAATATTTTAATAATGTATGTTTATTTCATAATTTTTAGTTGGTGTTTTAAAATAAAATATCATAGTGTTGTTTGGGTCCATTGTCGGGGATAGTTTCTTAGAATATTAAGATAATTAAGCTTTTTTTACGTTTTACTTTTTATTTTTTTAATAAACTTTTTTTGTTTGTGTTGTGATTTTATAGCATGATTCTTGATGTATGACTACTCTACTCAAGGAATGGAAAATGAGATTCTAGAATATGACCCCAAGTTGGAGAAAAATCTAGGGAGGAAGACCGAGTAAGAAACCACAACTAGAGTAAGACAAGGAGCAGCCAAAGGAGTTTAGGGAAGAGTTTTGGGACTAATGACACTAATGGAATATGGTATAACTTCAAGAATGGGAGTCCAACCAATAATTTTGGTTCCACCAGTGTCAACCAATAACTTTGAAATCAATTTGAACATCATTCAAATGATCTCAAATTAAATCATGTTTTCTAGAATGCCTCATGAAGATACAAATACCCACATAGAGAATTAACTTTAATTATGTGATACCTTTCAAGAAAATAATGCTTATATTGACATGGAAAGATTATTATTATTTAATTTTACTTTGATGAATAATGTTATATAGTGGATTCAAAATCTAACACCTCATTCCATTACAACATGGGATGAGTTGTCAAGGATTTTCTTTACTCAATTCTTCCCTCCCTCAAAATCCATGAACATTTATGTTGATATATTAAATTTTAATAAATTAAAAAACAAATAACTTTACAATTCATTGGGGAGGTTTAAATATTTGATATGAAAATTCTTACATAATTGAATTAAACTATTGTTGTTAATTCAAAAAAATTACTATGGTCACTCGTAGGGTATTTTATAATTAATTTAATCATTGTAGGTTCAATAATGAAGAAAAACCAAAATAAAACTATGAATTATTGAATTATATGGTGAGTAAAAGTTTTCAATAGAAATATAAAGGATCCTATAAGAGAATAGTGTTTATAGTGTAAATTTAATAGATTGTATCCCAAATGGAATCATGGATAAAAAATTGATTTCATTATTGTCATGCACCAACCCCAAGGTATATACACAGAAGAAGTTAATTATGAAAATTATAATTTTCAAAATCAATTATAGGGGTGATTATTGTATCCACAAACTCATGGGTTCAAATAAAGAGAATCAATATATCATGAACAAAAAGGTCAATATATTCAAGATCAAATCCATTATTTATAGGATTCCTTGGTGACATTGTTGACAATAACTGGGGATGTCATAAAATAATTACAAATAGACTTTGTGGATCCAAAAAATATTTTGAGTAACTTAGAATTATAAATTTTTTCAGATCATGAATCTGTTAAAGAAGATTCCTAGAGGAATGTTTTTTGGTGACATGGTGGTCAACCCAAGAGGATAATTAAAGGCCATCACCTTAATAAGTAAGAAAACAACAAAAAATAACAATACAAGTAAAAAATGAAGAAAAAACATGGAAGATAAAAATGATAGAGGAAATTGATAAACAAAAAATAATACAAGATCCCCTACCACCCAACAAACCATCATTTCCATTTTTGGAATGTTTAAATCAAAGAAAAATTAAAAAAACATAATGGTAAGCCTCTTGGTCATTTTATAAAACTAAATATTAACATTTTCTTTTCTGAATCTCTAAAACACATGTATTATGACTCAAAATTCTTGAAATATTCATTCTCACATAATAAGAAGTTGGAGGAAATTTCAATAATTCCACTCATAAGAGAGATCTCAGTTGTGGTGATAAAGAATCTCCCAAAAAGAAACATGATTTGGGTATATTTAAAATTCCTATTAACATGGTCTGTAGTGAATTTAATAAATATTTATGTCATTTAGGCTCTAGTGTAAACATCATTTCATATACCATATTTAAAATATTGGGATTGGAAGGAAATAAAACTACAAGAGTTCTACTTAAATAGGTGGATTCAATGGTGAATAATCCATAAGTATTGGTCGAATATATCTTGGTAAAAATAGAAAAAATCATTTTTTTATATTTCTAGGTTTTATAAACATTTTAAGAGAGGATATAATTCATATTATAGGGATTGTTATTTCCATGGGTAGATCTCTAATTGATGTATAAAGTGCATATCTCTGTTTGAGATTCGGTGGGGAGTAGGTAAAATATAACAGTCACCAATTCATGAAAAATTATGATGTAAAATATGATAATATAAAAGTGGAAGGAAATATATAATATGAATATGTTTCTATAAGTTTGGAAAATAAAGATGTAGTTGATGTCTATAAGAAAGAAAAGGGTTAAACTGTATATAATAAATGAAGAAAACTATGGGACATAATCTAAAATATTGGGTGGAAAGTTATCACTAGAAGGTTCAAATAGGGCTAGTAGGTTTGGTTAATATATGATATATCTTATTAATTTTTTAGATTAACCAAACATTGGTGGATTTTACAAATATATTTATAAAAGGTTCTTCTCAATGGAAGAATGAATTTGATTTCAATGAAAGTAAAATTATCCCACCTATATAGAGAATTCCCAACTATGGCCATTTTTTATCCTAAGTAAGTAACTCCATTCCAAACTTCTACCACTTGAGTGTAAAATAGGTAATTTTGAGATAAAACCTTAAAAAATAAATTTTGGAAGACAACCCATGTTTTTTATGTTTCCATATTGTTTATGACTTAGGAATATTTTGTTATGTATGAAAACTTTTTCTATTTTTTTAGAATAATTTAAAATGTTCCAAATTATTTCACTAGATAATTTTTATTATTTAAGTCCATGATAGAGGTATTAATAATATAAGATAAAATACAGAGATATTTATTCAATGGGGGTATGATTTTGATTTATTTTTTACTTTTATAATCCCTTATTTTATATTTTCACTAGATTTTTGGGTTTTAAATTAAAAATGAATCCCTTGTATGGATTATTTCTTAATTACTGATCTAAGAGAAAAAATTCAATTAGAAAACATATTATTTAATAATATATAATTTAGATTTTTTAGTATTAAATGAGTGAAATGGTGGATTGATGAGTAAATATTAGTTTAGGGGATGAATTTTAAAAATCGTGGTTTAAGTAAATTTGTCAATTAATGTAAATGAAATTATTCTTAGATATAAAATGATTTAATTTTATAAAATATTTTTTGATTTATTTTATATTAGTGTGTATTCTATGAGTGGTTTTCACTATTATATTCTCTCATTACTGAGAGGATTTTGTGCCTAATTTTTTCTATTCATTCATACAAATTTCTTGAGAGAAACTTGAGGCAAGTTTTCCTTCTAGAACTTTCATTGAGATCTTATAAAAATTATAATTATAAAAATTCACTTTAAAATTATTGTGGAATTTTTATTTTTATCCCTTTATCCTTGATACCCACCTTTAAATTTTTATGCTTTTTTATCCCATAGAATACATGAATCACCTTTGTAAGGAAAATAAACATTATAGTCCTATTATTTCCTTCTTACCCTACTCTTTGTATTTTTCATGATATTTAACGGTTCAAGTGTGGGGGGAGGTTTTTGGTGGTGGAAAGGGATTAGTTTCATTGAGGGAAATATATTATGTTTTGTCATGGTATATAGGTAGGTTCATTATTATCATTCATTATCTTTCATTTTTTAACCTCTTGAAAAAAATGAAAAACAGGGCTACATATTGGGAAGGTCAAATATAAGCATTAATCAACTTATTCTATCAGTAAAACTATAAAACATTTTGTATTTAGGAGATAAAATATGGTTTGGGTGATGGATGTGAGATTTTTCCCATGTTTATCTTTTGAAAAAAGATAGAATATTAAAAATATAAAAAAATAAGAGTTATCTCTTTATTAAATATTTTTTTCATATTCATAAGACTTCTATTTGAGTTTGGTAAGTGGGGAGTTATTTTATCATTTTAATACGAGTATCAACATTGATATTGATTTTTTATCATTCAATTTACATTTTATTTGACCTACTCTTTATGATTTATATTTTCACATCATTTACCTATAAAAAATTCTCATATTCATTTGATCCTTATTATGATTCCATCATGATTATATGTGATATTTTTCTTTATGGGATGTAAATTATATATTCTTGGAAATATTATGGATAAGGATAATTTACTCTAGATATTATCATTACTCCATTTAAATGTTTCCTTAATATATGGGAAAAAATAATTCAAGCGACATAAATCATAATTGCCATTCACATTAATGATAGATTTAAATACGTGAATAGATCTTAGGATAGTAATGGTTACTTAAAAATTAGATAATTAAAGGTAATGGTTTAATTTTCTTCATTTAAATTTGAGGATTTGAAGAAAAAAATTGGTATGATGAAAAGTTTAATTTCCCCATTGATAATAATTTAATTTTACTGAATTTGATATTTAAATATTTATAGGATGAGTTTTATTTGTGATAAATTTAAGATTACATTCTTTAGAAAAAGAAATATTCTATTTTTAGTGGTAATTTATAAGTATATTTCATTCATAATTTAAAAAAGGAAATTAATTTTATTGATAATTATTTCCCTATATTCATGGTTTTATTTATTTTAGTGGTAAGAATAATTAAAAAGAAATTTTGCAAGGAAAAAATATTTATATTTTTTTGAAGGATTTTTCGAAGAGAAAAAAAATTATTTATGAAGAATAAAAAATTATTCATACACACTTAGTGAAAGATATTACACACACAATTAGAAACTATAGGAGAGCTAATTTTGGGTATTAACATGGTGAGTTTCGAGTACAAGAAGAAGGTTAAATCATGAGAGGTGTTGGGAAGGATTAAGTTGTGGTGGCCTTGGTGTTACTCACTGATTCATTCCTATGATGGAATGTTAAAAAAATATCCCTTTCATGTATAACTTTTATGTGGGATCAAATTATGTGGGTAACTATTAATGTTAATCAAAACAGTATTAATTTAGAACTGCAAGTTGTTCCCCTCACCTTGGAGGAATCCTTTCCACCTCTAACACATCTTGACAACCACCCATTGCATTGTCCATAATGTTCCACTATTTTTTAACACTATAAAGCTTGATATCACCAAAGAAGCCTCTATGAAGCCAAAAACCACCATGGGAGCACCACAAGAGATAGATCAACCATTTTTTAGGATACTATGAGAATAATGAAGGTCAGTATGAAGGTGGGAGTTTGGACACAACCATGGTGAGATAAAATTCTATACAAGGTGTGTTGAAAGTAAGAGTTGGATTTTACTAGTAGGATTAAAAAATTCAGACTTCTATTTCATGGTATTATGGGCATGTTTTACTGGGATTTTCAAAATATTAAGTATTGATCATTTTGAAACGGTACAAATTGTGGTGAAATTTTATGTGGTAGAGGGTGTTGGATGCATGCATTGAAAATGGTGAGTGAAATGAAATACTGATTATGGTGGTTGAGTGTAGTCCTTAGATAATTCCTAACAAAGAAATGGTTGATTCTTCAACATATTAAAGGTTATGGTGATAGTTTAAAATATTTTTTGACAAAATTATAGGTGAGATTCTTATTAAAATGGTGTTATTTCATGGATAAAGTGTATATTACATGATTAGAAGAAGAAAATGAGGAGAATTAAATTTTGGAACTGTCATTCATGAATTATCTAGATTTACCAAAACCAAAATAGTGATGGTTCAGTATATGGGTTATTTTGGTGATTCTTGTGTCTGAGGAGTGAAGTTGGTATGAGAGGAGGGTGCATGAAGAATATGAAATTCTCAAGGATATTCTCACAATGTTGTATGAAATTTTTTTTAATAAAAATAATGTGGGTTTGAGTTTTCCTATGATGTGTAGAGGTTTAGGGTGTGAAATGGGGATTAAACTCCCTCTTCCATTTTATGGTTGTGGTGTTTAAAAAAATATTTCTTTCAAATTTTTAATCCTCCCATTATTTTCAAAGGAGGGAATATCCCACACAAGATTTAATAACTATTTTTAAATGATTTGAATATAAATGGAAGGGGATGATACTAGATATTCCTTAAGAATATTTATGCCTATAAATAGAGATCTCTAACATTTAAAAAGGGACTCATCAACCTAGTATCGCACCTTGTGTATTTTTTTTATGACTAGACATGTTGTGGTGTTGCAACTATTTTTTATTTTATTTTTCTTTTATTCTCTCTCATGACTAGAATGAGTTGGTAAGGGTCTCATGTTATAAGGAATGTAATGAAGTGTTATTTTGTTAGTAAAGTTTTTTTTTTCATTTTTCTTTCATGCTTGGGTTGTTTGTTTTCATTTTAATTCTATCTATTTACTCTTATTATATAATTACCATTTCTATTTTAATTGGAAACTATTTTTCAATGTATAACTATTTACTCTAATTCATAAATTAATATCAAATGGGTTGAATTGTATATTCTTAAACATGGTATTAAATCACCTAACTCATTAGAAATATAAATTAGTTGAAAATATTAAAAGTAAAAATCTTGAGTTAGAGAGAGAGCACTGGGACCAAAGGATTTCTTAGGTTAAACTCTATAAACAACAAGTATAAACAACATATATTCATACTTGACTAGCTCATGAACCCAAAATTACTAAACATATCATATCTTCTCAACATTGTGTTTCATATATACTTCAATTTTCCCTCATTTTCATTTAATAATGTTAATATTCTTAATTTTTCTAAAATATTCTTTGTGGGTTTGACCTCAAACATTCCACATGAAAAATTTTGTTTTCATAAGTTATTTTTAGTTTTATATATTAAAAAAATACGATCCATGGGAATTAAAAACATTCTATGGGAAATAATTATATAAAACTACAACCACACTTCTATATTTTATAAAAAATCAAATTATGATTAATATTTATTCTATAATATTCTCTATTATACTTTGAATTTTCCATTATATCCTCTCTCTTTTTTCCTTGTATATAGTTGAGTGATGTTCTGGTTTGGAATATAAAAACATAAAAAATGTCTTTTTTTGTTTAAAATTATTATAAGGGTCTATTTAATTTTTTATTGTTCAAATATATCTTGATGAAATGTATTTTTTTATTAAATGATTTTCTATGATTTTCTAAAATTTATGTTATAAATTATTCAAGTGTTTTTATATTTTTTATAGATATTATGTTATATTTAATTCACAATTGATCTTTTTTATCCTTTATATGTGCTTAAAAATATCAAGAGATTTTAATCATTGATAATTACTATTTTTAATTCTAATAAATTAAATTATATAGCAGTGATGTAGTTTATTTCATGTTGTTATGAGGTGTGTGGTATATTTTTTCATCAAACGAGGAAAAAATAAATTCTAATCCTTAGAGTTTATCATCATATGACTTGTACACAAATATAATGTCTCATAATATCATGGTTAAACTTGACCCTGTAATAGAGGGAATCAGAGGCAATATAATACACTTAAACACAACCCCAAGAACCTTAGACAACATTCATAACCTTTGTATCTAAATTATCCTAGTAATTAAAATTTTCATGGTATTGTAGCTTGAGCTATAGTGGTTACTTTATCAAAAATGTATGTGACAACCCACCTCTAATGAAATCTCACTTATTTAATTAGTAAATATGAGCTTGGACCCTAAATCCCACATTCAATAGGCCTTGAATTGGATACTAGCACTAAGGGTATTTTTCACAATTATAGGAGTCATTACCCTCTTAATTAAAAGTAAATACAAGTGGATCAACTATTAAACTTAATATAAATAAGATAAAAGATAATATTTACAAATACCAATTATAAATACATTAAACATGTGAAACAAAAACATAGATAATGCAATATGGAACTCCTAAGGCATCACCCCAACTACCCAAATTGTAGTGTCCCCAATCTCCCTCAAGTTATCTTTTGAAACAACTCAATAAAACTATTGAGGGGTGATAACTTAGGAGTACATATTGGGATAATATTTCAAAGAAATTCAATATACCTATGAAATCAATGTGTTGGGTCAAACATTTGTGGTAAGTACGGTGTAAAGAAAAGAAATAAACACTAAAATGTTCATAAAATAACCATAATCAAAGGATATATATCACATCTCATCAAAAACATAATAAAGTGAGTTATACCACATCTCAAGTTACCATAGTCTCTGTTATTATCCACCTTTAATAAAACCACATCTATCCCATAATAAAATCATTTTCATCAATAATTTAGGGGAAATATCAATGTTATATAATATGGAAAAGATCTTGGAAAATTACTACCACTCCCACGTGTTTATTCAGAGGCCCTTCCAACACAAATTAGTACTGATCCAATAGAAGAACCTCAAACCAAGTAACCAATAAAATAATAGTGAAAAAATGACCATATAACACATATTTCAACTAAACATCATATATTAATCACCAATAATATCATTATCTCCTCATAATCCATGTAACTTTATCCTTTACATCCCACTTATATATGTCACTAATCATATGATCCAAGAAGAGAATTATATCAATATCATTTTATGCATGATTAAAACACCATAAACATAAAAATTATCAATAAAGTATCATGGTAAAAATTTGAAATAGAAACCACCATCACTACATCATACAGATATCATGATCAAATAAATATTCTAACCCCCTAAAATATTCTCATCATATAATTTATAGAATTTAATCATTCTATTTCTTAATCGTGATTTATCTTATTATCATTAATAATATCTAGAAATTTTATATTTAAAAAAATATACCTACCACTTAATTATTTATATTTCATTATGTTCATAATTTAAACCCCAATCTAAAATTATCAATTTTTTTACTTAATTAAACATAATATAATCCATCCTTATAATTCAACCATAAATATATTACCAACACTTCAATAAGAATCATTATTACCACTTAATTCATTAATTTATTTAGGCATAAAATTAAGTAGATAAATTATATAATTAATCCATTTCTATATTTTTTTAGTTGATTTTAATATCATCCCATGCCTTCAAAAGACTATGAAATACACCCCAAATGGATATTTTATTCCCAAGTCCATCCTCAAACTATATTTACAACCACACAATTTTCCAAGACCATATAAACAGTCCATTACCAAGGAGCATCCCTAGTCCAAACTATACCCAAACTATACAAAACCCTAGCACCTAAAAATATCCAAAACTCCCCATCAATACTTCATCACTTTTTCTCTCCATTCAAGTAGCTAAACCAACCTATACTTAAAACAAAACCAATGACACCACCCTTGGAAGAAACACTAAACCTCCTCCCATAATGGGACTTTAAATATTTATTATTCTTACTAAACTTGGAACCTCACTCTAGGTAAGGGGTTGAAATATAAGGAAACAACCACACTCGAAGAGATCAAAAATAGTTCTCTTTATTTCACTTAATGATGATAATTTTCCTTATTTAACCTACTAACACTGAATGGAAAGGACTAACATCTACTCTTAAACCATTTCTAAAATATATCACTAGATAATAAATTACAAGGATATAAGTACAAAATAAACTTTAGTGACATATCACTTGATAATATCCCAAATTACGTCACTTTAATCATGGATTATGTTAATTTTAGATTATCTTATTATTCATATTCTCAATATCAAAATACCTTAACTTCATATTTAGATAATCATCATCATTTTCATTTCCCATTAATATTCTAGACTAATTTTATCTATATCTATGTAGTATCATATATAAATTCAATTTTCTAAATCAGCATATCAATGTGGGAATAAAGTGGTAGTTAATCAACATGATCATCTTACCTCTTTATGTTCGTAATCAATTTCATGTCCCCATTAAAACAAATTTCTTATAATATGTGGGTGTGTGTGGTCATGCATGCATGCATGTATGTAATTATATAACAAAAAAATGTAATACTAGTGAAACAATTAGGTTAAGAAAGAGAGGAATTATAACAATAATGGTGCAATTAATCTCAAGCAATGAAAAAAGTAGAAGAAAACAATATCTCTTTCCCCAAAACCAAAAAACACCAAGCTTGATATAAGTACGTAATGAAATAATAGAAATAATACAATGAATCCTTCCCCTAGAACAAAACAAAATCACTAAGACTGATAGAAAGGATCAATAATAAAATGTATATAGTAAATAAGAACCCCTTCCCCTAGATTAAACTACCTCCATTAATTCATAGGGAAGAGTGTAAACTTACGGTGGGGGAAGTCATTTCTGTAGTTGTGAAAAGAGGAAAATTATATAAAGTGGGAGTGTTAAAATTCATGGATTATAAGTTTTAATGGGAGGGTCTCAATTAGGGTTATAGTGATAGTTTCTTTCTTTTGTTCAAAGGGTTTAACCATCAATGAGTATTAGTACTATTGGATTTGAAGGGTGAAAAAATAAAGGTTTTAGGGTCAATAAGGTATCTCAATAAGTTCCAAGATATCTCAAGAAACATAAAATTTTAAAATATTGGATAAAGGCATAAAAATAATTTGCATCAATGAAGATGATAAATTCTAGATTGAGGGAATTAAAACTGAGCACTAATGAATATGAATGAATCTTCCTTAAACCTTTAACATCACATTCACCATCAATAGATCAACCATAGCCCACCAAAACAAATAAAAAACATGGATTCCACCATCCTAGGAGAATTAATAAAAAGAATAATTTCAAATATATGGGAAAGATACCATAGATAGAAGAATGATTCAATAAAATGAATTGAGAAGTTTATAACCCATAAGGGATGAAAAAAATGATCAAAAGGGGCCTTAGAATCATCTAGGTTTTGAGAAAAAAACAAGGTCAAATCAAGAAGATAGGTCCAGCCATTATTTATTGAGAATCATGACCAACCTCCACTATAGAGTGTATACTTAAACCACAGTTTTGGTGTATTTGTCCATATATAGATACAAAATAATGGGACATAGAAATGATTGATCCCTGCCTCCTTTAGTATTCACGTAACCCATTTCAAAATGTGCTTGTTGAGCACCATACCATGTGGCTACTCAACAAAAATGTGGAACCCATAACCATGAATGCCCTTCGAAGACTCGCCATTACATGGATAGATTCCCATTTTAACTTCCAATACATCAAAGCTTAAAAAATATCAAAGTAAAACCATCCTCCCTATTTTCAAAACAAATTTACAACCCAAACTCTCCTTGATATGGCATAAACATGACTTATAAAATGGTCATTTAACCTCACCCAGTGTTACATATGGAAATACCCTATAATCACACCCCTAAAATAGTCATTTCACTCTATATATTTCCTAAGTTCAATAATAAATTTCTCCCATGACAACGGGTTCTAAACCTTCGAGACCACAAACTACACCCTATGAATTTTGAAATCAATGATCCAAAACACTGCTCTTATCTACTTGAACACATTCAAGCTCTCTCTTGATGCCTCTATCTCTTATAAAAACTAATTTAAGGTTTCATGAAAACCCCATATCTTAAATAACATACCTCTAAAATGGTTCTTATCCTTGAGAATCTAAAAAACTGTAAAAAGAGAAATTGACCCCATGTAAAGGAATACGTAACCTTAAAATTATATTAAATACAATGAAAAAAATTCATGCCTTTATAATCAAAACATAAACTAAAATATTGAAATCCAATAATAATATCCATGAGTAGGTACCTCTCAAATAAGATGAGTTTACTACATAAACTATCATAGAACATGTTTCATCATCCAAGCCACAACAAGAGACCTTCCAAAGACTAAGAAACATGTTAACCCTCAAAGAAATCATACCAATGATGACACACACCATTAAAATAAAACAAATCAACTCACCCGATATGAGGAACCTTGAGCTACTCAAACTCAGGGCTCAAAGTTGTGCTATAACTCTAAAAGATGACCTCACTCTTCTCTTTTGTGGATCTTGAGACCCAGAACATAGAACATTCATCTCAAAATCTTCATACACCCATGAAGGATCATTTACAAACCCTTAACTCATATAAATACCTCTCACCATGATTTCTAATCTATCCCTCGCCTATTCCCAATATATTAACCGAAGGCCAACGTAGCTCATTGAATCTTTGGCTTCAGTACGGACTCAAATTATTGAGCTTAATATTCTTAACCGACTAGGAATTGCAAAAATGAACCAATAAGGTTCATAATAAGATTCTCAAAGTTATGTAAACTGCCCTCTACTTTCTATATCTCATTAAGATCTTGAATTTTTATATCCATCTACACATTGGAAATAAAATACTTCTTGAAACTTTTTATAAAACTTCAACCAATGTAACTCATTCAACTCATAATACTTTATCTTTCACCGTCTATAATCCACCTTCTAAAACAAAACAACCACCAGGTTGACTAGGAAATAATTTAAATTCATCACTAACTCAAAGGAAACTTTAATAACTTCTAACTATTCCTCCTCCTCATGGATAGATTCCTCACCAAGGAACTTTGGTACTTCTATTCAAAATTCAGAAAAGATTCAACCCAAAATTTCTCTTTCTTGATACCTTATGAAATTCCATGATAATGTTTTTATGGAATATATTTATTTCAGAATCAAATGATGAAGTTATTATACATCACATGAATCATATCGATATCACATAAAATATCATGTCATATATGGAAACACATCCATGATCCAACATTACCTATTTTTTCTTCCAATATCATTACTATATTGTCACCCCTGCATCCTTAATTCACACACCATTCACCACATCATATTTTTACATAATATAAAATCCTCCACATCACTCATATTCACCACATATCATTATATCTAATCAAATAAGAGATAACAACATTAATATCACAGCAACTAATTCCATAAAAATTTTCCAAAACACAATCAATCAATTCTACGTTACCAAAACATATATAATTAAGAAAATAATATTAAATAATCAAAGAAATGATTAAAAATTCAACACAAAATATTAAAATAAAATTACCTGTATAATTAAAAATATCACTCAGGGAATAATAATATTCATCTTCTCTTACCTTGAAACAATCACAATACTATCATCTTATTTAATTACTAATAACATTAGAACATGTATCGCTTTCATTATTCATACTAAAATAAGCATGGAATTATTATTAAAATACATGATAAATATAAATAATTACTTGAATAAATAATTACTTTCATGTAAAATCCTCAATCAACTAGTCATATATATAATCATACTTGTATAAAAATTTCTTATAGAATTTATCAATATTTGACATATTATCCATAATAATAATTTCATGTATAACACATTACTTCTTAATTTAATCATGCATCCTTAATTCCTTATAAGAAAATTATGTAACATGAATGTGTCACAAAATTTCATTAAATTATATGTGATAAATTGAAAGCATTCATAGCTCTGAAATGCACTACTAGAAAATAGACCTATAACCACATTTTTACCAATAAACCTGTCTATAGACTATTCCAATATCCATGGTTATATATAAATTGTGGCTATATGTGTTTTTTCAAATGATATATCCACATTTATCTAAAACCATGGATATAAAGTTTACCAATATCCATGGTTCTTGTAATATGTGGCTATAAGTTTCCCTACCAAGTGCGGAGAAACATTTTCCTGCTAGAAGGGTACACGAAGACCTATTTCCACAACTTATTTCCTATTTCAAAGTTTTTTAAAGATATATATAAGAATATATATATATATATAAGAATATATATATATATATATATCATAAATGGATTTTGGTGTAGTGGTTATGCACCTGGTTACCGATAATGGAGGTTAGGGGTTCAAATATATTTGGTGAAATTTTATTTTAACCCTATAACAATGATTTAAAAGGGGATATAGCCATGATTTTCCACCATAGAAACAGACCTATTACTATGGTTTTAAAAAAGGGAAATAGACCTATTTCTATGGTGTAATACTGATAGGGTTGTTTCCATGATTTAAAATTTATGGTTATAGGTCTTTTCCATGATGTAAAACCATGGCAACAGGCTATAAAACCTTGGCTATATCTTTGGACCTATAGTCACTCCAATATGATCCACAACTAGTTGAACCATGGCTATAAGCTATAGATATTGTTTTTACCTCTATAGCTATGGTATTTGACCATGTCTATAGGTTAATTTTATAGTTGTTATGCTATGTAATTAAATAAACACATAAATCTTGAATTTAATTACAATATACTTCATAAATCATATTTTTGATTTAATGTAACACCCCAAGCTTCTACGGTACGCTTCTCTTTGAATAATGCGATAGCGTGTGTTGTACGCAACACCGAGTTCTAACAACCAATCAAACTAGCCGTTATGAATAGTAATACCTACTTTTTGAAATTATATATATTTTATATTTCAAAATGGACTTCATTTTTGGATTCGTAATATCTAATTTAGCCTAAGGTAAAATTTTGGTACTTTTCGGATAACTTTCATATTTTGATGAATAGTGAAAATTACTAAATTTTAATTAAAAGCAACTTTTTTAATCAAAATAATTAATAGTGATAAATTATGAATTTTAGTGGTTTTAAAGTATATTTAGAATATATTTTTACCATTTAATATAATTTTGGTCATTGGACATAATTTTACAATTAAACCGAACATAAACAAGTGTCAATCTTTTGATAGTTATTATCTCTTAAAAACACGCTTTTTGTTTTGACAGCGGGAATTAATTTTAAATTAATTTCTGCCACTTCTGTGTTTTGAATTTAGGAAAATGGATTCCATATTTGGAATCAGGATGTTCAAATTGTGTAAATAGGTAACTTTTATTTTTAGACATTTTGAATAATTACTGCGGTAAATATTTTATTTACCATGGTTAAGGGTAAATCCGGTAAATAAGGGTTAAAAAATAATATTATAATAATACTAAATTACCCTAAAACGTGTCTTAACCCTATTTGTTGATACATGGTCGACCATGGACATCTTTTGGTCTATTTTGGGACCCCATGGATCCACTTGTAAGTGATAATGACACTTTATTTTAATTAAGTTAAAATGAATACAAAAATGACACAAGCATATATCTTTTAGCAAAACAATTTTTACATAGGGTTATATATGTTGGATTTTAGATTATAAATATTAATTAGAAATATAAAAAGATTTCCTACACGATTATATTTTATTTATAATTTTTAGACATTAAATAATTTATTTTATTTATGACACAATGATGATGCAGTAATTACTATAATAGTGAAAAATTAAAATAATTGATATTATAAATACCCAAATAAATATAATATGAAACTTTTAATGAATTAAACTAATTTTCTAGAATAATATGATATATTAGGATTGATTTAATTGACTTTTTTTGAAGTAATCAATCTGTTATGAGATTCACAAAAATCAACTATTGAATAGTGTCAAAATTGACATAAAAGAGTTCTTAAAAAAAATATTATATTATTAATTGATATTAAATTCCTAAAAATCTAAGGTTCGGCCAAGAGACTTATATCATTATAGGTTCATCATTAATGGACCACTTGGGGGTCTCTTGGATGTATATAGTAAGTTTATTAACCATATTATATAAAAATACAAAGAGACATAGTAAAAGTGAAACTAATTAACTTAGAGTTAATACTTAAAGATAAGGTTAATATAAGTACCCAAACCTATCTAAATTCTATTGGTTGAGTGGTTTTCGACCCATACAAACCTTAAACTTTGAATAATCAACTTTGGATCCATTAGAAACCGAATATGAATTTATTATAAATTAATATTTCTAGCTTTTCCAAAGGTGCCCCTCACCCCTCTTATAAAAGGGCACTCCTCCTTCTCATTTCTTCACACCTTCAAAACCTTTTGGTTCGGCCAAAATCTGCCCAAATACTCTCCCAACTTCCCTCACTACAACCTAGGGGCCTTAGTTTGATCATAAATCCAACCTAAGGAGCCCTTTTGATCAAATCAAAAGGAAGAACCCGAAGAAGAGGTAATGATTTCACCACCCTTTGCTAAGTTCATTTCTTCTTCCACTTCTTCTTCCTTTGTTGTTACCATTATAAAATAATAACTCCAGTATCTCACATATATTGTGATGTTATTATAAATATGGTACAACCATATTCAGTATTCTATCCACCCTTTGAATAACATGTCACCATACGTGCGTACGTACGGCTTACCGTCTCCACGTCGTGGTGTAATTGTTATTCAATATAATATTATTTGGATGGGTATAATAATGATGTGTAACTCATGTAAATAATAAATATAACATGTTAATGTTTCTGTATATATGATATAACATCCATTTATATATTATTTTAATATCAAAAGAATGATATTGTCGCTCGTGCGTACGTACGGACTACCGTCTCCACGAACGCGATGAGATTCATTCTCCATCGTATCCATTCAAGTATAATTATCATTTGATGATTTAAAAAAATGATGTTTAAGGACTTGATATCATTCTGGATATTAATAATATACAACCTATCCTTTACAAACATGTCTTACGTAACAAAACATATAAAAGAAAACAAGTAAGTTAACACCCGAAACAATGATAATACTAAGATATTATTATCAAATCAATATTAAAAGATCATATATGATATCATATTAATATATATGATTCTTGTATAATTTAATAACAATTATTTCACCATTATACAGGAGGTTAACCTACCCCAACCAAGGAAAAGTACAAGGTAAGGGGTTTTCATCTCACTCCTTATTCCCGTGAGATTCATGCCATATTGCCACCATTACCTTTTGTGTGGTGTATGTACTGTCCATAATTATATTCCTTGTGTAATACACTCTAATTTATGTGTATTTACATATTCATTGTATGATACCTCTTTAATGGTTTGTATGTTTCATAAGTTACCAAATTGGTAAGGGTTATTTCACAATCTCTTCATTATCCGAGGTTGTTTATACGTAATAATCTACTGGGATCTCTTTATCATCCACATCCATGTTTCTTAAAAATGTATTTCAAAACATTTTTACTATTTACTAGAATATGAGTTAAAGCCATTTATACCCTTTTTGACTTTTATAAGTGGTTTATAAAGGAATCTTTCGGTCATTTTCAAAACAAGGTCCTTTTTAACCTTTTCGACAGAATTAAGGTAAGAATGTTTTTTTTAACTTATACGGCGGGTGCGGCTATTTTCCGCCGTTATAAAATCTTCAAAGCTTCCCTTACAAGCTTATAAGAATATTTTCAAAGAAAATTTTTTATTTTATATGGATCTTAAATGATTTCAAAATAAAAGGAGATATTTCTTTAAAAAGAATATTGATTTCATCTATGTCAACATCCTTTGATGGATTTTAAGATTATTTGAAGTTGATTTATTATGATACAAAACTTCTATATTGTATTGAAGGTTTTGTGATATGTTTGACTGTGGATGTCCTATTTTTATACCATTCATAGTTTATGGTGAAATTATTTACATTTTGTATGCTAGTTTTAATACGAATGTTTATGTTATGTTTAAACCTTTTCATATGGGAATGCATTGGAATTAATAAGTGACAGGTGGAGCCTGCTATAGCTCCTCGATGCATCGGTAGGTCTCATGAGACAAACTAGTGTCTTGGCATAAGGCCTTGACAAAATCTTATTTGTAGTCTTGGCACGAGGCCTTGGCTATGTGGTTATGATAGTATTGCATTATGCATTCCAACATTATGAAAGTGGTTAGTGATTTTTCATGTGATTATTCGATTAGTAGAATATCCATGTGAATGAGTAAATGGAATTATTTCATTTTATTTATGCCATACAATGTTGAAAGGTCAAGTTTGAAAGGCTTTTGTTTTAGTTATACATTTCCTTAAATGTTTATTCTTATTTATGAAAGTTTCCGTTATATTGTTATCCTTACTGGGCATTTGAGCTCACCCCTTTTCTATGTTTTATTTTTCCCAGGAAGTGAAGAAGTAAATTATGAATGACCTGCAGGGATATTATGTGGGGATATGAGTGTGGATTATGGAGACAATATTTTGTTGTAGTAGTTTTTCATTTTATGATGTAATGTAAGACTTATGAATATATCTAGTGTTTCCAAGACTACTAAACCAATCGGTCTTTCGAGATTTGATCTTTCTTGTGATCATACCAATGTTATGTAATCATGCACCGACTCTGGGTAACTGGGGTCGGGGCATTATAGTTGGTATCAGAGGAAGTTTAGTACAAACCTTGGAAGCTAGATTTAGATAAACTCTGATTAGAGCACGTAGACCTAAGATGAACTTTGAGGATTAGTATAGAAGAACTTCCTAGAATTTTGGTATTGTAGAGATTTTGTGAGTTTTCCGAGCAATACATCCCTGTCTGGATACGAGCAAGTAGAGGCGGCTCTGGAACAGATGTACCTAGGGGTAAAACCCGAAAACACCGCTTTGATCTAGACTCGAACGGGAACTGGTGAACAACAACGGGCCTTGCTGCACTCTTGGTTACGACACTCCTGGGGGATATGCTTAGGATAACTCTCATTTTCTTTAAAAATCATTATGAAGGGTTTATGAGTATATACTTCCTCAAAGAAAACATTTTTATGATTATGGATTATATCCATAAATAGTTCAATTTATGTTAAGTGTTTTATAAGTATGGGATTATGTATTTTGATTCATAAACTGATCTAGTTTATGCCATTGTTTATAAATGGCACCCAGTAGAAGGAATGAGAACTCCAGAAATGCACATGATCCAAAGAGAAGGAAGGATCATATCTTTCATGGTCTTAAGCTAGAATTTATAAGAGAAATAGTCTCCCATGTATTATCATCATATGAAGAAATAATATCATGTGTTGATAAGATAAGTAAAGAGTTTACTGAGTCCTATGGCTTTGAAGGGAAGCAAGAGAAGAAAAGGATGGAAGAGAGAAAGATGGATAAAGGGAAGAGGGAAAAGAAGAATTTTCCCATATGTGGTAACTGTGGAAAGAAACACCCTGGAACTTTCCTGAAAGGAATTGGAGTTTGTTATAAGTGTGGAGGAAAAGGTCACAAAGTACGTGACTGCAAGGGTAAGAAAATGGTTTTAAATGTACAATGCTTCATTTGCAAGGAGTTTGGACACTACGCGAACCTATGTCCCAGTCATCAGACTATGCCGCAAATGATGTTATTGGATAATAATCAAGTTATGATACTACCACAGATGAATAGGAATGATTAGAGTTCTTATGTTGATTATGTCAATTGAGTGTTGTATCAACAATGTACTTGTTATAATAATTATGGAGTATATAAGGATTGTACTGCAGTACTATTTCATTAAGGACTTGAGATTGTGTGGAACAAAGAAAAGTGACTCAATAGCAGGATAAATTTTTGGAAAATATATGGTTGAGAGAATGATAAATCATAATAAAGTTCTGATACTGAGGTAGTGATTTTGGAATAATATGTGATTGTTTTGGATAAATTATATTGGATATTCTTGACTACCTTGGAACTGATTAATGATTTGTATATTCCATCATTGTTGGGGTTTAAAACATTTTTGGATTAATGAAGTATATCCAGCATTCTATATGGAATAAGGGATCCTGAATGTAATCAATAAGGAATATGGTAATACATGATGAAGGTATTCATATGCTATTACAGGGTAAAAAGGATCTATATTATGTTTACCTTCCTTATAAATGTTGGACTGTGAGTTTGGACAGAAGTATTTTGGATAGTTCTAGTTTGGATTATTTTGGATTGCCATAAAAAGACAACCCGGAGGTCGGGCGGCAACCCGTCGCGTCCGGAAAGGCTGCGAGACTTGAACCCGCAACCGAAGGGCGACAAGGGTGTATCACCTACCACTGGCCCACGAGATGTCCTGGATTAAATAATGTAGTTTTTATTAAAAGATCTTGTAGATGAATTATAAATTCGTTTATTTTGGAACCCTATACAAATAGTGTAAATAGAATTTTTTTACATTCTATTATCTTTTAGAGTGAAAGATGAGTTTGTGGTAGAAATTTATTAATGGATAAAACTCTAATTATAAAGTAAGTATATCTCCTTATGATCTTAGCCAATCTCATAAATAAATTCCTCAATATTAAGAAAAGAAACTCAGAACAAAAATGTTTTCCTAGATGGTACCTTAAATCATCACTAATTTATGGCTTTGGGATTGTTGGCCTTTTCATATCCATGTTCTCTACCACTCTCCATCAGATAATTGATGGTTAGATTTTTATTCCATATCCATATTTTCCTACATCGAACCCTAGTATGTGTTATTTTCGGTAATCTTCATACTTTCGACTCTTTATTTTAAATAGAGGCCTCATTAATTCATTTTTCGATGTGGGATTTCAACTAAGATATTTTGAAATGTCAAAAATGTGTTATCCTAACACCCAATGTTTTGTTGAACCGATGGTATTTCAAATCATCATAGATTGATGAATTTAAGGACCTCAATTTTACACTTGTTTGTGATTGATGACCTCAATCACTACCTATAAATATTTACATTTTTCCTCCAATTATATGTCTCTAATTTCCACCAATGTTCTCCTAATCGAGATCATAATTTGGTGGTGACCATTTCATTTCTCTTTTCCTCATATTAAGACTAAATTTTAGTAACCCAATTTCCGATTGGGTTTTCCCCACAAATATATTTTCTATTTTCAACCTTTTATTTTCAAAGAACAATTTCAAATTGCGAGGACGCAATTTATTGAAGGAGGGAAGAATGTAACACCCCAAGCTTCTACGGTACACTTCTCTTTAAATAATGTGATAGCGTGTGTTGTACGCAACACCGAGTTCTAACAACCAATCAAACTAGCCGTTATGAATAGTAATACCTACTTTTTGAAATTATATATATTTTATATTTCAAAATGGACTTCATTTTTGGATTCGGAATATCGAATTTAGACTAAGGTAAAATTTTGGTACTTTTCGGATAACTTTCATATTTTGATGAATAGTGAAAATTACTAAATTTTAATTAAAAACAACTTTTTTAATCAAAATAATTAATAGTGATAAATTATGAATTTTAGTGGTTTTAAAGTATATTTAGAATATATTTTTACCATTTAATATAATGTTGGTCATTGGACATAATTTTACAATTAAACCGAACATAAACAAGTGTCAATCTTTTGATAGTTATTATCTCTTAAAAACACGCTTTTTGTTTTGACAGCGGGAATTAATTTTAAATTAATTTCTGCCACTTCTGTGTTTTGAATTTGGGAAAATGGATTCTATATTTGGAATCAGGATGTTAAAATTGTGTAAATAGGTAACTTTTATTTTTAGACATTTTGGATAATTACTGCGGTAAATATTTTATTTACCATGGTTAAGGGTAAATCCGGTAAATAAGGGTTAAAAAATAATATTATAATAATACTAAATTACCCTAAAACGTGTCTTAACCCTATTGGTTGATACATGGTCGACCATGGACATCTTTTGGTCTATTTGGGGACCCCATGGATCCACTTGTAAGTGATAATGACACTTTATTTTAATTAAGTTAAAATGAATACAAAAATGACACAAGCATATATCTTTTAGAAAAACAATTGTTACATAGGGTTATATGTGTTGGATTTTAGATTATAAATATTCATTAAAATATAAAAATATTTCCTACACAATTATATTTTATTTATAATTTTTAGACATTAAATAATTTATTTTATTTATGACACAATGATGATGCAGTAATTACTATAATAGTGAAAAATTAAAATAATTGATATTATAAATACCCAAATAAATATAATATGAAACTTTTAATGAATTAAACTAATTTTCTAGGATAATATGATATATTATTATTGATTTAATTGACTTTGTTCGAAGTAATCAATCTGTTATGAGTTTCACAAAAATCAACTATTGAATAGTGTCAAAATTGACATAAAAGAGTTCTTAAAACAAATATTATATTATTAATTGATATTAAATTCCTAAAAATCTAAGGTTCGGAAAAGAGACTTATATCATGATAGGTTCATCATTAATGGACCACTTGGGGGTCTCTTGGATGTATATAGTAAGTTTATTAACCATATTATATAAAAATACAAAGAGACATTGTAAAAGTGAAACTAATTAACTTAGAGTTAATACTTAAAGATAAGGTTAATATAAGTACCCAAACCTGTCTAAATTCTATTGGTTGAGTGGTTTTCGACCCATACCCACCTTAACCTTTGAATAATAAACTTTGTATCCATTAGAAACCGAATATTAATTTATTATAAATTAATATTTCTAGTTTTCCAAAGGTGCCCCTCACCCCTCTTATAAAAGGGCACTCCTCCTTCTCATTTCATTACAACTTCAAAGCCTTTTGGTTCGGCCAAAATCTGCCCAAATAATCTCCCAACTTCTCTCACTACAACCTAGGGGCCTTAATTTGATCAGAAAGCCAACCTAAGGAGCCCTTTTGATCAAATCAAAAGGAAGAACCCGAAGAAGAGGTAATGATTTCACCACCCTTTTCTAAGTTCATTTCTTCTTCCACTTCTTCTTCCTTTGTTTTTACCATTATAAAATAATAAATCCAGTATCTCACATATACTGTGATGTTATTATAAATATGGTACAACCATGTTCAGTATTCTATCCACCCTTTGAATAACATGTCACCATACGTGCGTACGTACGGCTTACCGTCTCCACGTCGTGGTGTAATTGTTATTCAATATAATATTATTTGGATGGGTATAATAATGATGTGTAACTCATGTAAATAATAAATATAACATGTTAATGATTCTTTATATATGATATACCGTCCATTTATATATTATTTTAATATCAAAAGAATGATATTGTCGCTCGTGCGTACGTACGGACTACCGTCTCCATGAACGCGATGAGATTCATTCTCCATCGTATCCATTCAAGTATAATTATCATTTGATGATTTAAAAAAATGATGTTTAAGGACTTGATATCATTCTGGATACGAATAATATACAACCTATCCTTTACAAACATGTCTTACTTAACAAAACATATAAAATAAAACAAGTAAGTTAACACCCGAAACAATGATAATACTAAGATATTATTATCAAATCAATATTAAAAGATCATATATGATATCATATTAATATATATGATTCTTTTATAATTTAATAACAATTATTTCACCATTATACAGGAGGTTAACCTACCCCAACCAAGGAAAAGTACAAGGTAAGGGGTTTTTATCTCACTCCTTATTCTCGTGAGATTCATGCCATATTGCCACCATTGCCTTTTGTGTGGTGTATGTACTGCCCATAATTATATTCTTTGTGTAATACACTCTAATTTATGTGTATTTACATATTCATTGTATGATACCTCTTTAATGGGTTGTATGTTTCATAATTTACCAAATTGGTAAGGGTTATTTCACAATCTCTTCATTATCCGAGGTTGTTTATACGTAATAATCTACTGGGATCTCTTTATCATCCACATCCATGTTTCTTAAAAATGTATTTCAAAACATTTTTACTATTTACTAGAATATGAGTTAAAGTAATTTATACCCTTTTTGACTTTTATAAGTGGTCTATAAAGGAATCTTTCGGTCGTTTTCAAAACAAGGTCCTTTTTAACCTTTTCGACAGAATTAAGGTAAGAATGTTTTTTTAACTTATACGGCGGGTGCGGCTATTTTCCGCCGTTATAAAATCTTAAAAGCTTCCCTTACAAGCTTATAAGAATATTTTCAAATAAAATGTTTTATTTTATATGGATCTTAAATGATTTCAAAATAAAAGGAGATATTTCTTTAAAAAGAATATTGATTTCATCTATGTCAACATCCTTTGATGGATTTTAAGATTATTTGAAGTTGATTTATTATGATACAAAACTTCTATATTTTATTGAAGGTTTTGTGATATGTTTGACTGTGGATGTTCTATTTTTATACCATTCATAGTTTATGGTGAAATTATTTACATTTCGTATGCTAGTTTTAATACGAATGATTATGTTATGTTTAAACCTTTTCATATGGGAATGTATTGGACTTAGTAAGTGACGGGTGGAGCCCGCTATAGCTCCTCGATGCATCGGAAGGTCTCATGAGACAAATTAGTGTCTTGGCACAAGGCCTTGACAGAATCTTATTTGTAGTCTTGGCACGAGGCATTGGCTATGTGGTTATGATAGTCTGGGATTATGCATTCCAACATTATGAAAGTGGTTAGTGATTTTGCATGTGATTATTCGATTAGTAGAATATCCATGTGAATGAGTAAATGGAATTATTTCATTTTATTTATGCCATAAAATGTTGAAAGTTCAAGTTTGAAAGGTTGTTGTTTTAGTTATACATTGCCTTAAATGTTTATTCTTATTTATGAAAGTTTCCGCTATATTGTTATCCTTACTGGGCATTTGAGCTCACCCCTTTTCTATGTTTTATTTTTCCCAGGAAGTGAAGAAGTAAATTATGAATGACCTGCAGGGATATTATGTGGGGATATGAGTGTGGATTATGGAGACAATATGTTGTTGTAATAGTTTTTCATTTTATGATGTAATGTAAGACTTATGAATATATCTAGTGTTTCCAAGACTACTAAACCAATCGGTCTTTCGAGATTTGATCTTTCTTGTGATCATACCAATGTTATGTAATCATGCACCGACTCTGGGTAACTGGGGTCGGGGCGTTACATTTAACATAAGAAATGATATTTTATTTTAAGAAAATTTATAATTTTAAACTTGATTCTAAAACATTTAATTCAAAACCCTTTATTATAATTAATAATTAATCAATAGTGGCATGATAAATCAAAAGGTTTCTAAAAAGGTTTCTCATAGAAAAATAACCTTTTGGGAATACTTCATCATTGAGGGAAAAAATATTAATTTTAATTCCTAATATGATTCTATAGGTTTATTAATCAAAATAATTAATCCTTAATTTAAAATTTACCATGACATACTAAGGGAATAAAGTATCATACTATTTTATAAATTAATAAGAAAACATTATTAAAACTAGAATGAAAAAACATATTAAATTTCATGAAATATAATTATAGATCTTGATACCTATATGCATGGGTAAGCATAAATAAACACACTAATCATAATTAAGAATCTAAATCCTAACTTAGAATGAAACATATAAGAATGATACACACAAACTTTTCAAATAATTTTACCTTTAACTTAGTGTATTTAAACTAAAACATGTTTATAAGGTCAACAATATCATTCTATTAGATCATAGATAACCCTAAATACCTATTTTCATATCAGTATCCTCTACCTACTTCACATGCTAGGTTTAGATGGTATTGTTTCCATATAATACTCATGTAATTACTCACATGTTCATAACTTCAAAATCCATCCTATATCTTAAAAAATATTTATATCAATTTTTCTTGACCCTCACCTATAGAAACCCTGGTTGGGTTTGAAGTAAAGATTAGTATAACCCCCAAAACATGCCTCTAATGGGCCTTAGGTTGGAGGCTAGCACTAAGGGTATCCAACATAAGTATGGGAAGAATTATCAAAAACCACTAATCAACATAATATAAATAATATAAAAGTTAAAATTTTCCAATATCAACTATAACTATATGAAACATATAAAACACAACCAGGGATAATGCACTAAGGATCTATTAAAGCTCCACTCTAGCTACCCAAGAAATAGCAACCCCAATCTCCCTCGATCTATCCTATAAAACAACTCAAGAAAATTATAGAGGGATGGAAATGTGTAAGTACTTGGTAAAATCATATTTAAAATAAATTCAATGTCCATGTGAAATAAATATTTTAGTTTAGATAGGTTTTGAAACAAATGTGTAAGGAAAAGCTAGAAGAAAGGGAAGGTTCTAACAACTTCCACAGTCATGAGAGATGTATAAAATCTCATAAACAAACATAATAAAGGGAGATGAATCACATATAAATATACCATAATCTATGATATTATCAACCTTTCCTACAATTATCTCCATTATGTTAATAAATTAGATCCATCAATCGTCATGGAAAAATATCAAGGTTATATAATAAGGAAAAGGGCCTATGAAATTACCAGTGCTCTAATATTTTCATTTAATAGACCTTACAACTAAAACAAGTTGAGAGATGATAGAAGAATCCCTAAAACCCCAACCAAGAAGCCAATAATGAAACAATATCTAGATAACACATCTTCTATACAAAAATCATATCTTCATCACCAATTATATAACCATATCCTCATGATCCATATACCTTGAGCCTTTATAGCCCACTTCTATATACCACCAATCATATAATATAAGCAGTGAATATTATCAATATCATTCCAAACATGATTAAAACATCATCAACATAGATAAATAAGATTTAACAACCCAAAATAATGGTTAAAAATATAAATAGAAATCATCGTTGTTGGATCAAAAAAATATCACAATCATATAAATATTCATACCGCCATGAATATTCTTATCTAACCATATGACCATTTACTCATTTAATTTCTTAATCACGATTCATACCATTATCATTTAGAATATATGAAGATTTCATATTTAAAAAAATATCCCAACAACATAACTATTCAGTATTCATCATATTCATAATTTAAACCCCAAACTAGGATTTCCAATTCATTTACTTAATTAATCATAATTCATCCTTAAATATATTACCAACCCTTTAATTCACATGTAGGTTACCACTTCATTCCTTTATTTACTTTTATAACCTTAAGAAGTAAAATCACATAATTATTCTATTTACATATTCATTTAGTTTATTTTAATGTTATCCCAAGCATTCAGATGACTAAGACATACTCTCCAACTAAATGTTATACTCCCAAGATAATCCTAAAACTAAACTTGAAACCACCCAACATACCAAGACCACATATCTTATCAATTACCAAGGATAATCCCCAAGCCATTATTCACCCAAACTCAACCAACCCTCAGTACCTAAACTTACCCAACTATCACTAGTTATACTTAGTCACTTTTTCTCTCAATTCTATCAACTCAACCAACCTATCTTTAAAAACCCCAATAGAACCACCCTAGTAAGAAACACTCAACCTTCTCAAAAGGGACTCTAAATCCTCAATTTTGAACGTAAACTTAGAAAATCACTATGTTAAATGGATATAAATATAAGTTAAAGTACATTCCCATAGTGATCAATAAAAATGATTTATATCTCACATAAAGATAATAACTAATCTTAGTTAATCTATCAAGACTGAGTGGAATGGACTAAAACTACTCATAAACTAGAGCTTAAATCCACCAAAAGATAGAATCTTTCAAAGATAAAAGTACCCAACCATCTTTAGTGACACCCCTCTTGATAAATTCTTAGATTAAATCACTCTAATCATATATTACATTAATTATAGTTTACCTTCATATACATATTCCCATTCTCAAACTACCATTTATCTCATTAATTCGACTTCAAATTTATATGTTCAGGTTAATTTATATTTTCCACACATATTATAATGATATTTTATCCATATATATAATATCATATATAAATATGAGTTACCAAATAATTATATCAATATAATAATAAAAATAAAGCTAATCAACGTGATCACCTTTCCACTTCTAGTTCATAATCCGAATCATGTATCATGTAAAACATATTTCTTAGTAGATAAAAAATATAATAATTTTATAATAATGTAAAAAAAGAGAAAATTATAGATGTATTATAATAATAAAGGATTAATTAATATAAATCAATGCAGAAAGGGAAAGCAGATAATATCCCCTTCTCCCAGACCAAACCCATAACACTGAACTTGAGAAAAAGGAGTAATGAAAGAAGAGTAAGAATATAAGGACCAATTGCCCAATACCAAAACAATAGTACCAAGTATAAGATAATATTATTATAAAAAAATATATAAAGTAAATATAAACCCATTACCCTAGAGTAAACCATCTCTATCAAGCTCAAGGTAAGATTATGAACATACCATGCTGGAAGGAATTTCTAGAGTTGGTAAAAGAGATATATTATGAAATGTTACAGTGTAAAAGATGTTATGTCTTATAAGGATTAATTTAAAGGTTTCAATAAAATTAATAATGGTAATTTTTATCATTCATTAAAAGTGTATAACAATCAAGGAGTATTAGTACCATTGGATTTTATGGATAACAAACAAGGGGTTTAGGATCGTCAAGTTAACTCAAAATTTTCCATAACATATCAAGAGACATAATATTTTAGAATATAGGAGTAATTATTAGAAATACCCTACATAAATGTATCTGATATATTCCATATTTAGAGAACTTAAATAGAGAAACAATGAATCTAAAAGAAAATTCCTTAAACCTTTAACATCACATTTATCATAAAGTCATCAACCATAACCCACCAAAACCAATAAATAATTTTTATTCCACCATAATAGATTAAGAAATAATAATAATGGATTAAAATAGTTAATAAAGACTCTTAATATAAAATAAGTATTTAACACCAAAAAATGAGAAGGTTAGAACCCACAAGGGGTGACCAAAATGCTGAAAAGTAGACCTAGAATCAACAAAGTTTCAAGAAAAAGAAACAAGGTTGAACAAAAATGAAAGATCAACCCCCTGTGTATATAGAACCCTAAACAACCTATACCATGGCATTTTGACTTCAAAAATGGTTGTGGTGTCTCTATTCAAATCCAGATATGAAATCTCAGGCCTTTCAAATGGTTTATCCCCACCTTCCTTAAAGGTTTTCTCATCAATTTAAAAACATGCTTAATTGTCACCATTACATGGGGGTACCCAACATGATCATGGATTCCCTAACCAAAAATACCTTTAAAACACTCTCCATGTCTAAGAGGAATTCTCCTTTCTATTTAAATCACACCATGATTCAGACCAACGAATGGGAAAACCATCCTCTCTATTTCTAAAACGGTTTCATAGCCTATAAATCACCACCATGTCTCACAAGATAGTCATTTTTCATCTCTCCAAGTTACAAAATAAAATCTCCCAGACACCCCACCCCTCAAAATGGGTGTTTCACTCCCCATGTTCACTAATCACTACAACAACTAGCTCCCACGAACACATATCCTAAATAGGATAGACCACAACCTACACCACAAGATATACCCTAGAAATTTGGACAGATATAGATCCAAAGCATTACCCTTACACTCTGAACCACCATTATACTCCCTCTTAATGCAACTATCTCCTATAAAACATAATGGAATGATTCGTGAAAAACCAATCCCTTACATTGTAACACAACTGTTATATATCACTGAATGAACTAGAGGAGCCATCATCAACCAACATCATGTATACATACATGTATATGTATTTATTTTTTTTGATTGTGCAAATATATATATATATATATATACACATATGTATAAATGTAAGGTCCTTGAACCCAGTAACCTAGAGTCAGTGTCTTACTTTATTACATTGGCATATATTTAAATAATTAAATCCTAAAGGAACAAATAGTTTATAAATTTTGGAGAACCATATACATACATGAAACTCATTTTAAATTGGTTATATAAAATAAAACATAATACATAACAAAATAAAATTAATTTCATCCTTTAAAACTTGTTCTAATAATTATTCTTCATATCTTGGGGAAAGTAAATGTAGCAATAGTGAGCTCAAATTCTCAATAAGGGTTAAGTGAAATAGAAGATACCATGAATAAATAGATAATAATAAATATGTAAAAGTAAATAATTGAACACACATTCTATTTAAAAAACTATACATTATGAATAGATAAGGAAAAATCAATATAGAAAGATAAATAATTGAAAAATCATTCTATTTAATCAAAAATATGATAATAAACTGCATCTAGAGATAATATCTTTGTTAAAATATCCTGGATAATAATAATAATAACTAAATTTTAAATGATGTAAATTATTAATTATTGGACTTCTTGTCTCGGTCACAAGGTACCTCTACTATCAAGATATATCCTCAAGACAGTTTAAAACTACTGGATGAATACCCTTCTAATTTGACCAACCGGTTTGTCTCATGAGACCTATCGATGTATTGAGGAGCTATCTATAACCAGGATCCATCCCCCTTCTACATTTAAAAATAAATCCTCATATATATAATAATAAATTTAATACATGAACAATTTTCCTTATCATCAAATATCTATATTGATTAAAGGATATGGATTTATCAATATTTCCATATTAGATAAAATAACTGTCAAAGTAAACACTATATGTAAAAATGGTATGCAGTTTAAGAAATAATTTTATCCATTATATAAGAATATTTATATTTAATAGAAATACAGTATAAAATTAAAAATGATTATAAGAAAGTGATTGATTTAATATAAATTTAACAATCACAATATAAAGTGAGATTGTCGAATTATTATTACCACTTGGGAATTTTCAATTAAAATCCACATGGATGAAATAATTCTAATTGGAACTTAAAATAAATATAATTATTATGTAATCATTATATTACATTTCAATGGGTATTATATTAACTATATAAAAGAAATTATGTGCATGAAATTTCAATATGCCTTAATGAAGGGAAATTGAGGTGAAGTCCCTTACCTTATGCTTACTTTTGGTTGAACGTGCCTTAAACTCTTATATATTGGTTTTAAAAATTTCCTTAACTTACACCATAACCATATTAATATTTTTAATATCATATATGATCCTTTTATAACATATTATCACCCATTCGTTAATAATATTTAATTATCTTCACTCTTTCGGTGTTAATTTCCTTGTTTTCTCATTTGTTATTTGTCATGAAAGTTATGGATCTTATAAATATTATATAGTTCTATAATATCAAAAATAATAATAATGACATAATTATCATATTTATACATAAATTATACTTTTAATAATAATCATGAAATATGGTTTTGAGAAATAAAGTATGTTACGGTCATGGAGATGGTAGGTCATACGTACGTATGAGTAACGTTCCCATTTTTAAATGATAATTATGGAAAGATGGTAAGTAATATTTTATTTTTATATAATTATAATAATATCATAAATACCATACTATTTTCTTAAATATGATTATATATATCATCCATGTGATGTGGTGATGAAAAGAGAGTCATATCATTTCACAAAGGTGGTAGTCCACACGTACATGAACGGTGTTATCGTATTTTATTGAGTGGAAAGGTATGAAAGTAAATGATATATATATATGATATTGTAATAATGATAACTATTTAATGAAAATAATTATTATTTCATGTATATCACACATAATCATTAACATTATCTTTATCAATTTCTATGCAAAGCATTACTGAACAATGAATCACATCGCTTCGTGAGGCAGTAGTTTTCCATACGCACAAGTGATGTTATCAGATCTCCTACGAAATTGAAATTAAGAAATATAATATGTTATATAATTACTCTATAAGTATAAATATGTTATAAATATAATTTATATACATTATATTCATCATCATACCCAACCGCGAGAGGTGGTTGTGGAAATATTATTGGCATTGGTTAGCGAGATGGTACTCTATACACATGAATGGTGATTTCATAACCAATTTTATGGAATTGGGGTGGTTTTAGGTAATTAATTTAACATAAAAACATATAATTTTGTGGAATATACTGATTTTATTACATTATCATTGATTAATAATAATTTAAGGGGGTGTAGGAAGAAATAATATAAAAGCGCTCATTGAAGAATGTTACCTCTTATTTGGGTATCCTCATTAGGTTTTCTATGAATCCTTTATAGGATAGTTTTATTCATAAAATAAGGTTTATAGGATGATATTATGTAATTTTAGAAGTTATTTGGGAAGGTATTTTATGAACCAAATGGGTTAGAATGTGTAAGGAAATAATGAGAGGTGGAGACCTTTTATAAGTGAGGTATGTGGAACACTTATAATTTTTGGAAATAAAAAGTGGTACCCAAGTTTTTCAGATGAAAAAAAAAGTAAAAAATATAGTATTAATGATAATTATATATGATATTGTATAAATATTTCCATCTAATAGATTTTAGACAAGTTTTTAGGTTAATTTAACCCTTATCTTTTTATTTTAACCCTCCAGTAAATCCATATTTACCTTAACCATGATAATTAATCTTTAATATTTTGACTATTCATTTAGGTAAAAAAATAAGTCCTTATTAAATCATATAAATTATTATGATACAAAATATGGAATCTATAACATCCTATGTTTTTATAGTGGGTCTAATTCCTCACCAATTTTGAATTTTTAGAGTTTGGTGGGTAGACCAACTCTTTTCTTATTTTATGGAAATCTATTACAAGAGTTTCCTTGACCCAATACCTTGTTTTTATTTATGTTTTAAGTCTTGACAAGTGTCTCATGGGTTTATTTGGGTTTAGGGCATGTCGGAGGCCGAAAACCCAAGCTCTGGGGTGTGTAGGCTGAGGTGTATGGTTTGGAAAAATTGTGAGGCCTTTAAAGAGTAATTGTGTGGCCCTCCTGATGATTCGTGCATGGTTTTCCAAATTGTAAAGAGGTAAAACAGCCTTGAAAACCCTTTTGAGTTTTTATTAGAGGTGATTCATAGGGTTTCTGCACGGTTTGGAAAATCATACGGGACAATCATGCGAGCTGGATCTTTGGGCAGCGGCTACTGCATGGGATACACACAGTTATCTAAACCATGAGAACTAACCTTGTAGACCATTAAAAGTGTGAAATGAACTTTTCCCCTCCTATTTTATTCTTTTTTCCTCCTTTATTAATATCTAATGTGTGCGAACATCAGTGGGGTTCTCCCTTTTCTTCCTTCCTCTAGGTGTGGAGCCAACTCTCTCATCTAAGCTTCATTTCTTAACCCATCTATGGAATTAAATTCATATCAGTAAGCCCTTAAATACTCTTACTTATATTTTCCTTTTATCTCACCTTATAGAGTGCTAAATCCATGTGATACATTTTACCCTCATTTTAGGTCATTCTTCTAAAATGCCAATTTCTTCCAAATATATTCGAGTTAAAGGCTAAGATCATATGAGTGGACGTCTACCCACACGAGGTAGATGGTGATCATATTTATTGGTGATTTCTCACCTGTTTTAGAGGTGAATCTTTGAGCACTATATTGGGTAGATTTATCAAGACCCAAATTAATTAATTCATTATCTTTAAATTAATTTTGAGGCCATATGGGATGCCTCTGGGCATTCCCAAGTCCTTTCTTCTATGATAGATCCAAGTATAGGGCTTGAGACCACTTGGACAGTTAGGTCATGTGTGTTTTTTATATTAAATTAAATTTTAATATGTTACTTCTATTCATTACTAAGTTTTGTGGGAACATGATAGGTTCATACTAAGGATTGATATGAAGTTATACATCTATTTTGAGGTGATAAAATCATCAGGATGGACTTTGACTGAGGTATTTTGATGATTTTGATCATAGGTTTAGTGACTTGGTCATTTGGATGAGGTGATGATGTCATCAGGCTATGGGTGAGTCTCGTTTGATGATTGGATGGTGTTGAAGATTAGATTAAGAGACATGTTTGCAAGGGAACGAGGTGATATAATGGTGTTCCTTAGGTTCTTATTTGGTGATTATCGTGCACCTGAGTTGGAAAATGTGTTGTTTAGAGTCATGTGAACATAGGAGGAATCGGATGATAAGGTGGTATTAACCCCTCATGTGGGTATAAACCTCAGTTAGTTTCATATTAGGGAAATGGTTAGAGGTTCTTTCCTTATAAATATATGGGGATAGTGAGGAGCCATCGGTAGATGTTTTTGAGACTAATGGTTAGGGGATGAGGCTCATCGCACTTAAGGTCATTAGGCTTGGATCATTTGGGAGAACAGACATCATTGTTCCTCAGTACATTGAATGTTGATCCAATGATGTTATCACTTAGAGGATAGGAATATTTTTTCTTTGGGACATTAGGATTTGAGCCAATGGGTACTTTCGAGAAAGGCTATGAGGGACCATATTCATATTTCTTGGGAGTACCTTTGTGATGTTCGTGACTTGGCTTATACCCTAGGTGACAGTTGGAACATGGTGTTCGGTGAATTTAATGGAGGTGGAACATGAAGTTTCACCTAGACTGATTTACATCAAGAGATGGAAAGGGCATAGGCTAAGGATCCTCTCCACTACGGTAAACTGGTGATGGATGAAGCAGGTGAATTTCTCCCTTATAGTTGCTGAGAAAAAGGGGAGAATGTTATTATTATGCATGGGTTTTGTGCTACTTTATTTAATTTTTAGATACACCTTCTTAATCACAGATGTAGGATAGGCACACATTGGTGGTGGCCTACTGAGATTATTTCTCACACCCTACATTGTCCCTTTGGTATGTTTGTAGATTTTATGGTTTTTCATTCAGTTAAAGGTTCGGGCTCAAGAGATTGATCTTAGTGATTGAGTTAGCATGGTATGGATGGAAAGGGACCATTGGTTTTTACCTTAACTAGAGTTTCCTTTTTGTTTTATTTCTGTATCATCATGTTATTATATATGTACATACTGTTGTCATCCATTGATGACTCTTCATATTATTGTTTATATGTCTTAATATGTATGAATGATCTATTTTAGTATCTAAAAATGGTATGTTGGATTGTTTATTTATTCTATTTTTATTGATAGTATTTCTTATGCTATTGTATGTTGTGCTTTTACAATGGGTAGGTTACTATTCTAAGTCGTTTTAATATTTATTTCTACTATATTATATTTATTAAACCATTATTATATCATAAAAATTGGTCATAGTCTCCCCACTATCACCTCTTTACACCCTCTATTCTAGTCAACAACCTTTGGCATATAGGAAGTGTGCCTAAGGATAACGGCACTCATTCCGAAGCACTGTTTGAGTGGCTTATCAGGTTGGGGTGCTACAAATGGTATCTGAGTAATTCTTGACTAGGAATTAGAAGTATCATTCAGCTATATACTAATGGTACCAAATGATTTTATTTTCTGTTGGTCTTACTATTTGGGTTATGGTAGATCGGAGATTAAGATTTTGTCAGAACTATGTTTAGAACTCATGTTTGGGTGCCTGTATCCCCATGAATGGGGGGTGGACCAAGTTTCCATGGGTGGGAATTATTATTATGAGTTTCTCATTTTTCAGTTGATTTTATTTCTACCTCAAGTGGTACACTTAGAATGTGGTTTTTACCTGTTATGATATGTGACCCTTGACCTATTATGGTAAGGGATGATTTATTTGACCCTTGGCCCGTTATGGTACGGTATTCTTGGTAACACTTTATTTTTAGGGAAATAGTATGTTTTAAATATATATATATATATATATATATTCATGTGTCATGATAGAAATTGTGTTTCATTTTCATTGGGGACTTGTATTTCACTAAGAGGGGTTGGATTGTCTAAACTATCAATAAAGGAATCTAAGCAATGTTTTCTTTATTAGCCTCTCTTTGGTGGAATATTACTCAACTAGCCCATGTAAGTGGACCCAATGAAGTATTTTTGTGATATGTGATATAAATATTTATGGTCCTTGATCTTATAGGATCAGGTAAGGATGATGACATTGGGTGATTTTGATCACCAGGTTGGTTGATTAGGTCATCAAATTGAGGAAACATGGTTTGTTGGGATTGACATGGCTTGAGGAATATGTGATGTTAGATTTTGTGTGACATGGTTGCGATGGGGAAGGTTAAGGGTAGTGATTTTTTGTTTCCTATTACTTATTTCCCTATCTATGTTATATGTATATATATACATACATATATATATTATCAGGGCTATATGGCCATGATATTTATATTTAGCAGGATTCTACCTAGAAAGACTCCAATAAAGCATCATATAGGTCATGATTTTGTGCCACTTGAGCGAGCATAGGTTGAGACCCCTGAAGGTATGGATGAGGCCCCATAGGGCTAGGCTGAGTTTGAGTCACATGTATATGAATAGTTACAAGATCCATTGAAAGTGGTTCAACCACCGTATTTGACTTATTTTGGTTCATGCCTTGAAGAGAAGCTCAGATCGAGTCTAGTATGTGTCATCTAGGGGATTGATAGGTGAGATCATGAATTAGATCCTCTTATGACATACCTGAATCAAGAGTTTTAGTCATAGAAACCACATCTATTTCAATGTGAGGGAGAACCATAAAGAGCTGAGAACTAAATCTAATCAATACATATGATCTTTGACTAGATTGAGACACCCCCAAGGCTGAGGGTGAAGCTGGTGATGTATATTCTCATAGGACCAAAAAAGAATCGGTTGGACTTGTAAGTTTAGGGAGGTAGGCATGAGGGACTAAAATGGAAGTATTTTGAGCCTAGGTTCTTTGATAACTTCTTTCTAGAGATTATCGAGGTAGAGAGAGCTTGGAAGTTCTTGGTCCTATAGTAGGGATACATGTACATCATGAACTATGCAGTGACATTCAATGAGTTGCCTAACTTTTCACCTGGTATGGTGGGAGACGATACCTTGATAGTGAGTCATTTTGAGGTTGGTTTATGGAATTCCATTCAGGTGCAGGTAAACATCTTTATATTGGACTCGTTGTTAGAGGTAGTGAATTAGGTGCTCATAGTCAAGGGAAACTTGACTGAGAGGTTGTACTCGAGTTGGGTGATAGATTCGGGGTATTTTAGCAATGATGCTTCAAATATAAAGAAGTGTATCCAAGAAGAGTTACATCATGGAATTTAGGCCAAGGACACAATTATAACACCTCAGGTTGGATCATTGAAGGTGTGATTCTAGTACTGTAAGTTGGGTCATGTGCGGATGCAGTGTGATCGGGTGTTGCAGGAGTGTCGAGCTTACATTTAGGTTGGGCATCTCAAGAGGTTTTGTAGGATGCCTTCTTGAATAGATGGGAATTAGAGATTGGGTAAAACTATAGGTTCTAATATCAGACTAGGAGTGGTATCAAGAGCTGGTAGTTGAGATTCAATGTCACTTGGAGGTCGTGGAAGATACATCAGGACCCAATAGTGGATTTAGTGGCTAATGGATGGTGCAGAACAATATTAAGGTTAGGCTTCATGAGGTCAGGCTCCAATCTATGTGCATGCCATGGATTTTCCAGGGTCAAAGTAGGCTAGTGATCTGTTTTTTATTATAAGTATTCTATGGGCATAGACAGATAACTTTTTTTATTTTTGCATGGCCTTTTTAGATTCATGTCCATTTTGGGTGCACGAGGTGAAAGAGATGTATCTATGGACTAACCAGATACTAGTTAGTAGATTGGCATTAGTTTGGATGAATTATATATATATATATATGAGGTGCATGAAACTAGGATTTCTATGCAGTAATTATTAGATGCATTAATTTTGAGGTGAATTGGAATCAAGGAATCATTATGATGCAGGGCTTGATTGAGGTGTGAGGCACTGGGACTCATTTAGAGCATCTGGTGAGATGTGGGGCCTCATAAGTGTCCTATTCAACATGAACATGAGGTGGGAATCTGATTAGATACATGACATGATGGGTTTCAAGTATGAAATAGGATAACCTGATGAGGTGAAGGGTTGATGATATTTCATGAGAGGAATTTTAATTCAAGGGATGTTTGATTGACCATAAGTTTTGTTTGAGTTTTGGGTCAGGAAGAAACCGGGGTAGGTGACTGCTAAGATGGGGAACCCCTTGAGGTGGTTGACCTATTCCCTTTTTGAATAGGGTATTTCATGTTAATTTAAAATAGATAGGTATGTTTGATACCATCTTTGGGTTTTTCTATATCTTAGGGATGAGATATGTTAAGGTTTGAATATTTTAATGTCCCCTGTTTTTGGAGCGGGTCAAATTCCTCGTGTGTTTTGAATTTTTATAGTTTGGTGGGTAGACCAACTCTTTTATTGTTTGAAGAAAATTTATTCCAAGAGTTTCCTTGACCCAATCTCTTATTTTTAGTTTTTTTAAGTCTTGACAAGTGTCTTGTGGGTTTGGTTGGGTTTCATATGCATCATAGGCTAAAATCATAAGTTCTAGGGTACACAGGATAAGGCACGTAGTTTGGACAAACCGTGCAACATACAAGGAGTAACCATGCAGCCCTCCAGGTTCTCTATACATGGTTTTACAAAAAATGAAGAAGGGGGTAGATTTACATGTGAAACCTCTACAGTTTTTAGCAGAGGTGATTTGTGTGGTTGCCACATGGTTCGGAAAATCATGTGGGAAAACTATACAAGTTGGAGCTTTGGGCAGGGGCTACCACACAGGTTGCGCACATTTATCCAAACTATGAGAGCTAATCGTGAATCCCATTAAAAGTGTGAAATAAACTTTTATCCCTAATTCACATTTATTCTTTCTTACTCCTTTTTTACTTTCCACCACATGGGAATATCAGTTGGGTTCTCCCTTTTCTTTCTCCCACATGGTGTGGATCCAAATTTCTCGTTCGGGTTCTGTAACTTGATCTGTCTGCAGTGCTAGATTCATATCAGTAAGTCCTTGGATCCTCTTACTTATATTTTTCCTTTATCCCACCTCACAAAGAACCATATCTATGAGAGATGTTTTACTCTATTTTTAGGGAATTCATCTAAAAAGATTATTTCTTCCAAATTGGTTTGATTTAGAGGATAATATAAGACAATTGGATGCCTACCAACTTGAGGTAGGTGGTGCTTGCCTTTCTTTTTGATTTTATGATTGTTTTGGGGGTGAGTATTTTAGTATGTCATTGGGTATATTTATTGAGACCCAATTTAATAAATTCATTGTCTTTAAATTAATTGTTAGACCATATGGGATACCTCTAGAAATTCCCAAGCCCTTGTTTTAATGACCAAGCTAGGTATCGGTATTGCAACCACTTGGGAAGTTAGATTGGGTATGTTGTTTATGTTAAATTAAATTTATTTTATTAAATTAAATTTTAATATGATTATATTATTCATTACTGAGTTCCATGGGAATGTTATGGGATCGGCCCAAGGATTGATATGTCATTTTCCATCTGGTTTAAGGTGATACAATCATTAGGATGGTTTTGGCCTAAGGCATTTGGGTGATGTTGATCAACGGTTAGGCGACTTGGTTTTTGGGATGAGGTGATGATGTATTCAAGGTATGGGTGAGGAACATGTGATGATTGGATGGTGTTGACCATTGGTTTGAGTGACATGGTCTCAGGGTAACAAGAATCTATAATGGGTGGTCTTAGGTTCTTATTTAGTGATTTCCCCTCACCCGTGTTGTCCAATGTGTCATTTGGAGTCATGTTTACACAAGAGGAATCAGATGATGAGGTGGTATGGACTAATCATGTGGGTAGAGGCCACTGTTAGTTACAGATTAAGAAAATGGTTGGAGGTTATTTTCATAGAAATCCATGGGGATGGTGAGGATCTATCACTTGATGGTGTTGAGATCATCGGTTGGGGGAAAACTCTCACTACGCTTAAGGTCATTGGGACATGATCATTTTGAAGGATGGACATCATCATTCCTTAAGATTCTGGATATTGATATGATGGTGTTATTACTTGGAGGACAGACATCATTGTGCTTCATCACATCGAGCTTTGACCTAATGGGTGTTTTTGAGCAAGGGTTTAAGGGACTATATTCTTATTGCATGGGCATGACTTCAGGATGTTAGTGACTTGACTTGGACAGGAGGTGTCGGTTGGCACATGGTGTTGGGTGACTTTAATGGATGAGGAACCTGAGGGCTCAGTTGGACTGATTTACATCAGGGGATGCCTTAGGCTTAGGATAAGGATCCTCTCCACTATGGGATACTAGAAATGTCCAAAACATGTGAATCACTCCCTTGTGGCTATTTATCATAAGGAGAGCGAGTTATTATTATGCATGTGTGTTGTGCTGCTTTATTTACTTTTTAGATACACCTTCTTAATCAAATATATATGATAAGAACACATTAGTGGTGGCCTAATAAGATTTTTTCTCACTCTACATGGGTCCTTCGAGACGTGTGTAGATTTTATGTCTTTTTATTTAGGTAAAGGTTTGGGCTAAAGAGATGGATCTTAGTGATTGAGTTAGTATGGGATGGATGGAAAGAGACCATGGGTTATTACCTCAGTTGGAGTTTGCTTTTTTTTCTTTATGTATAAGCATGTTATTATATATGTATGTAATGAGGTTAGACATCAGGGACCCTTATTCTTATTGTATGTATGAATTGATATGTTTTCATGTTCTATTTTAGTATCTATAAATAACATGTTGCCTTGTTTATTTATTTTAATGTTGTTGATATTATTTCTTCTGATATTGTATGTTGTGCTTCCACTATCGGTGGATTACTGATCTAGGTCATTATGGTATTTATTCATGCGACATTATATTTATTATACCATTATTATATCATCATCAGAGGGTATAATCTCCCCACTATCACCTCTTTACACCCTTACTACTAGTCGGTAGCCTTTGTCATATGGGGAGGTGTGCTTGAGGACAATGGTACTCAACCTAAAGCACTGTTTTGGTGGATAATTGTGTCAGGAAGATACATAATATATTTTTCCAAATTAAATTAACATAATTAGAAATTTTAAATTTTAAATTAATCTCACATTCATAATGAGAAAGCGGGTTTTTAAAGAGAAAATGTTCAAAAGTTTACAAATCTTTTATATCAAAATTCAATATTAAAATAGTTTTAATGAAATAAATTGGATTAATTGATGTATAATTTGACTAATGGTACTTTAAAACCAATTAAAAATATCATTTAACATTATAAATTATTTAAAAAAAGGTAGTTTTTAATTAAAATTCAGTATTTTTTCACTATTCATAAAAAAAATGAGACTTTTCATAAAAAACTCAAAAAAAAAACCCAAGATAATTTTGGTATTCCATTTTAAAAGATGAAGTTTATTTTTTCAATTAAATTTTCCAAAATTGGTAAATATTAATTTTAAATTATATGCACAAAGTGCGAATAAACTAAATTTTAGAAATAATACAGTTTTTTAGAAATAATTTATTTTTTTTAAAATGATTCTTATTTTATTTATAATAAATATATAATCAATTTATTTGTTTTTACATGTTTAAGCCATATAATTTTCATAATTTTTTATGACTATTCATACCCACCAATTTAACATCTAGGTTGTAACGGTATACTATATTATGGTTCATTTAGACTTAGGGTTCCATGTTCCATAAGCTTTTGAAGATATTAAAATTAATGAAATATATTTTATAGTTTATTTTATGCTTGGTGTTGTGTGTCACATATTATATATAATAAAATGTTCTTATTTTATAATTTTAGGGTGTTACATTCTCCCCCACCTTAAATAAATATCTTCCTCGCAATTCAAACTTGATTCTTGGTAATCAAGGGTTTGAAATTTGAAAATTATTTTGTAAAAAACCCACATCATAAAAAGAGTTAATAAAAAACCCTCTTAATAAAAGAGAAAGGTAAGTAGAAATTTCATACGGAATAAAATATACTAGGTTTCCAAATAGAATACAATAGGTGGTAAGTGAAAACAATAACATAGAAGAGAAAACTATCACCTAAATACTGATTGAGAGTGATAGAGAACATGTACAAAAGGTAGTTAATGACCACAAATACATAAAACAAAGATGTAAGGAAAGGGTTTTTGATATCATCATAAATGATGATAATAGGACAACATTTTTATTTCAAGATCCTTTTCCTACAGTTGAATAATTATTTTACTCTCAAATAATATAAATAAATATACTTTCTTGATATATTTTTATCTCATAAGAACAATTTAATCTTTTGGTTGTGCTTTCATCATTTTATAATTCATCATTTACTCCAAGAAATGAGCATCTAAAAATGAATTTTTCTATTACTAAAGCTCTAAAATTCTCTTTTAATGGATAATAATATCCATAATATAATGATATTTCATTCTTTATATCTATAGTAATTATTATAACAAAATGTTAGTACAGGTTATCTTGTATGCATAAATCTTCATATGGTGAAGTAATACATTAATCTCTAAAGCCTCATCCAACGTTTAACTTAAACCATTTCATAAATAGCTAACCTTATGACCCTTACAAAAGATTAACATCCAAAACTTTAGAAATGATGTCACTAAATTTCCAAAATAAACTTATTATTAAACCCTAAAACAACATAAAGTAACTCTTAATCTTCACATACTAAAGATGTGAATACCTTTAGCAGGTATTATATTAAAACATGGTAATAACCTGAATTACCATAAAACCTTATTGAAAACATGAAAACATACTTAATCATTAAATAAAACACAGATTATTGGATATATTCCTTAAATCAAAAATGGTGTTAACTAAATCAATGATATTGTAAACCACTATGTCATTAAATCATTAATTAGTTCCAATGTTGTTAGTATTGTCCAATTTAATTCATCCATATATATCATATTTTTATACAAACATTTTTATATCAATATCTAGAATAAATTAAGAGTTATATTTCCCTCAATCATGTGTTTTCCAAGAATTTCAACTTTCAATTGAATCATTTTTCATGTTCATCAGTACCATTCAACATACACGTTCAAATCCTTAATGAAAAAGTACTGAATTATTGTACTTATAAATTTCATAATTCTTATACCCATGATATCATTGATAAAATATTAAATTACATAATTATTTAATTCAAATAAAAGAACATTAATCATTCCACTTTAATTGTATCAATAACATAAGCTTGACCTTGATCACTTAGCGTATTCTAAGGTATATTCTTTTGACGCTTGGGGAATTCATTTGTATAGTTCCCCATCACCTTATAGTAGAATAATTTCTCATTAGAAATTTATTTATTTTCCTTTTAATCACAATCATGGTTTCCTTTCTCTCCACACTTGTATCAAACTCCCATTCCCGTCAAGAAAGTACAAGGGTTTTTCTTTCCATTATTATCAAATGTGGGAAAATCATTCTTTTCGTTCTTCCCGTTAACTATTTTTTACTTTGTTTTATTCTTCTTATCTTTATTCCCTTAGAATCCATAGTACTTGGATAATTAATTACCTTCTTGATAGCACATAATACTATTTTATCATATGAAGAAAAAGTTGGAGAGATTAGCACCCTTCAGAGAACTGGATTAATACCTTTAAAGAAATGGAAAACCATGAACTCTATGTTGCATATATAATCTTAATCATACCTATATAACCTTGTAAAATTATATTCATACTCTACAACACATTATTCTTCCATTTTATTTAATCTAAGTAACATTCTCTTCATCTCAGTTTTTTTCTCACATGGGAAATATTTTTCCAATAATGTCTCCCTAAAATATTTTAATTCCATGATTTCTATTTCCACTTACTCCTTAGTATTATAGATCAATGGACACCATTAATCATCATTTCCTTTTATACAATACAATAAAAGTTTAACCTTTTCCTTTTCACCGCATCCCAAATCCATAAATATCTTTTCTAGATATTTAATCCATTGTTAAGCTATCATTGGATTAGTAATCCCACCAAATTATTGGATATTATATCACATAAAGTGATCCAACATAGGATAATCTCATTGCGGAATATGTTTCTCCACCTAGGAAAGGTTATTTTTTATAACCTGATTAAGCTTCCCTAATATAGCCATAATTTGATTAGTTCCAATACCAGCTGCATCGGCTTCCTCAGTAGGGAAATATCTACAAGGGCCATGAGTATTGATACCCTTCTTCCTTCTAGAATCCATTTCTGAATAATGTAATATACTGTATTAGCTTATAAAATAAATAATTTTAAGTCATAATTTATAATTCAAAATATGGTGTAACACATAGAATAGATTAAAATCTATGAATTATTAATCTTAGAATCATAAACATAGTTTCTTTGGGGATATATTTATTTTCATGCCCTTCGTAATTGTTTATAAATAAAATGTAAATTATCTTAGGAATATCCCCCTGATACTGTCAAACTAGGTATGTATTAAGGCCCATTAACGTGCACCGTGTGGTGATCGGGTATAGCCCAATGTGGAATTTTAAGATTTATTACCCATAGGTACCTCTATACTAGAACCACATCCACTTATAATATCCATACATGGGATTATTTCTATAAAAACCCCATATAATATCATCCTTAACAATACATGAGGATATTATTATATAATTATCCTCAATGTCTATCAAATGGTTATGTTACCTAATCTATGTTTTCCTTAATATAGTTCCCAAGGATTATACTAAACTTCCTCTGATTTTAACTATAACAACCCTGAACCGAGTAACCAAGAGTTGGTGTCTTAATTTATTAAATTAGGATAGATATAAAGAAGCAAATCCATAAGGACCAATAAATTTATAAATTTTTGAGAACCATATACAAACATGATACCCATTTTATAGTGGTAATAGAAAATAAAATAAAATACATAACAAAATCAAATTAAATGAATACTTAAAAAATAATTCCATAAATTTATCTTCATTTCCTGGGAAAAGGAAACAAAATAAGGGTGAGCTCAAATTATCAGTAAGGTTTAAGTATAGAAGAATCTATCATGAATTAATAAATAATAATCAATTTTTAAAGTTAAATAACTTAATACACAATCTATTTAAATAACTTTAATCCATTAATAGATAAGTAAAAAAACAATATGGAAAGGTAAATAAATGAACACACGAGACATTTAATTAAAAATGTGAGAATTAACTTCATCCATAGATAATATAATTATGAAAATACCATGGATAATAATAATAACTGAGTTATAAATAAATTAAATGATTAATTATTGGTTTTCATGTCTCATAAACATGATACCTCTACCTTCAATATATATCCTCAAGACAGAGTAAAACTACTGGGTGAAAACCCTTCTGATTTGGCCAACAGTTTGTCTCATGATACTTGTTGACGCATCAAGGTTGATCTATAATGAATCCCCACCCATGTCTATATTTTAAAATAAATTCCCATACATCAAATAATCTATTTAATTCATGAACAATGTTCTTTATCCTCAAATGTCCATATTGATTAAAGGATTCGGATTTATCAATATTTCCCCAGTTAATCAAATAAATGTTAAAGTAAACACTGTATGCAAAAATGGTATATAGTTTAGGAAATAATAATATAAATTATAAAATAATATGGATATTTAAGATAAATGTAATTTATAATGAAATTTTATTAGAATAAAGTGATTGTTTCAAGAGAAATTTAAAAATCACTATAGAAAGTGAGATTGTACAATAAATTTTACCACTTGGTAATTTTCTAATAAAATCCCCTTAGATGAAATAATTAAAATCTAAACATAAAATACAATTAATTATTAAGGAATCATGATATTACATGTCAAGGGGAATTATATTCACCATATAAAATAAATTGGTTTCATAACATTATAATGTACTTAAATGAAGGGAAATTGAGATGAAGTCACTTACCGATGTCATTAAATTACACCAAAACCATATAAATATTTATAATATTATATATGATCCTTTTATAAAATCTTATCACCCATTCATAAATAATCTTTCATTATTTTCATTGTTTCGGTTTTAATTTCCTTGTTTTCTCATTTTTTTCTTTATCATGAAAGTATTGATTCATGTACATATTATATAGTTTTATCATCTATAGAATATTAATTAGGAAATAATTATAATATTTATATATAAATTATACTTTTAAGATCAATCTTGATATATGGAATTGAGAAATGAAGTATGTTACGGTCATGGAGATGGTAGGTCATATGTAAGCATGGGTAATGTTCCCATTTTCAATGATCATTATGGAAATGTGGTAAGTAATATTCTATCTTTCCATAATTATCAAAATATCATAAATACCATATTATTTCCTTAAATATACTTATATATATCATCTATGTTGTGTGGGGATGAAAAGAGTGTCACATCATTTCACGAAGGTGATAGTCTACACATACGCAAATGACGTTATAACCTTTCTTAAATATAATAATTATGTCATGTATATCATGTATAATAATTAAATTTGTCCTTATCCCTCCCCATGAAAATCGTTATTGAAAGACAAATCACATCTCTTCATGAGGCGGTAGTCCGCCATACACATGACGATGTTCTCGTATCTCCTACGTAATGGAAAGTAAAAAAAAGATATATATAATATAATGAAAATAGAGGTATAATTATTTTATAAATATTAAATATATACTTTATATCCATCTTCATAACAAATAGTGATATGTGGTTATAGAAAAAAAATGACATCAATTCGTGAGGTGATAGGCTGTTGTATACACAAATGATGATTTCATAGCCCATTTGATGGAAGTGGGGGTGTTTCTTGGTCATTACCAACATATAAATATATGGAATATACTGATATTATTATATCATCATGGTTTAATAATAATTTAATGGGATTAAGGAATAAATAAAATAAAAATGCTCACTGAAGAATGTTACCTCTTCTTTGGGTGTCAACCTTAGGTTTGCACTAAAGCCTTCTTAGGTTGGATTCCATCTCAAAATAAGGCTTAAAAAATATATATTGAATTTTAAAAGTAATTTGGGTAGGTCTTGGATGAACCAATTGTAATGACTGATAATTTTATTATTAAAATTCCCTTTGTGATTGAATTAAATGTCCTATTATGTATTATAATTATAGAAAACAAATGAACTTATTTGTTTTTGTGGAATATTATATCCTATTAGATTTAAAATACCATTAATAATCATAATTATTGATAAATTAGTCATTTAATATTGATCATATGATTAGTATAAATATGTGGTTTTGATAAATCCAATTGACATATATAAAAGAAGTGATGGCCTCAAACAGTATGATCATACTATATGAATCCCATTTATCAGAGATTCTATGGAAGATAGAATCACTAGATTTTTCACTTAACAAATATCAAGCTGAGATCCAATAACTATTTCATTATTGAAACCATTTATGGGATAATTTCAAGATCATTGAGATCACAACCCAAACCATATATGTTGAACCACCCCAGGAAAATATCACCATCATGTACCTTACCCTCAAGGATTTTTATTTTGTAATAAATGATTATAGATCAAGACCCTAATAATATGAATATTTATATTGTATAGAATAATTAATATATTTACTTATTTTTGTAGTTACTTTTTAGATGATTTTGATTTTTATAAGATAAAACACAAATTGTATTTTTTGTAATATGAAATTTCAACTAAGATATTCAATTTTAATGAATTCATGAATTTAAAAAAATTATATATTAATAAAATAATACAATGAAATAATATTTATTAAATATAAATGATAATATAATTTTTATAAAGTGAAATGTAATTGTTATAAGGGTTTTGAAAATTTTTATCGTCTAAAACCCCATCATTTCTCAATAAATTTTGATTATTGTTTTAAAAGTCAAAATTCACATATTTAGAAAAAAAATTATAAAATAAATATTATATTTGGAATCATCGCATCAAAATTATCCAACAGTGATTTTTTCATAATTTTCTAAGACATTCAAATTTTCAGGTAAAAATTAAATTCAGTACAAATATAATGTGTATATTATGACATCATAATGACCCAAAAGTAATGTAATAAATGATACAAATGGTATCCAAGAACAAATATATGTTTTAACTATAAATTGTTTTTTTATTGGATCAATTTTATAAATCCTTTATGAATCTTCCAAAACCTATATTATATAATAAGGTTTTAAAATCAATTCTTTATGAACATGACTCACTTCCAAATATTCAAGGGTAATATGTTTTTAATATCAAAACATGGAATTATAAAATAATTAATACCACTCCACTTTTGTAGAAACCTTGGAAAAATCAGGGTAATTTTTGTGTTTTTTGATTACTTTATTATATAGTGTCTAAAACCTAAGTTTGGGAAATAATAAAGAACTCCCCTCTCTCTTCCTATATAAACCCACACAAGATCCAATTACTCTTCTCTAATAACCCATGGGGAACATCTTTACTATGAAATACCCTATCAATATTTCTCAAAAGGTTTCCCCAATCTCTTAATAAGCTCCACCTAATCTTTTGAAATCACCCTCTCAAGGTAAGGGATCTCTCTCTCTTATTTTCAATTCAAGAACCTTCTTTGTATTAAGAATTTTATATCTCATATGGTTATGTTATAATGACCTTATAAAGATACCTATACTATCCAATTTATTTCATAATGATTTTAGATCATTTATCCACTCTCATTATAGAATTTACCTAAGCTATTACTATACTAAAATTTAGTAAGGGATCATCTCTTTCACTTATTTATTCAAGCATCTTCTCTATTGTATTACTTTTGATTTCAAATTAATAATGTTGGTATATATTTTTAAACATACCTCTTACTTTACTTATGTTATAAAAATTATTATAGATCCATTTAAATCTTATTAAACCATTTTATGAATCTATAAATACTATCGTTTTGCTTCTGAAATTTAACTATTATTTTTCATGCCAAAAGATTGTGTCGTGAATATCCACCCCCATTTCTACTCAAGGGTATTTACATAGATGTACCTATTATTAATTTATTATGGAATTCCATTTATGTAATATAAAATATTTAATCATGTGGTTAAAATTGATGAAATAAATCTTTATATTATATATTCTATGTGGTACACTTATGCATGTACATGATATGAAAGTGACGAGTGTACCGAGAATTATATAGTGCTCTAATGTATTGGGTAATATTTTAGTCTCATAATAAATCATGTATGGGATTGGAGATTTAACCTAATCAATTTTGGGACTTTTTCAACAAGGTTATGATGTCTTTGTGGTTATCCTTGACCTATTTTTATAATGTCGTGATTAAATTTATTTCTACATTTCTCATGTTTCCTTTATATTACTATGTTATATCATGCCTCATTATTAATGTCTATGGTTCTCACCCCTTTTATGTCACGTTGAATTTTCTATTGTCTAAAATGTAATAATTTATTCATGTTATTATTATTTTTATTCCCTTACTATACTTTATAGCTCATCCCTTTCTTATGTATTTCCCCAGGTTATCCCATGTAGTTTTAATAATGATGTAAAATTATGAACATGTTGAGTAATTTTTCAATAAAAGTGATGTACCTACTATTTTAAGTTGTTTTGTAATGTGCCTAATTACCCAAAGAAACTAGAATTCTTAATCTTTTGGTTTGTATTATGTGTATTCTTATGTAATAAATCATTAATTATTGTGTAATAAAGACAAGGGTTTTCATAGTTGGTATCAAAGGAAAGTCTATTTATTATTGGTATTAGGATTAGAAAACTCTAGAAAAAACATTAAGGATAAGACTAAACATAAGAAAACATCCATATTTTCGATAAATTATATATTAAGTGGTTTCCATGAAAATATATACCTTTATGGATATTATAAGTGGATTTGGATCTAGCACTGAGGTACCTAGGGGTAATAATTCTGAAAAGGGAACATTAAGTTAGATTTGATCATCACTTGGTGCACGACAATAGGCCTTGTTACACACCTGGTTGACACTCTTGGGGGATTTTCTTCAGTAAATTAACAATCTAATTACAAGCCATTATTAAGGTAATAAAAATGCCTATAAGAGTCTATGTTAGGAAATAGATCATGGATAATATATATTGAAGCTTAGAAATTCATAAGTTAAGGAAATACATGTCATTTATAAATTATCCCTTTAATTTTTTTGGATTCAAAATTTTGAGTTTAATAGTTAAAAAGTACTCATATCTAATTTTACCTTTATTCTATCCAATGTACAAAAATCTGAGGAATAAAGTAAACATCCAATGTGATGGGAAATGTGATGAATTCCTAAAAGATATGCCTAACATTATTGGAGATCAAGTAAGACATCTCATGATTATGCCAAATCAGTTATCAAAAATAACGATTAACAACTAGAATGTATTTGAATGTCCAAAAATTTCAAATAATTGGTGGATGAAATCTCAATGTAGTTTATATGATAATGGTGATAAGGTAAAGAAGACCCAATTTCCTTTATGTATAAAAATTTTTAAAGAATCACCAAGTGAAATGTTGCAATGGAAGGGGGAGTTTTTTTAAATTGTGGAAATATAGGGCATAAAGTAAAAAAATTCCCATGGAAAAATGAAAAATGTGATGGATGGAAATAAAGTTCAATATAAGGTACCATATATAGTTATATGTCATAAATGTGGACAACTTGGCCATTATCCAATGCAATGATCTATTCTAAGGGATGACAAGCATGATGAGCATCAACAATCTCCAAAGACTAAGGGAACAAGGAAAGACTTATACTAAGATGGATCATGATTACTAGCGTACATGTAACCTCTACTTGGGGGTAGTGTATGACATGTTTTATTTCAATTAATAACCTATTTGAATATTCTATATGTTTCCTAAGAACATTGAGTCTCCACTTGAAATGATTTTATATCATCGGGGAAAACTTCTAGGATTATTTTATCACATGTCGAAGTTTTTGGGAATGTTCTTCTTGAAAATATTATCAGTCCCCCTTTAGTGGAATTTTATGTTATCCTAGTTTTGGAATGCTTTTCATTTTGTAAAGACTATATAAATTACTAGGAGAAATAATTAACCCTCTATACCATGAATCACCCTTTGATTTTATACAAGTTAAAGGAAGGGATGAATCTTATTTGGAAAATTAATCTCAAGCAGGGATATTATTGAAATATGAGAAAGAATATCTTTCTCAAATGATTCATTATAAGGAAAATTACATCCTTGATGATATTCCAATTATAAGGGAATTCACTGATGTGTTTCCAGAAGAATTTTCTAGTCTCCCTCCTGAAAAAATGGTTGAGTTCTCAACTAAACTTATACCTAGACCAAGTAAAATTTTTAAGGAAAGTCATCACTATAAAATTCATATCTATAGATCCTTTAAAAATAGATACAATTTAAGTGTTTCCCTGACCATTCACTTTGATGTAAATCCATATTTTCCTTGGATTATCTGGGTACTGTCATTGATTTGACAGAAGTTTATAATGATTTTCAAACACTTTGACCAACCTAACATGGAAGAGAGTAAACTTTTTCTAGAGTAATGGATATGAAGAGAACTTCAAGGAGTTGAAAAAAGAGGCTTATCCCCACACTTGTACTTAATATACTCACAAGTGGGGAACTTTTCATGGAATACAGTGATTCTTCGAAGAAGGGATTGGATTGTTTGCTAATGGAGAATGATAAAGTGATGGTATATGCCTCAAGGAAATTAAAATATCATGAATAGAACTACCCAAAACATGATATAGAGTTGGATATAGTAATTTTTACATTGAAAATCAGGAGGTATTATATCTTTTTGGAAAAGTTTGAAATATATAAAGATCTATTAGAACTTGAAAAATGTGTCCAAAGAATGCACCAAACTCTACCAAACTTGATCCCTGAGCATATCCTATTTTGCAGGCTTTGATTTGAATGGTCGTAGATCCCGAATGGAGTTATAGATTAGAAGTTATGGAAGTTCAAATTCAGGCTATGAAAATGGTCATCCATGATGATTTTGGGGAAAATTATGGATTTGCGTGAAAGTTTCCCAAAAGTGCACGCAACTCTTTCGAAATCATGGAACTAACTAAAACACAAAATATGATGATAATTTATTTTGATTCCATGTGTTTTTAACATGCACCCAAGTCCCATGTGCACAAGAAAGAATATTTTTGTGCAAGAATTAAATCTTGCAAGAAAACCTGATCCACACATAAGCCTTTTTCATGCTAGATACAACATCAAACCACACCTTGTATTCTTATATGTTGTATAAAATGAAATAAGATACATGAAATATGTCTTATATGACCAGAATATTTCATTACATCACTGAATTAGAAGGTCCTCCCTCACGTAAGTCTCACACCATCCATTACTAGGTGTCTTACAACTATTAGTCCTCACTAAATGACTTTAAACTGTAGCATACCCTATAATTCAGGAGTATTATGCCTTATTAATCAAGAATAATGTTCCTCATTCCAGGATCATGAAAATATATTCCATATTCCTTATTATAGGACTTTAAATTGTAGAATACTCTATCATTCAAGAGTTGGATGTCATATGCATCAAGCATAAGATGCCTCAAGAAATTATCATAAGACAAATTCCAAACAGTAACCATGGGCCTAGTCATCTGCTGTAATACCCTATCATATACCTCGACCCATCAATGAGTTGAGATTCCCTCATGACCTGACATGAGGAACAAAGAATAGACGGCTCAACTATATAAGCCTCGCACACTACGTCCTTCCACATGATGTTAAACTGTAATCTTACCTTAGGAAATGCACATGGGATTCCCTTATGACCTGACATGAAGAAGATATGATATGAATCTTCCACATTTAATCCCCAGAAACAACATTGTTGTTCATGGAATCACATGTGCGTATTCTATGTGTAAACCCCATTCACATCATTTCTTCTCCATAAAAGCACCCAGTCACCTTTCATGCAAAAGCCCAACATTAACTCTCATTGCCCCACCTTTTTAGATATGAGCATTAGGTCTACTACTTCCTCTTGTTTATCACACCAATCATGAATCATGTGGGATTACAGGTTAGTAGTGAACATGAAACCCAACCTCCAACTATATGGTCATATGTCCCGAAGTAAGACCCAGTCTCCACCTTCTAATGGGAAGCTCTTATACGTAATCCCCAACCATAATCCACTTTCCAATGGGTCGGTTCTTCGCATAAGCCCCAACTATGTCACCCCAAATGGGTAACTCCTATGCATAATCCCCAACCACATAATCCATCAATGGGAATACCTCCTAGAGTAATCCCCATTCACCATCTTTCAATGTCTCTCCTTTGGTGTAATCCCAATGCCCCTTTCTGAACTAAGTTGGATTTGATTCCCAATTAACTTAGATACGTAGGAAGCCTATATAAGTTACAAACCCAAAAATACATCCAATATTACCACTCTATCCAATCTCTCCATAATCCATTCTGATTTTACTTGGGATTTCAAACCCCAATGGGATCATTCCACTCATATGGGACGCTCTTACGTGTATTCCACATCCACATTATCACAGCTCGTAGTAGCACATGGGAATATTCCTTGTATAAGCCTCACAAAATCCAACCAAGAGAAATCCTCTTGTGAAGGGTAGTTTTCATGCGTAATCCCCACATCATCTGTCGAACTATGTGGGTTTTTATCACCCTATTCTAAAAATGGTACATAGGATGCCTCTTTGAGGTTCAACCCCAACCAATGGTAAACCTTGGTGTCCCCCTCCTAGGGTTGCACCTACCTGATCCACCTCCAACAGTGTCTGATTAACCTTCATGGTGTGAAATATTCCCTATATGGAAAACACCTCATGGATCTGCCTCCATGGGGCATTTTGATCCATCCATCGGTAAACCTTCCAGGCTCTCTCTACTAGGGATGTACTTCCCAAATCTGCCTTCGTGGGGCATCCTGATTAGTTTCATCCTTTATCTACAATATGTTAAAATCATGACCCATCTCTAAATTCTACCTCATGCTAAACATGGTGTGAATAAGGTGAAATATTTGGAAGATATACACCTACTTCATCAGCTACCTCATTCCAAGCATGGGATGGCTGAGGTAAAATCCTTGAAAGATACACATCCTCAGCATTAGATACCATGGGATCGAGATGAGATGCCTTGGGTTCTGTGCCTAATATTCCTCACATGAGATACCCTCCCAAGAGGAAGAATATAGGTTACCAACACACACAGCATCTAGAGATTCCCATAAACGCCAAACATTATCATCTAATCTGACAAAAGGTTGTTACCCTATCAGACAGAAGTAGTGTAATTAAATGGAATCCATAAAGAGATGGCACCGAGAATGAGTTTCACAAACATGAATCAAATCTATGAGGAAGACTCTAACTAGGAAACAAGATCCAAGGATGAATCCATGGAAGTAGGATCCAATATTCCATCATCCCTTTTTGATCAAAGAGCCAATATCACCATCCATGGTGGTGGAGGTCGCCCGCCTTTAAAAATTGGGATGGGGGTAACAAGTATGCATCTCCATGATGTTGTGCACCTCATCTGTGAAATCAGTGAAAACATGATCATAAGATTCTCATATATATATTATCATTGAAAGAGATGAATATACACCAATTTAGATGGTTAGAGTTGATTAAGGACTATGACTGATCAATACACTACCATACTAGGAATGCAAATAAAGTGGAAAACACTATAATTAAAAAGGGTCTGATAATTTTATCATTGATGGAATTGAGAAGGATCTTATCTTCTTAGACTTGAAAAAGATTATACGGGAATCATAAAAGAAGGAACGTAATAAATCCTTTCAATAAATTATTCTGCAACCATCCCTTCTGTAAAATATAAAGGATGATTAAGTACATGATGTGGAAATTTGGAAGATGAAAGATATAAGAAAAGGGAAATATTCAGAGATCAAAATTAATGAAGAAGGTGTTGCAAGATTTCACTACTACAAAATAAACCTTTAATAGCACTAAGTTTGGCCATTTTCAGTGCGCAAAAATCACTGACAACTAGATAATGATTGAAATACCTATTCTTTTACCAACATTTCTAAAACCAATAATAAAGGGGCATACTGTAGTGTGCTCTTAAATTTATAGCACACTATAGTAGCAGAAATAGAAGCAAAAAAGGTTGAAAATATAGAATTTAAATCAAATAAAATTTACAACATAATTAAAAGAAAAAAACACAATTATAAACATTTCAAACATTGGTTTGTACAATTACATTAGTAAGTAAAAAATTATCATAGAAATTTAAAAACAATAATTGTTCTTTATATTTGGCCCCCAACCCTCAGTCATTCTATTGCCAAATAAACTGCCTCAGCTCAAGAAAAGGAATTCACCTGTATAAAAAACAATTTTTATATTAGTAATACTATAAATAAATAAATTAGACACAAAGTGTCAAATTTTAACCAAACTTTGAGTCATTCCAGTAAAAGTGTGTATCAGATTGAGTTTTAGTTGATTCTTGCACGTCACACCATTTCTTATTCATCTTCAAGCATTGTCTCTATAAAAATTAAATAAATAATGATAAGATAAAAATGATAAGGAAATTAATTAAGTAATTGATGATAAAATGATAATAAAGAAATATGAGCTTGTTTTCTTAGTTTTGGCGATGTGATGGGTGTTTTAAACAAAAACAGAACATGTATATTGAAAACACACACATAGAGTCATACCGACCACATCGTCTGTCGGATTGATGTGAGGTAAATTTACATATGTCACAAATGAATTATGGATCATTTTATATGTATCAAAACAATATGAATGTATTTTACTAGTTTTGAATATTTCACTTATATTTTTTATTAAAATGTCATTTTAATTTGGAAACATGCACTTTGAGTCATATTGGTCAAATCGTGTGTCATTTTGATGTGATAATGATTCCTAAACCTCACAAATGACTTATGAATAATTTTAATAAATTATCATGAAAATGTGAGTGTTTTTCTCATATTTTAGTGAGTGAAACGCTTTTTGAGCTAAAATGTCAATTTTAAAATGATAACTGACACTTTGAGTCATATCAGGCACATTATGTATCAGATTGAGATTTAAATGATTATTAAACATAAAAAATGACTTATTGATCATTTTACTAAAGTGTAAAAACAATCCTAATGTTTTTTCTTAGTTTTAAGTATGTTACTTTTCTTTATTACTAAAATTAATGTAAATTTTAAATAAAAAGAAACAGTTGGAGTTATATTGGTCACATCATGCATCAGATTGAGGTGTGGATGATTCCTACATCTCAAAAATGAGTTATTTATCATGTTCCTAAAGTATCAAAAAAACTTGAATGTGTTTTATCTATTTTGATTATGTCACTTTTCTTTTTTACTAAAATGTTATTTTAAAATTGAAACACATAATTTGGGTCATACCTGTCACATCGTGTGTCAATTTGATGCGAGACTAATTCCTACATGTCAATAAATTAATTGTGAATCATTTTAAAAAATTATCAAGACAATACAAGAATTTTTACTCAATTCTCAATGAGTAGCACGCTTTTTGAACTAAAATGTCAATTTTAAACTCATAATGGACACTTTGAGTCATACTGGGAATACCATGCATCATATTGTAATTAATTTGAATCCTACATGTCAAAAATGACTTATGAATCATTTTTCTAAAGTATCTAAATAATAAAAATTCATTTTTTTAGTTTTGAGTATGTCAATTGTCTTTTTTACTAAAATTCATATCAATTTTAAATAAAAAAACACACTTTGAGTCTTATCGGTCACATTGTGCATCGAATTGAGGTGTGGATGATTCCTAATAATCAAAAATGACTTATGGATTGTGTTTATAAAGTATAAAAACAATCATAATGTGTTTCTTTCATTTTGATTATGTCACTTATCTTTTTTACTAAAATTAATGTCAATTTTAAATAAAAAGACACACTTGGAGTCATACATCACATTGTGCATCATATTGATGTTTGATTGATTCATACACATAAAAAATGACTTATTTATTATTTTTGTAAATTAATAAAATAATCTAAATGTGTTTTCTAGATTTTGAGTATGTCACTTTTCTTTTTTACTAAAATATCATTTTAAACTAGAAACATACACTTTGAGTTATATCAGTTATATGATGTGTCAATTCTATGTGAGACTGATTCCTACACATAAAAAATTAATTATAGATCTTTTTACAAAATTATGGAGACAACATGAGCATGTATTCTTGTTTTTTAGAGAGTGACATATTTTTTGAACTAAAATGTTAATTTTAAACTGATAACGGATACTTGGAGTCATATCGGGCACAACGTAAATTAGATTGATATGTCTATGATTCCTACACATCAAAATGACTGATGGATAATTGTATTAAAGTGTAAAAATAATCTAAAATCGTTTTCTTGGTTTTTGAGTATATCACTTCTCTTTTTTACTAAAATTAATGTCAATTTTAAAAAAAATACACACTTGGAGTAATAGTGGTCACGCCATGAATCATATTGAGGTGTGGGTGATTTCTACACATCATAAATAATTTATGGATATTTTTTCTAATGTATCAAAACAATATGAATGTGTTTTATAAATTTTGAGTATTTCAGTTGTCTTTTTTACAAAAATTAATGTCTATTTAAAATAAAAAAGAAAAACTTGGAGTCATACTGGTAATATCGTGTGTCAGATTGAGGTGTGATTAATTCCTAAACATAAAAAATGACTTATGGGTCAATTACCTAAATTATAAAAACAATATGAATGTTTTTTATTTGTTTTAAGTATGTCACTTTTCTTTTTTACTAAAATTGATCTTAATTTTAAATAAAAAGACACACTTGGAGTCATATCAGTCACACTATGATTCGGATTTATGTGTGGTTGATTTCAATATGTCAAAAATAACTTATGGGTAATTTTACTAAATTATAAAAAAAACCAAATGTGTTTTCTTGGTTTTGAGTATGTCACTTGTCTTTTTTACTAAAATATAATTTTAAACTAGAAACACGTAACTTAAGTCATACCGGTCACAGCATGTGTCTGTTTGATGTGAGACCAATTCCTACATGTCATAAATGAATTATGAATCATTTTCCTAAATTATCAAGCCAAAATAAGTGTGTTTTATCTATTTTCAATGAGTGAAATTATTTTTGAACTAAAATTTCAATTTTAAACTGATAATGAACACTTTGAGTTATACGGGGAACACTGTGCATAATATGGAGGTGAGGATAATTCCTACACATCATAAATGACTTATGGATCATTTTCCTAAATTATAAAATAATATGAATTTGTTTTCATGGTTTTGAGTATGTCACTTGTCTTTTTTACTAAAATTAATTTCAATTTTAAATAATAAGACACACTTGGAGTCATTCTAGGAACATTATGTATCAGATTGAGGTGCGGTTGAATCCTATATATCAAAAATGACTTATGGATCATTTTTCTAATGTATGAAAACAATTCGAATTTTTTTCTCAGTTTTGAATATGTCACTTGTGTTTTTTACAAAAATTATTGTACATTTAAAATAAAATGACACACTTCGAGTCATACTAGTCGCATCATGTGTCTGATTGAGTTTTGGATAACTCATATATATCAAAAATGACTTATAGATCACTTTTCTAAATTATAAAAACAATATGAATGTGTTTGATCAGTTTTGAGTGTGTGATGTGTGTTTTGATCAAAAATGGAAATTATAAACTAAAAACATATAGTTAGATTCATACTGAGCACACTATGTATTGAATTAAGGTGTGGATAATTGAGTATGGTATGTGTTTCTTGCTTTCAACTATCTTTACCAAGATTATAAAAGAAAAAAATGTTCTATTTGGATGGTAGAGGAAGCTCCATGCTAATTGAAATGCCTCATCCAAAATAACATGTTATCTCTTTTTTGGATTGCTACAGATAATTGAAAGAAAAATGTAACTTCCCAAAAGATCTGTGAAAAAAAATATTTATAAGATAAAAGTGATAATGAAATTAACTTAAAAGTCATTAGATTAAATGGAGACTAAATGAACTAAATAGGTATTTTGAATTCATATTTTCATGATGTTTGTATACATTCTTAACTCACTTCCTTATTTCCATTATCTTAGTTACATTCTTGAAGTACAATCTCTCATGAGAATGAGAAACTTCAAACAAACCACCCCAACTCATGAAAAATAATCCACTTGAATAAGAAAACAATTATTTTGTTAGAAATACTATAAATAAATAAATTGAACATGAATATGAAACAAATCATTAAAAAATGTCAATTTTAAACTGAAACCACACAATTTGATTTATATCAGGCACATTGTGTATCATATTGAGGTATAGTTGATTCCTACATGTCAAAAATGACTGAGGGATCATTTTCCTAAAGTATCAAAATAATACGAATGAATTTTCTCAATTTTTAATATATCACTTATATTTTTTACTAAAATTAATGTCAATTTTAAACATAAACCATCCAATTTGAGTAATATTGGTCACACCATGCGTTAGATTTATGTTCGGTCAATTCCTAAATGTGAAAAATGAATTTTGGATCGTTTTTCTAATGTTTGAAAATAATATGATCTTTTTTCTTTATTTTTTATATTTTGAAAAAAAAATTAAAATAAAATTCCCCATTTCTATTGAAAAAATGTACATTGGGTAATATCGACCGAATCATGTCTTGTATTGATGTGTACTCAATTATTACACATGAAAAATGATGTATGGATCATAGTCCTAAATTTTGAAAAACTCTAAGATCATTTTCCTGGTTTTCACTATATGATGTATGTTTTAAACTAAAATGATACTTTGGTATTATAAACACATAATTTGAATCATACTGAACACATATTGTGTCGGATTAACATGAATTCAATTACTACACATCAAAAATGACTTATGGATCATTTCCCTAAAGTTTAAAAATAATTCAATCTCATTTACTTGGTTTTGAGCATGTGAAGTGTGTTTTGAACTAATTTTTAAATTTATCAAAATAAGTATCGAATAAAAATGATAAGGAAATTAACTAACAAAGTAGATAAAATGATGATAAAATTAATTAAGTCAAAGGAATTCACTTATTCATATTGTCTGTATACATTCTGACACCACGTATTATTCTCATTCATTTTTAAAAAAATTAATTTCCTCTATTATAATTCTCCTTCAGAAACATATCAAAATTAATATAAAATAATTCTAATACTAATACTTCACACCAAAAAATTATTTCTATGGTCATATCCCATACTATATTACAAACATAGTAGGTAATCACCTAAATTTGATGTCGGCAAGCATTATAACACCATTTACACTTCCCACTCATCTCTATAAAATTTTACTTATTCTTCTGAGTAATAAGGTTTTCAAAAATATTGGTAGTACTGATAAAATATAGACAAACAAATTATTAAGAAATATTTTTAATGAAATTTTAATTACCTTCAGAAAATTCCTGTTCAGGGATGCTAGTCTGTTCACAGTTTATGGTCTCTCTTATACATTTTCTAACATAATATTCATAATTGTTGTTATTATCTTGATTCGGACACTGCAAGAATATTGAATAAAATAATTAAATTGTTGTGAAATGTGTTTTTATAGAAAAATATTTCTATATATACCTTAATATGTTTCTATTTTAATTAGTCTATAGGGTTTTTATATTCAGTCACTCGCTTCATGCCATGATTTAGCTTATATTTAGTGACTACTCTGTCATAAAAAAATATTGATAAAACATAGATTGAAACATATAATTTGAATTTTATCTATAAAATTTTGATTTTAGTGTATTAAAAATTCAAAATACACATCATGTATGTTTTTTTTGATATCCATGCATTGGATCCACAAAATAAATATTTGGGGTATTCTAATTGAGTGAGATCATCCTCTAGTACTTCCTAAAAACAATAAAAATTAAGTAATGAAAATATATATATATATATATATATATATATGTGTGTGTGTGTGTGATTATATTGTAGAGTTTTACCCTTGCATTTTAAGAATCAAAAAGAGTTTTTTGCATGTTATTTTTTTCTAAAACGCGTCATTTAGATCATTTTTTATTCACAATGTCTTCCTCATCCAAATAAGTTTCTTGCTTAGAAATGATACTAGGATTAATGAATCCAAATATTTATTTGCATGGATTTCCCTTTATATAGTAGTATTATAAACACCTATAGAAAATATGAATATTTATTAACTTTAATGAATATATTATATCATTTTTTGGACATATGTATTATGAAAATTTGTCTTATATATGTATTCGCAACTAAGACTATCATCCATTCAAACCTGAGAATCTCATTTATAGTCTCGATACCAACTACATCTGTAATAAAGTTCCAAATTTTTATTCTTCATATGTAATGTAATACATATATCTATCTTTAAATGTGGTATCTGTATGAATGTTTAATGATAATAAATGATGTAGTGGAATTGGGGTGGAGAAGGTACTCTTGGAAGGTCCATTTTATTTCTTGGTTGATTCACTATATTGTCTTCATCCAACCTTCTATTTCCCCATAAATTTATATGTATGAAATACCATAACTCACTTCAAACTTTTTTGCATTAACTATAATGAGTTTTTCATATGAAAAAAGTTTCTAAATATATACCTCATGTATCTTCATAAGATTATACTTCTATGCTATGAAAGTCTCAATGGCATTATTGACCATTGTAATATCTGGATCATCAATTGGAATAGGAAAATAAGTGGTCATATATTAAGCTACCTCAATCCCCACTCTCATGTGATCTTTTGGTTGTTCTTTATGGTACAGCTTGTCTCCTGATATATTATACACCATACCCCTCGCAACAAAGTGGTGTGTAGGTGTTGATAGATAGAAATCACGTACAAATTTACCCTATATAATTTTAGTAATATAAAGTTATCAAAAGTTTATTGATTCACATTTAGGATAAAGAGTAATGAAAAAATTGATTTCCTCGTGTAAGGTATGAGTTTGGGGGAATGACTAGCCTCAAATCTATTGGGTTAATTTAGTTGTTCATGTGTGGATCTTTGTTCCACCACCAGTTTTCTTCAATACATTATCATATATTGGTATTCCAAACTAGATCGGACAATAATATCTTGAAAAAATTCTATTTTTTATTGAAATCCATTCATCATATTATATGTATCTTCTTTTGGTTTTTCTTTCCTGAAAAATGTTCGAGGAGACACTCCAAAACCTAAATCTCTAACACAGATTTATTTTTTCAGCCACTTCAAATATACTAAAAGTATTTTTTCTTATAATGAAGTCGCTAATGATTATTATGTCTAAAATATATAAAAAACATGAACATAAATAGATATTTTTATGTAATAATGTTATAATGAATAATGGATTACTATTTTTTCATACTTACACATGTTTCACATACTGATTTTGTGTTTTCATCAACTATTTTACCATCCATATTTATGCCAGCCTCCTTCCATGGTACACGACATGGGATAAAATTAGATTCATATTTTTATTCATCAATATGCACATAAAAATGATAATATTTCATTTCATATCACATAAAACATTTATTGTTCATTTAAAATAAATACTAATTTCTTAAATAGTGAAGTGTACCCCATCATTGCTTTGTGTTAGGGGTACATTGGTTTTGATGCACATTCTTTATTTTCATTACTCTTTTTTGTTTCATAAATTAACAATTTTGAATCAAATTGGATAAAATAATTAATTTCAAATAATATATTGTCAACTACAATGCACATAAATCATTTCTCATCATGAAAAATGATAAAATAATTCCATATTTACTACTTTAAAATGTGTGCATAACTAATTGGTGGGTGGGGATTTACTTTCCCCAAAACATCCCTAATATATAAATTAGTACAAAGATTCTGAAATCCAATATAAGATTTTACGGTGGCCATTAAGACATATTTCTTATGAAAATATTCTAAAATAAATGAACTCTATAAGGAATAATGAAAATCAAATCAACATTTCATTATATAATTTTTCTCTAAAATGGAGAAAGTATATTCTAACATTAACTATATATATTCCCAAAGGGTTTCCTTCATTATAGGTTAGATGTGGCACCATGAATCTATATCAATCAGCACATTCATCCTCATTGTAACCCTAACATAACTAATGCACATTAACTCATTAGGGTGAACAAGTTAGCTACATTGATTCGAGCAAACATCAAATTTTATACCCTTACTTCTTTCCTTGATAATTTCATTCAACATTATGATTCTACATTGTTATTTTTTCTCATCAACATGTTATTGATCCCCTAATAATTATATAGTTTCAACATCAACAACCTGTTCTTCCCCAAGATTGGTAATATCATCATGTGAAGAACACATTCTCTGCATGAGTAGTCAACCATTTAATTTAGATTATATTAATAAAGTATAGAACATATGATATTATGAGGAAAATCATAGTATATTAAAAAACACTTTAACCTTATTATTTAACTTGATTTATTTTTTTAAAAGGTTCGAGGGATTTAGATCCTCTATCGAGAATCTGAATCCCCTATTTATGGTCCCCTATAATGTACAAGACATTGTATACATTAGGACCTCCATGAACTTATTGTGATCTCCCAATGAAAGGTTCATCCTTGATTGAATTTTCATCAGACCCTACAGTTTTTTTAGTCTCCAACGGTACAATCAACCAATTCTTATTTGACGGATCTGAGACATAAAATACTTAAACTACTTGTGATTCCATTATGAACGGCTCATCCATTTCCCCTTCTACACTAAAATTCACATCCATGAATCCCATTTCATCAACATTCATTGCACTCCAATTTTCAACCCATTTTCAATGTAAAATCATCACTTTAAATGTTATATAATCCAACTCATATATTTGTTTGATAATACCAAAATATAACATATTCACATAAAATGGATTTCTATCCTTGGAACCAAATATGAACATTTCTTATACCATAAGAAAAACTCCACTATTTTTTATCATACTGCATTAATTGTGTTGTTTTTTATTAAACTTATAACCATTGAATACAAAATTAGTGCAACAAATAACATTTTAATTTGGTCCCCAATATAGCGATTGAATTCGTTCGGTAATTTCAATTTATATTTTAAGATAAGTACTTGTAAATATTATCTTGGAACCATCCTATAAATTGTTGATTATATATATTTGATATCCATCCGTCAACCCTTTATGGATTCAAATCTCTTATAATTTCTTTGTGGGATTCAACATATAGATCAACATTATCAATATTATGTAAAATGTAATGGTGTGCTTGTTTTCCCTATATGATGGTAATTGTAACAACATCAATTCCAGAAATATCTTTTCCTATAAGGAATCGCTATGATGATACTTTGGGAGACTGATGCTATTAATATCGAATAGGTAATTATTACATAATTCAATAACTTATTCAACAGTATATCATTCTACAATACAAAAAATTGGATGACTTTGATTCTTGACATACCCTTTAAAAATATTAATATATCATTCAATGGTGTACATTTTATTAATGAATTTTACAAAAAATTTGCTTTATTTATTTATTTATAATATTACTTTCATAATAATTTTTTATAGGTATATTATTATTTTTTTTCTCAGGATAGGGTGGCGTGTTCAAAAACTGGTAATGTGATTGGCCTATTTTGAAAGGGGGTCTCAAAGACAGTGGAACCCATGGTGTTTTTGGATTCATTGGAAAATTTAGTTTTTGTAATAAAATTTAAAAACCAATTTTATTTTAGTTTATCAAAATTTTGTAATATATATTTTTTATAATTTTAATTTATTTTTTATTTTTAATAAAATTATAATTTTATTTAGAAAAGGTGGTTGAAATGTGGTGTAAATATAGAAGCACATTAAAAAACCCAAGGATTTTATCAATACTATTATTAGAACTGGTAAAATTATCTTTTATCGATGATAAATATAGAACTCATAATAGGACCTTTTATTTGTGCTAGAAATAGAACTGATAAATACTCCCATTATCAATGCTATAAAAAACCGATGAATGGTGTTATTTATCAGTACTTTTTTTAGTGTTGATGATGACTAATTTTCTCAATACTATTTCTAACATTAATAAAGTATTCAATATTTCAAAATCATTTATAATATTAGATATTTTTTCACACTGAAAATGGCCTTCTGTGTGATGATAAAACCCTTATCTATAGTAGTGCTTTTAAAAGAAGTTGAAATTATATTGAATGTTCAAAAATTAGGGTATCCCAACTAAAAACTCTATTTTAGAGGCCCTAAAGGGGATTTTTTACCAACAAAAAATAGATAACCCCCCCCCCCCCCCGAGGTTCATGTAGCATAGATCTCTTCACAAGCATTGATTTAACATCTTTCGGAGCCCAAACTGACACCTAGATCAACGGTTACAGTTGTTTTATGTTCAATCCTTTTTTCAACTTTTCATAAGGTATTAATTTTTTCGATAATTATATTGTTGTTAAATTTATATTACTTAATACTCTTAAAAATACATATTTCACTTTTAAAATCATTATAAATGTGATTTTTCAGCACTAAGAAAACCCTGACAAGCTAAACGTTGTTAAAATCACCAACCTTTATCAGTGCTAAAAAGGATAATTGATAAAGGGTTTCTTTATCGCTGCTATAATTAAATCACTGGTAAAATTTCACTTTATCATCATTTTTTTAATACTGATAAATGTCACTTTTATCAGTACTTTTGTTTTAGCACTGATAAAGACATTGTTTATCAGTAATGTTAATATTTGAAAAGAAAATATTTTATTTCAACTAATTGCCCCCCCCCCCACTCCCTATTTGTTAATGTTCACAATTACCCTTTATCAACACTTTTACACTACTAAACTAATTGTTCACATGTGCACACCTGGACTCAATATTTGGACCTCCCTTATGAGATTTGGTCTTTTTACAACTACCTCGAGCTTGTTTCATTATATATTTTACTGTATTTCTATTTACTTATATATATATATATATTTACATACATTATATATATATAATTATTTGAAAATAAATTTATTAATATATATTTTTGTGTTTTCATGTGTGATGTATATATATATATATTAAATATATTATATATTAATATTCATTTACATATATTAGAATATAAATGTAAATATATATGTGTGTTTGTGTGTGTGTTTATTAATACACACACATAGGTATATATAAATATTATATATACATTTTTATAAGTATGTATATATATATACATATATATATTCATATATTTTTATAATGTAAAAAATGGTCAGATATTATTGTAAATAAAATGAATAAAAATTATTTCAATATGATATATATTTATTTATTTAGGAATATATTTTAAAAATATGTCTATACATTTAATATTTAGATATAAATTTTATACATTACATGTATATTTTTATTTATATATATTTACATACAAATTTATATATATTTAAATATAATTTTATATTTAGATTCAAATTTTTTATAATATAATAATAAATAATTATTGTAAATACATTTATATACTACATTTAATGATAATTATATACTTATAAAAATACATTTACATAGGATGTATTTAAACAATATTCACACAAACACACACATATTTACACACATGCATATACACATTTATATTTCATATGTACATGTACAAATATTTACATATATGTATTTATTTACATATATTAGAATATACATATGAATATATTTTTTTTGTTTACACACATATATTTACATATAAACATTACTTGTATGTGTGTGTGTATGTGTGTGTGTATTAATTCATTTTTATAAGGTTAATAAAATAGCTTTTTTTATTTTAAATAAAATGAATGATAAATATTTATTTCAATATAGTTTATATATTTAAAAATATCTTTTTAAGAAAATAGTTTTAGATATTTATTTTAACTATTGATTTATTATATGAAAATATAAGAAAATATGCATTTATTTAATTATAAATAAAACTATAATATGAAAAAAAAATGATAAAATTTTGAAACCATAATATTCATGTAAGTGTAATTACTAGGAATAAATTAACTCTCCTCTAAAAAGGGATAGTAAGACCTACTTAAATAAAGTTGAAATACTATAAAATGTTTAAAACTTAGGGTGTCCCAACTAAAAATACATTTTTGGAGATCATTTGAACATTTTTTACCTTGAAAAAACAATTACCGGAGTCCTCCCTAGTGGACATAGAGTAGTTCTCTTCACAAGATTTGACTTGATTTGTGGTATAGCTCAAATGGACATTTGTATCAAAAGTTATGACTATCTGAATTTTAAGTCATGTTTTCAACTTATCTTAGATCGTTCATTAATTTATTAAATTTTTATGTCATCTAATTGTTGTTAAATGAATATTAATCAACAATAATTAATAAATTATTAATTTATATTAATTTATAATTATTTTCTAATTAATTTTCACTAAGTGACTTATATATTAAGTGTAAATTCATATTTAGACTTATAAAAACCATATTTAATAAAATATATTATATTTATATCAATATAAATTTGTTTGTTTATTAATATTTTTTTTAATGATATATTTGTTTTATGAAATATACCATTTATCATAACTGTAACACCCCGACCCTAGTTACGCAGAGTCAGTGCATTATTACATAACATTGGCATGATCACAAATGATCAAGTCTTGAAAGGCAGATTAGTTTAGTAGCCTTGGAAGTACTAGATACATTCATAAGTTTTACATTACATAATAAAATGGAAAACTACAATAACATTGTTTCCATAGACAACACTGAGATCCCATAGACTATCCCTGCAGATCGGTCATAATATACTTCTTCACATCTTGGTAAAAATAAAACATAAAAAGGGGTGAGCTCAGATGCTCAGTAAGGAAAAAAATATAGCGGAAACATTCATAAATAAGCATAAAAATTTAAGGAAATGTATAGAACTAAAACAAAATACTTTTCAACATAAACTTCATCATAATATGTAAAATATAAATCAAAATAATTCCATTTAATTAGTCATGTGGATATTCTACTAGTTAAATAATCAAATGCAATATTAATAACCACTTTCATAATAATGGAATGCATAATGTCAGACTTTCATAACCACCTAGTCAAGGATTTGTGCCAAGACTACAAATAATATTTTGTCTCGGCCTTAATCTAAGACACTAGTTTGTCTCATGAGACCTATCAATGCATCGAGGAGCTATATCGGTCTCCACCGGTCACTTACTAAGGCCAATATATTCCTCATATGAAAAGGTTTAAACATAACATAAACATTCATATTAAAACTGGCATATGAAATGTCAACACTTTATCCACAAACCATGAATGGTATGAAATAACACATCCATATTCAAACATATCACAAAACCTTCAATACAATATGGAAGTTTTGTATCATAATAAATCAACTTCAAACAAACTTAAAATCCATCAAAGGATGTTAACATAGATGAAATCAAAACCTTTTTAGAGAAGTATATCTTTCTATTTTGAAATCATTTAAAAGTCACGTAATTATAGAAGAAAACATTTATATTTGAAAATATTCTTATAAGCTTGTAAGGGAAGCTTCGATGATGTTATAATGGCGGAAAATAGTTTCACCCGCCGTATAAGTTAAAAAAACATTCTTACCTTAATTTTGTCGAAAAGGTCATAAAGTACCTTGTTTGGAAAATGACGGAAAGATTCCTGTAAAAACATATAAGGTCAAATAAGGGTATAAATGACTTTAACCCATAGTCTAGTAAATAATAAAAATGTTTTGGAATACATTTTTAAGAAACATGGATGTGGATGATAAAGAGGTCCTGGTAGATACTTACGTAAAAACAACCTCGGATAATAAAGAGATTGTGAAATTAACCCTTACCTTGTACTTTTCCTTGTTCGAGGGTAGGTTAACCTAATTTATAATGGTGAAATAGTTGTTATTAAATTATACAAGAATCATATATATTAATATGATATCATATATGATCTTTTAATAATGCTTTGTTAATAATATCTTAGTATTATCGTCGTTTCGGGTGTTAATTGATTCATTTTCCTTTATATGCTTTTTTTACGTAAGTAATGTTTGATATGGATAGGATGTATCTTATTAATATTCAGAAATATATTAAGTCTTTAAACATTATTTTTAATCTTCTAATGAAAATTATTCTTGAATGGATTCGATAGGGAATGAATCTCATCGCGTTCGTGGAGATGGTAATCCGTACGTACGCACGAGCAACAATATCATTATTTTGGTATTAAAATAATATATAATTGGATGTTATATCATATATACAGAATCATTATCATGTTTTATTTATTATTTATATCAATTATACATCATTATTATACCCATCCAAATAATAATGTATTGAATAACAATTACACCACGATGTGGAGATGGTAAGCCGTACGTACGCACGTATGGTGACATGTCATTAAAAGGATGGATAGAATAATAAATATGGTTGTATCATATTTATAATAACATCATAGTATATAGAAGATACTGGATTTGTTATTTTATAATGGAAACAACAAAGAAATAGGAAGTGGAATAAGAAAGGAACTTGAAAGAGGTGATGAAATATTTACCTCTTCTTCAGGTTCTTCCTTTTGATTTGAACAAAAGGGATACTTAGTTTGGATTTATGACTAAAGGAAGGCATCTGGGATGAAGTTAGGACAGTTTATAGGGTATTTGGGCAGGTTTTGGCCGATCCAAATGGCTTTGAAGGTGTTAATTAGAGAGAAGGGTGATTTCCCTTTTATAAGAGGGGTGAGGGGCACCTTAGGAAAAGAGAGAAATATTATTTTATAATAAAATAATTTTCGGTTTCCAATGGATCCAAAGTAAATTATTTAAATTATAATGTGGTTATGGGTCTAAAACCACTAAAAAAATATGTTTTAGATAGGTTTGGGTCACTATATTAACTTTATCTTTTAGATTTAACTCTTAGTTAAATAGTTTGACATTTACCATGTCTCTTTGTATTTTTATATTATATGGATAATAAACTTACTATAAACTTCCAATAGAACCCCAAGTGGTTCATTAATGATACAAATATCATTATATAATTCTTATGTCCAAACATTAGATTTTTAGGAATAGAATATCAATTAATAATATAATATTTGTTTTAAAAACTCTTTTATGTCAATTTTGACACTATTTGGTATTTTGTTTTTTCTAAATTCATAACAGAATTATTACTTCGAAAAAAATTCATCTAACCAACCCTAACATGTCATATTAACCTATAAAATTATTGGAATTCATAAAAAGTTTCAATTTACATTTATTTGGATATTTATAATATCAATTATTTTAATATTTCATTAATTAGGTAATTACTGCATCATCATTGTGTCATAAATAAATTAAATTATTTAATGTCTAAAAAATATAAATAAAATACCATTATGTATGAAATATTTTTATCTTTCTAATTAATATTTATAGTCGAATTTATCTTATGCGTAACCCCATATTAAAAATGGTTTCGTTATAAAACTTTGAATTTTACACTTTTAACTCTTCTTTGAATTAAATAATAATAAATGTCCTAATCTAATCCAAGTAAACCTAAAGGGACATAGTATATTCCTAAGGTTGTTTTTTGGTCGAATTACACTTATCCAATAGAATTAGGACATGTTTTGGGGTAATAATAATATCATTTTTACCCTTAATTGCCCTATTTACTTTTAATTGTGGTAAATAAAAGTAAAAAGTTATTATTCACCAAAAATTATTTTCATCTTATTGAACCACATTTTACTCACTGATATCAACCTTGTCTCTCAGATTTTTGAAATTCAACTCACAGAAGCGGTAAAATTAAGTTTTATGTAAATTTTCAAATGCTCCTAGTAGGTGGGTAAAAGACTGTAAAAAGTTCAATAAAATTTTTATATACCTAAAATTATTATAAACCGACTCCAATGAATTACATTGAAATTATATAGGTATTATGTGTCTATTTTGAACTAAAATAAATTTAAATAAAATAAATAATTATTTAAATACAAATTCAGTTTTAAACTATAACTCAGTGTTTTTCAATATTCATTAAAAATTGAAAGTTTTCAGAAAAATACCAAAAATTCACCCTGAGCTAATTTTGATATTATAAATCCAAAAATGAAGTCCATTTTGAAAGATAAAATGTATAAAACTTCAAAAAGTGGGTATTACTATTCATAACGGCTAGTTTGATTGGTTGGGGCGTGTTAGAACTTGAAGTTGTGTACAACACACGCTACTGTATTATTCAAAGAGAAGCGTACTATGGAATCTTGGGGTGTTGCATTCTCCCCTCTTTCAAATAATTTCATCCTCAAAATTTCTATAATATTTCTGCATAAAAAGACTCGGGTGGTTCTTCATCGTAAGTTCCCCGGGTTCCCACATTGCCTCTTCGATCTTATGGTTTCTCCATTGAACTTTTACGAGACAAGTTGTCCGGTTTCTCAGCACTTGTTCTCTTGTATCAAGAATCTTGACAGGCTCTTCGCAATAAGACAGATCAGGTTCCAGCTCTAATTCCTCATAGGTGAGTACACGCGTTGGGTCAGGCATGTATTTTCTCAATAGTGATATGTGGAACACATTATGAACTTTGGAGAAACTTGGAGGCATTACCAACCGGTAAGCTACATCCCCAATTCTTTCTAGAATTTCGAAAGGCCCGATGTATCTGGGACTCAATTTACCCTTCTTACCGAAATATATAACACCCTTCCATTGAGATTCCTTCAAAAAAACATGATCTCATACCTAAAATTCCAAATCCTTACTTCGGTTATCGGTATAGCTCTTCTGCCTACTTTGAGCTGCTTTGATGTGGGTTTAGATTACCTTCACCTTTTCTATCATTTCCTCCACATGATCTGGGCCTACGAGTTTTCTTTCACCAACATCATCCCAACAGGTTGGTGTGCGACATCTCTTTCTGTATAATGCTATATATGGTGCCATCTAAATACTTTAATGGAAGCTATTGTTATAGGAAAGTTCTACCAAAGGTAAATATTGATCCCACATACCTTGAAAGTCAAGTGATCATGATATCAACATGTCTTCTAACGTTTGAATAGTCAGTTCTGATTGTCCATCAGTTTGGGGGTGGTAGGCAGTTCTCAAACGAAGTTCAGTATCCAGGGCTTTCTGAACACTTTTCCAGAATCTTGATGTAAAATGGGGATCACGATCAGAAAAAATCAATACTAGTACTCCATGAAGTCTTACAACTTCATTAATATATAGTTTTTCTAAACGTTTAAGTGGTAAATCTTCCCTTATAGCAAGAAAATGTGCTGACTTGGTAAGACAGTCAACAATGACCCATATTGCATCATTCCTTCTAGGATTCTTTGGTAGTCCCATGACAAAGTCCATCGTAATATTATCTAATTTCTACTCAGGTATGGGAAGAGGTTTCATAAATCCTCCAGGCTATTGCCTTCTAGATTTCACTTGTTGACAAACCATACATCTTGACACAAAATCAGCAATCTCCCTCTTCATGTTGTCCCACCAAAAATGTTCCTTCAAATCCCTATACATCTTAGTGCTACCAGGGTGTATAGAGAAATTGGAACTATGATCATCATCCAAAAATTCCTTTTTTAGATCCGGTATATTAGGAACACAAAGTCTCTTCCCAAATTTAAAAATTCCATCTTCATACAAAAAGTCACTAAATCTCCCATCATTCACACCTTTAATCTTCTTTTGAAACTCTTCATCATCAGTCTGAGAACTCTTTATCCTTTCTAGTAAAGACGGTTTGGCAACCATTTGAATTTTTTTTTTGATGTTTCACCTTCCATGGTAATTCCTATATCCGACTTTACTAGATCCATGTATATAGGATCCTTTTCAACTCTCATCTTGTACACAACTCTATTATCCTTTCTACTCAAAGAATATGCCACCTTATTTCCCTTCCCTGGGTGGTAGTGTATCATTCAATCATAATCCTTGAGTAGTTCAAGTCATCGTATTTTCCTCATGTTGTGTTCTTTCTATGAGAAAATATACCTCAAACTCTTGTGATCGGTATATATATCACATTTTTCACCATAGAGACAATGTCTCCATATCTTCAAAGAAAATATTATAGCTACTAACTCAATATCATGAGTAGGATAGTTTTAATCATGAATTTTTAGCTATCGTGATGCATAGGCAATAACCCTATCATTCTGCTTAAGGACACAACCAAGTCCTTTCTTTGATGCATCACTATAAATAATAAATCCATCATTCCCCGATGGTAGAGTCAATATAGGATCATTGACTAATCTTCTGTTCAGTTATTCAAAAAATTCTTCACACTCTTTTTTCCAAACAAATTTAACCCCTTTTCTTGTGATCTTTGTTAATGGGTTAGCCAACCGGGAAAAATTCTAGACGAAATGTCGATAATAACCTAATAAACCAATAAAACCACATACCTCAGTTATACTTGTCGGTTCTGGCCATTCTTGGATTGCTCTTGTCTTAGAAGGATCAATGGATATTCCATCCTTAGAGACAATATGGCCAAGAAAATAAATCTCCTGAAGCCATAATTCACACTTGCTAAACTTCCCATATAATTCATGCCTTCTAAGAGTCTTTAGAATAATGATCACATGATTTTCATGATCTTTGTAGCTTTTGGAGTATACCAAAATATCATCAACAAATACCACTACAAAGTCATCAAGATATTCCTTGAAAACTCTATTCATTAGATCTATGAAGAGAGAGAGTGCATTAGTCAATCCAAAAGGCATAACTGTAAACTCGTAATGCCCGTACCTGGTTGGAAATGTTGTTTCCGGAATATCTTCCTTCTTCACACACAACTGATGATATCTAGATCTAAGTTCAATCTTTGAAAATTATAGATCTCCATGAAGTTGGTTGAATAAATCATCAATGTGAGGTAGGGGATACTTTTTCTTTATTGTTATAGCATTGATCTCCCTGTAGTCAATGCACAACCACATAGATCCATCTTTCTTCTTAACAAAAAGGACAGAGGCTCCCCATGGAGAAACACTGGTGTGAATAAATACCTTATTACTTAATTCTTTTAGTTGTTTCTTTAGTTCCACAAATTCCACAGTGGTCATTTTATAAGGGGTCATCGATATGGGCCTTGATCCAGGAATTAAATCAATGGAAAACTCAATTTCTCATTCTGGAGGATGTTCAGGTAAATCTTCTAAAAACACATCAACATATTATTTCACAATAGGTACATCCTCTATTTGAACATTCCTTTCCTCACCCACAGTTATTTCATTCTCTTCCTTCCCAATAATTGAATTTAGTTGAGCTACTGGGGGTGTATCTATATAAGAATTAGGTTTTGACAATTCTACTCTAAAGATAAGGTGTTCTTTATCATTATCATCAAAAATAGTAACCTCCTTCTTCTTATGATAAATTTTTTCATCATGGTCTGAAATACAATCTATACCAAGGATTATATCAAATTCCATCATGGGTATGACGATGAGATCAGCAGATAAAGAACATTTATATGCCCTAATGGGGATTGATTCACAAAACTTTGTTGCAATGATACTTCCCTTAGGAGTTTTGATTAAAATCTCCATTGTTAAATCAAATTGGAAATATCTAATGTTCTTAGAAAACTGGGAAGATATGAAACAATGCGATGATCCAGAATCAAATAAAGAATTGTCTAAACATGAGGAAACCATTAAATTACATGCCACTACATTTTTCAGAGCTTCAACCTCAGCAGTAGTGATAGCATAAGCATGGCCTTGATCCCTTGGCCTCTTCTAAGGTAAGTTACCCTGACTCTTAGTGCATTCATTTTCAAAATTCCCCCTTTCTCTACAATTGTAGCATTAAATATCGACAGCCTCTTTCTTCCCCATGCAATCACGAGCTTAGTGTCCTTTTTCAACACACTTGTAACAGACTCTCATTCCCTTCAGGCAAGTACCAGGGTGTTTCTTCCCACATTTACTGTAGGATGGATATTCAACTTTTCCCTCATTCCCCTTATTCCCATTTCCAGAGTGTTCAGAATATATCTTCTTCTCTTACTTTGTTTTAAATTCATAATACTTAGAAAAAATTTTTTCTATCTTGATAGCACATGAGACAATATCTTCGTTTGAAGAGAAGGATTGTGAGACTAATTCTCGATGAATAAATGGTTTTAACCCATCAAAGAAATGATCAATCTTACTTCTTGGGTTACGTATATAATTTTCCGCATGCCTTGCTAACCTTGTAAAGTTAGCTTCATACTTTACGACATTCTCATCCTCCTTTTTCTTCAGACTCGGAAATTGCCTTTCCATATCAGCTCGATGGTCATGAGGAAAATATTTTTCTAAGAAATTTTCTTTAAACTCCCTCTATTCCATATTTTATACTTAATCATCTTCCTTTGTGTTTTCAATCAATGACCACCATTGATCAGCATCTCTATTGAGGCGGTAAACTGCCATGACAACTTTTTCCCTTTTGCTGCTTCCCAAGGCGTGTAATATTTTCTCTAAAAATTATCCATTGATTAGCTACTAGTGTATTTGTACTACCATTTAATGTTTGTGGTTGTTTCCTCATGAATTTATCTAACATTTATCCTCCACACTGCGGATTAGGGTGCACCATACAGGTAAGGTTATTATTCATAACCTGAGTGAGTTGTGCCAGTATGGTGATTAGTTGATCAGCACTGGTTGCATTACCAGCTCCACTATAATTATCTTGAGTAGGAGGGAAATCCCTACATGGAGTGAGTGCATTGATATGGTTTCCATTCCTTCAAATAGGCGCCATTTCTAAACAATGGCATAAACTAGATTAGTTTATGAATCAAAATACATAATTCCAAACTTTTAAAACACTTAACATAAATTGAATAGTTAATGGATATAATCCATAATAATATAAATGTTTTATTTGAGGAATTATATACTCATAAACCCTTCATAATGGTTTGTAAAGAAAATGAGAATTATCCTAAGCATATCCCCCGGGAGTGTTGTAACCAAGAGTGCAGCAAGGCCCATTGTCATGCACCAGTTCCCATTCGAGTCTAGCTCAAAGCGGTGTTTTCGGGTTTTACCCCTAGGTACATTTGTGACAGAGCCACCTCTACCTACTCATATCCAAATAGGGATGTATTTCTTGGATAACTCACAAAATCTCTACAATAAAAAAATTCTAGAAAGTTATTCTATATTAATCCTCAAAGTCTATCTTAGGGATATGTGATCTAATCAGAGTTTATCTAAATCTAGTTTCCAAGGTTTGTAATAAACTTCCTCAGATACCAACTGTAACACCCCGACCCTAGTTTCACAGATTCGGTGCATTATTACACAATGTTGGAATGATCACAAAAGATCAAGTCTCGAAAGACCGATTAGTTTAGTAGCCTTGGAAGTACTAGATACATTCATAAGGTTTACATTACATCATAAAATGGAAAATTACAACAACATTGTTTCCATAGACAACACTGAGATCTCATAGACTATCCCTTTAGTTCAGTCATAATATAATTCTTTTTATCTTGGGAAAAATAAAACATAAAAAGGGGTGAGGTCAGATTCTCACTAAGGATAACAATATAGCGAAAACTTTCATAAATAAGCATAAATATTTTAAGGAAATGTATAGAACTAAAAAAAATCATTTTCAACATAAACTTCATCATAATATGGAAAATATAAATCAAAATAATTCCATTTAATTATTCACATGGATATTCTACTAGTCAAATAATCACATGCAATATCAATAGCCACTTTCATAATGATAGAATGCATAATGCCAGACTTTCATAACCACGTAGTCAAGGCCTTGTGCCAAGACTAAAAATAAGATTTTCTCAAAGCCTTGTGCCAAGACACTAGTTTGTCTCATGAGACCTACCGATGCATCGAGGAGCTATAGTGGGCTCCACCCGTCACTTACTAACTCCAATGCATTCCTCATAGGAAAAGGTTTAAACATAACATAAACATTCGTATTAAAAATGGAATACGAAATGTCAAAACTTTATCCATAAACCATGAATGGTATAAAATAACACATCCATAGTAAAACATATCACAAAACCTTTAATACAATATGGAATTTTTGTATCATAATAAATCAACTTCAAACAAACTTGAAATCCATCAAAGGATGTTGACATAGATGAAATAAAAACCTTTTTAAAGAAATATATCTTTCTGTTTTGAAATAATTTAAAAGCCATGTAATTATAGAAGAAAACATTTATATTTGAAAATATTCTTATAATATTTTAAGGGAAGCTTCGATGATGTTATAATGGCGGAAAATAGCTGCACCTGTCGTATAAGTAAAAAAACATTCTTACCTTAATTTTGTCAAAAAGGTCATAAAGTACCTTGTTTGGAAAACGAAGGAAAGATTCCTTTCAAAACATATAAGGTCAAATAAGGGTATAAATTACTTAACCCATAGTTCAGTAAATAGTAAAAATGTTTTGGAATACATTTTTAAGAAACATGGATGTGGATGATAAAGATGTCTCGGTAGATACTTACGTAAAAACAACCTCGGATAATAAAGAGATTGTGAAATTAACCCTTACCTTGTACTTTTCCTTGGTCAATTGTAGGTTAACCTCCTGTATAATGGTGAAATAATTGTTATTAAATTATACAAGAATCATATATATTAATATGATATCATATATAATCTTTTAGCATTGCTTTGTTAATAATATCTTAGTATTATCATTGTTTCGGGTGTTAACTGATTTGTTTTCCTTTACATGATTTATTACGTAAGTAATTTTTGTTATGGATAGGATGTATCTTATTCATATTCATAATTATATTAAGTCTTTAAACATTATTTTTAATCATCTCATGAAAATTATTCTTGAATGGATTCGATGGGAAATGAATCTCATCGTGTTCCTGGAGACAGTAATCTGTACGTACGCACGAGCGACAATATCATTATTTTGATATTAAAATAATATATAATTGGATGTTATATCATATATACATAATCATTATCATGTTATATTTATTATTTACGTAAATTATACAACATTATTATACCCATCCAAATAATAATATATTGAATAACAATTACACCACAACGTGGAGACGGTAAGCCGTACGTACGCACGTATGGTGACATGTCATTCAAAGGATGGATAGAATAATAAATATGGTTGTATAATATTTATAATAACATCACAGTATATATAATATAATGTATTTGTTATTTTATAATGGAAACAACAAATAAAGAGGAAGTGGAAGAAGAAAGGAACTTGAAAGAGGTGATGAAATATTTACCTCTTCTTCAGGTTCTTCCTTTTTATTTGATCAATAGGGATCCTTAGATTGGCTTTATGACTAAAGGAAGTACTCTGGGATGAAGGTAGGACAGTTTATAGGGTATTTTGGTAGGGTTTGGCCGATCCAAATGGCTTCTATGGTGTGAATTAGAGAGAAGGGGGAGTTCCCTTATATAAGAGGGGTGAGGGTCACCTTAGGAAAAGCTAGAAATATTATTTTATAATAAACTAATTTTAGGTTTCTAATGGCTCCAAAGTGAATTATTTAAAGGCTAAGGTGGGTAAGGGTCGAAAAAAACTCAAAAAATAGGTTTTAGACAGGTTTGGGTCACTATATTAACTTTATATTTTATATTTAACTCTTACATAAATATTTTTACATTTACCATGTGTCTTTGTATTTTTATATTATATGGTTAATAAACTTACTATAAACTTTCAAGAGAACCCCAAGTGGTTCATTAATGATACAACTATCATTATATAAGTCTTTTGGAAGATACTTAGATTTTTAGGAATATAATATCAATCAATAATATAATATATTTTTAAAAAACTCTTTTATGTCAATTTTGGCACTATTTGGTATTTTGTTTCTTCTAAATTCATAATATCATTATTACTTCAGAAACAATTCATCTAACCAACCCTAACATTTCATATTAACCAATAAAATTATTTTAATTCATAAAAATTCTCAAATTACATTTATTTGGATATTTATAATATCAATTATTTTAATATTTCACTAATTAGGTAACTACAGCATCATCATTGTGTCATAAATAAATTAAATTATTTAATGTCTAAAAAATAATAAATAAAATACCATTATATAGGAAATGTTTTTATCTTTATAATGAATATTTATAGTCTAATTTAACTTATGTGTAACCCTATATTAAAAATGTTTTAGTTATTATACTTTGAATTTAACACTTTTAACTCTTCTTTGAATTAAATAATAATAAATGTCCTAATCTAATCCAAGTGGACCTAAATGATAAATTTTATTCCTAAGGTTCTTTTGGTCTAATTATACTTATCCAATATAATTAGGACATGTTTTAGGGTAATAATAATATCATTTTTACCCTTAATTACCCTATTTACTTTTAACCATGCTAAATAAAAGTAAAAAAGTTACTATTCAACAAAAATTATTTTCATCTTATTGAACCAAATTTTACTTACTAATATCAACCTTGTCTCTCGGATTTTTGAAATTCATTTCATAGAAGCGGTGAAATTAAGTTTTATGTAAATTTTCAAATGCTCTTAAGAGGTGGCTAAAAGACGGTAAAAAGTTCAATAAAATTTTTATATATCTAAAATTATTATAAACTGACTCAAATGAATTACATAGAACTTATATAGGTATTATGTATCTATTTTGACATAAAATAAATTTAAATAAAATAAATAATTATTTAAAAAAAATTGGTTTTAAACTATAACTCAGTTTTTTTCACTATTCATTAAAAATTGAAAGTTTTCAGAAAAATACCAAAAATTTACCCTAAGCTAATTTCGATATTTTGAATCCAAAAATGAAGTCCATTTTGAAGGATAAAATTTATAAAATTTCAAAAAGTGGGTATTACTATTCATAACTGCTAGTTTGATTGGTTGTGGTGTGTTAGAACTCGAAGTTGCGTACAGCACATGCTACTATATTATTCAAAGAGAAGCGTACAGTGGAATCTTGGAGTGTTACAAAAACTAGAAAAAATTATAAAGTCTCCCTTTTAGTCATCATTTTTAGCTAGAGATTAATATCACGCAATTTATAGTAGTGTAATTTTTAAATTATTAATCAATGTTGATTTTTAATTATTTTATAAATAATTTCAACTAATTAAATTATTTATAAAGGGTAAAAGTATATTTAGTATTATATAAATTATATTTAAGTAAATTATATATATATATATATATATCAATTGAAATTATTTTTATATTAAAATTTTATTTTAAATGATTAATAATTTTTTATGAAGATAAAATTTTCACTACAAAAAAAGAGGGCATTAGTGGTGGATTTTTCTTGAAATGGGGGTGGCTTAAACCACATTATAATAGTATAGTAGTGGTTATCAAAACCACTATGTATTTCTCAATCTCTAGTCATTTAGAAAAGGTTCCTTTAATTTCATAGTAGTTTTCATATGTGTCATTTTTGGAGAATTTAGTTGTGGTTTTGATTTTATTTAGGGGATGTTCTTTTAAAAAACTTACCTAAAAAATAGATTAAATGAAACTAACCACTGCTAAATATATTAGTACTGGTTATGTTTAGCATATTCTAAGGGTAACCACCACTAAACATAATTTTAATTAGTTTACTTAGAGACAGTTACTAAAAAACGCCGCTAAATATTACAATCAAAATTTATTTTTTTGGGAAATATTTAATAAAAAAACTATAAATATAAAAAACCGACATTCAATAAAGTAAAAAATAATTATATGATAAACTCATCATAAATACATCATACATTCATGGCTATATATAAACAAATATTCATAGTCAGCATAACCTCAATCAACATATAACTCGATCAACCCATACCCCACTCAACTCATACCTCAGTCATCAATATATACATATAAAATAGATCCAAAAACAACCCATGCCCCATATATATCCATGGAACAAACTTAACTACATTCTTCTCCCTCCACATCATATCATCAACTGAAACTGACCACATTATCTCATCAACTATAATAAATAAGAAGAAAAAATTGAAACTAACCATAATAAATCATAATTATAGTTGAATAATTGATAAATTTTAAATATACCATAGAAACTAATAACCATGATGACTTCCTTATAAAGAATTTTGTGGATCAGAACGTTCAACCAACTACCTAATATCGTTATTTTTTACTTACAATGAAAACCAAAACATTTTAGAAAATAAATATGAAAGAGAAAAGACACATAATATATTCAAAATTTTGCATATAAATTTTTTTATTATATTAATAAAAAAATTAACATAAAAAAATAATATATCATAAAAAATACATTAAAAAGATAAACTTAACTATTTAAGATATGATTCAACACTTGAAACTGATAATGGATAAGTAAATATTCTAATTAATTTTTAAATCAACGTGCAGTGTGCTTGAAATTTACTTAACAAAAAAATTAAATACTTTGATTTAACATCATTTCCTATATTTCAAAAATAACAAAATTGTGGTTTTCCAATGATTTCATGTCAATATGAGCTTGTTTTCTATGGTTTGGATCATTACACAAATGTTTTAGTGTTTTAAAACACTAAAAAAGCATTTATAGCCATCTCAGGAAAGCCATAACTTGGAATAATGTTCCTTCAGTTTCTATATTTTACAAATTAATCAAAATTTATTTTCCTACTATTTCAAGGCAATCCTGCATCATTTTCCTATTTTTGCCCCCCCCCCCAACACATGTTTTTAAAGGATTTGGAACCTTCTAAAAGTGTTTATTAAGTCATTTATACCATAGCGCACATCATATTGATGTGTAGTATATGTGTACACATCAAAAATAATAAAACGGTGGTTTTACAATTATTTCATGTCAATATGAATTCTCTTTCTATGTTTTTGACCGTTAGACAAATGTTTTAGTGTTTTAAAACACTAAAAACACATTTATATTCATCATGAGAAAAATGTAACTCAAAATGAAATGAAGTCTATTCCTATATTTCAAAAATTAATATATGGTATTTTTCTCCTATTTAATGGAAATCCAAATTTGTTTTACTGGTTTTTACCCTTTAACACATGTTTTTAAAGGCATTAGTTCCTTTGAAAAGCGTTTACTAAGTCATTCCAACCACATCATATAAGGACCCAGCCTTAAAACATTACATAATATTGAGTTTTATACAATAAAATTCATTCTTACACATCGAGGATATTTTTAGGTTTATTTTTTTAAATAAATCAGGACATAAAACATAAATTACATCCCATAACCATACCTGAGGATACTACTAAAATAGTATCCACTTTTTCCAAAATATAAAAATTAAATAAAAACACAATTTCTTTGAAAAACTTCATAACATTTAAATTGTCTTCCTTATTTCTCTTAAACATCCTTATAACCTATGAAATACATTTAAAAACTTGGTATGAGCACAAAAATATTAGTAATGGATATAAGGAAATAAATTGTTAGTCAAGTGATAACATAAAAACCAATAAAATCCATTTCATAAAACCTCGTTAACATGAATGGAAACATAATGTAGTTTCCTTGGGACATATTTACCATATCACTCTTACAATTACATTTACACATGGAATAATAATTTTCTCAAATTCCATATCTATAGTATCCAATGCATTGGAGAGCTATAATGGAGCTCACCCTTCATATCTTGAGCTATAATGGGCCCAACCCAACATAACTTGAGCTATAATAGGGAAAACTCGTCATATATTGAGCTATAATGGGATCAAACCAACATAAATATGTCCAAGGAACATATCATAGCAATAAATCATCATGGAATCAGGAGAAACAACTCATTCCATACATATATAAAAAACGGTCTTTCTGAATTTTATTAAAGAGACTTTTAAAAGGATTTTAAAAAGGGAAGTCCCTTAAAACATAATTGGAGTGAGAATTAATGAAAATTAATGGATATTTATATTCACTATAAATACATATAATAAAACATAATATAAAAAAATCATCACACTGATAATCTTAATACCACATAATGAATAAAGTAGAATGTTAACCCAAAGATTGTAAATTGGGTTAATAATTCCCTTACCTTGGGTTTGTCTTAATTCAAAAGTGTTCAAACCTCTTATATAATGGTTAAAATGGTTTTATTAATATATTATAGAAATATATACATGTGTATAACAGCTTATATGATCATTTAATAACATAATTTTACCCTTTAATTATTAGTATTTTGTTCCTTCCATTGTTTCGGGTGCGTTCTTTACATGATTTATATGGTCGGTTTGTATTTGATTTTATTTTCATATGGAAATGAAATTATAAAAGTGGAATTAAATTATATTCATATGTTTCCATAATATTAAATGATTCCATAACTCATTTTGGTTATATAGTATGAGGATGAATCGTTACATATATCTTTAGTGATATCCGTTTAGATCAATTTTGCGGTTCTTTGATAATCACGAACTAGTTTCATTATATAACATAATATTATGTATATATGTTAACTCCAGAACATGAAAAAGGATCTATCATAAAATTTAAATTCTATTTCATATATTAAAATGGTTTAATGATCAACTTTGAAGTAAGTAATGGAAATTGTAAACACATCATCCACGATTTTGGTAAATCGTCCCATCAGAGATAGTGTTTTTATTTTTAGAATAAGAGGAAGAGGAGAGGAATAATGATGATGAATCTTTACATAAACATGATAAAAAATACAGAATATATATCATACTAGAGATTTAATTCCTCTTGGATAAGGGTAGGTGAATAGATTATAATAAAATAAAAGAATTGAAAAGAAAACATGAGAAAATGAAAGAGGATTATTACCTCTTGATCTCTTCTCCTTGAGATCCTCCTTAAGGCCATTTCTTTTGGACTTTTGGTGAGACTAGTAGGTATTGGATGTGGGGAAGATCCTTTTAAAGTATATTTAGAATAAATTATACAATTATCAAGGCTTGATAAGTGTGAGATAAAGAGGGGAATGAGGGTGGTATTTATAATGGAGGAGGGGAGGGGTTTTACATTATTTTAATCATTAGTTTAATATTTTTGCTCAAGACTTTGAATAGTCTTGATTAATGTGATTAAAAATAGTAATAAGTGCATGTGATTTTGAAACAAGTTTTCTTACATCATACTTTCATCACTTATGATGTAGTAAAACAAGTATTTAGCATTTATCGTAATTTAGCATATTTTATTATTGATCAAAATTCATGAATTTCAGAAAAATACAAAAAATTCACCCTAACCATCTTTTAATGTGTATAATTAAAAAATTAACTTCATTTTATGAAAATAATTTTCTAAATATTATTAATTTAATTTTTAAATAAAATCATAATTTATTCAAAAATAACAATTTTAAAACTATAACTCATTTTTTAACACCTTGAAAAATTAATCAAGATCTCATTATCTTATAACCTTAATAAAATAAAATAATAATATGATTTACTATTCGAAAGGGTCATATTAATATTCATATAACTATTCATAAGGGTATGTTACTATTCACCAAAAAACTAGTTGGTTCTATCAGACTCCAAATAACTTACTGATCACAATCATATATGACTATTTTTTGAAATTAAAATCATAGAAGAAGAAAAATTATGTTTAAAGGCTAGTTATAACTATCTACATGAAACAAATTTTCATGCATTTCAACTTATTTTTAAAAACTTGGGGTGCTAAATTCTCCCCACCTTCTAGAAATTTCCTCCTCGCAATTTTATTTACTTATTAAACAAGTGAGGGTACTTTCACCTCATATAATTTTCAGATTACTACATTTCTTCTCCCACCATGTTGTTTCTTCATAAAACTTTTACATGGTGGATTACCTTATTCTGAAATACTTTCTCTCTATGATCAAGAATTTGAACTGGTCTCTCTTAATAAGTAAGGTTCTCTTCCAGCTTAACTGCTTTTGGGCTTAGAACATGAGATGAATCTGGCACATAATTTCTCAACATCAAAACATGAAAAACATTGTGTACCTGTGATAAACTCAGAGGAAATTCTACTCAGTAATAAACTGGTCCAACTTTCTCTAAGATTTCATAAGGTCCAATAAAATATGGACTCATCTTCCCTTTCTTACCAAAATGCATGACACTTTTCTATGGTGATATTATAAGAAAAACATGATCACCTACCTTGAATGAAAAGTCTTTCCTCCTATTATCTGCCAAAAATTTATGTCTACTCTGAGTTTTCCTCATGTGTTGTTGGATCATCTTCAATTTCTCAACCACTTCATCTACTAATTCAAGTCCCATCAACTTTCTTTCCATGACTTTATCCCAAAAATATGGAGTTCGACACTACTTCCCATATAATTCTTCAAAAGGTGTCATCTGTATATTGGAATGAAAATTGTTATTATAAGAAGCCTCGAGTAATGACAGATGTTGATCCCAACTTCCCTGGTAGTCCATTGAATAAGCTTGAAGCATGTCCTCCAAAGTCTGAATCATCCATTCTGACTGCCCATCTGATTGAGGATGAAAAGATGTATTGAAATTTAATTCTATTCCCAATGACTTCTGAAGTCCTTTCAAAAAGTTATAAGTAAACTTGGGATCACGATTAGATACAATGGAAAGAGGAAATCTATGTAACCTGACAATATCCTTGAGGTACAGTCGAGAAAGTTGATCCAAAGAAATTTTATCTATAATAGGAATGAAATGAGTATATTTAGTCAGTTGATCAAAAATAACCCATATTGCATTGTTACCTTGACAATTCTTTGGTAGTCCCACCCCGAAGTCCATGGATACATTTTCCCATTTCCACTCTAACACTAGAAAAGGATGAAGCATCCCCTTAAGTAACTACCTCACTACTTTAACCTATTGACATGTCAAATATTTCATGGTAAAATATGCAGTATCTATTTTAATTCCATACCATCGGTAATACTCTTGAAGATATCTTTACATCATTGTGCTAATAAGATGAACTGAAAACATAGAACTTTGAGATTCACATAAAATTTTTTTCGTCAAATGAGAATATCCAGGAACACATAATCTCTTCTCAAACATAAAAACACAATCTTTATCAAGGTTATATTTTGGTAACTTACCCATTTTAACTAACTCTATATGACAACCCTGCTTTTTATTACCACTTAAACATGCTTTATTACATAAAAATTCACTTGATACAACAAGGAAGATCGAGAGGTTTAGTGTCTTTGGGGATTAGGATCATTACATAAAAACTTAAAACATGAAATACAACATCTTTATTGAAAACTTCCTTTACATGACCACTATATTCCCTCGTACTTAGCATTTCATGGGATAACCTGAGGACATGCATAAGAAAAGGGTGAGCTATAAAGCCCAGTAAGGGAGTACACATGGAATAACATGAGGAGTACAATACATTTTAGGCAGTAGTCATGTCAATAGATCATAAGAGAAACATGAAAATAAATTCATGATAAAGCATGACAATCATAACATGGAAATGTGGCAACAACACTAAACATTGAATTAGCATGAGCCAAGGCTCATTGCACATGGAGCATGAGTAAACCCTCATTGCACATGAAGCACGAGTAAACCCTCATTTCACTTGAATTAGCATGAGTCAACACTCATTGCACTTTACGTATCATGATACTATACTTTACCCAATGCATTGGAGCGCTATAAGGGCGCACCCTTCTTAAAACATTTCATTTCATGCATAAGTGTGCCACACGGATCATAAAACATGGATTCATAAAACATAATCATTTATTCCACAATAAAGGAATGTGGAATTCATACATTAAACTTTATAATCAATAATTAAATGTGCATAAAGGTGAATACCCTTGATGGAGAAATGGGCATGGTATTCACTACACAATGACATTGGCTTAGAAAATCGGTGCGATTTCGGCAGCGTAACGGCGTGACATAAGAATTCATAAAAAATGGTTGATGAGAGAGAAAGGGGTTCCTCATCATATTTACATGTAATTTACATTAAGGAGGTCATATATATATATGTCCCAACAATTTAAATAGAATTTAGATTCATCATACAAAAGTATTGCTTGAATGTAAAAGAAGAGAGAGAAGTTCCTTTCAGAATTTTGGCATAGTAACAGGTGTACATGGGAGGAATTTAATGAGAGATAAAGGGGTATCCCATCATTAAAACAATAAGAGGGAATTATGGGGGAGGTGAGAAACCATACCCCAACATTCATAATTGAAATTAAAAGGGCAATACAACATAAAGAAAATTGACAAAAATGAGAAAGGAAGAAAAAACCCCTACTTGGAAGTGTGCTTCCAAAGGCTAGAGAGAGGCTCGTGAGAGGATTCTTGGGAGCTTGAGGCACCTTGGGAGGATTCTAGAGAGAGTAGGTCAGAGTTTGGACGAACTAAAAGGGATTTTAGTGAGGAGGAAGTGGGATCTTGGGTGGGTTTATATAGGAAAGGTGAGAGAATTCTTTATTATTTAGGTTGGGGACCCCTTATATTAAAATAATCCAAACCACAAACCATCCAATGGTATTTTCCCATGGTTTCTGGAAAAGTAAAGAGTAAAAAAATATTTTACAAGGCCAAGGTCCGAACTTATTAAAAAAGTAGGGTTACTTATGTGGAGGTGAGTCACACTCCCATGGAAATTAATTTAAAAAGGCAAAGTGTTGAATAAGTCTTGAGGGGTTCATTAATGCTTTGAAAAGTAAGTAAAACAAACCCAAAATCACATTATTTTAATGATAAAACATATATTGGCCGAACATAAGGATTATGGTATTTTATTACATCACCATTGGGTCATTATGATGTCATAAAACGCATTATATAATTAAAAGGTATTTAATCTTTAGCCAAAAATTTGACTGTCTCAGAAAATTATGAAAAATTCACCGTTGGATAATTTCGACGTCCTGATTCCAAAAATAACATTTATTTTATCTAAATAATTTTCTAAAAATGTGAATTTTCACTTTTAAAATAAAAACCGACATTTATCGAAAATTCACGAGTTTTGACAGAAATGGATTTCAAACCTTAATAAAAAATTTAATTGCATTCATAAAATTATAAGATAATTTATATTTAATAAAAATAAATTTAATATTAATAATAATATTTTATTAAAATATTATTTAATTCAAAAATCCCTTAATTTAATAAAATAGATTTCTTAATTAAATAATAATTAAAAACATCATTTGTACTTTAAAAACTATTTACAATGTATCAAAAATAACTAGAAATTATATTCATTATTATATACAAAAATAATGTACATGAACATAGTATTAATTATTTGTTACATAACCCCTTAAAACAGCCGCATAAGACCTAAGGGTAAGGTGTTCAATGGTGACAGACTCTTGGGGCGGCTCGGATAACATCGCTCGAGTGGTAATTTCAATAAACTTTCACTTTTCCCATAGACGGTCACGTTCGAGCTTGAAATAATGAAGCTCAGCTTGGGCTTGGTCAAGGGAGAAGCCCAAAAACGCCACCTCTTTTCCGAGCTCCGACAAATGGGCTTTTTATGGGGCAATTCTACTGGATGAGGCCATCGCTTCCTTTGTCTGAGTAAAAATTAGGTTCGTTAAAGCCTTACATTTATACTAATCATGTGATCACTGTTCAACGGCTATATTAACAACGGTCAAAATTCATAACATAAAACCAAATAAGTTGACATCTTATAAAAAAAATTTCATAAAGATACATTTAATTGGACCAAGAGGGATTTTCCATTAATGAAACTTTGGGTCATTACAATATTCCCCCCTTAAGAAATTTCGCCCTTGAAATTTTCCTTTTCCCACACTAAAACAAATTTCGGTAACTTAGCTTCATCATATCCTCCAACTCCCAAGTCGCTTCTTCAAACTTGTGGTTTCTCCACAACACCTTGACGAGGGGAATTGTCTTATTTCGTAGAACTTTTTCTCTACAATCTAAGATCTTAACTGGTTGCTCCTCATAAGAATGATCATCTTCCAATTGTACCACCTCGGAAGAGAGTACATGTGAAGGGTCCGGTACGTACTTCCTTAAGAGGGATACATGAAAGACATCATGCACCTTGAACATAGTAGGTGGAAGTACTAGTCGATAGGCCACAGCCCCAACACGATCAAGAATCTCGAAGGGGCTGATGTACCTTGGACTTAACTTCCCTTTCTTTCCAAACCTCATGACCTTCTTCCACGGAGATATGCGTAAAAACACCATGTCTCCAACTTTAAACTCAAGGTCTCGTCGACGATTATCTGCATAACTCTTCTGTCGACTCTGGGATGCCTTGATATGCTGCTGAATTGTTTTCACCTTATCCACCATTTCGTCGACCATTTCTGGTCCAAGCAGCTTACGTTCACCGACCTCATCCCAACATGCCAGTGTTCTGCACCTTTTCCCATACATGGCTTCATATGGTGCCATTTGGATGCTTGAGTGGAAACTGTTATTATAAGAGAACTCAACCAGAGGAAGATTTTGATCCCATCCTCCTTTAAAGTCCATTGAGCATGCTCTCAACGTATCCTCAAGTGTTTGGATAGTCCGCTCGGATTGGCCATTAGTTTGAGGATGATAGGCCGTACTGAAGTTCAGTTCAGTATTCAGAGCATGTTGAAGACTCTTCCAAAACTTAGAGGTGAATCTTGGATCTCGGTCAGACACAATAGATAGTGGTACTCCATGCAACCTTACCACTTCCCTGATATATATTCGTGCCAGTTGATCCAATGAAAAATCCTCATGAATATCAATGAAGTGTGCAGTCTTTGTAAAACGATCCACAACAACCCAGATTTCATTGTTGCCTTTGGATGTCCTTGGAAGTCTGGTGACAAAGTCCATGGTGATGTTCTCCCATTTCCATTCTGGTATGGGAAATGGTTGCATCATCGCCTTAGACTTCTACCTCTCGGCCTTCACTTGCTGACACACCAGGCACTTTGATGTATATTCAGCGATCTCCTTCTTCATATTATCCCACCAAAAGTTTTCTCAGAGATCTCAATACATCTTTGTGCTCCCTGGGTGAATAGAGAAATTTGAACTATGTGCATCATCCAAAAGTTCTTTCTTCAGCTCCGTACTTCATGGAACAGATAGTCTTTTCCAAAACTGCACAATTCCTTCTTCATTAAAATTAAACTCTGGGGATTTTCCCTTTTTGATAGTTTCCACTTTTTCTTGAATTCCCACATCATCCTTTTGAGCATCCTTTATCCTTTCCAAAAGAGATGGTTGAGCAATTATTTGTGAAAGGATTGATGATGTTCCCTTCTTTATGATTCCCACGTCCATCTTCATCAAGTCTAAGAAGATTGGATCCTTCTCAATTATCATCATTGATAGAATCATTGGATCCTTTCTACTTAGGGCATCTGCCACCTTGTTCGCTTTCCCAGGGTGGTAATGTATTTAATAGTCATAATCCTTGATGAGCTCTATCCATATTCTATGGCGCATATTAAGCTCTTTTTGTGTAAATATATATTTAAGACTCTTGTGGTCAGTATATATCTCACATTTCTCTCCATAGGGATAATGCCACCAGATTTTCAAGGCAAAGATCACCGCCGCCAACTCCAGATCATGAGTTGGATAGTTTCGATCATGGATTTTCAACTGCCTTGAGGCATAGGATATCACTTTATCATTCTACATCAGCACACATCCTAATCCCTTTTTCGAAGAATCACTGAATACCACAAAAAGCTCCCCACTTGTGGGTAAAGTGAGCACGGGTGCAGTGATAAGCCTCCTTTTCAACTCCTTGAAGCTTTCTTCTCATTTATCACTCCAAGAAAACTTTACTCCCTTTAGAGTTAGCTTGGTAAGAGGGTCGGACAATCGTGAGAAATTTCTCACAAATCGTCGATAATATCCAGCTAACCCCAAGAAGCTACGGATATCCGTTACCGATGTTGGCCTGGGTCATCCCTCAATTGCATCTGTTTTGGAGGGGTCCATAGATATCCCATTGCTTGTGATGATATGGCCCAAGAATGAGACCTCCTTCAACCAGAACTCACACTTTTTGTACTTTTCATAGAGCTTCTCCTTGCGCAAAGTCTCTAGTACAGTTCTTAAATGCTTCTCATGATCCTCCTTGGTTTTGGAGTATATTAGAATATCATCTATAAAGACTACCAAAAATTTGTAAAAGTAATCTCTAAAGACTCTATTCATCAAGTCCATGAATATTTCTGGAGCATTGGTGAGTCCGAAAGGCATTACTATGAATTCATAGTGCTCGTATCTTGTACGAAAAGTAGTCTTGGGAATATCTTCCTTCTTCACCCTTACTTGATAATATCCCAACCGCAAGTCCACCTTGGAGAAGTATTGTTCTCCACACAACTGATCGAACAAGTCATCAATTCTTGGGAGTGGATGATTTTTCTTTATCATGATTTTGTTAAGTTCACGATAATCGATGCAGAGCCGCATTGACCCATCCTTCTTCTTGACGAAGAGGACTGGTGCACCCCATGGTGAAGCACTTGGGCGTATAAACCCTTTATCCAGGTTATCCTGTAGTTGTTTCTTCAGCTCTTCAAGCTCAACAACAGCCATTCTATATGGAGTCTTGGATATTGGTAGCGCCCCAGGTATAAGTTCAATTGAGAACTCAACATCTCTTCTTGGAGGAAGACCAGGCAGTTCCTCGGGAAACACTTCCGCAAATTCCCTCACAATAGGAATTTCTTCAAGGATGGTTTCTTCTTTGGACTCAATCATCTGAGCCAGATACGTGTGCTCATAGGGAAGTAATATCCATGCTTGAGATAATGGAGCTAAAGGAGATTCGTATTCCTCCTGACACTTGTAAAGAATCGGGGGTCGATTCTCCATATGGAGTGTGATTTCCCTCTCCCGACAATTTATGTTGGATCTATATAAAGAAAGCCAATCCATTCCAAGAATTGCATCAAACTCCACCAAAGGGAGTATGACGAGGTTCTCCGGGAAATTCAATCCACAGATTATAACAGGGGAGGACTTATATTAATGGGATGCAATGATTGCCCCATTTGTCGTACTCACCGACATCTTTACTTCCATGATTCGTGGTGGTGCTGGGATTGTTCTAATAAACTTTCGAGATATAAAAGAATGCGTAGAACCTGAATCAAAAAGTACGTTCGCTATTCTTGAATGAATAACTAGCGTACCTGTCACCACTTCATTTTCGGGGTTCACTTCGGCAGAAGTGATGGAAAAAGTTCTTCCTTGCTGTCTTGGAGGTTGTTGGTTGCCTCCGATAACCCTTGGATTAGGGCACTGATTTGCAAAATGACCTGGTTCTTTGCATTTATAGCATTGAAAAATGCGTTGAGGTTCGAATGGAGCATTCCTCTCCTCTGTCGCAGCCGCCGGTCCTTCTTGCCGACAGTTAATAGCTAGGTGCCCTTCTCTTCCACACCTGAAGCATTTTCTCGTCCCCTTAAGGCAATTTCCAGGGTGCTTCTTTCCGCACTTTTGGCAAGTGGGGTGCTGGAACTTCTTAGCACCGTTGGATTTATCCATCGGACCACCATCATTGAAGTCCACCTTACGCTTCTTATCCCCATGACACCCCTATGATTCTCCAATATCCATTTTGACCTTGAGGGAACATCAGACAATTTCCTCATAGCTTTCGAAGTCACGGATCGCTAATTCTTTCCGCAAGCTAGGCTTCAGCCCACCAAAGAAGCGGTCAACCTTGAATTCAGGGGTAACGACAAAGCTGGAAGCGTACCATGCAAGTATTGTGAAGTTTTCCTCGTACGCTCCCACAGATTCTTCATCTTTTTTCTTGAGGGAAAGGAAGTCCCTTTCCATCTTAAGACGGAGGGTGCGTGGAAAATATTTATCGAAAAACATCTTCCGGAATTCCTTCCATTCCAAAGCCTCGATCTCCTCCTCAGGCTTCGTATTTTTTATTAATATCCACCATTGATCAGCTTCACCCTCCATACGATAATCCGCCAGGAGAACCTTCTCTTTTTCAGAAAATTGGAGGATGGAGAATATCTTTTCAATGGATTTGATCCATTGTTCAGCGATCGTGGGATCATATGATCCACTAAAATTAGGCGGCATTTGTCTCATGAAGCTCTCAATAGCAACTTTTTATTTCTTAGGGGGGGTTGAACGTTCCTCTTGACCCGTGTTTCTATTCAAAACTTGAGTTGGCTGAGATAGAAGCGTGACAAAGTTCGTGATTCCCGCTCCCATTAGATTGGGCATCTCATTAGTACAATCATCACACTGATCTTCACAATGGTTGTTAGCCCTAGTCCTCCTATTACCGGCCATTGGCTGGAAAATGGAAAGTTAGGGGTAACACGTAAAGGGTAATCCAAAGACAAAAGTTGATGACTTATAAATAAACTTTAATTTCCTTAACTCATGAGTCTATAGGATTCAATCTAGGCTTTTCATGATCTACATTCTAACATATATTCTTAGGTGAATTTTTCCCTTAATAAGGGTTCATACCAAGATTGTGAATTTATCAAAACATATCCCCTGGGAGTGTCGTAACCAAGAGTGCAGCAAGGCCCGTTTTCGTGCACCATTTCCCGTTCGAGTCTAGCTCAAAGCGGTGTTTTCGGGTTTTACCCCTAGGATACATCTGTGCCAGAGCCGCCTCTACCTGCTCGTATCCAGGCAGGGATGTATTTGTTTGAAAAACCACTTACTTAGTATTTACCAAAACTTAGCGATGTTTTTATTATACTTATTCTTGTATCTAAGGCTTTACTAGGGTTTCCTAATCCCAAAAATAACTAAACCTATCCTCTGATACCAACTATGACAACCCTACTTTTTATTACCACTTAAACATGCTTTATTACATAAAACTTCACTTGATAAAACAAGGAAGATCAAGAGGTTTAGTGTCTTTGGGGCTTAGGATCATTACATAATAACTTAAAACATGAAATACAACATCTTTATTGAAAAATTCCTTTACATGACCACTACATTCCCTCGTACTTAGCATTTCATGGGATAACCTGAGGACATGCATAAGAAAAGGGTGAGCTATAAAGCCCAGTAAGGGAGTAAACATGGAATAACATGAGGAGTAAAACACATGTTAGGAAATAGGCATGTCAATAGATCATAAGAGAAACATGAACATAGAGGCATGATAAAGCATGATAATCATAACATGGAAATGTGGCAACAACACTTAACATTGAATTAGCATGAGCCAAGGCTCATTGCACATGGAGCATGAGTAAACCCTCATTGCACATGAAGCACGATTAAACCCTCATTGCACTTAAATTAGCATGAGTCAACACTCATTGCACTTGATGTATCATCATACTATACTTTACCCAATGAATTGGAGGGCTATAAGGTCGCACCCGTCTTAAAACATTTCATTTCATGCATAAGTGTGCCACATGGATCATAAAACATGGATTCATAAAACATAATCATTTATTACATGATAAAGGAATGTGGAATTCATACATGAAACTTTATAATCAATAAGTAAATTTGCATAAAGGTGAATACCCTTGATGGAGAAATGGGCATGGTATTCACTACACAATGACATTGGATTAGAAAATCGGTGCGATTTCGGCAGTGTAACGGCGTGACATAAGAATTCATAAAAAATGGTTGATGAGAGATAAAGGGGTTCCTCATCATATTTACATTTAATGGACAGTAAGGAGGTCATATATATACATGTCCCAACAATTGAAATAGAATTTAGATTCATGATACAAAAGTATTGCTTGAATGTAAAAGAAGAGAGAGAAGTTCCTTTCGGAATTTCGGCATAGTAACGGGTGTACATGGGAGGCATTTAATGAGAGAGAAAGGGGTCTCACATCATTCAAACAATAAGAGGGAAGTATGGGGGAGGTTCGAAACAATACCCCAACATTCATAATTGAAATTAAAAGGGCAATACAACATAAATAAAATTGACAAAAATGAGAAAGGAAGAAAAAAACCCTTACTTGGAAGTGTGCTTCCAAAGGCTAGAGAGAGGCTTGTGAGAGGCTTCTTGGGATCTTGAGGCACCTTGGGAGGACTATAGAGAGAGTAGATCAGAGTTTGGACGAACTAAAAGGGATTTTATTGAGGACGAAGTGGGAGCTTGGGTGGGTTTATATAGGAAAGGTGAGACAATTCTTTATTATTTAGGTTTGGGACCCCTTATATTAAAATAATCTAAACCACAAACCATCCCATGGTATTTTACCATGTTTTCTGGAAAAGGAAAGAGGAAAAATATATTTTACAAGGCCAAGGTCCGAACGTATTAAAAAATTAGGGTTTCTTATGTGTAGGTGAGTCACACTCCCATGGAAATTAATTTAAAAAGGCAAAGTGTTGAATAAGTCTTGAGGGGTTCATTAATGCTTTGAAAAGTAAGTAAAACAAACCCAAAATCAAATTATTTTAATGATAAAACATATATTGGCCGAACATAAGGATTATGGTATTTTATTACATCACCATTGGGTCATTATGATGTCATAAAACACATTATATAATTAAAATGTATTTAATTTTTACCCAAAAATTTGACTGTCTCAGAAAATTATGAAAAATTCACCGTTGGATAATTTTGATGTCCTGATTCCAAAAATAACATTTATTTTATCTAAATAATTTTCTAAAAATGTTAATTTTCACTTTTAAAATAAAAACCGACATTTATCGAAAGTTCACGGGTTTTGACAGAAATGGCTTTCAAACCTTAATAAAAATTTTAATTGCATTCATAAAATTATAAGATAATTTATATTTCATAAAAAATAATTTAATATTAATAATAATATTTTATTAAAATATTATTTAATTCAAAAATCCCTTAATTTAATAAAATATATTTCTTAATTAAATAATAATTAAAAACACCATCTGTACTTTAAAAACTATTTACAATGTATCAAAAATGACTAGAAATTATATTCATTATTATATACAAAAATAATGTACATGAACATAGTACTACTTATTTGTTACATAACCCCTTAAAACAGCCGCATAAGACCTAAGGGTAAGGTGTGCAATGGTGACAGACTCTTGGGGCGGCTCGGATAACATCGCTCGAGTGGTAATTTCAATCAACTTCCACTTTTCCCCTAGACGGTCACGTTCGAGCTTGACATAATGAAGCTCAGCTTGGGCTTGGTCAAGGGCGAAGCCCAAAGACGCCACCTCTTTTCCGAGCTCCGAAAAATGGGCTTCGTATGGGGCAATTCTACTAGATGAGGCCATCGCTTCCTTTGTCTGAGTAAAAATTGGGTTCATTAAAGCCTTACATTTATACTAATCATGTGATCACTATTCAAAGGATATATTAACAATGGTCAAAATTCATAACATGAAACCAAAGAAGTTTACATCTTATAAAAAAAAATTCATAAAGATACATTTAACTGGATCAAGAGGGATTTTCCATTAATGAAACTTTGGGTCGTTACACTCTAACTTTTTCAATAGCTCACGGTTTTCCTTCTATGCTTTCATAATTTTGTATGATAACGATGACTGTAGTGAAACCTGTAAAAAATAGATTTATTTCCTACACCAACGACTTCAAATCCAAAATTCATCAAATCATTAATCAAGGGATCATGATACAAATGTAACATGGTTAATGATGCATGATGTTTTCAACTCAAGGTATCCTCCACTTTGTTTTCTTTTCCTAGATGGTAATTGATCATGAAATCATAATATTTTATCAATTAAATTCATCTTCTTTTCCTCATGTTTAACTCCTTTTGAGTGAATATATACTTCATACTTTTATGGTCAGTATATATTTTATATTTGGAATCATATAAACTATGCCTATAAATTTTCAAATAAAAAACCACAGCAGACAATTTCAAATCATGTGTGGTATAATTTAACTCATGAGGTTTTAGTTGTTTTGAATCATAAGAAATTACCTAATAATTCTACATTAGAACACAACCAAGTCCCTTCGAAGAAGCATCATGGTAGATGAAAAATTCACAACTTTTGGAAGATAGGGTTTGGACTGGAGCATTCACTAATGTTCTTTCCAATTCCTGAAAAAAATCAATATATTATTTTTCCCAGATGAATTTAACTTCTTTTCAAGTTAACTTAGTCAGTGGACTAGATAACCATGTAAATTTTTCAACAAACCTCCAGTAATATCCTTCCAAACCAAGAAAACTACGAATCTTGGTTATATTTGTGGGTCTTATCCATTCATCAACAACCTTCATTTTAGCAGGATCAGCAGTTATTCCATCTTTAGAAACAATGTGACCAAGTAAATAAATTTTTTGCAACCAAAATTCACACTTATTGAATTTTCCATACTATTTATTTTCTTTTAAGGTTTGAAAAAAAACCCTTATATGTTTTTCATACTCCTCTTTACTTTAAGAATATACCATAATGTTATCAATAAACACAACCACAAACTTATCCATGAGCTCGTGAAATATTCTATTCATAATATACTTGAATACATTAAGTTCATTAGTTAACCCAAAATTCATAACTACAAATTCATAATGACCATATCTAGTACGGAACATAGTCTTCGGGATGTCTGTATATTTTACTTTCAACTAATGGTACCCTGACCTTAGGTGAAGCTTGGAAAAATATTGTGCTCCCTGGAGCTGATCAAACAAATCGTAAATATGAGGTAGAGGATACTTGTTTTTAATAGTAAAGTTATTAAAGGCTCTATAATCAATGAAGAGTATCATTGAACCATATTTCTTTTTAACAAACAAGATAGGAGCACCCCATGGTGAAGTGATAGGTCAGATGAAGCCTTTATCTAATAATTCCTGTAACTGATTTTTTAATTCCAAAAGTTCCATTTGAGCCATTTGATAAAGGGCTTAGAAATTGGCTTATCATCATATACTATATCAATTATAAACTCAACCTCTCGATCATAAATAACATTAGGAAAATCATCAGGAAAAACATCTAGGTATTCATTTACCACGAGTACATCATTAATCTGGATAGTTCCATTATCTTTAAAAATATGAGAAAGATAACATTAATTTTTATCTTTTATCAGTTTCCAATCTTCTTGATATGTTATCTATGGTATGGGTTCATTATTTTACACAAACTAAAACTATTTCTGAAAAAAAAAAATTGTTTCTATGAAATCTATCTTAGAATGATAAAAAGAAATCCAGTCCTTACCCAGAATAACATCAAACTCCACCAAAGGCAATATAATGGGGTTTATAGGTAAACTCCTTCCACATACAAGGATAGGTAGATTCTTATAATTTCTTCTTTCCATAATATTTTCTCCAGGTTTTTTTACCATTATTTCTGGTTTCATTTTATGTGGTGGAATTCCCAAATTTTCCAAAAATTTATCAAAAATGAAAGAATGTGTAGACCCAAAATCAAACAACACATTTGAAAAATCTTTAATAAAAAAAGAAATGTACTTGATACCACCTCATTTGATGGCTTAATATATGCTAAAGTGGTTGAAAATTATTTTACCACACCCTTCTACTTCAAATCTTTTTGATTCCTTACCTGAGTGACTATATTTAGAAAAACATTAGCAAAATGACCCAATTACTTACAGTTAAAGCATCTCACCATCAGCTTATCATTAATTTTTGGATCATTTTCTTTACACTCATGAGACATGTTTCCAAACTTTCCACATTGGTATCATTTCCCAAAATTCATAATACATTCACTAGGATTCATTTTACCACACATTTCACAAAAAAGGGAAATTGATATTCTTACCTCTATATTTCTTCGACAAATTCTTCACCAATGACTACCAACCAGACTGATTCTTATTCTTGTCATCACAAGGCACATATATGTCAAAAAACTCCATCTCAACTTTTTCAGCACAATGAACAAGTTTATCATAGATTTTAAACTCTTTTAAAGCCAAATCCTTTTGTAAAAATAGTTTTAAACCATAGAAAAAACTATTAATTTTACTGTCAAAATCCCATGTTAAATCTGGTATGTACCAAGAGAGTCTTGTAAAATTGGCTTCATATGCTTCCACAGAATCATCGTCTTTCTACTTCAGTTCCCAAAATTTTTTCTTAATTCTGATTCGAACAGCTTTAGGAAAATAATTGTCATTTTTTCATAGAATTATCATCTTTCTACATTAGTTCAAATAATTGTTTCTTCATTCTGATTCGAACAGCTTTAGGAAAATATTTTTCCAGAAAAAGACTCTTAAAATCTTCACATTCTAGACTGTCAAGATCATCTATTTCTCTCATATTCTTAACCATAAACCACCATTTATCAGATTCACATTCCAAATGATAAATTTATAGTATTACCTTTTGATGTTCTAAACATCCCATGACATCAAATATATTTTCTAGAGCATTGATCCATCCTTTGGTTATCACTGGATTTGTTGTTCCACTGAATGCTGGAGGATGTTACCTCGTAAAATGCTTCACAAAATACATGTTTCTTTATGGTAGATCATGTTTTTCTCTAGCATGGATACCACCAACTTTTTTTACTTGAGACAAATGATCTATTTCTATCACAAACTCCTCAGTTTGAATTCCCACCATTTTAGGTTATAGATTCGGACAGACATCAGCCTCTGGGTGCCTTCCTACTTCATCTTGCCTATTTCTTCTTCAGAAAACCATTCTGAATAGACATATCTTAGATGAAGCAACATGGTAATATTTAAATTCTATAACATTTCAAATTACCATAGAGTAAAAAACATTTATGGTATTCTTTTAATATTATCTTAACCCTTAAAGTTATCTAAACCATCCTCTGATACCAACTTTAAGGACCCAGCCTTAAAACATTACATAATATTGAGTTATATAAAATAAAATACATTATTACACATTGAGGATCTAATTAGGTTTATATTTTTATAGAAATCAGGACATAAAACATATATAACATCTCATAACCATACATGAGGGTACTACTAAAATAGTATCCACTTTTTCCAAAATATAAAACTTAAATAAAAACATGATTTCTTTGAAAAATCTTCATAACATTTAAATTGTATTCATTATTTCTCTTACACATCCTTATAAACTATTAAATACATTTAAAAACTTTGTATGAGCGCCAAAATCTTAGTAAGGGATATAAGTAAATAAATCATAAGTCATGTGCTAACATAAAAAACTAATAAAACTAATTTCATAAAAACTCGTTAACATGCATGGAAACATCATGTAGTTGCCTTGGGACATATTTATTATATCACTCTTATAATCACCCTTATACATGGAATAACCATTTTTTCAAATTTCATATCTGGAGTACCCAATGCATTGGAGAGCTATAATGGGGTTCACCCTTCATATTTTGAGTTATAATGGGCTCAACCCAACATATCTTGAGCAATAATGGGGCTCAACCCATCATATATTGAGCTCTAATAGGCTCAACCCAACATAAATATGTCCAAGGAACATATCATAGTAATAAATCATCAATTAAATTAGTAGAAACCACTCATTCTATATATATATATATATATAAACAATATTTCTGAATTTTATTAAAGAGACTTTTAAAAGGATTTTAAAAAGGAAAGTCCCTTAAAAATTAATTGGAGTGAGAATTAATGTAAAGGAGTAGATATGTGTATTCACTATAAATAAACATAATAAAACATAATATAAACAGAAATTCATTAAAAAATTAATCTTAATACCACATAATGAATAAAGTAGAAGGTTAACCCAAAGATTGGAAATTGGGTTAAGAATTACCATACCTTGGGTTCATCTTACTTAAAATGTGTTTAAAACTCATGTATAATGGTTAAAATAGTGTTATTAATATCTTAAAGAAAAATATTCATGTTTATAACATCTTATATGATCATTTAATAACATCATTTTACCCTTTAATTATTAGTATTTTGTTCCTTCCATTGTTTTGGGTGTGTTCTTTACATGATTTCTATGGCTGGTTTGTATTTGGTTTTCTTATTGTATGGAAATGAAATTCCAGAAGTGGAATGAAATTATATTCATATGTTTCTAGAATATTAAATTATGCCATAATTTATATTGGTTATATTTTATGAGGATTAATCATAATATAAATCTTTAGTTATATTCGTTTAGATCATTCTTGCGGTTCTTTGATAATCACAAACTAGTTTCATTATATAACATAATACTATGTATATATGTTAAATAAAGAACATGAAAGAGGATATATAATAAAATTTAAAATATTTTTAAACCATTTAAATTTTTTATGATCATATTTTAAGGAATAAATAGAAATTGTAAACACAACATCCAAGATTTTGGTAAATTGGCACATCACGGATGGTGTTTTTATTTTTAGAATAAGAGGAAGAGGAGAGGAAGAATGATGAATAATATTTGTATAAACATGATAAAAATAAATAATATATACCATAATTTATATTTAATTCCTCTTGGATAAGTTTAGGTTATAAGATTATAAGAAAAGAAAAAAATTTAAAAGAAACCACAAGAAAATGAAAGAGGATTCTTACCTCTTGATCCCTTCTCCTTGAGATCCTCCTTAAGGCCTTTGGTTTTGGCCTTTTGGTGAGACCAGAAAGTATTGGACATGGGGAAGATCCTTGGGAATTATATTTGGTAAAACTTAGACAATTCTCAAGGCTTGAGAGATGTGATTGGAATAGGGGAATGGGGGTGGTATTTATATTGGAGGAGAGGAGGGGTTTTACATTATTTTAATCATTTGTTTAATATTTTTGCTCAAGACTATGAATAGTCTTGATTCATGTGACCCCAAATAGTAATAAGTGAATTTTATTTCACCAAGTGTACTTAAATCATATTTTCATCACATGTGATGCAGTAAAACAAGTATTTATCATTTATTGTAATTTGTCATATTTTACTATTCATCAAAAATTCAAGAATTTCAGAAAAATCCCAAAAATTCACCCTTAAAATTTTTCAAAGTGTAGAATTCAAAATATAACTCCATTTTTTGAAAATAATTTTCTAAATATTAATAATTTAATTTTAAATAAAATTATAATTTATTCAAAAATAATAGTTTTAAAACTATAACTCATTTTTTAACACCTTGAAAAATTAATCAATATCTCATTATCTTATAACCTTAAGAAAATAAAATAATAATATGATTTACTATTCATAAGTTTAATATTACTATTCATAAGGGTATGTTACTATTCACCAAAAAAACAAGTTAGTTTTATCAGACTCCAAATAACTTACTGATCACAACCGTAGATGATCATTTTTTTGAAATTCAAATCCTGGAAGTAGAAAATTTATGTTGAAATGCTAGTTATAACTATCTACTTAAAAAATTTCATGAATTTCAACTTATTTTTAAAACCTTGGGGTGTTACACACCACCGGATTGATTGATGTGTAGTCTATGTGTACATGTCAGAAATAACACAACTGTGGTTTCCCCATGATTTCACATCAATATGAGGTCGTTTTCTATGGTTTAGACCATTCCATTCATGTTATAGTGTTTTAAGACACTAAAACACTTTTACAGACATACTAGTTAAACCATAACTCAAAATTACATTATGTTAGTTCTAACATTTCAAAAATTAGTCTATGTTCATTTTCTTATGATTTTAGGTCTATCTAACGTGTTTTTCTTGGTTTTGACCCCCCCAAAACATGTTTTTAAAGCCATTGGTACCTTCAAAATGTGTTTACCGAGTCATTATGACCACACCACAAATCGGATTGATGTGTAGTCTATGTTTTCACATAAAAAATAATACAATGGTGGTTTTTCCATGTTTTCAAATCAATATGAGGTTTTTTTCTATGGTTTTTACCATTACACAAATCTTTTAGTGTTTTCAAACATTAAAAAAACATGTATGACTCTCTCAGGAAAACCATAACTCAAAAGGATGTTTCGTCGATTCCAACATTTCAAAAATAAATATAGGGTCATTTTCCTCTTATTTCAGAGAAATTTGACATATTTTTCCTGGTTTTGACCCCCCCCCCCCCCCAGTACATGTTTTAAAAGGATTTGGTACTTTAAAATGTGTTTATCAAGTCATTTCAACATCACCGCATGTCAGATTAATGTGTATTTTGTGAGTACACATCAAAAATAACATAAATGTGGTTTTACCATGATTTTATATCAATCTGAGGTCATTTTATATGGTTTTTATTAGTCGTATTGAGTATCTTAAAAGGATGTTAATTGAGTTCCTAATAATTTTTTTGTTAAAATGGATTTAAATAAAATCCCTTAATTAATATAAAATAGGCCTATTAGTTAAAACAGTAGTTTAATATAAAACTTGACCTTTTAGAAGAGTTCTCAAAGATTGATTAGGACTTTGTTAAAAACAATATACAATATTAATTTAACCTTTGAAATCAATTTAATAAATCAAATCCTTATATAAACACTAATTAAAACTAACTATCAAAGTAGTGGTTTTTTTTTCTATTTAAAAGAGATTCAATTTTAAAGCTTAAAAATAAAATAAACTAAAGAAAAAAACACACAGTAGGATTTGAATACAAAAGTTTTAGTCTCAATCTAAGAATTAGTAATATACACTTGTAAATAACCTATTTCTAAGAATTTTATATAAAAATAAACTTATGATATATAGACTAGATTGGGTGTTACAACAATATACCAACTGTCTATGCCACATAGGACCTCTTACACAATTTTCGTGGGAGTGAAAATAAACAGGCCATAAACAAAACTTGACCACAACACATGGTAAAATAGGTGTAAACTGTGTTGAGAAGATATCTAAGTATCTTTTAGTTTAAAGAAGAAGAAAATGTGTGTTTTATAAAATAGATTACGCACAAACTTCTTGAAATTTAACTGAAAGTAAGCAGACTAAGAAAATAAAATATATAAAGGGATAGTGTTGCTTGGTCTATTAGGATCTGTAGCTCATGAATCTTTAATGTAATTTTAAATTAGGCTTTAGTAGAGTTTCAGAAATCTATTGTAGAAAATAGTTTTATAAGCTCTCTGTTCTTTATTTTAGGAAGGCAATGGATGTATGTTGTGTTTAGGATTCCTTAGTCGATTGTAGCATGATGCAGCACGCAAACCCTTCTAGTTCTTACAATTAAGTTCAGCTCACTTCACATGTAAAGGTCTATATTTTTGTTCAACACACACATATCTGCACGAGGGAGTCTACTTCATCCTTTTAACAGCATCAGCAGCAAAAATAATCCACCGGATCTTGTGCTCCTCATACTCCATGTTCTGACACTAATTTTAATTCATCTCTATCAAGAAATGGAGGAACAATCATTAGAATAATAAATGGAATTAAATTAGATAAACTAGTCCTTTGATATATTTAATTCAAAATAAATATAAATACGGGAATATTTTATTTTGAATGGTGATACTTCCAGCGGTGACTAAGTTTGGAAGTGAGACATTAGAACGGTGTCTGTGGATTTGGTGGTGAGTTAGGGTCTAGTAGTGACTCATACTTTGTCAAATTCTCATCTCTGTGGTGAAACATGATGATGGTGAGTCTTTCCATACTTTTTCAAAATTATGATCTTCTAATGACTCATGATGATAGTGATTCATCCCATTAATTAGCCAATTTTTTATCTCAATGGTGAGACAATGGTGATGGTGACACTTTAGTGATGGTGAGTTATCCTTAGCAGTGAGACTTCGTTGGTGATGTATCATACTTGGCGGTGAGTCTTTTCCAGACTTAAGAAAATTACTGTCCAATATTTCTTATAACATAAAATGATATCATAAAACATAAAACCCATTAATATCATAATAAACATGAGTGTGTGACCATTAAAATAAAGAGGCCAATAATCTCCCCATTTTTTATGATCACAAATCATGGAATTTTATATACATGATATCAAAGATAAATAATGGCATCAAAAGTAAATAGGATACATAGGATATAAAAGGAATTAATAAGATTCTATCATGGATAAATAAATTAAGGTATCAAATATAAATAAAGATATATCATTTTATCAAATGAAGGTTGAATCATATATGGAAGTATGGAAATATCACTCAAAAATTAAATTCCATAATAAAGTTCTCCCCCTTTTGGGATTAGAAAATAAGGTGCCCAGTAAAATATAAAAAGTAATAGAATAAAAATAAAATAGGATATAAATCAACAAAATAAGTGTAACAGATAATTTACATTAAAAAATTCATTGAGGGTACAACCAACATGTTCCAACAAAATGGGACACACAAAAAACATTCCCATAAAAAAACACAATGTATAATCAATGGTATTTGGGCTTGGATTAAGGGTCTAAAGGTGGATTTCCCTTGTCCTTGGTCAAGGCAGAAGCTGTATTAACTGAGGTTGGAGCTTCATTGGTAATAGCTATAGGAACATCTGTTATAGCTGAAGGAGCTCGAGGAAGTGTTGTAGGAATAAGAATCATATAATGAGGCTCTCTGATAAGTATTGGTCAAAGGTGATGAGAAAATTCTCTAGAAGATAATTAAAAATGATGGAATCTAGATGGAAATGGTGTATTGGGATCTATGGTCACTCCAGGACAAAGGGATTATTCTACAGAAGTATCTTGAGGTTTCAGATGGGTTTTCACTAGAATGGACTCATCATATACAATTGCAGTACCATGCACATGAAAAAATGGTTTCATAAGGTTCATGAAGTCCATTATTATTTTCCCACCTCACTCCATTGTACTAGAAAGACTCTATTTTCTTTTGTAAATCTATGAAGCACTGGATTCGTCACCTTTAACTGGATGAACTTCTCTTTGAAATCTTGGTAAATAGGAGAAATTCTCATATTTTCTACCAAAAAATTAAAGTGATAATTGAGATCATGCTTGGAGTAAATCCTTGAGAGATAATAATTTATGATTTGTTTATGGTCTCTTTTTCTACCTTTATATCCTTAATGTATTCAAAAATCATCCTATGGGAAAAATCATAGTCATTCTCAAACTTTTTAAATGTTTCCTCTACTATGGAAGGAGCATCACCTGAAGAACCTCTTGGGAGACCACTGATTTCTTCTTGCATAACCGATCTAAGAAACTCAGTATCAAAAATAAGAGGTGGAGGAGTAGTAGAACTAGAATCCACTGAGGTAATATTTTCAACTCTCTCAAGAAAGGAATCCATAGAATCTTCAAAGTTAGATTACATCCCTTCCACAATAGATCTCAAAGACATTAGCTCACTAGAAATTATTTTATTATCAATCTCTACTTCCTGAATGTAGTGCATCATCCTTGGTTGAATGTGATGAATCACAAACTTAAACAAAAAACTAGAATCTTGTTCACTTATCTTATTAAGAATGGTTCTTGACTCTTAAAAAGATTACCAAAATCTAAAACCATCTTTTCTCTAAAAATATGCAAGTCATCCTTAGTGATCACATTAACTAGAATAGTTTTTACAGTAGGAGAAACAGGTTGTGTGGGAACTCTATCATAATCAAACCTCCTAAACTCAGTAGATGCGTCAATATGATTAATCAAATATCCCTCAAGATCTCTTTATTCTTGAATGGTAGGTTCACTATTCTTTGGTGAACTGTGAGGAAATAAACCACATTCCAATAACATTAGTTCAATACAAATTTTTGAATCCTTAGCTAGAAGCTCAACCACTGAATGATTTTTAGTTGTATATACAACTACAGAAGGAACAAGAACAGGAGGTATCTCACCAGAATGGGTCTCAATAGATATTTTTTCATCATCAATCTACTCTACAATCTTAAATTCCATCTTTTCAGCCACATGCTTCTCAACAACACCAATAACTAACATCCTCTAATCAACAATTGAATCTGAAATAGTATGACCATCAACAATAGATATAGTATCAACTCCATCAATAGGATCACCAACTTTATGAATTTCATGACTTGGGGATTGTTCCCCCTTTATAGATACATCTCCTTATTTTCTAGAAGAAACATCCATTTTACTAACAAAATTGGGCCTCTCTTATAATCTAGAAATAGAACCACTGGGAGAAGTTAGCAGATCTTGAGGAATCTCAGTATCCTATCTCTTAATTTTCCCACTGGAATCACCAAGTTCTAAATCATAATTTCCATCATCATTATTAGAAACTCTATTTTCATTATATTTTACATTATAATTTTCATCCCCATTTTCATCATCTTCTTCATCACCATATTTTTCATCATCACCATATCCATTTTCCTCATAAGATTTGAAATTTATCTTGAATTGATATTCACCGAATATTTCAGTCTCTTATTCATCACTTTTTACTAATTTATCTCTTTTAGGGAGAGTCTTAGGTGGACTAGGAGATCCATAGATATAGTACTATATATAAGAGGAAGGTCAGGGTAACTCCCCTCATCAATAGAAAAAAATTCCTCTTTTTCTCTAGAGGAATTATCCCTCTCTTCATTATCACTATCAGAGTACTCAACAATTTCATCAGGTTCTAGATCAGGTTTAATAAGATATCTCGGTCTAGAATGATCATATACAAGATTAAACTCATCATAAATATTTTCATTATCACTTACCCATTTCTTATTCCATGGGTTCTAAATGATTTTAATTCTTCTGTAAATTATTCTAGTGATAAAAAATCCACCACAGTTCACTATATCCTATTCATCTTTAACAACTAAACCTTTGGCTTTATGCATAGAAAAAATCAACTTCAAGTATATCAGAGAATTTTATTTAGAGTTTGGTTTGGTCATTTCAATCATATAAAACATGAGGTATCTGAAAACGTTTAATTTATGTCCTTTTTTCATAATAAATAACAAATACACATTTTAATACCTTAAGGTAGAAAATTAACACTTCCTTGGATAGAGCATATGCTGGATAAATTTAAAGAGAAATTTGAATTCACCATTTAACTCAGAGGCAATCGACCTTATAACTATTTCATATCCAATCAACTTATAAAGGGATTCTTCATAGATTAAATCATCACCATTATCTGGAATCATTTCTTGATAATCATTAAACATACCTTAAAGTGATACTTTCAAGAAACTATCCCACTACCTTGAAGAAAAGGTAATTCTATGACCATTAATCCTAGTTCACACCTAGTATTCTTCTTTTTCTTCAAAAAAAAATTCCACATAATGATAAAACAGATATACCAACCAAGGATAAAAATGTCTCTAGATATAAGAGAACCAATCCATACATCCTTGGTTCTATATAACTTAAAGCGCAATAGACTTATTGGATAAAAACCACTATTCTTGAACTTCTTTCTCTAGAATGACTACTCTCTTAAAGAGTTTGGGGTTCACTTGTTATACTATAATAGGATGACTCGGTTCCCATTTCTATTTCCTTTTAGATTGCAACTTTTCCGGTAAAGACTCTAAAGGTCACTTTACTCTAGCCATGGAGTTTGACTTGGATGGCTTGGTCGAAGGAGAAAAGAATACAAAAGAAGCGTTAAAAGTTTGGGAGAGAATGATTGCATAGGGATCAAGAGAAAAAAGGCACGAGTAAATAGGTGAACTGAGATTAGAAAAAGTATCACATTTATTATGACTTGGGAGGTTATGGATTCAAAAAATCAAAATTGAAAATCAATAAAAAAATTAAAGTCATAAAATAAACTGTAACAGAAATAAAAATTGGTGGTTTAAAACGTATACTATGAAATAAAAAAAATTGACAAAGGCATGAAACATTCCAATATTGAGATAAACCAATGATGTAAAGTTCCAGTGGTGAAAAATCACAATGGTGAGAAGTATCAATGGTGATACATAACCAACGGTGATACATATCCAATAGTGAGACATTCACAATGGTGATACATTCAAAATAGTGATACATTCACAATGGTGAGACATTCACAATGGTGAGTCCCAGAAAATTAAAATTAACCAAAATTAATCATACCTAACTCATGTTTGATGTAATTTTTTCTCTCATAATTAAAAGTATAAGTGAATATATCGGTAAGCTAATGTTTTTCACTAATATATTAAATATTTACATCATCCTTTTGAAAATGATCTCTCAAAAAGTGATGTCTTACATCAATACATTTTGTTCTAGAATGTGATACAGAATTAATAGAAATATTTATAGCACTTGTATTATCATAGTTTATAGGTACATGTCATAATTGATATCCATAGTCTAATAATGTGTGTTTCATCCACAAAATTTGTGCACAGCAGCTACCTATACTTATGTATGCAGCTTCAACAGTAGATAGTGCAACATAATTTTGTTTCTTAATACACCAAAAAACAAGAGACTTGCCTAAAAAGTGACATGTTTCAGAGATGATTTTTCTATCTAACTTTCATCCACAAAAATCATTATCAAAATAACTAACCAAATCAAATTCTTTTCCTCTTGGGTAAAACAATCCTAAATTGGTTGTATATTTAAGGTATTTGAAAATTCTTTTTACATCAACCAAGTGTGAGTTTTTTGGATTTTCTTGAACATGAGAACACATGAATACACTGAACATAATATCAGGTAATCTAGTAGTAATATAGAGAAGACTTCCAATAATATATCTATTATTGGTTTGATCCACTAGTTTCCCAGCTTCATCAAGATCCAACTTATAGATAGTACTTATAGGAGTATCACTACTATTAGTACTATCTAGATTAAAACATTTTAAAATATCCTTTTTATATTTACTTTGATTCAAAATGATTCCTTCCTTATTTTGAAAAGTCTAAAAAATAAGAAATAATTTTATTTCACCCATTAAAATCATTTAAAATTAATTTTGCATCATTCTTGAAAAATCAGTACATAACAAACTTTTTGAAGATCCAAAAATAATATCATATACTTAAATTTGAACAACTAAAACATCTTTTGAAAAAAAAATTATAAAAATATTATGATTAAATATACCATTTGAAAACCCTTTTTAAATAAGAAAATTGTTTATTCTATCATACCAAGCTCTAGGGGCTTGTTTCAAACTATATAAATCTTTTGATAATTTGAAAAAACTATTTTGAAAATGAGAATTTTGAAAACTATGGGGTTGTTCAACAAAAACATCCCCAAATATATACCCATTTAATAATGCACTCTTGACATCCATTTGATAAATTTTTAAATCTAGATGAGCTACATAATATATCATTATTCTAATGGATTCAAGCCTGGATACTTGACAAATGTCTCCCCATATACTATTCCTTATTCTTGACTATAACCTTCTATAACTAGTCTATCCCTATTTCTTACTATTGTGTATGATTCATATACCTTATTTATAAACACCCATTTAGTGTCTATGGTCAAGGTGTCCTTGGGTCTATCAACAAGTTACCAAAATTGGTTTCATTCAAATTTATTTAATTATTTCTTCATAGTCATTACCCAAAATTCATCATTAATTGAATCATTGAGGTTCATTGGTTTTAGATTTGAAAAAAAATCTTGATGTTCAACCTAGTTTTTTAGAGAAACTCTAGTCTGTGTACTTCTATCTAGGTCTCAGACTACAATATCTAAAGGATTTTAATTAAGGGTTTTAACAGCTCTAGATAAAGTAGGGTTGGTCACTTCAGGTTCTTCTATAGGTTTGGGTTTTGTAAGTTCTATAAATTCATCAGAACTAGACGAATTTTCTAATTATTTCATAGTAGAATTATTTGGTTTAGAATTTAATTTCAAATTTTATAAATCATCCTCAAGGTTTTATAAAGGGGTCTTAAGCTCATGTGAATCTGTCTCATCAAATTTTATATAAACAGATTCTTCTATAGTCTTGGTCCTTTTACTGAAAACTCTATAGGATTTGATGTTGGTTTAATACCCCAGGAAAATTCTTTCAACAGTTTTGGAGGAAAATTTTTCTAGATTATTCTTAGTATTAATAATAAATACTTTGCAACCAAAAACTCTAAATTAATTAACCTTAGGTTTTTATGTTATTCTAAATCTCAAAGGGTTCTTCTTCAAAATAGGTCTAATTAAAACTCTGTTAATTATGTAACAGGATGCATTCACATCCTCTTCCAAAAAATAGATAAGTAATTCATATTCATTTACCATGGTCTAAGCTATCTCTTGAAGTGTTATATTCCTTCTTTCTACAACTCCATTCTTTTAAGGGGTCCTAAGAGCATATAATATATGACTATAGTCATTTTGTATGAAAAACAATATTGAAAGTATTGATTTTCAAACTCACTACCAAGTTCACTTCTAGGGTCTTAATCCTAAGTCCACTTCATTTTTCTATAGATCTAGAACACTTGGTAAATTAATAATACACTTCACTTTTTTGAGCTAAAAATAACACCCAATTATACCTAGAAAATTCATCTACTAGTGAGTAAGAATAGTGATTCCTCTTTAGACTAGAAACTCTATATTGTCCAAATAAATCCATATGAACCAACTCAAGAGGTTGAGAAGTTGAAACATATTTATTTTATTTAAAATGAATATTGTACTATTTCCCTTTTAGACATGGGTTTCAGACTTTTTCATTTGGGAACTTGAGTTTTGGTAGATCCTTGAATAAAAATTTTCTAGTAATATTCCAAAGTGAGTGAATATTATAGTGACTTAGTCTCATATTCCAAAGCCAATATTCCTTATGAAAGGCACTCAAGTAGGAAACAATTTGAGAAATTAAATAATTAAGATCAAATAGCATAAACATTTTCATTACTTAAAGAAACATATTTAGATTAATAAATGTTACAATAATTATTCAAAAATTTAACATGAAAACCATCATCACATTATTTTGAAATTCAAAGAAATTTATACTTCAAACCATCAATAAATGGTAATTTGAAAATTAATACAGAATTAGTGTTACCAATTTGTCCAAGGCCGATGATTTTACCTTTATCATTCTCACCAAAGGTGACATGACCACCATCAACCTTTATTAATCTTTAGAAGATTGAGTATTCTTCTATCATGTTCCTTTAACATCTACTATCCAAGTACCATAGACATTTATAGGAGGTCATCAAGTAGTTTTTATACAAAACCTAATTTATACACGAAATGATTTTGGTACCCAGATTTACTTGGGTCTAAATGTGTTGGTAATCAAGGCTTTAGGAACCCAAATTTTTTAATCAGTTTCTTATAAACATACTATAATACTTTTTAAATAAAAACTTTATTAGTTCCATTTGAAAAATAACTTGCATTATAACTTTCATATTTAAATCTTGGAACAAATGTGCTCTTAAATATTCTTCTTTTTACAAGTTGGTATCCTATACCTGTAACATATTTTGGAGAAACTTGTTTACCTAGAATATGAGTAACAGTTTCTATAAAATTGGTAAAATTTTCTATATAATTCTTTAATTATTCATTGGAAAACTTCATTTCAATATTATCTTTTAATAACTAATCATTTTTCTCTTTTTCAATAGATATATTAGATTTAACAATGGAAGATAAAGTATGTTGTCTTTTCATAAATGTATATTTATCTTTAAGTTAATTAAAAGCTCCTTCTGGTATTATTCAATATTTTAACATCACTTCTTGAGACATGTCATCTTCATTGTATTCACTTTTAGAATGTTCATAATTAAGCACAGATAAGAAAGTAGATACAGTAAGTACCTTAGAGACATTAGTCATGAATCACATATTGGCTCGATCATACTTCTATAGTCTGAGTCATTGGAGATATCATCAAAGAAACTTCATGTTTCTTTCATGTATTTTTTGAAATTTTAGTCCTTTTCATCATATATCTTTTTGTATTTCAATTTTGGATAGTCTGCCATGACATGTACTTTTCTTTTATATTCATAATAGGTAATCTCATTATCATCCTTATTCAAATACTTTTTCTAGTTGACTTTAGTATCATATTTTCCTTTATAATTAGGATTTTTGAAAAATTTATTCTTCCTATAAAACTTCTTAAATCTTCTGGCCATATGATCTAATTTCTCATCATTGTCAGGTGAGGACTCACTGTCACTTGAAATTTCATCTTGTATCTTTTTCTTTTCTTTTTCCCTCTATTTGAATGTAGTATAAGTGAAAGATACTAAATTTATTTTTGGATCGTAATATTTTTCAATATTGAATTTAAATTCTTATTTTTACATTATCAGTTTCCCAATCAAATCCTTAACTGGAAGTTTGCTGATATCACAATATTCTCTAATTGAAACAGATGTGCCTCTTCATATTTCTAGAAGGCATCTAAGCAATATCACCATCTGGTATTTTTCAGATACTGGATTTCCTAGAGAACTCATGGTGTTAAAAATTTCATTAAACTTGAGATATATGTCAGAAATTAATTCAATGGGTTTTATCTTAAAGGTATCATACTTAATAGTATATGTATTCAATCTCATTTCTTTAACATGGGTTGTTCCTTCATGTGAAACAGCTAATGTATCCCATATCTAAAAAAAAGTTTTACCAACAGAAACTATATTTAATTAATCATATCCTAAAGCATAATAAAGGGATTTCATATCTTTTTAATTATTATTATTACTAGTTTTGGTATCTCTATTCCAAGTAACTCTAGTAGTAGCAGGTAGTTCATATTGTCCTCTATGGCAGTCCAAATTTCAAAACTCATACTCTTAGTATGCATTTTCATTTTGATCTTCCACTGATCATAATTATTTCTATTGAAAAAAAGAGGTTTATTGGTAGCATAACCTTATTTTCTATTATCCATTAAAATAATTAAATTTAGAACTAAAAAAAATTAAAATCTTTTATGCACAACTAAAATCATAGTTTTAAAGTTTCAAAAAACTTTGATACCAAAGATAATCTTTTGATACCAACTGTTGGTACGAGTGGTTATCTCAAGAGGGGGGTAAATTTAGTACCCAATAAAATTTTATATTAAAATGTATTTAAATAAAATCCCACAATTTAAATAAAATAGTCCAGTTAGTTAAAATTGTAGTTTTATATAAGACTTTACCTTTTAAAAGAATTCTCAAAGATTGATTAGGTATTGGTTAAAAACAATATAAAATATTACTTTAACCTTTGAAATTAATTTACTAAATCAAATTATTATATAAGCACTAATTAAAACTAACTATAAAAGTAGTGGTTTTATTATCTATTTAAAATGGATTCTATTTTAATGTATAGAAATAAAATAAACTAAACAAAAAAACACATAGTGGAATTTGAATAAAAGAGGTTTAGTCTCAAGATGAGACTTAGTCCTCTCCACTTGGTAATCACCTACTTCCAAGAAGTTTATATAAAAATAAAGGTTTTATTCACAACTTGTATCATATGATACAATAGTAAACCAACTTTCCAGGCCACACAGGACATCTTCCATAGTTTTCATGGGAGTCTAAATAAACAGGACACAACCGGACCTCCAACACAGCACATGGGAAATTAGGTGTAAATGGTGTTGAGAAGATATCTATGTATCTTCTAGTTTAATCCATGAGATATTGTGTGTTTTATAAAATATAGTATGAACACACTTCTCAAAATTTAAATTAAAGTAAGCAGACTGAGTAAATAAAAGATGTAAAGCGATAGTGTTGCTTGTTCTGTCAGTCTCTGCAGGTCGTGACTCTTGAATGTGATTTAAACTGTGTCTTGAGTCAAGTTTCAGAAATCTATTGCATAATAGAGTGTCATAGGCTCTTTTTTCATAATAGCAGGAAGACACTCAATATATGTTGTACTTTCAATTCCTTATTCAATCATATCACAATGAAATACACAAACCCTTCTAGTTCTTGCAATTATGTTCATCTCAATTCACATGTACAAGTCTATCTTTTTGTTCATCATACACATATCTTCATGATCGAGTCTACTTCAGATTTTTAAAAATATAAAAATCAAAAGAAAATCCAATGGATCTTCTACTCCTTATACTGCACGTTCTAACACTAATTTTAATGTATCTCTATCGAGAAATGAAGGAGAAATCATTAGAATACTCAATGGAATTAAATTCGATAAACTAGACGTTATAGAGATTTAATTAAAAATAAACATAAACATTAGTGATATTTATTTTGAATTTTTTCACTTAGAGTGGTGACTAAGTCTAGTAGTGAGACATTGGAATGGTTTCTGTGGATCTGGATATGAGTTAGGGTCTAGCAGTGACTCATACTTTGTCAAATTCCCATCTTAGTGGGGAAACATGCTAATGATGAGTCTTTCAATACATTGTCAAAATTATAATCTAGTGGTTACTTGTGATGATATTGAATCATCCCAATACTTAGCTGATTTTGGATCTCATTGGTGATAAAATAATGATAGTAAGACTTTGGTGATTGTGAGATATCCTTGGTAGTGAGACTTCACTAGCAGTGTCTCATACTAGGCAGTGAGTCTTTTCCAAACATAACCAAATTACATGCCAATCTACCTTACAACATAAAATTATATCATAAAACATTAAACCGATTAATATCACAATAAAAACGATTGTTTTATCATTAAAAAAATTATTCCAACATTTTTTACCATTCCACGCACGATTTAGTGTTTTAAAACACTAAAAACACATTTACGACTATCCCAAGAAAATCATAACTTTAAATAAAGTTTTGTCTATTCCTACATTTCAAAAATAAATCTATGATCATTTTCCTTTGATTTCAGGGTAACCCAACATGGTTTTCTTGGTTTTTAACCTCAACACATGTTTTTAAAGGCTTTAGTACCTTTAAAAAGTGTTTACTGAGTAATTGCAACCACAATGCACATAGTATTTACATGTAGTCTATGCATACACATCATTAATAACACAAAGGTTATTTTTACATGATTTTACATCAATATGAGGTTGTTTTATATGGTTTTTACTATTATAAGAATTTTTTAGTGTTTTAAAACACTAAAAATGAATTTAAAGCCTTCTCAAGAAAAATGTAACTCAGAATAATGTTACTTCAGTTCCAAAATTTCTAAAATAATTCTATAGATATTATCCTATGATTTTAGGGTAACACGATGTCATTTTCCTAGTTTTGACCCCCCCTGGCACGTGTTTTTAAAGGCTTTAGTACCTTTAAATAGTGTTTACCGAGTCATTTTGACCACACCGCACATCGTATTGATGTGTAGTATGTGAGTACATATCAAAAATAACTCAAATTTTCTTGTACCATTAGTTCACATTGATATAAGGTTTTTTTCTATGTCTTTTTACCATTCCATTCATGTTTTAGTGTTTTAAAACACTAAAAATGTGTTTATGTCCATATCGGGAAAACCATAACTCAAAATGATGTGTCGTCAGTTTCTAAATTTCAACAATAAATCTATGATATTTTTCCTATGATTTTATGGAAATCAAACATCATTTTTCTAGTTTTGACCTCTTGACACATGTTTTTATAGGATTTAATACCTTTAAAATTGTTTACAAAGTCATTCCAACCACACCGTACATCGGATTAATGTTTAGTCTATGTTTACATGTCAAAAATTACACAATAGTGGTTTTCCCATGATTTTAAATGTAACGCCCCGACCCCAGTTACCTAGAGTTGGTGAATTATTACATAACATTGGAATGATCACAAGAAAGATCAAATCTCAAAAGACCGATTAGTTTAGTAGCATTGGAAACACTAGATATATTCATAAGTTTTACATTACATCATAAAAATGAAAACTAAAACAACATAGTCTCCATAGTCTACACTCGTATCCCCTCATATTATCCCTGTAGGTCATTCATAATTTACTTCTTCACATCCTGGGAAAAATAAACATAGAAAAGGGGTGAGCTCAAATGCCCAGTAAGGATAACAATATAGCGGAAACTTTCATAAATAAGAATAAACATTTAAGGCAATGTATAACTAAAACAAAAGCCTTTTAAACTTGAACTTCAACATAGTATGGCAAAAATAAAATGAAATAATGCCATTTACTTATTCACATGGATATTCTACTAATTGAATAATCACATGCAATATCAATAACCACTTTCATAATGATGGAATGCATAATTCCAGACTATCATAACCACATAGCCAAGGCCTCATGCCAAGACTACAAATAAGATTTTTCCAATGCCTTGTTCCAAGACACTAGTTTGTCTCATGAGACCTACCGATGCATCGAGGAGCTATAGCGGGCTCCACCCGTCATATATTAAGTCCAATGCATTCCCATATGAAAAGGTTTAAACATAACATAAACATTCGTATTAAAACTAGCATACGAAATGTAAATAATTCATCCATAAACCATGAATGGTATAAAAATAACACATCCATATTCAAAAATATCACAAAACATTCAATAAAATATAGAAGTTTTGTATCATAATAAATCAACTTCAAATAATCGTAAAATCCATCAAAGGATGTTGACATAGATGAAATCAAAACTCTTTTTAGAGAAATATCTATTTCTATTTTGAAATCATTTATAAGTCATATATTTATAAAATAAAACATTTTATTTGAAAATATTCTTATAAGATTGTAAGGGAAGCTTCGACGATTTTATAACAGCGGAAAATAGATGCACCTGCCGTATAAGTTAAAAAAACATTCTTACCTTAATTCTATCAAAAAGGTTAAAAAGAACCTTGTTTGGAAAATGATGGAAAGATTCCTTTATAAACCTCTTATAAAAAGTAAAACAAGGATATAAATGTCTTTAACCCATATTCTTGTAAATACTAAAAATGTTTTGAAATACATTTTTAAGAAACATGGATGTGGATGATAATGAAATCCTAGTAGATTATTACGTATAAACAACCTCGGATAATTAAGAGATTGCGAAATAAACTCTTACCTTGTACTTTTCCTTGGTTGGGGTAGGTTAACCTCCTGTATAATGGTGAAATAATTGTTATTAAATTATACAATAATCATATACATTAATATGATATCATATATGATCTTTTAACATTGATTTGTTAATAATATCTTAGTATTATCGTTGTTTCGGGTGTTAACTTACTCATTTTCTTTTATATGTTTTGTTACATAAGCCGTGTTTTTCATGGATAGGTTGTATCTTAATCATATCCAGAATGATATCAAGTCCTTATATGCTATTATTAATCATAAAATGAGAATTAGACTTGAATGGATACGATGGAGAATGAATCTCATCGCGTTCGTGGAGACGGTAGTCCGTACGTACGCACGAGGGACAATATCATTCTTTTGATATTAAAATAATATATAATTGGATGGTATATCATATATACAGAATCATTATCATGTTATATTTATTATTTACATGAATTACACATCATTATTATACCCATCCAAATAATAATTTATTGAATAACAATTACACCACGACGTGGAGACGGTAAGCCGTACGTACGCACGTATGGTGACATGTCATTCAAAAGATGGATAGAATACTGAATATGGTTGTACCATATTTATAATAATATTAAATTATATAGGAGATACTAGATTCATTATTTTAGAATGGGAATAACAAAGAAATAAGAAGTTGAAGAAGAAATGAATTTGAAAAAGGGTGGTGAAAACATTACCTCTTCTTCGGGTTCTTGCTTTTGATTTGATCAAAAGGTCCCATTAGGTTGGCTTTTGATCAAAATAAGGCCTCTTGGTTGTAGTGAGGGAAGTTTAGAGAGTATTTGGGCAGATTTTTTCTGAGCCAAATGGCTTTGAAGGTGTGAATTAATGAGAAGGGGGAGTGCCCTTTTATAAGAGGGGTGAGGGGCACCTTTGGAAAAGCTAGAAATATTATTTTATAATAAATTCATATTCGGTTTCTAATGGCTCCAAAGTGGATTATTTAAATTTTAAGGTGGGGATAGGTCTAAAACCACTCAACCAATAGAATTTAGACAGGTTTGGGTTACTATATTAACCTTATCATTAAGTATTAACTCTTAGTTAATTAGTTTCACTTTTACAATGTCTCTTTGTATTTTTATATTATATGGTTAATAAACTTACTATATACATCCAAGCGACCCCCAAGTGGTCCATTAATGATACACCTATCATGATATAAGTCTATTGGCCGAACCTTAGATTTTTATAAATTTAATATCAATTAATAATATAATATTTTTTTTAAAAACTCTTTTATATCAATTTTGACACTATTCAATAATTGATTTTTGTAAAAAACATAACAGAGTGATTACTTCAAAAAAGTTAATTAAATCATTTCTAACATGTCATATTAACCTAGGAAATTATTGGTATTTATAAAAAGTCTCATATTACATTTATTTGGGTATTAATAATATAAATTATTCTAATTTTTCACTATTATGGTAATTACTGCATCATTATTGTGTCATAAATAAACTAAATTATTTAATGTTTAAAAATTATAAATAAAATATCATTATTTATTAAATCTTTTTAGATTTATAATGAATATTTAAAATCTAATTTATCTTTTGTTTAACCCTATATTAAAAAAAATTAGTAAATAAACCTTGATTTTAACTCTATTAACTCTTCTTTGAATTAAATAATAATAAATGTCCTAATCTAATCCAAGTGGAACTAAATGATAATATTTTATTCCTAAGGTTTTTTTTGGTCAAATTAAGATTATCCAATATAATTAGGACATGTGTTAGGGTAATATTAATATCATTTTTACCCTTAATTACCCTATTTACTTTTAACCGTGGTAAATAAAAGTAAAAAGTTACTATTCACCAAAAATTAATTTCATCTCAATGAACCACATTTTAGTCCTTTATATTAACCGTGTCTCTCGGATTTTTGAAATTCCACTCACAGAAGCGGTAAAATAAATTTTATGAAAAATTCAGTTTTTTAACCACCACTTAGTGGTTTCACTATTCATCAAAAAATGAAGTTTTTCAGAAAAATACCAAAAATTCACCCTAGACTAATTTCGATATTTCGAATCCAAAAATGAAGTCCATTTTGAAAAATAAAATTTATAAATTTCAAAAAGTGGGTATTACTATTCATAACGGCTAGTTTGATTGGTTGTGGTGTGTTAGAACTCGATGTTGCGTACAACACACGCTATTGCATTATTCAAAAAGAAGCGTACCGTAGAAGCTTGGGGTGTTACATTCTCCCCTCCTTCAAACAATTTCATCCTCGAAATTTTTAGAATACTACAGCATGAAAATACTCGGGTGGTTCTTCATCATAAGTTCCTCGGGTTCCCACGTTTCCTCTTCCATCTTATGGTTTCTCCACAAGACTTTTACCAGACGAGTCGTCCAGTTTCTCAGTACTTGCTCTCTCGTATCAAGAATCTTGATGGGATCTTTGCAATAAGACAGATCGGTTTTCAGTTCTAATTCATCATAGGTGAGTACATGCATTGGGTCAGGCATGTATTTCCTCAACAGAGATACGTGGAACACATCGTGAACTTTGGAGAGACTTGGCAGCTTTTCCAATCAGTAAGCTACAGCCCCAATTCGTTCTAGAATTTCGAAAGGTCCGATGTACCTGGGACTCAATTTACCTTTCTTACCAAAATGTATGACTCCCTTCCATGGAGATACCTTCAGGAAAACATGATCACTGACTTGAAATTCCAAATCCTTCCTTCGATTATCAGCATAGCTCTTCTGCCTACTTTGAGCTGCTTTGATATGGTTTTGGATTACCTTCACCTTTTCCATCATTTCCTCCACCAGTTCTGGGCCTACAAGTTTTATTTCACCAACGTCATCCCAACAGGTTGGTGTGCGACATCTCTTTCTGTATAACGCTTTATATGATTCCATATGAATACTCGAATGGAAGCTATTGTTATAGGAAAATTCTACCAGAGGTAAATATTGATCCCACATACCCTGAAATTCAAGTGAGCAGGATCTCAACATGTCTTCTAAGGTTTGAATAGTTCGTTCTGATTGTCCATCTATTTGAGGGTGGTAGGCAGTGCTCTAATGAATTTCAGTATCCAAGGCTTTCTGAAGACTTTCCCAGAATCTTGAAGTAAAACGGGGATCACGATCAGAAACAATCGATAGGGGTACTCCATGAAGTCTCACAACTTCTTTAATATATAGTCTTGCTAGTCGTTCAAGTGGTAAATCTTCCCTTATAGCAATAAAATGTGTTGACTTGGTAAGACGATCAATAATGACCCATATTGCATCGTTCCTTCTAGGAGCCTTTGGTAGCCCCAAGACAAAGTCCATCGTAATGTTGTCCCATTTCCACTTCGGTATGGGAAGAGGTTGCATGATTCCTCCAAGCTATTGCCTTCCAGCTTTCACTTGTTGAAAAACCATACATCTTGACACAAAATCAGAAATCTCCCTCTTCATGTTGTCCCACCAAAAATGTTCCCTCAAATCTCTATACATTTTGGTGCTCCCAGGGTGTATAAAGAAATTGGAACTATGAGAATCATCCAGCAATTCCCTTTTTAGATCAGGTATATCGGGGACACAAAGCCTCTTCCCGAATTTCAAAATTCCTTCTTCATACAAAAAGTCTCTCAATCTCCCATCATTCACGGCTTTAATCTTCTTTTGAAATTCTTCATCATCGGTCTGATAACTCTTAATACTTTCTAGTAAATATGGTTTGGCAACCATTTGTAAAAGCATTGAAGTTTCACCTTCCCTGGTTATTCCCATGTCCATCTTCACTAGATCCATGAAAATTGGATCCCTTTCAATTCTCATATTGTTCAAAACTCCATGGTCTTTTCTGTTCAAAGCATCTTCCACCTTGTTTGCTTTACCTGGGTGGTAGTTTATCGTGCAATCATAATCCTTGAGTAATTCAAGTCATCTCCTTTGCCTCATGTTGAGTTCTTTTTGTGAGAAAATATATTTCAAACTCTTGTGATCGGTATAAATCTCACATTTTTCACCATAGAGTTAGTGCCTCCATATGTTCAAAGCAAAGATCACAGCTGCTAACTCGAGATCATGAGTAGGATAGTTTTGTTCATGAATTTTCAACTATCGTGATGCATAGGCAATAACCCTATCATTTGGCATAAGGACACAACCAAGTCCTTTCTTTGATGCATCACTATAAATAATGAACTCATCATTTCCCGATGGTAGATTCAATATAGGAGCATTGACTAATCTTCTATTTAGTTCTTCGAAACATTATTCACACTCTTTTGTCCAAACAAATTTAACCCCTTTACATGTTAGCTTCGTTAATGGGTTAGCCAATCGGGCAAAATTCTGGACGAAATGTCGATAATAACCTGCCAAACCAATAAAACTACGTACCTCAGTTATACTCATAGGTGCAGGACATTCTTGGATTTCCTTGGTCTTAGAAGGATCAACAGAGATTCCATCTTTAGAGACAATATGGCCAAGAAAAGAAATCTCCTAAAGCCATAATTCACACTTGTTAAACTTCCCATATAATTCATGTCTTCTCAAAGTCTTTAGGATAATATTCAAGTGATTTTCATGATCTACGTAGCTTTTGGAGTATACCAAGATATCATCAATAAATAACACCACAAATTCATCGAGATATTCCTTGAAAACTCTATTCATTAGATCCATGAATACAGAGAGTGCATTAGTCAATCCAAAAGGCATTACTGTAAACTCGTAATGCTCGTACCTGGTTCGAAATGCTGTCTTCGGAATGTCTTCCTTCTTCACACACAACTGATGGTATTCAGATCGAAGGTCAATCTTTTAAAAGTATTTAGATCTATGCAGTTGGTCAAATAAATCATCAATGCGAGGTAGGGGATACTTGTTCTTTATTGTTATAGAATTGATCTCCCTGTAGTCGATACATAACCTCATAGATCCATCTTTCTTTTTAACAAAAAGAACAGGGGCTCCCCATGGATAAACACTAGGGCAAATAAATCCCTTATTACTTAATTCCTCTAGTTTTTTCTTTAGTTCAACTAATTATATAGTGGCCATTCTATATGGGGTCTTCAATATAGGCCTTGATATAGGAATTAAATAAATGGAAAACTCAACTTCTCGTTCTGGAGGATGTCCAGGTAAATATTCCGGAAACACATCTACATATTCTTTCACAATAGGTAAATCCTCTATTTGAACATTCCTTTCCTCACCCACTGTAATTTAATCCTCTTCTTCCCCAATAATTGAATTTAGTTGAGCTACTGGGGGTGGATCTAGATAAGAATTAGGTGGTGATGATTCTGCTCTAAAGATAAGGTGTTCCTTATCATCATCATCAAAAATCGTAACCTCCTTCTTATTACAATAAATCTCCGCATCATGGTACGAAATATAATCCATACCGAGGATTATATCAAACTCAATCATAGGTATGACGATGAGATCAGCGGATAAAGAACATTTATTTTCTCTAATGGGGACTGATTCACAAAACTTTGTTGCAATGATACTTCCCTTAGGAGTTTTAACTGACAACTCCCTCGTTAAATCAAATTGGAAATATCTAATTTTATTAGAAAACTAGGAAGATATGAAACAATACGATGATCCAGAATCAAATAATGCATTTTTTAAACTTGAGGAAACCATTAAATTACCTGCCACCATGTCTTTCGGAGCTTCTACCTCAGCAGTAGTGATAGCATAAGCTTGGCCTTGATCCCTTGGCCTTTTCTGAGGTAAGTTCCCCTGACGCTTAGGACATTCATTTGAATAATTTCCCATCTCCCTGCAATTGTAGCACTGAACATCGGTAGCTTCCTTCTTCCCCTTGCAATCACGAGCTTGGTGGCCTTTTTCACCACACTTGTAACAGACTCCCGTTCTTTTTAAGCAATTACCGGGGTGTTTCTTCCCACATTTACTGTAGTATGGATATTCAATTTTTCCCTTCTTCCCTTTCTTTCCATTCCCAGATTGATCAGTAGATCTCTTCTTCTCTTGCTTTGCTTTAAAGTCATAAGACTTAGAGAATTCCTTTTCTGTCTTGATAGCACATGAGACAATGTCTTCGTATGACGAGAAGGATTATGAGACTAATTCTCGACGGATAAATGGTTTTAACACATCAAAGAAATGATCAATATTAATTCTTGGGTTACGTATATAATCTCCAACATACCTTGATAACCTTGTAAAGTTAGCCTCATACTTTGCGACATTCTCATCCTCCTTTTGTCTCAGACTCAGAAATTGTCTTTCCATATCTGCTCGATGGTCACGAGGAAAGTTTTTTTCTAAAAACAGATCTTTGAACTCCCTCCATTCCATATTTGATACTTCATCATCATCCTTCATGTTTTATATCAATGAACACCATTGATCAGCATCTCCAATGAGGCGGTAAACTGCCATGATAACTTTTTCCCTTTCACTACTTCCCAAAGCCTGAAATATTTTCTCTAGGGAAATTATTCATTGCTCAGCTACTAATGGATTTGTACTCCCATTTAATGTTGGTGGTTGCTGCCTCATGAAGCTATCTAACATTGATCCTCCACGCTGTGGATCAGGGTGCTCCATACGGGTAAGGTTATTATTCATAACCTGAGTGAGTTATCCCAGTATGGTGATTAGTTGATCGGCACCAGTTGCATCACCAGCTCCACTATAATTATCTTGAGCATGAGGGCAATCCCAACATGGAGTGCGTGCATTGATACGATTTCCATTTCTTCCATTGGGCGCCATTTCTTAGCAATGGCATAAACTAGATCAGTTTATGAATCAAAATACATAATTCCATACTTATAAAACACTTAAAATAAATTGAACTATTTATGGATATAATCCATAATCATAAAAAAAATTATTTGAGTAAGTATATACTCATAAACCCTTCATAATTATTTGTAAATAAAATTAGATTTATCCTAAGCATATCCCCCGGGAGTGTCGTAACCAAGAATTCAGCAAGGCCCGTTGTCATGCACCAGTTCCCGTTCGAGTCTAGCTCAAAGCGGTGTTTTCGGGTTTTACCCCTAGGTACATCTGTGCCAGAGCCACCTCCTCCTGCTCGTATCCAGACAGGGATGTATTGCTCGGAAAACTCAAAAAATCTCTACAATACCAAAATTCTAGGAAGTTCTTCTATACTAATCCTCAAAGTCCATCTTAGGTATATGTGCTCTAATCAGAGTTTATCTAAATCTAGCTTCCAAGGTTTGTACTAAACTTCCTCGGATACCAACTGTAATGCCCTGAGCCCAATTACCTATAGTCGGTGCATTATTACATAACATTGGTATGATCACAGGAAAGATCAAATCTTGAAAGACCGATTAGTTTAGTATCCTTGAAAACACTAGATATATTCATAAGTTTTACATTACATCATAAAAATGAAAACTACAACAACATAGTCTCCATAGTCTACACTCTTATCCCCTCATACTATCCCTCCAGGTCATTCATAATTTACTTCTTCACATCCTGGGAAAAATAAACATAGAAAAGGGGTGAGATCAAATTCCCAGTAAGGATAACAATATAGTGGAAACTTTCATAAATAAGAATAAACATTTAAGGCAATGTATAACTAAAACAAAAGCCTTTTAAACTTGAAATTAAACATAGTATGGAAAAAATAAAATGAAATAATGCCATTTACTTATTCACATGGATATTCTACTAATCGAATAATCACATGCAATATCAATAACCACTTTCATAATGATGGAATGCATAATGCCAGACTATTATAACCACATAGCCAAGGCCTCGTGCCAAGACTAAAAATAAGATTTTGCAAATGCCTTGTGCCAAGACACTAGTTTGTCTCATGAGACCTACCGATGCATCGAGGAGCTATATCGGGCTCCACCCATCACATATTAAGTCCAATGCATTCCCATATGAAAAAGGTTTAAACATAACATAAACATTCGTATTAAAACTAGCATACAAAATGTAAATACTTCATCTATAAACCATGAATGGTATAAAAATAACACATCCATAGTCAAACATATCAAAAAACCTTCAATACAATATATAATTTTTGTATCATAATAAATCAACTTCAAATAAGCGTAAAATCCATCAAAGGATGTTGACATAGATGAAATCAAAACTCTTTTTAGAGAAATATCTCTTTCTATTTTGAAATCATTTATAAGTCATATATTTATAAAATAAAACATTTTATTTGAAAATATTCTTATAATATTGTAAGGGAAGCTTCTACGATTTTATAACGGTGGAAAATAGCCGCACCCGCCGTATAAGTTAAAAAAACATTCTTACCTTAATTCTGTCAAAAAGGTTAAAAAGCACCTTGTTTGGAAAACGACGGAAAGATTCCTTTATAAACCTCTTATAAAAATTCAAAAAAGGGTATAAATGTCTTTAACCCATATTATTGTAAATAGTAAAATTGTTTTGAAATACATTTTTAAGAAACATGGATGTGGATGATAAAGAAATCCCAGTAGATTATTACGTATAAACAACCTCGGATAATGAAGAGATTGCGAAATAAACCCTTACATTGTAATTTTCCTTGGTTGGGGTAGGATAACCTCCTGTATAATGGTGAAATAATTGTTATTAAATTATACAATAATCATATAAATTAATATGATATCATATATGATCTTTTAACATTGATTTGTTAATAATATCTTAGTATTATCGTTGTTTCGGGTGTTAACTTACTCGTTTTCTTTTATATGTTTTGTTACATAAGCCGTCTTTGTCATGGATAGGTTGTATCTTAATCATATACATAATTATATCAAGTCCTTAGATACTATTATTAATCATAAAATGAGAATTATACTTGAATGGATACGATGGAGAATGAATCTCATCGCGTTCGTGGAGACGGTAGTTCGTACGTACGTACGAGCGACAATATCATTCTTTTGATATTAAAATAATATATAATTGGATGTTATATCATATATACAGAATCATTATCATGTTATATTTATTATTTACATGAATTACACATCATTATTATACCCATCCAAATAATAATTTATTGAATAACGATTACAGCACGACGTGGAGACGGTAAGCCGTACGTACGCACGTATGGTGACATGTCATTCAAAAGATGGATAGAATACTGAATATGGTTGTACCATATTTATAATAATATTACATTATATAGGAGATACTGGATTAATTATTTTAGAATGGTAATAACAAATAAAGAAGAAGTTGAAGAAGAAATGAATTTGAAAAGGGGTGGTGAAAACATTACCTCTTCTTCGGGTTCTTCCTTTTGATTTGATCAAAAGGGCTCATTAGGTTAGCTTTTTATCAAAATAAGGCCTCTAGGTTTTAGTGAGGGAAGTTTAGAGAGTATTTGGGCAGAGTTTGGGCGAGCGAAATGGCTTTGAAGGTGTGAATTAATGAGAAAGGGGAGTGCCCTTTTATAAGAGGGGTGAGGGGAACCTTTGGAAAAGCTAGAAATATTATTTTATAATAAATTCATATTCGGTTTCTAATTGCTCCAAAGTGGATTATTTAAATTTTAAGGTGGGTATATGTTCAAAAACACTCAACCAATATAATTTAGACAGGTTTGGGTTACTATATTAACCTTATCATTAAGTATTAACTCTTAGTTAATTAGTTTCACTTTTACAATGTCTCTTTGTATTTTTATATTATATGGTTAATAAACTTACTATATACATCCAAGAGACCCCCAAGTGGTCCATTAATAATAAACCTATCATTATATAAGTCTCTTGTCTGAACCTTATATTTTTAGAAATTTAATATCAATTAATAATATAATATTTGTTTTAAAAACTCTTTTATGTCAATTTTGACACTATTCAATAATTGATTTTTGTAAAAATTATAACAGAATTATTACTTCAAAAAAAGTTAATTAAAGCATTCCTAACATGTCATATTAACCTAGAAAATTATTGGTATTTATAAAAAGTCTCAACTTACATTTATTTGGGTATTTATAATATCAATTATTCTAATTTTTCACTATTATGGTAATTACTGCATCATCATTGTGTCATAAATAAATTAAATTATTTAATGTCTAAAAATTATAAATATAATATCATTATGTAGGAAATATTTTTAGATTTCTAATGAATATTTACAATCGAATTTATCTTATGTTTAACCCTATATTAAAAATGTTTTAGTAAATAAACTTTGATTTTAACTCTTTTAACTCTTCTTTGAATTAAATAATAATAAATGTCCTAATCTAATCCAAGTGGACCTAAATGATAATATTTTATTCCTAAGGTTGTTTTTGGTCGAATTAATCTTATCCAATAGAATTAGGACATGTGTTAGGGTAATATTAATATCATTTTTACCCTTAATTACCCTATTTACTTTTAACCGTGGTAAATAAAAGTAAAAAGTTACTATTCACCAAAAATTATTTTCATCTCAATGAACCACATTTTAGTCCTTGATATTAACCGTGTCTCTCGGATTTTTGAAATTCCACTCACAGAAGCAGTAAACTTAAGTTTTATGAAAAATTTAGTTTTTTAACTACCACTTAGTGGTTTCACTATTCATCAAAAAATGAAGTTTTTCAGAAAAATACCAAAAATTCACCCTAGTATAATTTCGATATTCTGAATACAAAAATGAAGTCCATTTTGAAAAATAAAATTTATAAATTTCAAAAAGTAGGTATTACTATTCATAAAGGCTAGTTTGATTGGTTGTGGTTTGTTAGAACTCGATGTTGCGTACCACACACGCTATTGCATTATTCAAAGAGAATCGTACTGTAGAAGCTTGGGGTGTTACATTACATCAATATTAGGTCATTTGATATGGTTTTAACCATTACATGAACGTTTTAATTTTTTAAAACACTAAAAACGTGTTTACAGCCATCCCGAGAAAACCACAACTCAGAATGACATGTAGTTAGTTCCTACATTTTAAAAAACAATATAAAGTTGTTATATTTTAATTTTAGGGAAATAAAATATCATTTTTCTAGTTTTGATTCCCTGAAATGTGTTTTTAAAGGCTTCAGTACCTTTAAAATGTGTTTCAAGTCATTCTGACCACACCTCATGTCAGATTGATGTGTAGTCTTCATGTACCATATCCAGGAATGACGTTACTTTAGTTCATACATTTCATAAATCATTCTAAAGTTTTTTACCTTGATTTAAGGTCAATTTGATATCACTTTCCTGGTTTTAACCCCCTCACATGTGTTTTTAAATGCTTTAGTACCTTTAAAAAGTGTTTACTGAGTCATTCCGACCACACTTCACATCAAATTAACATGTAGTCTGTGTGTACACATCAAAAATATCTCAAAGGTGGTTTTACTATGATTTAACATTAATCTGAGGTCGTATTCTATGGTTTGGGTTTTTCATGTGCGTTTTAGTGTTTTTAAACACTAAAAAAGAATTTGTAGACATCTCAGGAAAAATGTAACTCAGAATGTGATTTCTTAGGTCCCTAAATTTCAAAAATAAATATAAGGTGTTTTTTCCTTGATTTAAAGGAAATACGACATCATTTTTTTAGTTTTGAACCCTCGACACATGTTTTTAAAGGCTTTAGTACCTTTAAAAAGTGTTTACTAAGTGATTATGACCACACCACACATCAGATTAAAGTTTAGTGTCTGTATACACATAAAAAATAACACAATAGTGGTTTTTCAATGATTTCACATCGATATGAGGTCTTTTTCTATGTTTGTTTACTATTACATGAATGTTGTAGTGTTTTGAAACACAACAAACATGTTTATGGTTGTCCCAAGAAAACTATAACTCTGAATGAAATTTTTTCAGTTCTCACATTTCAAAAATCAATATATGGTCATTTTCCTTTGATTTTTTGAGAATCTAACATTGTTTTCCCAGTTTTGACCCCCTAGCACACATTTTTAAATGCTTCGATACCATTAAAAAGTGTTTATAGAGAAAACAATCTCAGGTTATTTTCAAATTTAAGGATAACGATTTATAATTCATTTTTGACATGTATGAATCTACCACATGTCAATCTAGAATAAGATGTGGTCATTATGACTTGAAGTGAGTGTTTTCTATATAAAAGTGTTGTTTTAGTTTTATTTATGGAAGTTGTGTGTTTATTTTTCAAATGTGTGAATGATATATAGAATTTAGAATTTACCTCAATAGGATGAGCTATAAGGCTATAAATTTCATCGGGGATTGTGTCAGTCATCCATTGAAATACAAAAAATAAATCATTTTCCATTTTTGACCACCACTAATCCTATGTTTTCTATAAGAGTCTTGTTCTTGCACTTTTTCTATAATATTGCAATTTCTCTTTGTGATCCCTAATCAACAGCTCTACTCGAACCCCCACTAAGTGTAGCAATAACGAATGAAGATTACCTAGAAAATAAATCTGATGGAGTAGCCCTAGAACCCATCCCCCACACACATCCAAGATGATCCATCCGTAAAATGATTGCAACTACATTATTATGGGAAAGAGATGATGATTGTGAAGGGTTCTCATCCTAGCCTTATTGAATTTTATCCTATTAATACAAAAATATTAACAATGATTTTTCAAATTATCTAAACATTATAATAATATCTAATTAATAAATTTTTCATTATTATTTATTGTTACTTAATTACTATAAAACATAATAATGAAAAATAAATTATAACAACAAATAATTCTTAAATCCAATTAATTGGGCTAGCTAGATGTATCAAAACACACCAAATTAGAATCATTTTATCCATGTATTTTGTAAAGACCAGTAAAATTCAAGGTAAATTTTTTTTTTCTTAATTTTCTTTGGGATTTTACAAGAACGCAGTTTCTGACGACACCTGATTCTGAGGCCTGGTGTGCCTGGAATCAATTTCTGAAGTTTGGCTTGGGTACATTCAGTGAATGAATGAGCGAGTTTTCCTAACTTTTGAACCAGTGCTCGGAATCGAATTCTGAGGGCACCGATGGAATCGCAGTGCCAGTAATTGCTTAAGAATGCCTTTTCCGGAGTTGCATTTGCTCGGGTGAGGTTATTAATTAATTGGGTTAACTAAAGAATAAAATAAAATATTGTGCAACATATTTTATTTTTATTCTAAGTAGTTTTAACCTAGGCATGGTGGTTGGAGTGGGACCCACTGATATCCTAACTCCTAGGTAGGATATTAGTGATGTGGGTCCCACATGATCCCCACCCCCTTTATTTCCTTTTTACCTCCCACATGCATTTAATTATGTAACTCACCTGCATCCCCTCTTAATTTCCAAGTCAACTCTCGCGTTTAAATGGTGTATTAAACACCTCATTAATTGGTCAACGCTCAATAATTAAATCATGTTTTAATTTTTGAATTTCAAAAACAGATGGCATGAGTAATAAAATAAGGAAATTCCTTATTTTATGATTGTTTTTTCGTTGTGTGAGAGGGATTGGGAGAGGAATTTCTCAAAGCCTTGAATCTTCATCTTCTTCGTTGGAGAACGTGAAGAACGACGAAGAAAGCCGGCCTCCGATGGAAGACGACGAAGAACGCTAGTTCCCTGGAGATCGACGACGTGACGCCGTGTACCGCGACGCCAACGATCATCCTTCTGCGATGTCGTCTTCCACGACGTCCCTTCCCCACGATGAACCTTCGTTCAAAAACGCTTGAGGTAGGGGTTAATTTTTTTGCCCATGAATTATTCCTTTGTCGTTCATCGACTTCTATTTGGGCCGCCAGTTATCGTAATAACGGGAGGAGGTCGGACTGCACGAACATGGCTGACCCTCCTCCCCCTTTCATGAATGTGTTTATTGTGGTTCAAAAGAAGGCGGCACGGTGCAACGGCACCACGCGGAAGCATGGGGAAATGTGGCGAAGATGCGCGGCCCCGTCACGCTGCGCCGTTGAGGCCAAACGAACCCGCGGCCAGAGTCGGGCCGCAACGAAGGGGCGCGGCACCGTCACGCCACTCCGGAGAACCACGAAGACACCGCAGTCGGAGTGGGTCTGCGGTAGAGGGGCGCGGCGCCATCGTGTCGCGCCGGTCGGACAAGGTCGTGGCTCGATGTCGTGGCGGTGCAAGGCGGGGCGGCCGGAACCGCCGGTCGCCGACACCTCAGAGGGGTGGGACCCCGGCAGTCCCGCGGCAGCAGCACCGGACGGCTTCCAAGAAACCGGGGGGTGTAACCCCCGGCTAGCCGAAGGAGCGGCCCCCCCACGTGGGGGCCACAGTTTCTCAATCAGGGGGGCAGCGCGCCCCCCTGTTCCGCTCAACTCGGCGTTGGCCGAGTTGGCCACGCGAACCGTGCGAGCGCGCCAGGCCACTGGCTGCCCAGGCCGGGCCGGGCCGTGCCGACCGAGCCAGGCCACGCCGACCGGGCCAGGCTGCACCCTAATGGGCCGGACCCGGACCCGGTTCGGGCCAACCCAGGGGGTCTCGGGCCGGGTCGGTCCGGGCCCAAAACCCCCTAAAACCAGACAGGTTCGTTATTTTGCCCATATCTTGGGATACGGACCTTCGATCGACACACCTTCAGTTGTGATGCAATCCTTGGATCTAGATGGTCGTTTCGGTATATTACACTTAAGGTTTCGGAGAACTTTGGATACGGCCGAGTTGGTTCGAACACGAAACCAATCGGGCCCTCGGAGCGGAAATGCTTATAACTTGAGCTCCGGACGTCCGATTGACGTGCCGTCGACTTTGTTAGATTACTCTTAGTGAGACGGACCTTTTGGCTTACTCCGCTCAAGGTTTGGACGTATTTGGAGTATGTTCGGGTTGGTTTTGAATTAAAAACCAACCGGGCCCCTGGAACGAAAAGGCCAATAACTCTCAGACCGGGCGTCTGATTGACGCGTCGTCTGTCACGTTGAGTTCCTCTTGTCGAGACGGAACTTTGAGATACATAAACTTCGGACTACGTGTCAGTTGATGTATCGACCCCTTGGCTCGTGGAGCGAACCCTCTCGGAAACGAGCATGCTGTGTGCGGGAACTCTAGAGCTGGTTTCGACTGCGACTGTGAAGACTGCACTGAAATCCTATGTGGGTTCGGCAGGGATGAAGACCGTACTAAAATCCTATGTGGGTTCGAAGGCGATGAAGACTGCAGTGAAATCCAATGTGGGTTCTGCAGTGATGAAGACCGTACTGAAATCCTATGTGGGTTCGACGACGATGAAGACTGCACTGAAATCCTATGTGGGTTCGGCAGCGATGAAGACCGTACTAAAATCCTCTGTGGGTTCTACGGCAATGACTACTGTTCTTGTATCCTACGTGGGTCTGGCAGTGTCTGACTTTGTTCTTGCTATCCTACGTGGGTCTGGCAGAGTAGCTGGTATGTATCCTATGTGGGTCTGACAGCTTAGCTGGTTTAGTATCCTACATGGGTCCCAGCTTAGATGAATTAGTGGCTATATCTGATCATCACTATCACCGAAGAAGTATACCTGTGTGAGCAGAGTCTTGACTTCAATCAATATCTTCGATATGATTGACTTTCTTTCCTATGAGGATTGGGTTGTGTCATCCTGTGTGGATTGGGTTGTACTCCTATGTGGACGTGATCGAACTTGGGCTCGGATGTTGGAGTCAAACGGAAATTGATGACTTAGGTATATGTATGGGTGTATACCTAAGTAGTGTTGGATGTTACTTCTTGATTGTATATTTCCTTTGTGGATTATCCTTTGCGGATTCTGGGAGACCTTCGGGGGTCTCAGGGTCCCTACTGAGTAGCGTATACTCACCCCTGCACGGGCTATGCCTGCACTACATTGTGTTGGATGCAGATGACGGACAGCACTGATTGTGGTTGAGGCTTGTGGAGCAAGTCGGTACCTGGAGGTGGACCACTGGGCAGAACGTACACGGAGCGGATGGCTGGACCCGAGGGGCTGAGAAGGCTATCTTTACCCACCCTTCAGGTGGGACTTCCAGTAGATAGCTCGACGTTGCTGCTTTACTTTCAGTTGTTTTACTTTCTTTCCAGTTGTACTTTACCTTCAGTTTGGGTTTGTATTCTGGACCACGTACTTTTCCGCACTACTTTGTACCCATTTTTACTTAGTGTTTACTTCTGCTTTCTTACTCTGTGGTGTTTTTTTACTTTATAAAGGCAATGCCTTCCCCTTTTTTCAGGATTTACGCCTTGGTGCTAGTCGCCAGCCCCTGGCCTATGGGAGGCGAGCTTGTGGTTAGTCACGACACGGGTCCCGAGGATGGGTCGTGAAAGATTGGTATCAAAGGAGTTCGGTTCTACCGTATAACTCAGGACTCTAATCTTTCTTCTATGTGAACCAATAGTGTTAAGGGTATTGAGTGTGGTTATCAGTCTAGGGAGTCCAGTGTTGGTGCGGCGGCCGACGTATCCGTACACCAGGACCCTGACTTCTGATTTCCGACTCCATGCACGAAAACATTGATTGCATGTGTGTTTCAAAAGTTTTCTTTGTGATTACTTTGTGTCAACTCACCAGGTATACTATTTGACCGTGGCGCACCTGTTTCTTTTCAGGATGGCCCCACGACTGCAGCCAGCTAGGGTTCCGAGCGTTGTGAGAGACGACAACCCACCGAGCGACGAGGCCTTGGTGCAGGGCCCTTCGACAGCGGAGGCACTGGCGGTACCTCTACCCATCGAGCCACCGATGCTACCAGCCCCAGCTGCTGATAGTGCACGTCGCCTTAGTGTACTGCACGAGTTTCAACGTCAGAGACCGCCCAGGTTCCACGGGGAGACGGACCCTCAGGCAGCCGAGGATTGGCTGGAGGCGGTTGTTTGAGTTTTCAGGTTATTAGGGACACCAGCTGACCTCATGGTGATCCTCACAGTGAGCCTCCTGCACGCGGCAGCAGGCAGATGGTGGAGCTTGATGCTCCAGGTGCATGACGAGGCATCACTCCTCTGGACAGACTTTGAGAGCCTCTCTTGCTCGGAGTTCGTCCCAGCCACCCTCTGTGCGGTGCGCATCCAGGAGCTTCTACATCTGCGGCAGGGCATCATGACGGTCGCCCAGTACTCGGCAAGATTTACCGATCTCTCGCGCTATTCGATGGACATGGTACAGGACCCATTCTTTCGGGCCCGGACCTTCGAGCAGGGACTGAGGTATGAGATCATAGCATCGATGATATCCCTCAGCATTCCGACACAGGCAGGAGTACTGAAGCGATCTCTTCTCATAGAGAGCTTTCTTGTCGAGCCTACGCCAGCAGCGAGACCTTCCACAGGGCGGCACGTAGAAGAGTCGTCTGTAGCTGGCAGTCGATGGATGTCACAGGGGTCCAGGCGGACCGGACCATCAGGCAGATGACCTCAGGACACTGGCTCAGAGGTGCGGGGCACAGGGTGCAGAGCCAGCCTTCCGAGGAGCAGGCAGTGCTACGAATGCAGTGGGCAAGGCCACATGGCTCGTGACTGCCTGACCTGCTGTGTAGAGGAGCAGCAGACGGTTGAAAGGCCACCCAGGCAGAGGCAGAGGGTCGAACGTGGTGGTCCACAGAGAGCAGGAAAATGAGGTAGGGGAGCTGGCCGAGCAGCAGATGGTGGGCGACGCTTTGAGGATTTACCACCACCACCACCAGGAGGTCCACCCCGACCACAGGGAGCTGGAGGGCAGAGACAGGCTCAGCTTCAGGCAGCGGAGGCCTACGACCATGGCACTCCATAGATGATTCGAGGTACTATCTGTGTCTATTCCACCCTTGATGCAGTTCTTATAAACACAGGAGCAAGTCATTCCTTTATTGTCGCTACCCTTGTTCGGACCTCGGAGATTCCGACGGAGCCGTTGGCTCGATCCTTACGGATAGATATGCCTACGGGAGCAGACTCGACGATTACGCACTGGTGCCGAAAGTGTGAGCTTACTCTAGGAGGCGATAGATTTGGCTGGGATCTTCTCGTAGCGGCGTCGAGGCCTTACGACGTCATCTTGGGCATGGATTGGTTATCTACAGTCCATGCTCAGATTAACTGTATTAGGCACAAGGTGCGGTGTGTACGCACCGACGGGAGCAGGTTCACCTTCACCGGCGAGAAGGGAGCCTTTGCAGCACAGGATGGACTCTCACAGAGGAGAGGAAAGCCCATCACTCATCAGTTGGCTAGCCTCATCCTAGGAGCAGTTGACGAGCAGAGTCCTAGTTTTCCTGTAGTGGTGGATCAGTATGCGGACGTTTTCCCTGATGACGTTCTAGGACTACCTCCTCGCAGAGAGGTAGACTTTTATATTGACCTATACCCCGAGACAGCCCCGATAACCACTCCAGTATATCGGATGGCCCCCGATGAGCTTCGAGAGCTACGGATAGAGTTGGAGTACTTTCAGGGAAAGGGATTAATCCGACCCCGTGTTTCACCCTGGGCTTCCCCAATATTGTTCGCCAAGAAGGCGGACGGGAGCTTGCGACTTTGTGTCGACTATCGTCGCCTGAACCAGGTGACTGTGAGGAACAAGTATCTGCTACCGAGGATTGACGACCTCTTCGATCAGTTCAAGGGAGCACGGTGGTTCTCAAAGATAGACCTTAGATCAGGTTATCATCAGCTCACAGCTCCAGATGAGGACGTGCAGAAGACGGCCTTCAGATGTCGGTATGGCCACTATGAGTTCTTGGTTATGCCTTTCGGCGTAACCAACGCTCCAGCAGTGTTCATGGGTCTCATGAACAGGATCTTTCAGCCATACCTCGATCGATTTGTTGTGGTCTTCATCGACGACATATTGATATACTCGACCACTGAGGAGGAGCACACCTACCACTTGCGAGTTGTACTAGACACACTCCGGGATCACTATCTTTATGGAAAGATCTCTAAATGTAAGTTCTGGTTACGTGAGGTCCACTTCTTGGGACACGTCATCTCTGAGGTGGGAGTTATGGTGGATCCTATGAAGATCGAGGCAGTGCTAGCTTGGGAGCCACCCAGGAGCGTGATGGAGGTGAGAAGTTTCTTGGAGCTAGCTGGGTACTACCGGAGATTTGTGCCAGACTTTTCCAGAGTTGCGACACCACTCTCATCTTTGAAGAAGAAGGGGAAACCCTTCGTGTGGTCAGACAGATGTCAGCAGAGCTTCAAGGAGCTGAGATAGAGATTGACCAGCGCGCCTATCTTGAGACTACCGGAGGAGGGAGTAGGGTACGTAGTCTACTGCGATGCATATGGGACCGGACTTGGATGTGTCATGATGTAGGACCAGGTCATGATCGCCTATGGATAATGTCAGTTGAGGCAGCATGAGCAGAACTACACTACCCATGACCTGGATTTAGCAGCAGTGGTCTTCGCTCTGAAGATGTGGAGACACTATCTAATGGGAGAGTTCTTTACAGTCTAATCTGACCACCAGAGTCTCAGGTACATCTTCTCGCAGAAGGAACTGAATCTGAGACAGCGGCGATGGCTCGAGTTCCTCCAGGATTATGACTTTGAGATAGTCTATACTCCTGGAAAGGGGAATATGGTAGCTGATGCCCTCAGCAGGAGGACGGGCATTCAGCTACTCGGTGAGGCGACGGAGCAGCTAGCCGCTTTGCAGATATCCTTAGTGGATAGTGATTGAGCAGCCTTTCTTCAGTCACTCACAGTCACTCCTCCACTACTGCAGCGGGTCAGAGAGGCACAGTGTGGGGACACGGACTGTGAGACGCGGCGTACGCAGATAACCTCAGGACAGGCACCTGATGGATTCTCTATAGGAGGAGAGCATGTCTTCCTTTTCAGAGGACGTACCATGGCACCAGTTGCTTTACAGGAGGAGGTGATGAGAGAGTTTCACACTTCCCCTTTAGCGGTACATCCAGGAGTGGAAAAGATGTACCAGGATCTCAGACGATATCACTGGTGGCTGGGTATGAAGAAGGTTGTAGCTGAGTTCGTTTCTTGATGCCTCACCTATCAGCAGGTGAAGGCAGAGCACCAGGTACCAGCAGGCTTGGTGTAGACCTTGGAGGTCCCGGAGTGGAAGTGGGACGGGATATCTACGGATTTTGTGACTAGACTTACACGTACTTCCAGAGGTCATGACTCCATTTGGGTGATTGTCGACCGACTCACCAAGTCGTCCCACTTCTTACCCATCAGAGAGCAGGGCTCAGTAGAGAGCTTGGGGCGCCTCTACGTTCAGGAGATCGTACGGCTTCATGGTGTACCATCATCTATCGTCTCCAATCGAGATGCTCACTTTACTTCCCGGCTTTGGAAGGGGTTGCAGGAGGCATTCAGGACGCAGCTACGTCTGAGCACCGCCTTTCACCCTCAGACGGATGGTCAGATGGAGAGGACCATTCAGACTCTCGAGGACATGCTCTGTGCATGTGTCCTCGACTTTGGTGGAAACTGGGAGGACCACCTACCCTTGGTGTGGTTCGTGTTCAACAACAGCTACCACTCCACCATCGGTATGGTACCATACGAGTCATTGTACGGCCGACCTTGCAGATCACCTCTGTGCTGGACAGACCCTGGGGAGTCAGCACTTGTGGGACCAGAGATGGTCCAGGCCACAACAGAGAAGGTCCAGGTCATCCCGGAGCAGATGAGGACAGCTCAGAGCTGGTAGAAGTCTTATGCTGAAAGGAGGCAGAGGCCACTGGAGTTCGAGGATGGCAACCACGTCTTCTTGCGGGTCTCACCTCGACGTGGATTACGGAGATTTGGACAAGGCGGCAAGTTATCTTCGCTCTTCATCGGACCATTCCAGGTCCTTGGCAGGATAGGCGAGGTGTCTTATCACCTGGCTCTACCACCTCAGTTTCACCGGGTGCACAACGTCTTCCACGTATCCCAGCTGAGGAGATACATGCATGACCCGACGCATATCATCGACCATGGGGAGTTGGACATTGACGATGGGGAGACTTTTGTGGAGGTCCCGGTTGAGATCGAAGATCGACAGGAGTGGGTCCTAAGTGGACGTTTGATACCTCTAGTGCACATCAGATGGCAGCACGGGAACCTCCAGGAGAGTACTTGGGAGCGGGAGGCTCAGATGCGTGCACAGTACCCACATTTGTTCCCCTAGTTTATGATGTATCTTTACAGGGACGTAAAGACATGAGGTGGGATTAATGTCAAGACCCGTAAAATTCAAGGGAAAATTTTTTTTTCTTAATTTTCTTTGGGATATTACAAGAACGCAGTTTCTGACGGCACCTGATTCTGAGGCCCGGTGTGCCCGGAATCAATTTCTGAAGTTTGGCTCGGGTACATTCAGTGAACGAATGAGCGGGTTTTCCTAACTTTTGAACCGATGCTCGGAATCGAATTCTGAGGGCACCGTTGGAATCGCAGCGCCGGTAATTTCTTCAGAACGCCTTTTCTGGAGTTGTGTTTTCTTGGGTGAGGTTATTAATTAATTAGGTTAACTAAAGAATAAAATAAAATATTGTGCAACATATTTTATTTTTATTCTAAGTAGTGTTAACCTAGGCATGGTGGTTGGAGTGGGACCCACTGATATCCTAACTCCTAGGTAAGATATTAGTGAGGTGGGGCCCACACGAGCCCCACCCCCTTTATTTCCTTTTTAACTCCCACGTGCATTTAATTATGTAGCTCACCCGCACCCCCTCTTAATTGCCAAGTCAACTCTCGCGTTTAAATGGTTTATTAAACGCCTCATTAATTGGTCAACGCTCAATAATTAAATCGTGTTTTAATTTTTGAATTTCAAAAACAGATGGAAAGAGTAATAAAATAAGGCAACGCCTTATTTTATTATTGTTGTTTCGTTGTGCGAGAGGGATTGGGAGAGGAATTACTGAAAGCCTTGAATATTCATCTTCTTCGTTGGAGAATGCGAAGAACGACGAAGAACGCCGGCCTCCTACGGAAGACGATGAAGAAAGCTAGTTCCCTGGAGATCTACGACGCGATGCCATGTACCATGACGCCAACGATCCTCCTTCTGCGATGCCTTCTTCCGCGATGTCCCTTCCCCGCGACAAACCTTCGGTCAACAACACTTGAGGTAGGGGTTAATTTTTTTGCCCGTGAATTATTCCTTTGTCATTCATCAACTTCTATTTGGGCCGCCTGTTATCGTAATAACGGGAGGAGGTCGGACCACATGAACACAGTCGACCATCCTCCCCCTTTGATGATTGTGTTTGTTGCGGTTCGAAAGAAGGTCGCACGGTGCAATGGCACCGCGCGGAAGCATGGGGAAATGTGGTGAAGATGCGGGGCGACGTCACGCCGCGCCGTTGAGGCCAAACGAACCTGTGGCCGGAGTCGGGCCGCAGAGAAGGGGTGCGGCGCTGTCGCGCCGCGCCGGAGAACCACGAAGACACCGCGGCCAAAGCGGGGCCTCGGCGGAGGGGTCCGGTGCCGTCGCGCCACGCTGGTCAGACAAGGTCGTGGCTCGAAGCTGCGGCGGTGCAAGGCGGGGCGGCCGGAACCGCCGGTCGTCGCCACCTTGGAGGGGCGGGACCCCGGTGGTCCCGCGGCAGCAGCACCGGTCGGCCGGACCGGGCTGGCTGGCTTCCAAGAAACCGGGGGTCGTAACCCCCAGCTGGCCGAAGGAGCGTCTCCCCACGTGGGGGCCACGGTTTCTCAATCAGGGGGGCAGCGCCCCCCCCCCCCCTGTTCCGCTCAGCTCGGCACTGGCCGTGCTGGCCACGCAGACCGCGCGAGCATGCCAGGCCGGGCTGGGCCGCCCCGACCGGGCCGGGACGCGCCCTAATGGGCCGGACCTAGACCCGGTTCGGGGTGACCTGGTTCGGGCCGACCCAAGGGGTCTTGGGCCGGGTCGGTCCGGGCCCAAAACCCCCTAAAACAGGACAGGTTTGTTCTTTTTCTCATATCTTGGGCTACAGACCTCTGATCGATGCATAGTTAGTTTTGATGCGATCCTTGGATAAGGACAGTCATTTCGGTATATTACACTCAAGGTTTCGGTGAACTTTGGTTATGGCCAGCTTGGTTCGAACACGAAACCAACCGGGCCCTCGGAGCGGAAACGCTTATAACTTGAGCTCCGGACGTCCAATTGATGTGTCGTCGACTTTTTTAGATTCCTCTTAGTGAGAAGGACCTTTTGGATTACTCCGCTCGAGGTTTGGATGCAGTTGGAGTGTGTTCGGGTTGGTTTTGACTTAAAAACCAACAGGGTCCCTGGAACGAAAAAGCCAATAACTCTCAGACCTGGCGTCTGATTGACGCGCCGTCTGTCACCTTGAGTTCCTCTTGTCGAGACGGAACTTTGAGATACATCAACTTTGGACTATGTGTTAGTTGATGTATCGACCCCTTGGCTCGTGGAGCGGACCCTCCCAGAAACGAGCATGTTGTGTACGGGAACCCTAGAGATGGCTGCGACTACGACTGTGAAGACTGTACTGAAATCCTATGTGGGTTCGGCAGTGATGAAGATCGTACTAAAATCCTATGTGGGTTCGACGGAGATGAAGACTGCACTGAAATCCTATGTTGGCTCGGCAACGATGAATACCATACTGAAATCCTATGTGGTTTCAACAGCGATGAAGACTGCACTGAAATCCTATGTGGGTTCGGCAGCGATGAAGATCGTACTGAAATCCTTCATGGGTTCGATGGCAATGACTACTGTTCTTGTATCCTACGTGGGTCTGGCAGTGTCTGACTCTGTTCTTGATATCCTACGTGGGTCTGGCAGAGTAGCTAGGCTGTATCCTATGTGGGTCTGACGGCTTAGCTGGTTTAGTATCCTACGTGGGTCCCAGCTTAGATGAATCAGTGGCTATATCTGATAATCTCTATCACCGAAGAAGTATACCTGTGTGAGCTGAGTCTTGACTTCAATCAATATCTTCGATATTATTGAATTTCTTTCCTATGATGATTGGGTTGTGTCATCCTGTGTGGATTGGGTTGTACTCCTATGTGGATGTGATCGAACTTGGGATTAGATGTTGGAGCCGAACGGAAATTGATGACTTAAGTATATGTATGGGCGTATACCTGAGTAGTGTGGTATGTTACTTCGTGATTGTATCTTTCCTTTGTGGATTCTGGGAGACCTTCAGGGGTCTCGGGGTCCCTACTAAGTAGCGTATACTCACCCATGCACGGGCTATGCCCGCACTACGTTGTGTTGGATGAAGACGACGGACAGCGTTGATCGTGGTTGAAGATTATGGAGCAAGTCGGTACCTGGAGGTGGACCACTGGGCAGAACGTACACGGAACGGACGACTGGACCCGAGGGGCTAAGGAGGCTATCTTTACCCACCCTTCAGGTGGGACTTCTAGTGGATGACTCGACGTTGCTGCTTTACTTTCAGTTGTTGTACTTTCTTTCCAATTGTACTTTACCTTCAGTTTGGGTTTGTATTCTGGCCCACTTACTTTTCCGCACTACTTTGTACCCAGTTTTACTTAGTGTTTACTTCTGCTTGCTTACTCTGTGGTGTTTTTTTACATTATAAAGGCAATGCCTTCCCCTTTTTTCGGGATTTACGCCTTGGTGCTAGTCGCCATCCCCTGGCCTATGGGAGGCGGGCTTGGGGTTAGTCACGACACGGGTCCCGAGGACGGGTCGTGACATATTTGGTCCCATTTAATTGGGTTTAAGTCTTTTTTATTGTTATAATATATTTTCATTATTATATTTTTTTATTAATGAAATAACATGAAATGTTAATGAAAAGTACTTACTCTATCATCTTTGGTGGGGTTATTTAAAAAATTGTCATCTGGTATCCTATGCACTTTAAATTACATATCTATTTATTCAACAGAGTGACCTAATTCATTATCCTTTATAAAAATAAATAAATGAGTTAGAAAAAACCTTGACTTATAATAAAATTATATAAATAATAATGAATAAAATACAAACCAAAAATTTTCTTTTCCTCAAAAAACTATGAGACCCAGTGATGTGAGGAATGACTTGTTTCTCACGATTCACAATATTTTATTATATAATTCCTAAAAAATAACAACATTAATAAAAATTATAATTTTATTATGTTTATGTTATTAAGATACTCTAAAATATGAAATTTCCTCATGAGTTGCATCTCTGTTAATATCGATAGACAGCTTCCATTTCTCATGAGAAATTCCTTTAGGAACTTTCCCATACAACTGTCATGAGAACAAAGATGTTTCATTAAACTCATTCCATAATCTCCATTTAAAATCTCTCCATTCATTTCCCAATTTTTTCGAAGTCCATGGGAATGAAACAGAGTCAGGGACATCATAATGAAAAAAAATCTACAAATAAAAAACATAACAATTCATAAGTATATTACAAAATTTATCATGTCATTTAAATTAGTTGTAAAGGAATATTAAATTAATATTAACTTTTATTTAGTACGAAAGACCTCATTTTTTCAAGTTTTAGGAATATGCCTCTAATATTTATAATTAATGGGAAATCTCACTATCTCTCAAGCATGTTAACTAAGAATCTACCCATAGATTCTATCTGCGTCACCAGAAGGAACCATGAACTCATCAAATGGAACAATAATATTGAAGTCCTTTAGGTCTCATATATCTTTCGTGTTCATATTTATATCCCTTCTATAATTGTATTTATATATTTGAAAAATTAATTAAAAATTTAATAAAATATATAATTTTTATTATATAATGACATAAATATTAGTAATAGTAACTCTTCAATATCCCCGAGATGGAGGGGTGACCAACTACTCCATCATCGGAGGTGAATTGGATAGTGGGATACCAATATCATATAGGTAAACATATGGATATCTAATAGTCTTTGATACATTGGAATAAATTAGATCCACTAAAGCTGAGGTAGTGGTGGCATGCTCTGAGATGTTGTTCTGCTAGGATCTTGAATTTTTTTGTTCTTGGAATTTATGCAATTCAAATGGTTCATATAGAATAAATGTATGAAAAATAAAAAACTAAAAAAACCTATAAAATGTATATGTGTATAAAGAACTTATCAATGATAAATTGTAATATATTTTCATTTCCAATTTATACATTCAATTATCTTGATCTTCATTGTCTTCATTATTATCAACCTCTATTTCCACAAGTGCTTCATTTTCACCCTCTCTTGCAAGTTCTGATATTTTGATATTGTCAGGAAAAAACTATTCAATGTTTTTGGTTGATGAGTTTTAATGTCACAAAGTACCAATTGAACTTCATCACCCACATCATATAAGTATATCTTCTTTAAGTGTACAAAAACACTCCAACCATCGTGCATTTTATCATCCACATAATAAACCCTCTATTCTTTTGAAGCTAAGATAAATGGATCGTGCTATGCATGATCACCGATATGGATCAAGTGAGAGAAGTTTATATAAGTAAAATGTAATGAATATTTCATTATACCCCTATAAATATTGGCCCACTTTAATTTTAATAAGATAACTAAAAGCTAACCATGATGGTTCAATTAAATTATATCATTGAACTTTCCATAGTATCTCACCTCTACAAGTGTAAATACACCATTGTTTTGAGTTTTCAATTATTCTTCATGATAAATTATATGAAATAGAAAGCCATTAATATTGTAGGCATCGAATCTCTTATCCTTCCTTAGATGACCTTGATTCAAAATATTCAAATGATTTGATATTTTATCTCAATTTTCAACATTAATTATTTACACAAAAAGATATATGGTTTTATTTTTAATATAAAAAAAATAATAGCACATCAATAATATGAATATGAGTATATACTTACACAATAAGCAAATCATTCAAAAATATATTTATTAATGGTTATTTTCAATTTTATCTCATTTCAAGCTCAACCCCTTAGTCGCCTCTTTGTTTGCAATCACAATTCTTTAATAAATGGATCTGTAATAATATTATTGAGTGTCACATATATATGTGCTTGTAGAAACTCTAATTTAGCCAGTGTGAAATTTAACCCCTTTTCAATTGGTTTTCCAATAGTTGTAATTAACTATGACTGGTTTTCAGAATGATAATTATTGTAGATGTTGTCATCACATCTAGTATAATTTAATCTGATATTAATCGCATCCAAATACCTATAATATAAGGTTAAACACTCTTTGGATATGTAAAATTCATAAATATAGCCTTTTGGTTGATCTGTATTCCTCACATATGATTTCAAATGACCTAAGTACCTGATCAAAAGAATAATAAATATATACAAAAATTACACCATGATTTGAAAAAATTGAATTCACCAATGAAAAACAAAAATAATAGCAACGTACCTCTGAATTGGATAAATCCATCGATAGTGTACCGGTCCACCAAGTTTAGCTTCTTCAACCAAATGAACAGTAAAATGAATCATGACTATGAAGAATGAAATTGGAAAAAACATCTATAAATGATAATGTCAAAAAAAAAATCTTGAAGTTTGTTAAGATCAGTTGGATTTAGAGTTTTTCTACAAATCTCTGAAAAAAGGTACAAAACTCAACTAGAACCGCATCTACTTTTTCACGTAATGTATTAGAAAATGCCAATGGGAAAATTGATCCATCATTATAGATGATTCATGACTTTTTAATCCATGTAACATTCGATTTTTTAAGTCAACACACCTTTATATGTCACTTGAATATCAATCTGGCACTTTTACATTTTTTAAAGTTCAAAGGAATACATTTTTCTCATGATTTTTAATTAAAAAATAGCCAAAGGATACCTACCATTCTAATTTTTCCATAAATCATGCTTTATATTCATTTAATCCAAATCCTTACAAGCATTAAGGTGATCCTTTGATTTACCCTAATCCTTAAGCAATGTGAAAATTATATTTTCACAGACGTTCTTCTCAATATGAATTACATCAAGATTATGACACAATAAATTAAACTCCCAATAAGGAAGTTTGAAAAATATACTCTTTTTCTTCCATTGTTTTGTTATATATTCTTTGTATAATACACCTCAAACCCTTTTCCCCCTTCATTAAACTGATTACATTTTACAAATTCTTCAGTGACATTCATTAATTGTTCCAAGATTTCTGAACTAGACAATACCTTTGGTGGATTTCTCAATTTAGTATATCCATTGAATTGTTTCTTATTAAACCTGAATTTATAAGAAGTATCAAGAAATAGATGATGAAACATAAAACACCATTTTATTCTATGAGGTAATCATTGTGGTTCAAAGTAAAAATTACAATCTAGACAACCCAAACTAGTATGATTGTTCCAGCTAGATAAATTTCTTAGTCTAAGAAAGTCATTAATTTTCCACATTAAAGTAGTATGCATTTCGAGTAGTTTTCTTATTAAATCATCATATGTTTTCACAACATCATCCCATAATTCCTTCAATTATTTGATTAGAGGTTGATGGTATACATCAATGTTGTTTCCATGAATTTTCCTTCTAGGTTTAATCATAAAAATAATTAAATAATTCTTCTCCATACACATCTACAGAGGTAGATTATAGGGGATCAAAATAATTAGACAAATGCTATAATTAGTACTTACAGTACAAAAAGGGATAAAAGCATCATAAGCCAATCCAAAATGTATATTCCTATGATCCAAAGAAAAATCTGGATATATAATGAATCGAACAACTTCTATGATGTTGAATATTTTGGATGTCTCACCAAACTATCATTACTATATAGAGCATGCCACTTCATGTCGTACGCAGTCTTAGATGGCATGAATAATCTTTGAAAGTGTGGTTTTTATAACACCATCAAGTTTTTATAGACCTTTTTTTTATTTCTCTCGAATGAATTAATTTTCATTGATGTTTTTCAATACACTAAGTCAAATATTCCTAACACATGACCAACTTGGCATACATTACATGCAACACCGAGTTTTACCAAACAAAAATATATTATTAAAATATTATATATTAAGAATTAAGTTAGCCATTAAGTCATAGGTTATTAATAGTACTAACTAAATTATGAAAACCTATGTTTTACACAAATATAAAATTAATTCATTAGTTACATTGAGCTAATTGAATATAAAGGGAATATTTTTATAGAAAAATATTTTTATGCTCACAAAGTTGTTTTATCCTAATGAATTAAATTAATTAAAATTAGAGAATTATATTAATTTAATATATATATATTATATATTAAATCAAATATCTTTGGTATTCATCCAATATATTCAATAGGAATAAGATAATAACAAACCAAATTCTATGCATAAAAACCTATATTTTTATCAAGGTACTTTAACCGTCTTTTGATGGTGAACCTAATTTAAATGTAAATTGTGGGAATTTTATAAATTTTATATGTTAAAATAAACTTCATTTTGTAAATTGAAACATAAAATTTTGGATATGGTATTTTTTTGGAATTTTTCTATGAAGTTTCATTTTTTAATGAAAAGTGAAAAATACTAAAATTAAACTCAAAACTGATTTTTCATCTAATTTATTTATAATTTTAAATAATATTTTTAATTTATTTTAAAGTTTAATTATATAAAAATTTTATCAATTTACCCAATTTATTTAATTTTAATAAATTTCAAATTAAAATTAGTTATAAAAACCTAGCAAAATTTTGAATTTTTTTACTTTGAAAACCCACTTGTTGTCCCATATACGGGGTTAAATTTAAATTAATTTATGTCAATTATATGATTGGAATTTTTAAAAATGGATTCCATATTTTGAATAATAATAATTTGTAATATATAATAATATCAACTTAGTTTTTTACCAAAAACATTATTGAAGGTATTTAAAATTAATTACAACGATTAAGATTAAATTAAGCTTAACAAGGGACTAAACCCTAAACTTAAGTCCTAATATGACCTAGAAACTTGTCAAAAATCCATTTTATGGCCATATTTATACCCTATACTATTTTTTATCGACTTTTTACCATTTTTGGATCCACTTTCAAAAAAATAGGTGGGGTTTCCCTTTTCCAAAATATTATAGGAGTGCCACTTCTCTGCCACTATAAAAATGCCTCCTCTCCTCCAACTTCCACACACCTCTCAATCCACTTAATTTTGGACAAGATATACCAAATTATCTACTAAAAATACCTACCTTCCTCCTTTAATCCTCCCTTTGGTCTGAAATCCTTCCAAGTAATCCCTTTGATGCAAACCAAAAGGAGTTACCCGATTAAGAGGTAACACCCTCCCTCAAGCTCTTTTATTTTATTTTATTTCTCCATTATCTCCACTATATTTATTCCATTATTATAAAAAAACAATTATCCTCAATATAATAATATTTTTTATTCTATTATTTCAACCTACACATAAACACATGTCCATCTAATGGGTAATGAACATACTGTTTATGTGTACGGCGGACTACCGCCTCACAAAACGATGATTGTTCATTCTTCCTTTACCGCCTCTCATGGTGGACATTATGATGGGAACACTATTTTTATATAATATTTATTATATTTATAATTTATTTAATCTTATTTAATTATTTTACAACACATATATTTATACTTTCCATCTTTTTTAAATATGATAATATCATTTGAGGAAGTGTGAACTACAACCCCTCAAAGCGATGTTATTCATTCACAGACTACATGGAGTGTATTAAGGATGTGTTTAGTAAACTTATATGATATATATGATATAATAATGATACTATTATAATTATATATATACTTATATTTCATTTACTCTCTTTCTTCCAATATGATAATAAAACAAAAACAGCGTTTAAGCATACGTACGGCCTACCATCTCTATGAATAGTGTATTACATATCATACTTATATATCCTATACATTATTATAATACAAATATTCTAAATATAAATTATAATTATATCATTTTTTAAATTATTAAAATCATTATATAAGTATAATGACCAAAGATATAACAAATTAAGACACATGCGAAGAATAAAGTGGATATTACCCAATGTGAAACCTTAACATGGAATCGTTAACAAGAGGGTAATATAAGATCATAATAAAACCATATATGTTATTATATATAATAATATTATTATATAAAATATTTATAATAAAATTACATTTATTATACATGAATCTTGTATGAGTATGAAGAGAGTCAAGACATAAGGTAAGGGAATTTCTTCTTACTCTTTATTTCCATGAGAAACATGCCTTATTCACCACTCACTTATTTTTTGTGGTGTATATACTTCACATGAATGTATTATATTCTTATTATAACTAAATATATGGGTATTTAAATAATAATTTTAAGATCTTTATATCATGGGGTTTAAGTTTCAAAAGTTACTAAATCGGTAAAGTAATCTTATCACAATTTTCCTTCTTTGAGACACATGCCATGTTATACACCTATATTTTTATATGAGGTGTATAAAATGACTTTGAAATGTTATATCATGAATAAACTTATTTTCATGATACTTTAAGCTCTATGTAATTTTCTTTTCCTACATGGGGAGTATGATTCAAAGTTACCTTGTAGTAAGATTTTATTGAAACAATCTCACTATTGATCGAGATTATTTACGATCACATTTTTATTGATGAAATATTATGATCCGTATTTCAAGAATACTCATTAATTTTGTTATCCTGTATTTTTCTTTATTTATTCATGTATTAGTACCATTCACCCTCAGGTACTTAAGATAATTAATAAAATGTTTTTAATAAAATATGACCTTGCCTCTCTCTTCGATCGGAAATTTTTGTTCCTAAAAAACTATGATTTATAAAAAGGGATTCCAAGAATATTATACTAATATCCTATGATAATTAAAAGTAATTTTTACCCTTTTTTATTTTACTAATGTTTTCAAAGGAATCTTTGTGTCTCTTTCCAAACAAGGAATTTCTATTACCTTTTTACAGTGCAAAACGAATGTTATTTTTTCCTCGTACAGCATGTATAGATTTACCCATTGTCATTTATTTGAAGCTTCCATTAAATTTTTAAAATGTTAATTTTTTAGAAAATGTCTTTAAAATTGATTTTCAAAGAAATGGTTTTCAAATTGTTTCCAATCTTTCTTTATAAGTTTTCAAAGTATTTTTCATGTAAAGTGGTTTTCAAAATGTTTTCATGGTTATTTTATAAGTTTTAAAGGGAAAAATGGTTTTCAAAATGTTTTCAAGATCATATATAAGTTTTAAAAGTAAAAAAAATCAAAATGTTTTAAATTCTTCTTTTATAAATTTTTAATTTTATTTTTGTGAAAATGGTTTTCAAATTTTTTTATGTTTTAAGAATAATTTTTCAAAAGAGAAAGGATAATTTCTTGATGAAGTGTATTTAAAATATATTTACAAATTATTTCCAATATAATATGACATCCATTGGTGTTACTCATGAATTTTTAGGAAATGATCTAAAGGTTCCATTCATATTATTTCTCTAAATGTTTTATGTATTGATGACATGATGTTTATGAAACTTGCCTCTTTTCATGGGTTATATTTCTATGAAACCCACTTATTTTCATGGGTTATGATTTGATAAAATTATTATGAAACTTGTTTATTTTTACAATGGTTAAGGTATGATTTCATACTTATGAAACCCATTTCATTTCATGCGTTATGATATGATTGTTTATGATTTTTTGGCACATGTATGTATAATTTTATTATGAGATGGGTGGGACCTATATCTCCTTACAATGCATTGGGTAAAGATTTATATCTCATGATATAGACTAAGATGGTCTTGAAGTGAACCTTAACTACTAATATGGCTATGGGAGTGAACCATGACTACCAAGATGGTATGAGGAGTGAACTCGTGCTACTAAGATGGCCATAGAAGTGAACTATGAATACTAAGATGGTATGGGGAGTGAACCCAAAAGGGATGAGGTTTCTGAAAACTCGGAGGATGAGAGCGGAAGATTAGGGATGTCATCAAGAATGTCTGGAACCTTCGGGAAAAGCGCAACTTCCGAAAATGGAGGAAGAAAATATGGGTTGGTGATTTCCATAATATTCGTACTACTAGAATTTTGGTAAAGGGTATAGTGAGTGGTTTCCTAGTAATAAATCTCTTTCTAGAAACTACAAGTGGACATGGTTCTAGAATAGATTTACCTATGAGTAAAAACTCTGAAAATATGTTTTAGGCCTGACTCGGGGTAATTTGGTACACGATAATAGCCTTTACTACCCACCTATTTTGACACTCCCAAGGGATATGCTTTGGAAATTCACAAACTCTTCAAAAACCATTATAAAGGATTTGAATATAATATGACTATGAATAACCTAGTATAAACCTAATGTGTCATGGATTAAGTAATGTGTCATAACTTAGACATACTATAAGTGAATTTTCATGATTATGTAGTTCCTCATTATGATAACTATTTCTTAATCAATGCTTTTGGTTTTAGTCTGAGAAACTGAATGCTATGGTAGATAGAATGAAAAATATGTTCTATTCTCACACATATTTCTTATGATATGAATCATGGTGGACTTCCAAATGAGAAACTAAAAGAACAACATTCTATTGAGTCTTTCATAAGGAAACGTCCACCTTCTTTTAGAGGATCTTTTGTTCCACTTGTTGCTGAATAATGGATCAGTACTACTGAAAATATATTCGTTGTTATCCAATTTTTGGAGCATGAGATATTCATTCTGGTTGTTTATTTATTATAAAGAAAAGTGGACTATTAGTAGACTCTAATTAAGAATATTAGGTAGCAAGATGAAATTGAATCCATGGATTGGTATTAGTTCAAGAAATTATTTTTTAATAATTACTTTCTTCAGATTCTTTGTACAAATATGTATAAAGAGTTCCTTGAGTTGAAGTAAATGTATGATAAATTTATCAGTACCTACGAGGATAATTTCATGAGACTTTTGAGGTATGATTCAGGAATTATCATCTAACCCAAAATTAAAGTTGATAGGTTCTTCATTAGATTAAAGTAAAGTCTCATAAGGGAATTATCCATAAGATATTTTATTAGCTATAAAGAAATTTTTCATTGTGAAATCAACATTGAAATATAGGTTAGGTTCACATATGAATCCCATGGTTTTGGCAAGAAAAGGAAGATTAAGTTTAGATGAAACTATAAAAACCATGAAGAAAATAAGATGATCTTTCCTTTATGTTGTAAGTGTGGGAAGAAGCATAAATGAAATTTCCTTAAGGGATCTAATAAATGTTTTATGTGTGGAAGGGAATTCCATTAGATATTTTATTTCCAAAGTGATGGGAAGAAGTTAGCTAACAGTTTGAATATAGAAAAAGATGCATAGAATGCACCTACCATGCTTCAATGCTATAAGTGTAAGGATAATGGTAATTATGTTAACCAGATCCTAAACCCAAGATTCAGTGATAATGATTGACTTCACAACCTATTAAGCTATGGGATAAGAGGAAATATCATGTAATCACTATTTTTGAAGAGGGTGTGATAATGACCTGGTGAAAGGTACACTTACCATCCACTCTAGAACTTATAATTTCTTATTTGATTCTAGATCTAACCACACTTTAATATCTAAAGAATTTGATAAGGGTGTTAAGATTCCACGAAAATGATTAGATACAGAATTAGTAGTGAAAACCCTTGATGGTATGATGATTTCATCCCAATTTTATGATTCCTCTCTGGTTGAAATTTGTGGGAATGTGCTTCCTGTAAATCATATCATTCTTCCTTTGGTTAAATTTAATATCATCTTAGGAGTGGATTTGATTTATCTGCATAAATATCACATCAATTTTTGAGGAAGGTAAGTTATGTTTGATATTTCAGACCCTCCTATGATCATACATCAATGTGAATATAATTATTAACTTACTATGGAGATTACATCCAGTGTATGGGTCTTAATTCCCATTCAGAAGGGTTGTTTATCTCAAATGGTTGGGTAGAAAATTGACATCGATGATATTCCCATTGTTTGGGAATTTCTGGATGTCTTTATAGAAGAGTTTCCTAGACTTCCACCAAAACGTGAGGTTGAGTTCTCAATATACTCATACCTGGTTCCACACCAATTTTAAATAATCCCTATAGAATAGCCCTGATTGAGTTCTGGGAATTTAAGAAGAAACTCCAATAAAACCTTAATAAGGGATTCATTCATCCAAGTGTGTCAACTTTTTGTGAACCTATTCTTTTTGTGAAAAATAAAGATGGATCAATGTGACTATGTATTTATTATCATGAGTTTAACAATATCACAATCAAGAATAAGTATCATCTTCCCCATATTGATGACTTGTTTGATCAATTGTACAGAGATCAATACTTTTCCAATATTGACATTCATTTTAGATATCATCAATTGAGGGTCAAGAAGGAGGATATACTTAAGATGGCATTTCATACAAGGTATATAAAATATGAATATATATTAATTTCTATTGGTATTAATAATTACCCTATTATCTTCATGGATTTAATGAATATAGTCTTTAGATATTACCTCGATCAATTTGTGGTAGTCTTTATAGATGATATTATAATTTATTCAAAGAGAAAGGGATAGCATGAAGACCACTTTATAATTGTACTAAAGACCCTAAGGAAGGAGAAACTATATGAAAATTTTACAAAGTGTGAATTTTTTCTAAAAAAGGTTTTATTTTTTGGTCACATAATCTCAAGAGATGGTATAGCAGTAGATCTATCAAAGATGAAGGCAACTGAATGCTGACCTAGACCAACCACGGTGATTGAGATCCATAGAATTCTTGGTTTAGCAGGATATTATCGGCGTTTTGTGTATAATTTCTTATGATTATCTAATCCTTTAACCATGTTAACTTGGAAAGGTGTTAAGTTACTTTGGACAGATGAATGTGAGGAAAATTTTAAGGAATTGAAGAAAATTTTGGTCAGTGCACTTATGCTTGCATTACCTTGTAGTGGAAAGGGTTTTTAATCTTTATTGATGCATCTAAGAAGATATTGGGATGTGTTATTATTAATAATAACATGGTTATAGCCTATTATTCACAAAAGTTTAAGATTCATGAGAAAAATTACCCAACTCATGATTTGGAGTTAGCTATGGTAATTTTTACATTAAAGGTATGGAGGCATTATCTTTATGGATAAAAGTGTGATATATATACCGATCATAAAAGTCTAAAATATATATTCACATAGAAGAAGTTGAACATGCACTAGATAAGATGGTTGGGGATAATAAATTATTATGATTTCTCAATACATTACCACCCTTGGAAAGAGAATAAAGGTGGAAGATGCTTTAAGTTTAAGGGATCATGATATCCTATCGATGATGAGGATCACAAAAGATAAAATATTTCTAGATTTGCAAAGGATGGATCTATAAATCCTGATAGAAGTGGAAAATATTATCTTTCTCAAATGAATGTTCAACCCTCTATCCAAGTGAAGATTAAGGAGGTGCAGAAGGAATATGTAGAGCTGTAAAAGAAAGTTAGAAATGTTCCTAAGTGTAACCTTGATTAGGATGAAATGATAAGGTTTAGGAACTGTGTATGTGTTCCTTCCATACCATATTTGAAGAAGGATCTATTGTAAGAAGCTCTTAGTTCTTCATTCTCTATTCATCCTAGAAGTACGAAGTTGTATAGGGATTTGAAAGAATATTTATAGTGGGATGGAATGAAGAGAGATATCACATATTTTAAATATTGGTGTTTGGTATTCCATAAATTTAAGGTTTAAAGACAAAATACTAAAGTTATGTTGCATCCATTACCCATAATAGAATTGAAATGGGAGAACCTCGCTATAGATTTTTTCATTCGACTACCCAAAACCTCTAAAGGGTTTAATTCTATATGGGTGGTATTCGATAGATTTACCAATTCAGCACACTTCATTACTATCAGAGAAGATTTCTATCTGGATCAGCTTTCCAAGATATACATTAAGGAATTGGTAAGGCTACATGAAGTACCACATTCCATTTTATCTGATTGGGATCCGAGGTTTAACTCAAAATTCTGGTGAAGTATTTAGTAAGAACCTAATACAGAATTCAGTTTCAACACTACTTATCATCCTTGGATGTATGTTTAATCTGAAAGAAAAATTCAAACCCTAGAGGATATGTTGAGATCGTGTTCTTTATATTTCAAAGGTTTTTAGGATCAATACCTTCCTCTAATTGAGTTCTCTTACAACAATATCTTTCACTCAAGCATTTAGATGGAACCTTATGAAGACCAATATGGGAAGAAATGTATACCTCCAATGTGTTGGGATGAAGTTGGAGAAATAAAGCTATTGGGACCTAAGATCACTAAATAAATGGAAGATAAGGTTATATCCATTCATCCTTATATCAAGGAAGTTCAAATTCGGTAGAAATTTTATGCTGATAATTGTCAGCATGATCTAGAATTTGAAGTTGGTTAAAATGTGTTTATGTGAATATATCCCTAAAAGATGGTTATGAGATTCAGAAAGAAAGGGAAACTAAGCCCTAGGTATATCAGTCCCTTTGAGATTATTGATTATATTAGGACGATAGCCTACCCCTTGAAACTTCCTCCAAATATCTCTCAACTTCATGATGTATTCTATGTATCTCTCATGAGGAAGTACATTCTTAACCCTTCACGTGTACTGAACTTAGAGGTCATACCGTTGGAGTAGGATCTTTCTTGCGGGGAACAACCAGCTGAAATTATGGATCATATAGAGAAAGTTCTACAAAATAAGACCACACACCTGGTAAAAGTTTTGTGGAGAAATCATTAGTTAGAGTAAGCTATGTGGGAACTTAAGGATAATATGAAGTAGAAGTATCTGCATTTGATTGTACCAAAATCATGAATTTTTAGGGAGAAATTCATTTTTAAGGGGGGTATAATGCAATACATCGAGTTTTTATGGACATTTTATTTCTTTATTTATTTATTTATTTCTCTCAAATGAATTAATTTTTATTTATGTTTTACAATGTACAAAGTTAAACATTCCTTCCATGCGGCACCGAATTGGCCATTTATTTCATGCGGTGCTGAATTGGTGTAAATTACATGCAACACTGATTTTTACCTAAAAAAATATATTATTAAAATATTATATATAAATAATTAACCTAGATATTAAGTTATGAGTTATGAATAGTACTAACTAACTTATTAAAACCTACTGTTTACACAAATATAAAATTAATTCATTAATTACAATGAACCAATTTAATATAAAGGGAATATTTTTATAGAAAACTATTTTTATGATCAAAAAGTTTTTTTATCCTAATAAACTAAATTAATTATAGTTATAAAGTTATATTAATGTAATATGTATATTATATATTTAATTAAATATTTTTTATATTCATTTAATATATTTGAGAGGCATAAGATAAGAATAAACCAAATTTTACACATAAATACCTATATTTATATTAACGTACTTTTACCGCCTTTTGATGGAGAACCTACATTAAATATAAAATTTTTCACTTTTAAAAAAATTATATTTTAAAATAAAATTTATTTTAAAAAAACATAAAAATTATGTTAGGGTGAATTTTTTGTATTATTCTATGAATTTTTATTTTTTTAATGAATAGTGAAAATACTAAAATTTAAATCAAAAACAACTTTTAATATAATTTATTTATAAGATTAAATTATATTTTTAATTAATTTTAAAGTTTAATTAGATTAAATTTTTATCAATTTATCCAATTTAGGTAATTGGAATCAATTTCATGTTGAAACTGGTTATAAAAACCTAGTAAACTTTTGAACGTTTTTACTTTAAAAACTCGTTTGTCGCCTCATCTATAGGATTAAATTTGAATTAATTTCTGCCACTTTGATAGGAATTTTTCAAAATGGATTCCATATTTGGAATCATCATAATTTATAATTTTTAATAATATCATCTTAGTTTTTGACTAAAAAATTAGTGAAGGTAATTAAAATTAGTTACAACAATTATGATTAAATTAAGCGTAACAAGGGACTAAACCCTAAACTTAAGGCCTAATATGACCTAGAAACTTGTCCAAAATCCATTGTATGGACATATTTCGACTTTATACTTTCTTTTCTATACCTTGTAACATTATTGGATCCACTTTCAATAAATAATCATAGGTGGGATTTTCCTTTTCCAAAATATTACAAGAGTTACACTCCTCTTATGTTATAAAAAGCCTCCTCTCCTCCCACTTCCACACACCTCTCAAGTGACTTAAGTTCAGAAAATCTCAACATTATTATCTCCTAAAAATATCCCCCCCATTCTTTTTTTAATCCTTAATTTGAGTATAAATCCTTCCAATGAATCCCTCTGATGCAAACCAAAAGGAGTCACCCGATTAAGAGGTAACACCCTCCCTTAAGCTCCTTTCTTTTATTGTCTTTCTCCATTACCTCCACTCTATTTATTACATTATTATACAAAAATAACATTATAATAAATATACATAGATGTTTTTATGCTAATATTTTTACCTACACATACATATAGTTACATTTAATGGGTAATGAATATACTGTTTATGTGTATGGAGAACTACCGCCTCATAAAATGATGACTGTTCATTATTATTTTACCCCCTCTCATGGTGAAAATTATAATGGACGCTCTATTTTTATATAATATTTATGAAATTTATAATTTATTTAATCTTATGTAATTATTTTACAACACATGTCTTTATACTTTCCATCTTGTGTAAATACGATAATTTTGTTTGAGGAAGTGTGAACTACATCCCCCTCAAAGCGATGTGATTCGTTCACACTACATGGAATGTATTAAGGATGTGTTTAGTGAAATTATATGATATATATGATATAATAATGATAATTTAATAATTATATTTATAAATATATATAATTATATGTCATTTAATCTCTTTATTATAATACGACAATAAAACGGAAACAACGTTCATGCATAGGTACGGGTTACCGTCTCCATGAATGGTGTATTCCATTTTGCACTTATATATCCTATATATTACTATAATAAAAATATAATGAATATAAATGGTAATTATATCATTATTTATATTATTTAAATCATTATATATGTATAAGGACCAAATATAAAACAATTTAATACACATATGAAGAATAAAGTCGATATTACCCAAAGTGAAATCTTAACATAATATTATTAACAAGAATGTAATATAAGATCATAATAAAACCATATGTGGTATTATATATAAGAATATTATTCTATAAAATAGTTATAATAAACTTAAATTTATTATATAGGAAGCTTGTATAAGTATGAAGAGATTCAAGACACAAGGTAAGGGAATTTCATCTCACTCTTTATTTCCATGAGGTACATGACTTATTCACCACTCAATTATTTTGTATGGTGTATATGCTGAACATAAAAATATTATATGACTCTTATAATTAAATCTATGGGTATTTACATAACCATTTTATGATATTTCTTTCATGGGTTTTAAGTTTCAAGTGTTACCAAATTGGTAAAGTAGTCTTGTCTCAATTTTCCTTCTTTGAGACACATGTCATGTTATACAGCTATATTTTTATATGAGGTGTATAAACTAAATTTTAAATTTTATATCATGAATATAATTATTTTAATGATATTTTAATCTCCATTTAATTTTATTTTCCCACATTTTGAGTATGATTCAAAGTTACCGTGTGGTAAGAGTTTATTGAAACAATCTCACCATTGATCGATATTGTTTATGATCATGTTTTTATTAATGAAATATTATGATATATCTTTCAAGAATACTCATTAATTTTCTTATCTTATGGTTATTCATGATTTATTCATGTATTATTACCATTTTACCACTCTCTGGTACTTAATATAATTAAAAAATTAATGAAATGTGACCTTATTTTTCTCTTCGGTCGGAAATCTATGTTCCTTCAAAAGCATGATTTCCAGAAATGTATTACAATAATATTCTATTAATATCATATGATCATTAAAATAAATTTTTATTCTTTTTTCTTTTACCACTTTTTTCAAAGGAATATTCTTTTCTCTTTCCAAACAAGGCATTTTAATAACCTTTTTACCGTGAAAAAGGGATTTTTTTTCCTCATACAACTTGTATAGATTTACTCTCCATCATTTCTTTGAAGTTTGATTTTCATGTTTAAAAGGTAACTTTTTAAGAAATTTTTTTTAAAATTTATTTTCAAATAAATGGTTTTCAAATCATTTTCATGCATTCATTATAATTTTTCAAATTATTTTTCATAGAAAGTGTTTTTCAAAAGGTTTTCATGCTTCTTTTATAAGTTTTCAAGGAAAAAACCATTTTCAAAATTTTTTTAAGCTACTCTATAAGTTTTAAATTTAAAAAGGATTTCAAAATTTTTTCAATGCTTACTTTATAATTTTTCAATTTTATTTTCATGAAAATGGTTTTCAAAAGTTTTTACGTGTTAAGAAGCATTTTTCAAAGGAGAAATGATAATTTCCTCATGAAGTATTTTTAAAATATCTTTAAAAATTATTTCTCATATAATATGACATACATTGGTGTTACTCATTCCTTTTTGGGAAATGATATAAAGGTTTCATTCATATTATTTCTTTGAATGGTTTATGTATTGATGGAATGATGTTTATAAAACCTACTTCTTTTCACGGGTTATATGTCTATGAAACTCGCTTCTTTTCATGGATTATGCTTTGATGAAATGATTATGAAACATGTTTATTTTTACATAGGTTAAGGTATGATTTTATGTTTATGACACCCATTTCATTTCATTGGTTATGATATGATTTTTTATGATTTTTTGTCCCATGTATGTATGATTTCATTATGAGATTGGTGGAAGCTATATCTCCCTCTAATGCATTGGGTAAGAATTTATATATCATGAGATAGAGTAATATGGTCTTGGGAGTGAACCTTAATAAATAAGATGGCCATTTGAGTGAACCATGAATACCAAGATGGTATGAGTAGTGATCTCATGCTATTAAGATAGCCATGTTAGTGAACCAGGACTACCAAGATGGTATGGGGAGTGAACCCATACTACTAAGATGGTCTTAGGAGTGATTTCTTGGATATTATAGAAATAATATTATATGCATTTGTGTTTTCCACAATTCCATGTTTTATTCCTATGTTGTGATTTCATGGATTATGTTCTTTATTTCCTTATGATTTGTTTCTTATGAACTTTTAAGATTTATTCCATGATTTATGTTTATGATCTTTGATATGCAGGGTATGATCTTCAAATATTTTGATCAAATTTTAATACTCCTATGCTCATGTTTATAATTACATATCTCCCTTTTTTACCCTTACTAAGCATATGAGATCACCCCTTTTATGTTTCTTCCCCAGGTTATGAAGATATTTATTAAGTATGATGTGTATAAGAAGGGTTCTAGTTGAGAATAACCTAGTATGAGATAATGTAGATCACTTATGTACTGATGTTCATGTTTTCATGTTTTCAAAAGCACTAGACTAATACGATCTTTGGGTGTCTGTTTTTGTAATGTTTTAAGTATTCTGAAAAAGTGATGTAATTTCTATGTGTTTTAAGATTGGGTTATTATAGTTTCAGAGGAAAGTTATGCAATACCTTTTCAGGAGTTTTTCTTCTTTTGTTTCTTCTTGGGGTTTCACTGAGTTATAATTTAATTATTGTTCATTAACCTTCATCTACTTGTTTGAAATCTTATGCATTATTCTTTATTATACTCTTATCCCTAGTAAATCATGGAATCATTAGGGTATGCATGTATCTTTGTATAATCAAGTCCAAGTTTTTTATGACTTTATTCATCTCATAGAATGATGTAGGGATCTTACCTTCACTAAATTCATCATGAAGCAACTCTAAAATCATATACATTTCTTTGTCATTAATTCCACTGAGACACTTGATATGATAAAAATTAAGAAGAAAATATAACTTTGAATGCTTGGAACACCCTTCATACAATTATTGTTTCCCATATTCAACTAATTCATAAAATTCATATTTTTTATTGCTGAAGTTCTGAGCAATATTAACCTACTCATGATCAAATGAAGGTTCTTTTGATATATTAAAATCTTGTACATTGTATCCTTAAAATCCAAATGCATCATTTATCAAATTTTGAACTGAACTCACTTATGGTAGGTCACTTTTTATTTCATTGATAGGATTTTCATTGTTTTTATTTTCCATAACATTCAATTCACCATGCCAAATCCAGTATAAATATTGAGAAGGAAACTATTTTAATATAAAATTCTCATATACTTCCTTTATATTCAACCATCACTTGAATTTTCAATCAGGAAATAAACATTTTATTCTACCATACACTAATCAGTTTTCAATTGTATAATCTAAAAATTATTCTAAACTATTGGAATAATGAGGTGTATTTCAAGGTAAATTAATCCAAATTTTATCCATAGTTATTAGATTGTCACTACTCTCCTTGTACATTCATATATAAAGATGTAAATGATTAATCAAACAATTAAAATCAAAAATTAACCATTATCCAACTTCACCCAGATTGATCACTAACTCTATCCTATAATTATATAAATATAGTATATAAAATAATTGTGAACATACAAGTATACAATTTTCGGATCACACATAACATATCTTTCATCATTCGCTTAATATTGAATATTTTAAAAATATATCATTTAAAAATATAAAAAATAAATAATAATATATCACTTAAAACACATATCAATACTTATAAAATGAAAAATCAAACCAAAATTATGAATAAAAATCATGATTATAAATTATATATAGAAAATATTCAATTATATAATATTTAAAAAGAAAAAAAATCATAATACATTACATAATCATGATACAAAAATTATTGGATCACAAAAAACATGTGTTTAATATAAAATCCAAATAACATATGCCTCTAATTTTGACGTTGGTAAAACATAAATTATAAATCATAATCATAATTATAAATTAGATACAAAAAAATTGGAAATTGTACCTTACGATTGGGGATCGTACTCACCGGGAAAAAGGGAAAAGGGGTTGCCATTGGGCATCACCGTCAAGGAGCAGGGGGTTGGGGTCACTCACTACTAAACATATTCCATTTAACAGAATAAAAAATGTATTTTAATAGTGCTAAAAAAGCATTGTTAGTCTCAGTGTTAATAAAGGGGGGTCCCCTTTATCAGTACTAAAAAAGCACTAATAAAGGGCTAGCTGGTTGTAATGTGCTGCTAATATAGAAACACACCCAAAAAAAACATGTAATTTTACACAATTATATATACATTTAATTATCATCATGAATACAAAAATTTACACCCATGTTATATACAATAAAACATTTCTATATACATTTCAAACAATGTTTTATATAATTACATTTACAATTATCCAACAAAAATTTAAAAAAATGATGTTTCATCTTTTAACGCTTGTGATCCCATCTCAAAAATGTCCACCCATAGTATCAGTTGCTAAATAAATCATATCAACTTGAGAAAAATATTCTATGTATATAAGAAAACAAATATTATGATATTAAAACTATAAAGAAATAAATTAAACATTAATCTGAAACAATACATTAATAAAATTTCAATTTTAAATAAAAAAGAAAAATTTGGAGTTATACCAGTCACACCATGCATCATATTAAGTTGGGATGATTCCTACATGTCTCAAATTAGTGATGTATCGTTGTCCTAAAATATCATAACAATCCAAATGTGTTTGCTCGGTTTTGAGTATGTCACTTGTTCTTTTACTAAAATTAATGTCAATTTTAAATAATGACACATTTTGAGTTATATTGGTCACACTATGTATTATATTTAGGTGAAGATGATTCCTACACATCAAAAATTACTGATGGATCATTGTCCTAAAGTATCAAAACAATCCGAATGTGTATTATTGGTTTTCATTCTATCAGTTTTGTTTTTACTAAAATTTCATTTCAAACTAGAAACATGCATTTTGAGTCAAACTAGTCACATCATGCATCAGTTTGATATGAGACTACTTCATACATGTTAAAAATTACTTATGAATCATTGTCCTAAATTATCAAGAAAATGTAGGATCGAAATATGAATGTATATTCTCAATTAAAACAGGGGGTGAATTGTAAGTTTAAAAACTTTCATTTTTAACCTTAAGGAAAACTATGTTTAACAAATTTAAAAAAGAGAAATTCACAAGACCTATTTTAGTTATATTAGAAAAAATTGATAGGTTTCAAAAATATGGTTCCAGAATTAAAACTTAAGGAAAGTTTTCCAGGAAAATATTTTACCTTAAAGTGTATCAAATCTTACTTATTAGAGTATACAAAAGTACAAGAAAGTATAACAAAGTTATACTTCATTTCTTTATTAAAATGTAGTGGAAATAACTTGAAACAAAACAAGTAAATAGTATGAAATATTTTAACCCAAAGAGTAGGGTATCTAATAACCTAGGATAAAGGTCCCTTGATTTATACTTTCAAGAAAGTTTTTCTTACCCACACCAGGGTAAGCCCTTGATAGGAATATCATAATTTGTCTTATTATGCCTGTAATCCCTAGATCTTTAAGGTAGTTGGCACATCTGTCTTCTTATCCCTATAATTCCTTGAACATTAAGGTATTCGGAACCTCTGTCTTCTTATCCCTAAAAGCTCTCAATTATACTCAGCAATAATTGGAGTCTCATGAAGCAAGCTGAACAAGATGTTCAATACGCACAAGGCAAGAGAATCTCTCTCTCTAGAAATAACTTCAGCATCATGGAAATCTCTAGAGTGATCAATAGATGATTCTTGATAATGAGCTCGTTCAAATGAGATCCTATTTATAGGCACATATCCAATGGTCGGCTCTCTCATCCAATGATCATATTTTTCCTTGAATCTCGTAGGGACCTATTGTAACACCCCGAGATTTTATGAAAAATATTATTTTTAATTTTATTGATGTCTTGTGTTTTATGCTACACCAAAATTAGCTTGCACTACACACATCCCTTACTTGGCTTGCATTACACGCAATCGCGACCTTCCACGATAGCTTGTGTTGTACGCAATACCGAGTTTCACTAAACAACGATATGTTATATAAACTAGCCGTAATGAATAGTAATACCCACTTTTTAAAATTTTATAAATTTTATCTTTCTAAATGGGATTCATTTTTGGATTCAAGATATTGAAATTAGCCTAGGGTGAATTTTTGGTATTTTTCTGAAAACTTTCAATTTTTGATAAATAGTGAAAACACTGGGTTATTATTTAAAAACTGACCTTTTATTTAAATAATTATTTATTTTATTTAAACTTATTTTAGGTCAAAATTGATACATAATACCTATATAAGTTCAATGTAATTCATTGGAGTTATTTTATAGTAATTTTAGATATATAAAAATTGTATTGAACTTTTCACCGTCTTTTACACGCCTCCTAGGAGAATTTGGAAATTCACATAAAACATAATTTTACCGTTTCTGTGAGTGGCATTTAGAAAATTCGAGAGACATGGTTAATATCAAGGACAAAAATTTGGTTCAATGATATGAAAATAATTTTTGGTGAATAGTAACTTTTTACTTTTACTTACCACGGTTAAAAGTAAATAGGGTAATTAAGGGTAAAAATGATATTATTATTACCCTAACACATGTCCTAATTCTATTGGATAAGTGTAATTCGACAAAAAACAACCTTAGGAATAAATTATGACCATTTACGTCCACTTGGATTAGATTAGGACATTTAATATTATTTTATTTAAAGAATGGTTAAAATAGTTAATATCAAAGTTTAATAACTAAAATATTTTTAATATAGGGTTATAAATAAGATAAATTCAACTATAAATATTCATTATAAAGGTAAAAATATTTCATACATAATGGTATTTTATTTATAATTTTTAGTCATTAAATAATTTAATTTATTTATGATAAAATGATGATGCAGTAATTATCTTATTAATAAAATATTGACATAATTGATGTTATAAATACCCAAATAAATGTAATTTGAGACTTTTTATGAATTACACTAATTTTATAGGTTAATATGACATGTTAGTATTGATTTAATTAACTTTTTTCGAACTAATCATGCTGTTATAATTTTCACAAAAAATCAATTACCAAATAGTGTCAAAATTGACATAAAATAGTTTTTAAAACAAATATTATATTATTAATTGTTATTTTATTCCTAAAAATATAAGGTTCGGTCAAATGACTTAGATAAGGATATATATGTTAATAATGAACCACTTGAGGTTCTTTTGGCTTGTTATAGTAAGTTTATTAACCATATAGTGTAAGAAAACAAGAAGACACGGTAAAAGTTAAATTATTTAACTTAGAGTTAAATCTAAATGATAAGGTTAAAATTGTAAACTAAACTTGTCTAAAATCTATTGGTTGAGAGTATATAAACCCATCCCCACTTTAGCTTTGAAATAAATCAATTTTTACCTATTATAAACCGAATATGACTTTATTATAAAATAATATTTTAAGTTTTTCCAAAGGTGCCCCTCTCCTCCCCTATGAAAAGGGCACCCCTTCCCTCTTCTCTTCACACCCTTTTGAGACTTGAAGATCGGAAAAACCCAGCCCATTTCTCTTATCCACTTCCCTAGAATAATTCTGGAGGTTCTGGTCTTCTAAAAAGACCAACTCTACTTCCTTAAGAGAAGGCTTAAAGGAGGTGCGTCGAAGAAGAGGTAATCTCTTCTTCCGATTCTCTCATGTTTCTTTCTTCTTATACTTCTTCTTCTTTAGTTGTATCATTATAAAGTAATAACATCAGTATTAATTATATACTGATATGTTATTATAAATATTAAACAACCCCATTTCACCTTCTATCTATCCTATGGAAAACGAAATCACCGCGCATGCGTACGTACGAAATATCGTCTCCACGCCGTGGTGTAATCTGTTTTTCCAACACCACCTTACTTGGATGGGTATAATGGTGTAAAGAATAAATATACATAGTTATTATAACATCATAATTATTCTGATATATTATATCATCCACTCCAATTAAATTCAATAATTATGGGAACGATATCATCGCTCGTGCGTACGTACGGACTATCGTCTCCACGACGCGATGAGATTCATTCTCCATGTTAACCATTCAAGAATGATTATAAAGTATATATAATGAATAATAATGAAATATATTAAATTATAAAGATACTGTATTTATGTATATATATATATATATATATATATATTTCATCTACTTACTTCCATTCAAGTCAATAAGGAAAGGAAAACAGCGTTCATGCGTACGTACGGTCTACCGTCTCCATGAACGGTGTGTTTCATTTCATTTATCTATCTATTATATATATATATATATACTGAATATATATGATATATAAATCATGTTTTACATTCTATAAGTAACTAAATCATTATATAAGTTATAATAATATCAAGAACAACAAGTCCAAACACGTACGATAAATGAAACGATTTTACCCAAAATGCTACTTTAACATGGAATTGACAAATGAACAGGTAATATAAATACCTAAGTGAGCCATATATGATATAATAACAATTAATATGATTCTGTAATAACTCAATGACATTATTTAAATCATTATACAGGGTGTTCGGATACATACGAAGCATATTGGACATAAGGTAAGGGATAACTATTCCAATCTCGCTCTTATCCGAGATTGTTTATTCGTAAGTATTTACTGTGGTTTTTGGTATCATCCATTTCCCTGTTTTTAAAAAATGGTTTCATGTATTTTTAATGGAATTTTTACCCATTTTTTAATTTTAACACATGTTATGAAAGGAATATTATTTTTTTTACCAAACGGGGAACTTTTTCACTTTTCCGACAAAAGTACGAGGAGAATGTTATTTTTAACTTATACTGCGTGAACGGATTTTTACAGTTTCATAACACCTCATTTTCATGATGATTCCTCTACAAGATTGCAAGATTATTTTCAAAAAAACCCTTTTCTTTTAAAATTTCATGGCATTTTGTGAAAAGAAAATTATTTTGAAGAAGAAAGGATATTTTCCTCAAGAATTCATTTCAAGTGTTTTATCAAAACCATTTTCCATCTAAGATGACATTATTTAATATGTGTATGTTTTAAGTATAATTCCTCCATGATTTTCATGGTTCCACTTTTCTTATGATGAAATGATATCCATTTGTTTTATATGGATTATGTTACGATGGGATGATGTTTATGAAACCCATTTTTATTCTTTGGGTTATGATGAATGGTTTATGTTTATGTTGTGGCACAAGTAAGAATTATTTCATTATGAGATGGGTGGGACCTATATATCCCTCCAATTCATTTGGTAAAGATTTATATCTCATGAGATAGACATGGTTGGAATGGTAAGTTAATCCGGTTCAGTGTTACAGGACTGGAATGAGGAGTGAACTCGATTCAGAATGAGACTTTGTCCACTAAGATGGTCTTGGTAGCAATGCCTTGGCTACTATGGAAATCATAACATGTGCTTAATGGATGCCACAATTACATGTTTTATTACCATTCTAGTTTATCATGATTAATGTTCCTTTATGATCTATGCCTTGTGTACTTCCAAGATTTATTTTGTTGCTCATGATTTTGATGTTTAGATTTTATGTTCAAGTTTTTGCATTCAAATGTTTATGGATTGTTTTATATTCTCTATGCTTACCCTTACTGAGAATTTGAGCTCACCCTTTATATGTTTTCTTTTCCCCAGGATTTAAAGAAATTTTTTAGGTAATAAAACAAAAGGGGAAGATCTTTATGGGAGATGTTGAAGATCTTTCACCACGATTAGAAGATTATTTTCCGAGTTTCCAAAGACACTAAACTATTATGGTCCTTGTGTGTCTGTTTTCATTATGTATTAAGTATTCCGCAAAAGTAATGTAATTTCCATGTACTTTAAGCTTTGGGTCTCTACAGTTGTTATTAGAGGAAAAGTTTAGTTAACCTTTGGAAACTAGGATGCAAAAACTTTAGTGAGATCCCTAGAGATATTTCTAAGGTATGTCTAGGGATGTCCCTAAGGTTAAGTATAAGTATAGGTTATAGTCCTAGAATTATGGTAACGATATTATAATTAAACCTAAGATTTTATATATTGAAGGTACTCCCCCTTTATTATGTTGTTTTCCTAGCATGATTTTTTCCTCTCACATTGTTCTTTTTGGGTTTTAGACAATGGCTGGAACCTGAAGGAACCGTGTTGATCAATGTAATGGACAATTCAATGATTGTCCTCCTGAGCAACCAAATTTGATGGGAGATAGAGTGAAAAATCTTATTGCTATACTTACACAAGCTATGAATCATTCTGGATTTCCAAATGATCAGAGAAGGGAACAATATTCTATTGAGTCCTTCATGAGGCAACGTCCACCGTCTTTCAATGGGTCTTCTGATCCACTTGTTGCTGAACAATGGATAAGTACCATTGAAGATATATTTTCCATACTTTGCTATTCGGAACATGAAAAAGTCATTTTAGCTATTTATCGTTTAGAAGGTGAAGCATACCAGTGGTGTACTCTAATTAAGAATACAAGGCCCCAAGATGAAATTGAATCAATGCAATGGGACGAGTTCAAGAACTTTTTTTTCAGTAAGTACTTCCCTTGTATTCTTCGAACAAAGATGGAAAAGGAGTTTATTGAGCTTAAGCAGAAGGATGATGAATATGTTGGTATATATGAAGAAAATTTTACAAGACTTGCAAGGTATGCATCTGGCTTTATCATCCAACCTGAAAGTAAAGTTGATCGATTTTTCAGTGGCTTAAAACCAAGTCTTCGAAGGGAATTAGCTATAAGAGACTTCAGTAGCTATGAATAAATTGTGTGTTGTGCTATCAAGGTAGAACTGGAAGTTGGTATAACATATCCATCGCATGGTTTTGACAAGAAACGAAAGATGGAGTTCAAGGAGAAATCTCAGAATAATGGTGAAAAGAAGATGAATGTTTCTTTATGCTCAAAGTGTGGAAAGATGCATAGTGGAGATTGTCTTAAAGGGACTAGAAAATGTTTTAAGTGTGGAAAAGAAGTTCATCAAGCATCTGAGTGTCGAATTAATGGAAAAATGGTTTCTAATGACGTGAATAAAGAAAAGACTGCAGAGAACGCACCACCAACACTTCAATGCTTCAAGTGCAAGGAAATGGGGCATTATGCTAACAATGCCCTAATCTAAAGGTTAATGATGATAAACGTGACCAACCTCTTAAGGAAAAGGATAAAGGGAAGTCACATGCGATCACTATTTGTGATATTGAGTATGATAATGATGTTTTGTAATGATTAAGTGTTTATGTAATGGGATTTCAAAATAGTATCATGGAATCTCATTTATAGTATCGTGGAATTTTGAAATATTTTTGTATTGGTCCATTGTGTTTTTCTATAAGAATATGGTACCGGTAACCATGAAAAGTGATTCAAATATTTTGGAAAGAATATGATATGTGCATAATGAAGGGATAAGGAGAAAATAAATTGTTTGATAGTATTCATGAGCTCATGATTGATATAAGGACTAAGTGATATCATATTTTGAGGATTTTGGTATGTGGAAAGATTTAACTTTTGACAGCATTCATGTTTTCACTAAGGTTCAATGGGTATTCAATTTCTAAGAGAATACATGATTACGGTATTCACATGTGACCAACAAGATATATCGTATGATATATGGGGGATAAATGATGGTATTCACGTACTTGTTATGTGACCTCTCAAGTAATCATTTTCTTTACACTATGAGATTGGACAGAAGTATTTTCAATAAGCTTAAAGGTTGGAATGGATTAAGTTGGATATCAGATAGAATTGTTTAAGGGTAGAATTTTTTTTTTGATATTATTTATGGAATGTTATAATAATGTAGTTTTAGAAAAAGGACAACCTGTAGGATGGGCGACAACCCGTCACGTCGGACAAGACTGTGGGAATCGAACCCACAATTGAAGTGCGACATGCCTTTATCGCCTACCACTGGCCTACAGGAAGTCCCTGTTTAGTAGAAACCATTTTTATTATATTAATCTGTATGATATATGAAGTATAAGTCCATTTTAGGAATCATATATGATTAATCTCACTATAGATAGACTTATGTATTTTTGATAACTTTTTTTAACCTTTTGTTTGAGACAGATGGAATGACCAATAATTCTATCACATGATCTGCTAACACTTCACGAATGACAAATTCAACTTCATTTCTTTAAGAGATGAAGTGGAAATTTTCCAAGGAACGACCAACGGTGAGACTATACCAAAATCAAGAAAGTATTTCTTCTAATTCCACTTTCTTCAACTTTAGAGAAATGATCTTGAAAACCAAAAATGTTGTCTTAGTGCCCTTATATCCGATGAATCAGATGGTACCTTAGATCATTACAAATCTATGGCTTTGTGATTATTGGCTTTTTCATAGTCATGTTCTCTGCCACTCTCCATCAGAACATGATGGTTAGATTTCTCCTCCATATCCATATTTTCAACTATGTTCTCCCATGTGGAAACCCAGTGATTAGTTAATTTGGGTAACCATTACGTTTCATACTTTAGTTTTTAAAGATTGGTTTTGGTATTCCTTTTTACGATGTGGGTTTCCATTAAAGAAACTTTCTAGTAGTAAACCATTTATAACCCCGACGAATTTCGAGGGCGAAATTCATTTTAAGGGGGTAGAATATAACACCCTGAGATTTTATGAAAAATATTCTTTTTAATTTTATTGATGTATTCTGTTGTACGATACACCAAAAGTAGCTTGCACTACACACATCCCTGACTTGTCTTGCATTACACACAATCGCGGCCTTCCACGATAGCTTGTGTTGTACGCAATACCGAGTTTCACTAAACAACGATATGTTATATAAACTAGCCATTATGAATATTAATACCCACTTTTTAAAATTTTATAAATTTTATCTTTCGAAATGGGCTTCATTTTTGGATTTGGAATATCGAAATTATCCTAGGGTGAATTTTTGGTGTTTTTCTGAAAACTTTCAATTTTTGATAAATAGTGAAAACACTGGGTTATTATTTAAAAACCGGATTTTTATTTAAATAATTATTTATTTTATTTAAATTTATTTTAGGTAAAAATCGATACATAATACCTATATAAGTTCAATGTAATTCATTGGAGTCATTTTATAATAATTTTAGATATATAAAAATTTTATTGAACTTTTCACCATCTTTTACCCACCTCCTAGGAGAATTTGGAAATTCACATAAAAAATAATTTTACCGCTTCTGTGAGTGGAATTTCGAAAATATGAGAGACACGGTTAATATCAAGTACTAAAATGTGGTTTAATGAGATGAAAATAATTTTTGGTGAATAGTGACTTTTTACTTTTATTTACCACGGTTAAAAGTAAATAGGGTAATTAAGGGTAAAAATGATATTATTATTACCCTAACACATGTCCTAATTCTATTGGATATGTGTAATTCGACCAAAAAAAATATTAGGAATAAATTATGACCATTTAGGTCCACTTGGATTAGATTAGGACATTTAATATTATTTTATTTAAAGAATAGTTAAAATAGTTAATATCAAAGTTTAATAACTAAAACATTTTTAATATAGTATTATACATAAGATAAATTAGACTATAAATATTAATTAGAAATATAAAATTATTTTATAAATAATGGTTTTTTATTTATAATTTTTAGACATTAAATAATTTAATTTATTTATGACACAATGATGATGTAGTAATTATATTATCAATGAAATATTGACATAATTGATGTTATAAATACCCAAATAAATGTAATTTGAGACTTTTTATGAATTAAACTAATTTTATAGGTTAATATGACATGTTATTATTGATTTAATTAACTTTTTTTGAACTAATCATGCTGTTATGATTTTCACAAAAAATCAATTACCAAATAGTGTCAAAATTGACATAAAATAGTTTTTAAAACAAATATTATATTATTAACTATTATTTTATTCCTAAAAATCTAAGGTTTGGCCAAATGACTTAGATAAGGATATATATTTCAATAATGAACCACTTGGGGTTCTTTTGGCTTGTTATAGTAAGTTTATTAACCATATAGTGTAAGAAAACAAGAAGACACGATAAAAGTTAAATTATTTAACTTAGAGTTAAATCTAAATGATAAGGTTAAAATTGTAATATAAACTTGTGTAAAATCTATTGGTTGAGAGTATTTTGACCCATCCCCACTTTATATTTGAAATAAATCAATTTTGAGCTATTATAAACCGAATATGACTTTATTATAAAATAATATTTTAAGTTTTTCCAAAGGTGCATCTCTCCTCCCCTATAAAAAGGGCACCCCTTCCCTCTTCTCTTAACACCCTTTTGAGCCTTCAAGCTCGGAAAAAACCTGCCCATTTCTCTTCTCCAATTCCCTAGAATCATTCTGGAGGTTCTGGTCTTCTCAAAATACCAACTCTACTTCATTAAGAGAAGGCTTAAAGGAGGTGCGTCGAAGAAGAGGTAATCTCTTCTTACGATTCTCTCATGTTTCTTTCTTATTATATTTCTTCTTCTTTAGTTGTATCATTATAAAGTAATAATATAAGTATTAATTATATAATAATATGTTATTATAAATATGAAACAACCCCATTTCACCTTCTATCCATCCTACGGAAAACGAAATCACCCCTCGTGCGTACGTACGGAATATCGTCTCCACGCCGTGGTGCAATCTGTTTTTCAACACCACCTTACTTGGATGAGTATAATGGTGTAAAGAATAAATATACATAGTTATTATAATATCATAATGATTCTGATATATTATATCATCCACTCCAATTCAATTCAATAATTATGGGAACGATATCATCGCTCGTGCGTACGTACGGACTACCGTCTCCACGACGCGATGAGATTCATTCTCCATGTTAACCATTCAAGAATGATTATAAAGTATATATAATGAATAATAATGAAATATATTAAATTATAAAGCTACTGGATTTATGTATATATATATATATATATGTCATCTACTTACTTCCATTCAAGTCAATATGGAAAGGAAAATAGCGTTCATGCGTACGTACGGCCTACCGTCTCCATGAACGGTGTGTTTCATTTCATTTATCTATATATTATATATATATATATACTGAATATATATGGTATATAAATCATGTTTTACATTCTGGAAGTAATTAAATCATGATATAAGTAATAATAATATCAAGAACAACAAGTCCAAACACGTACGATAAATGAAACGATTTTACCCAAAACGCTACTTTAACATGGAATTGACAAATGAACAGGTAATATAAATACCTAAGTGAACCATATATGATATAATAATAATTAATATGATTTTTTAATAACTCAATGACATTATTTAAATCATTATACAGGATGATCTGATACATACGAAGCATATCAGACATAAAGTAATGGATAACTATTCCAATCTCGCTCTTATCCGAGATTGTTTATTTGTAAGTATTTACTGGGGTTTTTGTTATCATCCATGTCCCTATTCTCTAAAAATTGTTTCAGGTATATTTATTGTCACTTTACCCATTTTTTAATTTTAACACATGTTATGAAAGGAATCTTACTTTTGTTTAGCAAACGATGAACTTTTTCATTTTTCTGACAAAAGTACGAGGAGAATGTTAATTTTAACTTATATGGTGTGAACTGATTTTTACAGTTTCATAATGCCTCAATTTCATGATGCTTCCTCTACAAGATTGCAAGATTATTTTCAACAAAACCCTTTTCTTTTAAAATTGCATCGCATTTTGTGAAAAGAAAATGATTTTGAAGAAGAAATGATATTTTCCTCAAGAATTCATTTCAAGTGTTTTATCAAACCCATTTTCCATCTAAGATGACATTATTTCATATGTTTATGTTTTAAGTATAATGTCTCCATGATTTACATGGTTCTAATTTTCTTATGATGAAATGATATCCATTTGTTTTATATGGATTATGTTACGATGGGATGATGTTTATGAAACCCATTTTTATTCTTTGGGTTATGATGAATGGTTTATGTTTATGTTGCGGAACAAGTAAGAAAGATTTCATTACGAGATGGGTGGGACCTATATCTCCCTCAAATGCATTGGGTAAATATTTCTATCTCATGAGATAGATATGGATGGAACGGTAAGTTAATCCGGTTCAGTGTTACAGGACTGAAACTAGGAGTGAACTCGATTCAGAATGGGACTTTTTCCACTAAGATGGTCTTGGCAGCAATACCTTGGATGCTATGGAAATAATATCATGTGCTTAATGGATGCCACAATTACATGTTTTATTACCATGCTAGTTTATCATGATTAATGTTCCTTTATGATCTATGCCTTGTGTACTTCCAAGATTTATGTCGTTGCTCATGATTTTTATGTTTAGATTTTATGTTCAAGTTTTTGCATTCAAATGTTTATGGATTGTTTTATTTTCTCTATGCTTACCCTTACTGAGCATTTGAGCTCACCCTTTATATGTTTTCTTTTCCCCGGGATTTAAATAAAGGTTTTAGGTAAGAAAACAAAAGAGGAAGATCTTTATAGGAGATGTTGAAGATCTTTCACCACGATTAGAAGATTATTTTCTGAGTTACCAAAGACACTAAACTATTACGGTGCTTATGTGTCTATTTTCGTTATGTATTAAGTATTCCGCAAAAGTAATGTAATGTCCATGTACGTCAAGCTTTGGGTCTCTACACCTATACATGTGTCACTCAAACAAAGGTTAGTTAGAAACAGATTGTACGACATAATTTCTTAACAAGTGTAAGGAAAATGAAGTTACTTAATCAAATATATTTTTTGGAGTCTAAGGAAAAATATAATTCAGAGTCTAACCAAATATACATTCGGAGTCTATAAGATATAGACATTCAGATTCTATTTTACAAATAATTAAGAATATGAATTCAATAGATTTCAGAGTCTAAATTCTAATGAATTCGTAATCTAAATTCTAAGGAATTCATAGTCTGAATTATGAGAAATTCGGAATCAGAATTCTGAGAAATTCAGAGTCTGAATTCTGAGGATTTCAGATTCTGAATTCTGAAGAATTCGGAGTCTGAATTCTAAGGAATTCAGAATCTGAATTATAAGTAATTCATTGTCTAAATTTCAGAGAATTAAGAGTCTATATTTTAGAGAATTTTGAGTCTGAATTTCAGAGAATTCGGATTTTGAATTTCAGAGAATTCAGAGTCTGAATTTCAGAGAATTTGGAGTCTGAATTTCAGAGAATTCAGAATCTGAATTTCAGAGAATTTGGAATCTGAATTTCAGAGAATTCAAAGTCTGAATTTTAGATAATACAGAGTCTGAATTTTAGATAATTCAGAGTTTAAATTTTAGAGAATTTAGAATAGGAATTTTATAGAATTCAGAGTCTAAATTTCAGAGAATTCAGAGTCTGAAAATAGAATACTCTATATCCAAGGATTTATAGGATTCCAAGATTTTAGATGTGAAACCTATTTTTAGTATTAGGAATAAAATGATTTAGATTTAGAGAGATTATGAAATGAACAAAGAAAACAAAGATAAGGATAAAAATTTACTTAGAGAAGGGAAATTTTCCTTATAAAAATAATCCTTAGGGAAAAACAATTTTCCTTAAGATAAAGTGTTTGTGATTTTCAAAAAATATAGGAATGGAAAAGTCATAAGGAAACCTTATTGACTCAAAAATCTCCCCCTTTTTGGAAAGCACAAACATCCTTACAAAAAAGAATATAAGGACTTAGAATGTTTCTTAAAATAAAAACGTATCTACCTTTACTTATGAATCATGGTGAATAATACTAACTCCCCATTAGGTTTTTAAATCCCTAAGGATCGTATTCTTGACTTCCTTAAAGAGATTTTAATTTTTCTTACATAAGCAAATCTTCTTTGATAAAAATCCCCCTTAGATAGACTCCCCCTTAATTTTTGCATTCTATTATTTTCTTATCATTCTTTTTAAATAATTTATTTCTCCCCCTTTGTGATTTTCAAAAAGGAATTGAGATAATGGGAAAAAATATGGTACTTGAAATATTTGTACTATACAAAAAAACACATGAAGAACAACCAAAATTTTCATTATGATTGGAAAAATTTGTACAAGAAATTTAATACAACAAAATATCAGAGTTAAGGAAAGAATCATCCTTCTTTTTCCTTTGGAATAATATTCTTGAAAATGGTCTTCAAATTTTTAAGCTCCTTATGATCCTCTTCAAAACATTTGAGTAGTTGATACTAATATTTATTCCTCTTCTCCAAATATTTGATCTTTTCTTCCTAAGCCTTAATAATTTCTTCCTGAGTCTTCAAAATGTCTTATTGCTTACTGAACTTTTATTTGAAGTCGATTCTGAGATATCTTTCCCTTTTTAGATTCTTTTGGGAAAAAATCCCTCAAGGCATCATTGAAGCATTTTTTAGGTGATTGTGTTTGTTGACAAAGTGGACATCTGAGTGGTGATTGTTGACAAAGAAAAACAATGACATACAAATTTTTTGACAAAGAGGATTTCATGATGGAATGTCGAGTTCAAGAGCTGAGGTCAACAATCCATGTTTGATTCAAGAACGTCAACAAAAGGAATGGATGATCTGGAGGTGGTACAAAAGAACAGATACAAGGTGTCTCCATTTTCCAGTGTTTTCCAAATTTTTGGGCCTGAAAATTGACAAATGAAGAAAAGTGTTTTTTGAAAAGGGACTTGAGTGTTGAGGACTTGGAGTATAGGAAACTTGCGCGCCATATGTTTTTCAAGATCAGAAGATCAAAATATGGCTAAGGAAATAGGTTCACGCAAGTTTGGGAGTTGGTCACGCAAGTGTCTAAAAGGACAGAAGACTTGCGCGCCGAGACTGGGTCGCACAGGTGACTTGTGCGCCGTCGCGCAGGGTGGTCAATTTGCCTATAAATACTGGACCACCCCTCTTCATTCTGTACCGTAGTTCAATACTTTGAGAAATCAGAGCTCCCACCGCACAGGTGTGGTGGTCGTGCAGGTGGTGTGTGGTCGCACGGGTGGAGTTGCGCGCCAGTGTGAGAAGTTGCGCGCCGTATGGCAGTTGCGCACCAATATTGGTTTGGGCGTAAAAGGAAGAGAGTCGTGCAAGTTTGGAGTTGGGGAAGATTGTGCCGCACAAGTGTCTGAGGTGGAATTGTGTGCCCGTTGTGACTTGCGCGCCGATACTTGCGCGCCGAGATAGACTTGCACCCCAAGTATGGTTTATTTCCAGCAGTGATTTCTGTGCTACGTGGAAGCTGGAAGTTTGCCCGATACCTTCGGTGCAAAGATAGATTCATCTACGGGTGAAAATTGGGCTTCAACAGAGCATCTACTTACAGAGGAAGATGCATTCCTTCATGCAAATGAAGAGACCTACAGGTCTATAAACTGTGAGTGGATCCTTTCCGGAGTAGTGAGCAAAGGAATAGGAAGAAGGTGATCCTCTCCACCGGCAGTGAGCTAGAGAGAGAGAAACAGGGAGTGACCCTTGGGGAAGGCAGTGAGCTGACCCTAAATCTTGTAAAGGCAGTGAGCCTGGGAAAGAGTGACTGTACCCGAACATTGTATCCACATCTAGTAAAGAATAGTGGAATTCGGTACGACCGGCAACTTGTCGGCGTATGCTCCTTGGACGTAGCCCAGTGAGGGTAAACCAATTAAAAAACTCTGTGTCTGCATGTTTGCTTCCCTGCATTGCATTCAAAGCATCATCATTAGATAAAGAAGTTATCATAGTTTAAACACAAGAGCAAACAAAGTGACCCTTGTAATAAAGAGGTCAAGATCCAGTGGGGTAGGAAGAACTTTGAAAAAATAATATCCATACCCTGATTCCCCCCCCCCTCTTAGGGTATATAGGCCCCTATTGGTCCTAACAGATTCAAAGCAACAGAATTAGGTTTTCCATTCAGATCATTGTCTTCTTACTTCTAAGTTGTTTGTTCAATATTGAGCTTCTCATTGAAACTTGAAGTAATATATTTGATCTTGATATCTTCAGTATCAAAACAATCCTTCACATTATCTTGAAATTAATCAAATATTATCATCTCTTCAATTGTATTCTTGGATGATTTAGTAATTTCCTTTCACAACCTCCTGTGAGCATCATACCCAATGTAAAAGGATTTAAAATTGTCCTCAAGACTGATAGATTTTTCCATAAGCATGGAAACATAATCTGATTTCTAATTAAATGAATGTTGAAGCATCTGACATCTCGAATCAATACTTGGAAATAGAGGAATTTTATCAACCAATTTCTTCGGGGATTGAACTACAAAATCATTACCCATAGAAGACGACTCCGAATCATATTCTCCTGTTGGTGAAGATTCTTTCTCTATCTCATCATTATTTCTTTTCTAAGATCCACCAACATCTTTCTTTTCTACCATATACTTCTTAAGTGTATCATCTAATAATTTTTTTCCTTTATCAGCTCTCGGAATGATCTCAGCATCCTTTGGTGATTCATGTTCACTATCTGATAATTGGACTATCTTATCTTCCTAAACCTTTTCCTTTTCAGTATCTACCACCAGGTCCTCTAGTTGAACTGATTCATGGTTGTTTCTCTCTTATTCTAATGGTTTGTTTACTTCTTCCTAACCCTCTTCTTCTTTTCCTAGGGAAGCAATTTTGGAAGATTCATCCTGGGAAGTCCGGATCAACAATTTATTATAAAGACTCTCCTTTTCATGATATTCTTCAAATTTTCTTTTCATATCATTAGTATCATCACTTTCTTCCTCTTATTCTACTTCCAATACCTATTCCTACATAATATTTATCTCTTCATCAGGTTCTAGAACGACTATTTTCTTTCATGGAGTCACTTGAAGTGATTCTTGTTTAAAGTATTTTGGTACCTGGACTTGCTCAGAAGCTTTCTCAGTATCTTTGAGAAGAGATTGAACTATTTCATCCTTGTTCATCTTCTACTTTTGCTTCTTTTTCTTTTCTTACTTCTCATATTCCTCAGAATACTTTATCTTCAAGGCTTTTTCCTTAGCAGGGTCCAAGCCAAAGCTAGGCTCTCCTTCCTTATTATTCTTTTTATCTTCTCTCCACTTGGAAAAAACTTCATCTGGATAGGTCTTTTGCTTCTTAGATTTTGGAGGTTCTGATTGAGTTTCCTTAACTATAAAAGTTTTTTCTTTGACTTATGGTACTTTTTTATTTCTCTTTCTCTGACCTTTCTTGGAAGTCTCAGCTAATTCCGTCTTCTTGGATAAGGATTCGATTTCACTTTTAGACAAGTCATAAAATTATCTAGACTTTATGTTAAAACCAACCTTCATCCTTCTGAGCGTATCATCACTCAGCAGCATAACCTTGAAATTCCTTGCCTTATAACTACATGGGAATTTGAATGATTCTAGACAAAGGACAATGATCTTGTAAAGAATAGCCAGATACATAATGATATGAGATTTTAGAGTCCAATTTTTGTTATTCATAATTGTAAGTAAGATATACTTCACCATATTAATCTTCCTGAGGTTCACCAGAAAATCAAGAATGTAGATATCACTTTTCTTCAAGGTATCCTTATCACCTTTTCTAAGAATGAAAATATTTGAACCCAAACTCTAGAATCCATAAATTTGTATAGAGATGAATAATATTCAGTGTCTTTACCCCTGATAAACCAAGTCACTCTATGGCTTTCTCTTTATCAAAACTTATTGATATATTCGGTAGCTTGTGGGTGTAGAAATTAGCTTCACCCTTATAAGGAATTCTAATTATGTTGGTTTACATACTGTAAGAAATAGAATAGGTTTTCCCATAACTTTTAAAAGAAAACTTATCTCTCCCTCCTTCATTAATGAAACTTGCAGTCTCATAAAATTATACCAACAGCTCCGGATAAACTGGATCTTGTGCCTTTGGTTTGGATACACACAGACTCTCCTAACCATTCAACTTGATATTATTCAAAATAAGAGAATCATACTTAGCAAAAAACATTAGATCTACTAACCTTTCTTTATAGATCTACCATTCAGAAATTTCCTTAACTGATTACATTTGCTTATGAGGGGATTCTTCCAAAGACATTCAGATTTGAGCGAACTAGAAAATTTAGAACAAACCTTAAGTAGAGCGGCAGAGCTTTGGCATGCAAGAGCTTGAAACTGATATGGGAAAACCATTAGAGGGGCCTTTATATAGGCATTGAGGCAATGGTTCATATTTCTAGATTGATCTAATGGTTGAAGAAATATTGATAAGATATGATGGTTGAGATGAAATCCAAAGAAGTAATTTTGATAGGTTCCAATATTTTGAGGTTTTAAAGTAAAAAATTCAGATTTAAGGAAAGTAAATCTGAAAAAATTTCTTAAAGCAAGATAAAAAATACCAAAAAGAAAAAAATATGAAAAACTAAGGAAACATACATTCCAGATTGCTATGAAAATTTTCAGTAATGAGGAAAATTATTCTTAAAGAACTTTAGATTCCAGAAACTTTTCTTAAAGAAGGAAAATTTTAGATTTCGGAAAATTTTCTTAAAGAATGAAAATTTTAGATTCCATAAAATTTTGGGTTCCGGAAAAAAATTGATTACGAAAAATTTTAATTATGAAAAAATTTAATTATGAAAAATTTTGATTATGAAAAAAGTAATTATGAAAAAAAATTAATACAAAAAAATTATTTATGAAAAAAATTGATTATGAAAAAATTTAATTATGAAAAATTTTGATTACAAAAAATTTTGATTAACAAGAAAATGTACTCCCCCTATGAAAATGAGTTACTTAATGTAAGTAGATTGGTTTTAAAAAAAAGTTAATATGGAAGATTACCTTATGGTTATCATTTCTAAATTTTGTTTAAAGTATTAAAATCTATCAAAGGGTAAATATTTTGTGAAAATATCATCAAGTTGATCTTAAATTCTGATAAATTGAAGAATTATATCTCCCTTTTGTGTGTGATCCCTAATAAATTGATGCCTAATATCTATATGTTTTTCACAGGAGTGGTGTGAAGGTTTTTTACTTAGGTCAATGGAACTAGTTTTATTACACATTATTTGTGCTTTGGTAAAATTCATGTCATAGTCTATGAGTTTGTGCTGCATCCACAACACTTGAGCACAACAACTTCCAGCTGCTACATATTTAGCTTCAGTAGTGGAAAGTTCTTCTGAGTGTTTCTTTTTTCATGACCAAGAAACTAATGAATCTTCTAAGAAATGACAAGTTTCGGTTGTACATACAAGGTATGAGAGTATCTCTCTCTAGAAATCACTTCAGCTTCATGAAATCTCTAGAGTGATCAATAGATGATTTTGATAATGAGATCGTACAAATGAGCTCCGGATTATAGGCAATTCTCTAATGGTCAGCTCCCTCCTCTAATGGTCATATTTTTCCTTGAATATCAGAGGGACCTTTACACATGTTACTCAAACAATAGTTAGTTAGAAATAGATTGTGCGAAATCATTTCATAACAAGTGTAAGGAAAATGAAGTTAATTAATCAAATATATTTTTTGGAGTCTAAGGGAAAAATAGAATTCAGATTCTAACCAAATAAACATTCAGAGTCTATAAGATATGGAAATTAGGATTCTATTTTACAAAGAATTTGGAATCTTAATTCAATAGATTTCAGAGTCTGAATTATAATGAATTAGTAATCTGAATTCTAAGGAATTTAGAGTTTTAATTTTGAGGAATTTAGAATCTAAATACTAAGAAATTCGGAGTCTGAATTCTGAGGAATTTGGAATCTGAATTCTAAGGAATTTAGAATCTGAATTCTGAGGAATTTGGAGTCTGAATTTCATAGAATTCGGAGTCTGAATTTCAGAGAATTTGGAGTCTGAATTTTAGAGAATCTGGAGTCTAAATTTCATAGAATTCAGAGTCTGAATTTCAAAGAATTCAGAGTCTGAATTTTAGAGAATTTGGAGTCTAAATTTCAGAGAATTTGGAATCTAAATTTTAGGTATTTTGGAATCTAAATTTCAGAGAATTCAAAATCTGAATTTTAGAGAATTGTAAGTCTAAATTTCATAGAATTCAGAGTTTGAATTTTAGATAATTCATAATCTGAATTTCAGAGAATTCAGAGTCTGAGTTTCAGAGAATTTGGAGTCTGAAAATAGAATACTCTATATCCAAGGATTTATAGAATTTTCATATTTTAGATGTGAAAATGATTTTTAGACTTATGAATAAAATGAGTTAGATTTAGAAAGATTATGAAATAAACAAATAAAACAAAGATAAGGATAAAAATTTCCTTAGAGAAAGGAAATTTTCCTTATGAAAATAATTCTAAGGGAAAAACAATTTACCTTGAGATAAAGTGTTTTTGATTTTCAAAACATAGAGGAATGTAAAATTCATAAGGAAACATTATTGACTCAACAGAAAATCAGAGCATGTTTTTTTGGTTTCCGGTGAGTGCTATGTTTTGAACTAAAATGTCAATTTTAAACTGATAACAGACACTTTTAGTCATACTAGTCACATTGTACATCATATTGAGGTGTGGTTTATTACTACATGTCACAAAAGACTCATGGATCATTTTCCTAAAGTATAAAAACAATCCAAATGTGTTTTCTTGGTTTTCAACATGTCACTTGTTCTTTTTACTTAAATTAATGTCAATTTTAAATAAAAAGACACACTTGGAGTCATATCAGTCACACCGTACATCTTATTAAGGTGTGGTTGACTACTACACGTCACAAATGACTGATGGAAAATTTTACTAAATTATCAAAACAATATGAATGTGTTTTCTTGGTTTTCAGTATGTCACTTGTTCTTTTTACTAAAATTAATGTCAATTTGAAATAAAAAAGAGACACTTTGAGTTATATCTGTCACACCATGCATAATATTGTGGTGAAATTGATTCCTAAAATTCAAAAATGACTTATAGATAGTTTTACTAAAGTATCAAAACAATATGAATGTGTTTTCTCAGTTTTTAGTATGTCAGTTGTGTTTTTTACAAAAATGTCATTTCAAACTGGAAACATTCATTTTGAGTCATACAGGTCACATTGTGCATCAGTTTGATGTGAGACTAATTAATACATGTCAAAAATGACTTATTAATAATTTTCATAAGTTATCAATAAAATCAGAGTATGCTTTCTTTTTTTTCAATTAGTGACATGTTTTGAACAAATATATCAATTTTAAATTGATAACAGACACTTTTAGTCATACCGGTCACACCTACATACCAAAAATGACTCATGGAATATTTTCATAATGTATCAGAAAAATACAAATGTGTTTTCTTGGTTTTCAGTATGTCACTTGTTCTTTTTACTTAAATTAATGCCAATTTTAAAAAAAAGGGGACACTTTGTGTCATACCATCCACACTATGCATCATATTGAGGTGTGGTTGACTCCTACACATCAAAAATTATGCATAGATCATTTTCCTAAATTATCAAAACAATATTATTGCGTTCTCTCAGCTTTCAGCATGTCACTTGTTCTTTTTACTAAAATTAATGTCAATTTTAAATAAAAAAGTGACACTTTGAGTTATACCTGCCACCTTGTGCATCATATTAAGGTGTGGTTAATTCATACATGTTAAAAATGACTTATAGACCATTTTCCTAAAGTATTGAAACAATATGAATGTGTTTTCTTGGTTTTCATTATGTCAATTGTGGTTTTTTACTAAAATGTCATTTCAAACTGGAAACATACATTTTGAGTCAAACTAGTCTCATTGTGCATTGGTTTGACCTGTGACTACATCATACACATCAAAAATGACTTATGAATCGCTTTCTTAAATTATCAAGACAATCGGAGCATGTTTTCTAAGTTTTTGGTGAGTTACACATTTTGAACTAAAATGTTTATTTTAAAGTGATAACGGAAACTTTTAGTTATACCGTTCACACTGTGCATCAGATTGAGGTATGGTTGATTCCTACACATCACAAATGACTCATAGACCATTTTTACTAAAGTATAAAAATAATCCAAATGTGATTTCTTGGTTTTTAGTATGTCACTTGTTCTTTTTACTTACATTTATGTTAATTTTAAATAAAAAGACACACTTGGAGTCATACTGATCACACTGTGCATTTTATTGAGGTGAGGTTGACTCTCACACGTCAAAAATGACTCATTGATTGTTTTTATAAATTATCAAAACAATTATAATATATTTTCCTAGTTTCTAGTATGTCACTTATTCTTTTTACTAAAATTAATGTTAAATTTAAATAAAAAAGAGACACTTTGAGTTATACTAGACACATCGTGCATAATATTGAGGTTTGGTTGATTTCAACACATCAAAAATGACTTATAGATCATTTTTATAAATTATAAAAACAATATGAATGCATTTACTCATTTTTCAGTATGCCAGTTGTGTTTTTTTTACTAAAATGTCATTTCAAACTAAAAACACACATTTTGAGTCATATCGGTCGCACCATGCGTCGATTTGACATGAGACTACTTTATACACATCAAAAATGACTTATGAATAACTTTTCATAATTATCAAGACAATCATAGAACATTTTCTTGGTTTTCATTGAGTGCCATGTTTTTAACTAAAATATGAATTTTAAATGTTAACGAATACTTTTAGTCTTATCGATCACACCATGAATCAGATTGAGGTTTGGTTGATTCCTACACATCAAAAATTACTCATGGATCATTTTTATAAAGTATCAAAATAATATGAATGTGTTTTATTGGTTTTCAGTATATCAGTTTTTCTTTTTACTTAAATTAATGTCAATTTTAAATAAAAAGAGACACTTTGAGTCATACCATCCACAATGTGCTTTATATTGAGGTTCGGTTAACTCATACACATCACAAATAACTCATGGATTATTGTACTAAATTATAAAAACAATATGAATTTGTTTTCTTAGTTTTCATTATGTCACTTTTTCTTTTTACTAAAATTAATGTCAATTTTAAATAAAAAAGAGAGACACTTTGAGTTATACCAGCCACATCGTGCATCATATTGAGGTTTGGTTGATTTTTACACATCAAAAATGACTTAGAAATATTTTTCCTAAAGTATCAAAATAATATGAATGCATTTTCTCAGTTTTCAGTATTCCAGTTGTGTTTTTTTACTAAAATGTTATTTCAATCTAGAAACACACATTTTGAGTCCTACCAGTTTCATCATGCATTGTTTTGATGTGATACTGCTTTATAAACATCAAAAATGACTTATGAATCATTGTCTTAAATTATCAATAAAATTAGAGTATATTTTCTTGGTTTTCAGTGAGTGACATGTTTTGAAGTAAAATATCCATTTTAAACTAATAAGGGGAAATTTTATTCGTACTATTCACATTGTGATTATATTAAGGTGAGGTTTATTCCTACGCATCACAAGTGACTCATGGATAATTTTTCTAAAGTATCAAAACAATATGAACGTGGTTTCTCTATTTTCAGTATGTCACTTGTTCTTTTTTACTTAAATTAATGTCAATTTTAAATAAAAATACACACTTGGAGTCATACCAGTCGTGCCATGTTTCTTATTAAGGTTTAGTTCACTCTTACATGTCATAGATGACTCATGGATTATTTTCCTAAATTATTAAAACAATCTGATTGTGTTTTCTTGGTTTTCAGTATGTCAATTTTATTTTACTAAAATTAATGTCAATTTTAAATAAAAATGAGACACTTTTTTAAATTTTAAATGCTGCAGTGTCGACATTTATCGCTTTCCTTCAAGTTATCTTTACTACCTTTAAAGGAAAGTGATAAATGTGGATATAGTAAAGTTGACAAGGTTTTTAAAGAGAAGAAATATGTGGAAGACATTGTATACATGAGTAGTCAAGCATTTAATTTAGATTATGTTAATGTAGTAGAGAATGGATAATATTATGAGGGAAAACATAGTATATTAAAAAAACCATTTCCTTATATTGAATTCTGACTAGCATCCTCGAATTCCTATCTCTCACGAGCATGAGAATCTTCAAAAAAACCACCCCAACATGAAAAAAGGGAATCCACCTATATAATAAAGAAATTATTATGTGAGTAATACTAAAAATAATTAAATTAAATATAAATATATAACAATCCAGTACTTCTATGGAAGTCACATATTCATGTTATTTATGTACGTTCTTCCATTAGGTATGCTTCCCATTTTTTTCTAAGAAAATATGTATCGTCTTAAAAATATGATTCTTCTTTATATTCATAGTAGTGCAAGAAAAATATAAATACATAAAGAATTAATAAATATTTTAAATGAAATAGTAATTATCTTCAAAAATAACTCTTTAAGGATTCTAGTTTGTTCATGGAATATGATCTCTCTCATAAATTTAAAAATATAATAACCACAATCTTTTCCATTTGTTTGTTTCAGAAACTGCAGAAACATTGAGAAGAAAAAGTAATTTTATTTATATGTGTTTGGATAGTCAAATATTATTATATATACCCAAATACTTGTCCAGTCGTAGAACTTTTCAAGGTCCCCATGCTTACCCCTAGCCTCATTCCTTGTTTTTCATGATATTGATGCATTGCCCTATCATAATATAATCCTAATTAAAATATAATATAAATTATATAACTTGATGTTTAGTTCTAAAATGTTGGATGTATTGTATTAAAAATTTACAAACACCATCATGTGTAGTTTGTTTTTTGGGTATCCATGCATTGAATCTAAGAAATAAATCTTTAGAGTATCCAAATTAACTGCAGTGAGCATCTAATGTTGCCTAAAAACACAAAAAGGAATAATTAATTAAAGAAATGAAAATATATTTTATAAGATTAAATTTTATAGTTTTACCCCAACATAATTGGTATTAAGAATATTCTTCTATTCATAAGTTTTCATTCAAATAATTTGACCAGACCTATCACTATTTCATCCTCTATTTTTTTATTCTATTTTTGGTTGTTAGGTGGTGTGAGGAATAATGATTCCAAAAAATCATGAGAAAATCCCTTCAATTATTTTTTATATATATTCCTACCAAAAATATGAAATGTATTTACTCATAATTAACACAATATATTAGCTTTTGTAAAATCAAATCATGAAAACATACCTCATGTATACATTTAAAACTAATCACCTAGCCAATCATAGTCGAGGATTTCATTTACATTCTCATAACCAATGTAGTCTTCACCTTTCTCTCTGTACATATTTTCTTCAAAATAAACTATGTGACTACTACCATTTTTTAACTTTGTATCCACATTAACCTTTAATGTTAATAGATGTGGAAATAGAATGGGCAGGGTAAAGGTTCTTTTAATGGATATTTTTTATCGTTAGGTCGATCCTTTAAATGGTTTTGAGTCAGTCTTTTGTTTCACCCTCTTCCCTTTATCCATCTATAATAACATTCATCGGTTCAGAGCTTTTTTCATTAATTATTAAAGGTTTATATTGAAAAATAAATTATAAATGAATACCTCCTTATCGACATGTTTTTTTTACAAGATTTTATAACCATGTGATGAATTCTCCAACAGCTTATTCGGCCTTATGAATATATTTCTCATCAATTGGAACATATAGCACGGATCTCGTCTCATGGGATATGCTAATCGACACTCTCATGTGACCTGTTGGAAGTGTTCTATTGTGTAGCATGTTGTTTTGGATATTGAACATTGTAGGCCTCACTACAAGGTGATGGGTGGGTGTTGATAGATATAAATCATAGTCATTATCACCCTATATAATATCAGTACAGGAAAGGTATAAGTGTTTATCTAATTCACATTTCAGAGAAAAAATTATTAGAAAATTGACCACCTCGACTAAGATAGCTCTTTGAGGGTAATGGATCTCCTCAAAGCTGGTGGGGGTGGGGGGATCGTTAGGAAATTGTTGTTCTTGAGTTGTTTCTTCTATTTTCTTCCCCTCCATAAAAGTTACTAGCATCTCTCTCTACCATTGGAATTTTTTTTCTAGGGTATCTAGTCTTTCTTTCATCCATTCTATTTCTTCACCTTTATCCTCCTATTGTTTTTTACCTCAAAATATGTTAGGGTTGTCACCCCAAAACCCGCACCACTGATGCGACCATACTGTTCTAGCCACTTCAAGGCCACCGATAGTATGTGTCAATCTGGTATATGTTTTTCTGATTCTTCTGACTATATCAGATAGAAAATATAGGAAAATAAGTAATCATTTTTATATAATATCAATTAAAAGAAAAAAATATTATGTCATACTTACACATGTTTCCCACTCTTTTTGTGTGTTTTTATTTATTAGTATCTCGTATTTATTTATACAAGCCTTCTTCCATAACAAATAGCATGGGATGGTAGTGGCTTTGGATTTGAATTCATTAATATGCATATAAATAGAGGAATATAATCATGGTGTTGATTAAATCCACATAAAAGTATTATAGTAGAATTAAAATATGTACCAATTTTTTCAAGTGAATAATACCCCATCCTTTCTTTACGATAGGGGTGTGTTGGTTTTATTGCTTGTTCCTTATTTTCAAGACTCATTTATTGTTTCAAAAGTAAAAAAAATGTCAATAAAAGTGATGAATACATGTATTTTTAAACAAAATATTACTAGACACATTATATCTGAAGTGACACATCTGCACGACAACCAGTAAATGAATCCCACACTTCTTGGGTTATCAGGTGTGCATAAATAAGTGATGGGTGTGGTTTTATTTTCCCTTTGTAATCTTTATGATGATGTATCGTTAGAATTGTGTTAAAGTCTATATTAATCCTTCCAAAAAACAATTAATATATATTTATTGTGGGATTCATCTACTATAAATTCACTCTACAAGGGATAATGAAGTGTAAGTCAACGTTTAATTATTTTATTTTTTTAGTAAAATAAAGAATTGATATCATAATGTTACCATAATATCTTCCCACATTAGTGTCTTAAGTGCGGGAACAACATGGTTCCATGAATATACATAAATTGGCACATGTTTTCGAGTGACAATTACAATGTAACTACTAAACATGGTCTTATTGGGGTTAACATGTTGGCCCCATGCATTCCATCTGACCTCGTATTTGATGCCTTTGATTTTCACCTTAATGATTTTTGTTAACATCATCAAACTATGGAGTTTTTATTTTTTATTCATCTTCAGTCCTTCATCACATACCATTTACTTAGATTCAATATCGTCAATATGTTCCTCTAGAGAGGTAGCATCAACATGTGTAGATAGTCATTGTACCTCTGCACTAGGAGCAAAAACATGTTAAGAAACCTATTGTTCCCTAGGATTGGGAGAACTAGTACGTGTAGAAATTCATTGTTCCTCTATACTACGAGCAGCAACATGTTGAGAGACCTATTGTACCTCAAGATTGAGAGAACCAACACATGAATAAGTGATTATCTATAGAAGTGGTTTAACATTTAATTTAGAGTACATAAATACAGCAGCAAATGGATTATAACATGAGGTAACATGGTGTATATTAAAAAATATATATAACTGGATTATTGAATTCTATTTTTTTTTAGGATTAAGTGATTTGAACACTCTATCTACTATCAAACTTCATTATGGTATCCTCTAACATAAAAAACGTCATCTACATTAGGACCACCGCGAAATGATTGTGGTGTCCTAAAGAAAGGGTCATCCTCATTTGAATTTTCATCTTACCCTTTAATGGTTTTTTTTGATAATAGAACAATTGACCACTTTCAGTTAGTGGGATCTGGAACATAAAATGCTTGTATTTCCTTTGATTCCATTATAAATGGTTCGTCTTTCTACCCTTACTGAAATCAAATTTCATGAATCCCAATTCATCTATTTTAATATCACTCTTGATATCAACCAACTTGGTTTGAAAAATTGGCACTTGGGAGGTTTTATAATCCTACTCCCATATTTGTTTGATGATTCCAAAGTATGACATATTCACATAAATTAGATTTATGTTATTTGTACCAAAAACATGCATTCTTCAGCCACAAGTGTAACTCGACTATTTTTCATGGTAATGTATTTATAGTTTTCATTTGTATAAAATGTATAAACATTAATTGCATGACCATTTTAAGATAATATATACAAACTTTATCCTTTGGCTAGCCATCGAATTCATTCTGAAATTGAATTTGTATTTTCATATGACTCTTTAAAAATATGGTCCCGAAACCATCCTATAAATTGTTGATTATGTGTATTTGATATACATATTTCATCCATTGATGAATTCAAATGCCTAATAATTTATTTTTGGGTTTCAAAATATGGGGAAACCTCCAAACTGTTATGAAAAACGTAAATGTGGGTTTGCTTTTGTTCTATAATATTGGTTATAACAAAATCTCTTCATAAATTTTTTCACCTACAAGCCGCTCAGTGTGACAAGATTTTAGTAGACCAGTGCTTTCCACGCCGTACAGATATTCAGTAAAGAATTTGATGGCTTCCTCAACAATATATCACTCTTCAATACAACCATCTGGCTAAATTTGATTTTTAATAAACCCTTTCAAAATATTCATATACCGTTCAATGGGGTAGATCCATCTATAGTGTATAGGACCACATATTTGAATCTTTTTCACTAAGTGAACCATTAAATGAACCATTATATCAAAGAATTTTGGTGGGAAGAACATTTCTAAATCACATAATATGAAAAAAAATTCTCTTTTCATAGTTGGCAATTTCACCGTGTGGAGAAATATTTCCAAATATTGTAGTAGAACTCTAGAAAGCATTGTAGAAGTTACTGTAGTAGATATTGTACGGTATTGTAGCATCCAGAACTATTCACTCATCTAGGCCTTCGGGCCACCGGTTTGGCCCTTAGGTCCTGCAAAGATTCCAGGCCACCCAAGGCATTCAGGTCAATTGTCTCTCAAGTCCTTTGGGCCACCTCAAGGCCTTTAGGACACCCCAAGGCCTTCGGGCCTCATGAATATGTAGATGTACCGTTTAGATTACAAGGGACAAGGCTCCAGATGAAGATTCAGAGCAGGAATATTCACCAGAGAAGAGATAACTGGAATTGGAATATTGAAAGGGTTTGACATTGTCATTGATACCAGACATGTGAAGCTCTACACCGGATAGCTAGCAGACCAACCTTGTGAAGGTGGAGTGCTGATATCATGACATTTTCTAGGGAGGATCAGTTCCAATTTGTCTTTTATGGGTGATTTCTTCTAAGACCTATGGGTCATGTAATTGTATCTTAATCCTTAGGGCCTTGTAAGTGTTCCACCTCACCCCTTAAAAGGTGGATTATAAAAAATAATAAAAAATAAAGGCCTTCAGGCCATTCAGGTAGGTGTAACTTTTCTACATATAAAGTTTAATAAGAAATAGATCTTGGTTAATGTATGATGAAAATTCTTGAGAAAAATGCAACATAAATCTATAAAAATTAGATCATTCATCAAAACTTGAAATTCATGTGATTTTATACCCCTTAAATTTAAATCGTTCATTTAAATGATGTTCTTTATATTTGATGAATACCCCTCTAGAACCCTAACGTCATTCAAGAAGTTTCAAAACTGATATCTCTCCTGGCTGGAAAGAGTGTAAGCAGTTTGAGGAATAAAAGTTCATTTTTCACCCTTCACTAGCACCAAATATTCTCATATTCCCATGTAAACCATGTCCAACTTAGCCTTAATTCCATCCTTTGTTTCTTCGGGTGCATTTATCAACATGTCAATGTCACTATCATATAAATTTTTGTTAGGTCCAAAAGGGGCCTGGATACCCTGAGAGGGGGTAGTGAATCATGGTATGGATATTATTTTGAAACTTCTTCTTATCCCATTTTATATTTACCTTTTTATTACAATGGTAACTTATTATGATCTTTAATGTTAATGTCGATCGTGTCCTTTATAATTTTATCTAATGATAATGAACTGAAATTAAAGCAATAAAGAAAGCACAAGGACACATATATTTTTACTTGGTTCACCCTCACTAGGCTATATCTAAGGAGTATACAGTATTGATGTGCCGATTATACCAAATTCACTAAGTCTCACCACCAATAATGATGGTTCGGGCTAGATCTCATCTATACCCTGACTCACTACCTTTAAAAGGTTTAAGGTTTTCTCACTGCATTCCCAAGGTTCACTCCCTATGTTTCTTTCTCTGGTTCACTGCCGGTGGAAAGGATCACCATATTCCTCTTACTTTTCTCACTGCTCTTGGAAGGGATCCACTCACAGTATATGGAATTGTTGGTCCCTTCATTTGAATAAAATCATGCATCCTAAACTATAGGTAGATGCTCTGTTAAAGTCTTGTTTTCACCCGTAGATGAAATCCACTTTTTTGCAGACTATTAGTTAGCAGAAATAGCTTTTGTGAACTATTTATGTCTCTTTAAGAACTTTATTTCTTCTTCTGTGTACTTCCACCCTGTACTACCTCTGTGTATCGCCTCCATAAACTGCCTCCATGTATCGCCTTCGCATACCACCTCTATGTGTTCCCTCCATGTACCACATCTACAGACTGATTCTTCTGTAGAATGATTCTTCTCACACTGACCAACTCCTCCTCCATGGACCACTTTTATTTATGAGATGTAGAGACCTACAAAAAAAATTTGTGGAATTACTTCCATGAACTGCTTCACCCTTTATGGAATCTTCCCTCACGAACTCTTTAGGACTTAGCTGAATTTCTTCCCGAAGAAAATATGTTCTCTAATGAAAATATCTCTGAGTAATGATGGGATTAGTGATCCTTATATAGGAAAATAGATTTTAAAATCTTTCTAATTTTATCACCCTAAATATTATATGTGGTACAGCCTTTACCACATATCGCTTCTCCCATATACTTTTTTCTCCTATATGGTCTGAATACTGTCACTCTTCCTCGCAGCGGCTGATCTCTTCCGTAAATGAATCACTTTGCGGATCCTTAAATTACTATCTCATTTCCATGAACAACATGTCATCCCATGAACCATTTTATTTCCACATACCATTGACCTTTCCATGAACCATCTTCACCCTGTGAACCATTTTCGTTCGCAGTCCATGTACAGTGCTTTGCGGTCCGTGTACAGCGCTTCACGGTCTGCATAGTGTTGCTACATGAAAATCCTGTCTTTTTCATTTTTCCTATTAGTTTTGCATAACTCATATGAATTCTATAAATTTTCCTTCATGCTTTGTGTATTATTCACTTCTTTGTGAAAATTATTCCTTTTCCAAAAACAAACACCCGATTTTATGGGCCAAAAATTTAGCAAACACTGGGAAACTACGCCCCCTTAAAAAGTTACTTTGGAAAACACCAACCATACTCTTTCACGGTCATCTGTATTTTTCAATAAACAAAATCACACCCAAAAACACTAAGAGGATGCCTTAAATGATTTTTTCCCAACAATATCTCCCTTCGGGTTTGTTGAAAACTCTTTATAATTTGATACGTCGTTAAAGATTATTCCATCTTCTACCAATATTTTCCACTTATAATTTAGATAACGATCAAGGATTTAATCAACACACACTCTAATCCCACATGATCCGTTATCATCATAAAAAATCAGAGTATAATGAAAATTTCATCAATTAATCACTTCATTCTATTCCAAAACCACTCTCTTGATTTCATCACAAACCTCAGTTGTCATGATATATATCCTTTGATTGATCACATCTAACATAATCAGATTTAATACTCCCCCTACATCACTGATCCCCCTAACATCTTCAACTCCCCCTATCTCGTTGATCCACCTAGAATATTCTCCTCATGTCTTGACTAATACATTTTCTCCCTTCTATAGCCACAATTTTTCCCCCTTTTTCAAGGAACTTGACGGCCATTATTTTGAGGTCTACAATAGGGTAAAGAACACAGATCAACACATTAAGAAAAAAACACACCATAACTCAAGGAGAGGGATTCCCACATCAACACTTTTACAAGTGTGTGGAGTCGATTGAACTCCCAAAGTCAATCAATGCCTTTTAAATTCTTCTTTGGGTAAGGTCGTTGTCAAAATATCTGTAACTTGTTGTCTGTAGGAACATACTTCAACTTCACAAGACCATTCTCTACCTTCTCCTTAATAAAATGATATTTTATTTCAATGTTATTTTTTCTTGAGTGATGGACTGGATTTTTTCTATGATTTATAGCACTTGAATTATCACGATGGATTCCAATCAGAGATTTTACTTTAACTCTCATATCATCAAGTTGTTGCTTCATCCATAATAACTGTGTGTAATATTGAGTAGCCATAATATTTTCATCCTCTATGGTGCTCAATTAAATGAAATCATGTTTCTTACTTAACCAAGAAATACACAAACCACCAAGATAAAATGAACCACCTGATGTTGACTTTCTATCATCCGTCGATCCGGACCAATCTGCATCTGTATATCCCAATAACTATTTTTTAAGATTTTTTATTATACATGAAACTAGAATCTACCATGCCCTTGATATATTGAAGTATTATTTTCCCTATAATAATGTGACTTTATTTGGGATTACTTTGTTACCATGTTACTTGACATGTGTCAAAAACAAAAATCTGGTCATGTTATTGTTAAGTACAACAAGATTCCAATGATCTACCTATATTCTATGAAATTAATTACTTTTCATTCATCAGCGTGTGATAATTTCATCTGAGTAGCTACCAGAGTCATCATCTTCTTAAAATTATCCATTAAAAATATTCTCAAAACTTCCTTGGAATATTTATATTGAGAAATGAATGTGCCATTCTTTCATTGTGTTACCTGTAAACCAAGAAAAATGTCAATTCTCCAATCATTGATATTTTGAACTCACTTTTCATGAATTTGGAAAAAATTTCGCACTGCGCTTCATCTGATCCACCAAAAAATATGTCATTAGCATAAACTAGAACCATAATCCTTTGATTAATTTCATTATTGTCATAGATATCTTAATCAACTCCTCCACGTTGAAATATAAGCTTCTTGAATCCCCAAATGGCCCGAAGGCCTTCTTTTTATATTATTATAGATAATACCACTTTTAAGGGTTGAAGGGGAACTCATACGTGACCCGTAGGCCCAAGGCACAAGGCCCGACATGACCCGCAATACATGACCCGAAGGCCCAGAGGCATACCATGCCCATTACATGACCCGTAGGCCCAGCCCACTAGAACGGCCCCTCCCCAACGTCTTGAATCATTGATCTCTTTATCTCCCCACCTTGCATTACTGATCGGCTAGCATTGCCCCATACAAAGCTGCACGGTGCCTGGTCCCGATGGCGGCTATCATACCCTCTCATTCTTCCAATCCGGTTAGCTCTGCATCTGGTGGTTGTTACTCATATTGCTCTGATCCTCTTCTAGGGCCTACTCTGTGTGAACTGGGCTACTCCATGGTCTACGTGACCAGAAGGCCCTGTGGCCCAAAGGCCTTTGATGAACCGAAGGCCCTGGAGACCCGTAGGCCCAAACTGATGGCCCGAAGGCCCAAATCGTGTGAATAGTTTCGGCTGCTACAGTACCGAATGATAAAACCCATAAAATTTCATTATTCAGCTGGAACACTCTATTCTCGTATTCATGAATGATAAAACCATATGGTTTCTCAATATACACTTCTTCTTCCAAAACCCCATTAAAAATGTTGATTTGACATCTATTTGGAAAACTTTGAACCTTTTTTCACTATTATGGCCAAGAATAACCTGATTGTCTCTAGCCTCGCAACATGTGAAAATGAAAAATCATGTCTCGTTAACATCAATACCCTCTATCTAGGATTACCCTTTGAACACTAGTTATGATTTTATTTGAATCATTGCATCATCTTCATTCATCTTATTGCGAAATACCCATTTATTCTCGATGACATTCTTATTTGTTGATCTCAAAACAATCTCCCAAATCTAATTATTTTCTATTTGGTCAAGATCTTCATTGATATCCTGAACCAAGTTATCATATCCAGATGCTCCCTCCTCCTCATCATCAGTATTTTCTTATGAATCATTATTTTTCACTTCAAATACCCCCGAGTTTCTTACCTTCTTGTCATTATCATTAGGAAGTTGTTAACTATTTTGTTGAAGATTCTAATCATTTTCTACTATAGTGGAATCATTTTTTTGATCTACTTACCCAGCCTCTTTTTTGAACCATGTCCAATATTCTCTCACAACTTCTTAGTATCCTGAAAATAGTCAAATAATACCATATTGTTAGAACAAAATAAATAATCATGAAATAGATGATTTTTGTTGCTTCTCCCCCAATGGTCTTCTTGATGTCATAAAACATAAACATTCATCCTTTATATCCCATTGAGATATTACATCTGATTAGAAGATATATTGATCCCCCTATGATGTGAAACTCTTCCTGTTGTTGGGCCCACTATTTAAACCCACAAACATTCTTCTTCTCATGCATCATTTATTATCATGTGGCATTTTTCAATGATCCATAAACAAAATCTCTAAGCCTACTGAGTCAGAAATCAATGTAGGAAATAAGAGATAATTTCAATAACAATGTCCCTTTCTATTTCACTAAATTAGTTCCACATGTCTCATGCATCCATAGAATATTAACTCATTTCAAGGAATTATTCTAGATTTATTCTTCAACTCTGGTAACTGATTTGAATCAGTTGAAATTTTGGAGAACATCACATCAACACTTTTCATATTTTGATACCACTTCCCCTTGGATCTTATCTCCCCATGAACCTAAAACACTTGAACATCAGTTAATAGAATTTATACACATAGGGAGAGGGTAACCTCTAGAATCCTCAAGAAGAAGATTGTGGTCGATCCTAATGGATCAACCCTTTAATACTTTCTTTAAAATCACTATATGTTCTTGTTCCAACTGCCCATCCAACTTTAACTATTCTAGCTATATGACTAAACATTATTTACCCACATTTTGAGTCTTTTTCTGATATTTAGATTCTGTAGGCTTAAACTTTGTCATAATTTTTTATTTACGCCCATTTCTATAAATTTCATTCTTTGAATTTCTTATGATATTTCATTTTTTATGACTCTTTCTTTGAGTAAGGATCTTTTCACTAGTGATATACTCTTTCTTCTTCCTCTATTGAAGGGCTCTTTATCTTTTCTTTACTTCTCTCCATATGGCATGACATGTGAATTTTTTAAGGCATTTGTTATTAATTTTTATTTAATCATTTATCTAGTTCATGCCATCCTTTCTTGTTTGGGATGAGTCTTCCCTTGAACTTACACTCTTCTTAATCACAAATGGACCATCTCCTCTCTTTTCATACAAGTTTGTTCACATTATTTCCATGAGAGTTTTTGTGAGTGTAACAGTGAAGGTGATTGATACACCTTTTGTTGAGCTCCATGTGATTCCCCTGATTCCTTAAACCTATTTTTTAACTTATCATGTTGTCTTCCAATGTTTGATTTTTCGTTATACACTGCCACTGTTAGGGATCTCCTTCTGGGTTCCTTTTCCTTCCCTTCTTTCTTCCTACTGCAATTTCTTCCCAAATTCCCATGATTAGAACATATAAAATATATTCCATTAAATTTATGTCTCATTTAATCCTTTCTCAACTCAGATGTTGATGCATCCATAGTTATTCTTATAATGTTGAGCCCTTGGTATTCTTGACACATACTCATGGTGTGTCCCTATCTTCTACAGTAATAGCATTTGACAACTTCTTTCTTCTGAGAAACTCTTATTTTTGATTTCTCACGACACATATTCGTATTATCATATTTAGAAATATTTCATTCTTCGTGAAATGAAATATATTCCAATGCCTCAAAACAAAAAAAATGAAGTATGACCATGTGTTCCACAGAATTAGCACATGTTTTTATTACTTCCTTTAAAATCATTTTTAGGTATGCATCCAATATCTATAGGATTTTTCCCATTTTTTGGGACTATTCACAGCTCTCTTATTATTATGCATGGGAGAGGGTTCATCATATCCAATACCAATTTTTTTCAAAACTAGATTACATTTGGGATAATAAAATCCTTTCATGTTTTTTCTCTAAAGTAGTATATTTGTTTTTGAATTCATTATCACCAGCTAAAGTAGAATCAAATAGTGAGTGAAAATCATCCTCCAATTTTGGATTTCTGTTGGCATTAGATTTACCCACTTCTTTCTTGAATAACTCTATATATTCTCCAAATTTCTGAATCTTATTTTCCCTAAATTCAAGTTGAGCATTATGTTCTCTTATGAGATTCTTACTACAAGTTATCTAAACTTATAATTCCTGAGAGATATTATCTATCATGTCAGTATGCTCTTTTATTTTAGAATTTTTCTGAGCAATAGAGTCATTGTAGCATGCATTATATTTTTGTATCCTTTGGTTCTTCTGAACTAGATCAGATTTTTGTGAAGAAAGATCATCATTTTTGGATTCCATATTTTGAATTTCTTCTAAGTGAAAACTATTTCCCTTGTAACTAGCTTTGATTTTTTCTACCATTTTAGAAAATTTTTGTAGTTCTTTATATTGGGAATAATTATTCTCCCTCAGATCAATATCCACATCAATAAGCCTTTCATTTAAGCCATTGATCTTGTTAACCTCTATTTATTGGGAATAAATTCAGATATCTTTAGATTTATTTTCATCAACTAGATTTTGATTCAATTCATTTGTTTCATAAACAATTCCCACTTTTGATCTTCTTGAAATTTATTCTTCATCAGTGGTACCATCATCACTAGGAACATCTGGTTCTTCACTCATTCCTTTAGAATTATTACAAGAGTAAATACTCTCACTATCAAATTCATCCAAACCTTTCTTCAGTATATTTTTTGTTTCCATAATCTAAATCTAAATTTTTATGTAGATGCTTCCACACTGAGGAAAATCACCTAACTTCTGATACTTCTTTGTAGTTATTCTATTTTCTATGGAACACCAAGATAAAAGAAAACAAATATGAAAAAATAAACCTACCATCTGATACCAATTATTAGGTCCAAAAGGGGCCCGGATACCCTGAGAGGGGAGATGAATTAGGGTATGGATATTTTTTTGAAACTTCTTCTTTCTCCACTAGATCTTGACCTCTGTATTACAAGAGTCACTTATTATGATCTTTAACATTAATGTTGATCATGTCCTTTCCAATTTTATCTAATGATAATGCACTGAAACTAAAGCAATAAATCAAGCACAAGGACGCATATATTTTTACTTGGTTTTCCCTCACTGGGTTACATCCAAGGAGTATACAACAGTGATGTGCCGATTGTACCAAATTCAATAAGGCTCACTTCCAGTAATGATGGTTCGGGATATATCTAGTTTGTACCTAGGCTCACTACCTTTATAAGGTTTAGTATTTTCTCACTGCATTCCCAAGGGTCACTCCCTATGTCTCTTTCTATGGCTCACTACTGGTGGAAAGGATCATCGTCTTCCTCTTCCTTTGATCACTACTCTTGAAAGGGACCCACTCACAGTTTTTGGATTTATAGGTCCCTTCATTTTCATGAAATCACGCATCATAAATTGTAGGTAGATGCTCTGTTGAAGTATTTTCACCCATATATTAAATCCACTTTCCTTTATACTATTTGTTAGAGGAAATTTCTTTCATGAACTGTTTAAGTCTGTTCGCGAACTTCCTTGTTTCCTTTGCGTACCACCACCGTGTACCGCCTCTACAAACTTCCTCTGTGTACCACCTCTGTAGAATGCTTCTTCCATGGACTACCTCTTTTACATACCACTTCTTCTCCCATGAAACAACTCCTCCTCCGTAGACCACTTTACTTTGTGAGCTATAGAGCCCCACAAAACCCTTTTGCAGAATTGCTTCCACGAACTGCTTCACCCTTCAAGGAATCTTCCCTCACGAACTCTTTCGGACTTAGCCAAATTTATTCCCACATTAAAGATGTTATCTAATGAAAATTTCTCTAAGTAATGATGGGATTACCAATACTTATATAGGAAAATAAATCTAAAAAATCTCTCTAAACCAATCTCCTTAAATCTTCAATGAGGTATAGCCTTCACCGCGTATCGCAACTCCTGCGAACCGTTTTCTCCTACATGGTCCGCGTACCGCCACTCTTCCTCACAGAAGTTGATCTCTTTCACAAATGAATCACTTCATGGCTCCTCAAATCAAAACCTCATTTCTGCGAACGACATGCCATCCCATGAACTGTTTGCCTTCTGCATAATGTTGGCCTCCCCACAAACCATCTTGATCTCGTGAACCATTTTTGTTCACGGTCTCCATACTATACTTCACGATGCGTTTAGTGCCACTACGTGGAAATCATACCTTTTCCATTTTTTCTCATAGTTCTTTGTACCACCTATACGGCCTGCGAACCACCCTTCATGGTCCACATACTATTCACTCCTTTGTGAAAATCCTTCCTTTTCCAAAAACAAACTCTTCATTTTGAGGCCCAAATTTTTGGCAAACACTGGGAAACTACACCACCTTAAAAACCTTCTTTGGAAAACACCAACCATACTCATTCGTGGTCATCTGGCTTTGTCAACAAACACAATCACACCCAAAAAAACTAAGAGGATGCCTTGAGGGATTTTTTCCCAACAATTTTTTTTCAACGTGAATAACATAAAGAAAATGTTTGACGTACATACAATTCCACTGTGGTAATTCAAAAAAACCAATCTCTTTTTCCAACCGGTTTTCATAATATTTTGCAAAAAAGGTTTACCAAAAGCAGTGATCACATCTTTTACTTTCTCAAACAGTTGATCACCTGTTAGTGGAGACAGTGTTGTATGCTCTTCTGAACTTCCATCGAATGTTGTTGTCAAAGATCAGTACTTATGTCATCGGGGTAGAAATCTAAAATTTCCTAGAAACATGGTTTTAGATGAATGTTTTAACCTAACTGACTTTGTACCTTTTTTGAAAATGGGGCACCCTTGAGTTCCTTTAATGTTATATCCTGAAAATTTTCATAAGCATGAAAGTTATTTATCATCCCATACAACATGGCTCTCAAATTTAAATATTCATTTCTGTAAGCACCATATTATGTAACACTTGAATCCTACAATAATTTCAAATCCTTGATCAATAGATCTAAATAAACATCAATATCATCACCCGGTTGTTTTGGTCCTGATATAAGCATAGATAACATGATGTATTTTCATTTCATGCATAACCATAGTGGAACGTTATAATTTACCAACATAACCATCCATGTACTATGAGTGTTGCATTTAAAACCAAAATGATTCACTCCATCTATAGATAATGCAAGATGAAGGTTTATCGACTCATTTCCAAATTCAAGATACTCATGGTCAATTCTCTTCCACTGAGGAGATTCTTCCAGGTGATGTAGTTTCCCATATTTATTTCTTTTATCTGAGTACCACATCAATTACCCTAAAGTATCCTCACTTCTGTATAGGGGCCCAAACCTTGGAATGATTGGAAAGTACCATACAAATTTTGTAAGACCGAATTTATCTTTCTTGTATCGATAATCACTACACTTTTGGCATTTTGTAAGTGATTTGTGGTCCTTGAGAAATAGTGTATAGTTATTTGGGTAGGCATGTATTCTTTTAGAGATCATACCCATCGAGTGTAACATTTTTTTAGTGTCATATGTTTGGATTGGGAGATCATTATCTTTTGGGAGCATGTCATTAAAGAGGGAAAGTAGTTCTGTAAAACTAGTGTCACTCTATTTGTTTCCTTATTTCAAATTATATAGCTTCAGTACAGCTGAAAATGTTATATATTTAGTGAAAATAGTATAAAATGGAATCTGTTCACAACTCTTTAACTTCTCAAACAATTTTGGGAAATCACGAGTCATATCCTTAATACGTTCTCCATCATCATTCACAGCTATAATCAGATCCTTGATATGGTCTTATTCATTTTCTACACTTGTAATCATATCATATGATCCATAAAACACAGTGTTATCCTAATCACTAGCTACATTCACTTTTTTCCATGTTTATTCCAATATTTATAACTTTGATTTATTCCGTGATAGATCAAGTGTTCTTCCAACTCCTTTGGAAAAATTATTCTTGAATAAAAATAGTGTAAACATGGACAAAGTATTTGAGAAGGGTTATATGCCTGATCTTTTTCAAACTTAATGAACTCTTTCACTCCATCTTCATAATATTTTGTCAGAAGATTGGAATCCATCCATTCTTTATTAATATCCATCCTATTTGATTTGATAATATTAATATTTAACAAAATAAATACACAAAATATGTTCAACTAGGATCATCATCCAACTATATATCCCTCTCAAAAGATCCAAAGGAAGCGAAATAAGCCAGAACAAACCTGAACCTATAAAATATGTGTGTGATCTAAAAGTCCAGTAGATTACCAAAACCTACCAAATCTAAGAGATCAATTTCATACTACATCCTAAAAAATATAGTTTCAAATACATTAGAAAAATAAACATTTTATATACAGTTTTACCAAATAAGTAGTAACACATAAAAGTGTGTTAAAACCTTTTTTATAAGATTTTCATTAAATAAAAACAATCGCTTGGAAAAAAAATTCCTCATACAATACCTCTTGGTAAAATCACCTTTTTAAATTTGACTTTAAACTATTTCATAAACACCCATTTTTGAAATACACATTTCAAAACTCAAAGAGGTTTCTAACTATCATACAGTTTTCTAAAACATGTTTGAAAACCAACCATTTCCATAAAACTAGGCATGGTGGCCTAAAACCCCATTTTAAAAACTCACACAATCTTGGAGTTTAAAATACAAACCATTATAACTTTTCTAATTTTATAATACTTTTCAAACTCATTATTAAAATAGTTTGAAAACACTTCAAAACCACACTTTCCTTTTTTCCTTCTTTAAAAACTTTTCACAACCCCTTTTCAAAAAAAATTGAAAAAAATATACAAATAAGGAATAAATAACACCCTTTTGAAATAATTCATCTCATTTCGAAATCTTAAAATCTTTAACACCCCAAAAAATTCATATAAAAATTAACCAAGGCTAAAAAAAGTGATTTTAAATATAGATCATAAGGGTTAACTTACCACTTTAAAAATAAAACAGCATTTTCTAACATTTTTAACACTTTAAAATCACCCAAACTCATGGTTTGAAATCCAATTAAAAAAATAATAATTAAAAACATCAATTCAATGATTACCACTGATTTTAAAACCAAAATCATTCTTTTAAAAAACCCATTTAGGCATTTTTTTTTCAAACACTTTTCATTGAATATCATTCCATAATAAGGGATAAAACCACTTGGAAAAAATCATTTATCCATCACAGGAACTCATATAGGCATAAGTATAATAATGAAACACTTTCAAAACAAAAATCATTTAAATATAAAGAAAATATGAAGGATAAAGAAAAATAAAGGTAACATGGTATATAAGAAAGCTAGTAAAAATAAGATGATGTAGCAAGGACTGAGAAGGAAACATCAAATATAAACAAAGTGTATCCGTAAATGACACATAACCCCTTTATAAATAGGATGATCTATTGAATGGATTAAGAGTAATATAAAAAGTTAATGGAAATGTTCAAGCAATAGTACATCAACATTCCATTTTCCATTGAAATATAAAAAATACCGTCATGTTCCATGTTCTTTAAGGAACTCATTTATAAAAAATAAATTATATGATATAGGAGTGATTTTTATAAGAGAGGATTTTTTTAGTTATTGTTAAATGAAATATTCTACTACAACTTCTAGATCCATGTATCTTTTCTAGTCCATACAATATCAGTGTTTAAACTTTCTAGAATTCCCTTTTTGATTTATAGGGGGCTATCCGGCCTATGACACTAAATATTATCAAGAAAAGTAATCCAAATACAATAGGTGTTGTTATTTAACTATAGGACCAGTCCATTGAGTATTTCATTGGAATTTATGATGATGTATTGGTCTATGTAGGGAAATTAATCATTCCCTTTAATATTATCATTCTAGAAATTGTGGAAGAATGATAAGTACTAATAATAATTGGATGAAATTTCATATCCATGGGGAAGTTGTTCATTAATTTTAATCTAGGATGGTTTATTTTTTAAATTGTAGAGGACCAAGCCCAATTTTTCTTGATAAAAGGGGTAAATCAAGTAGATGAATATGAATATTTTCATGTATTCATCGCCACTACTTTCAAGGGCTTCCTTTACTAAATTAATTCTCTAAATTTTGGTTCCACCCAAGTTAGAGATATAGAAATTCTTAAAAAACATGAGGTACTCATTCTTATTAAAATTAGAGGAAATAGTTGGGGAGGTCATGGACTGTAAAGAACTCTAAAAAAATTTCATGGTGGGGGTTATAGATAAACCACAAGGTGAAGACCATGATGGGGAAATTGTTGGAATTGAGAGGAGGTGATCTTGATACTGGAATCAAAGTATCCTTTTAGGGAATTAACATTCAGAGAGATAAAACAAGGAAATCAAATGGAGTTTTTAAATAATCCAAGTTCTTTATCCAATAAAAAATAGAGTAAAAAATAAATACTAAAAATGGATATTGAAAAACTTAAATTAAAAAACTATGAAAATTTTGGAGATGAGTTTGAGGTAGGCTCATGAAAAAAGAATGGGCTTGGATAATTGATGGCCTAAACAATTTATCGAATGATCTATTCAAGAGAATAAAGTAACTCAGAATTGATGTTAGGAATTTTTGAATGAAGTGTGATGATTAAGAGAGGATTCTAACTCTCAGAATGGAATAAAAAAGATCATGTGCATCGGCTATGAAATATGAAAAAGAGGAATATTAAGAATCTACATAGAGGGTAGATACCAATAGACTAATAAAATGGTTCTAATATAAATGAAATTTAGACCTAAGTAATGATCATAAGAACAAATCAGTAATATTTGAAGAAAAACCTCAATGAACCAATTTGTGGAAAAGGCTGCATTTAGAAACTTATAATAAAATCAAAAAAAATATGGTGATGAAAAGGCATAAACAATACACTAAATATTTGGTGTTATTGTTTTGTAAATATGGGACATAAAAAATGTGTTCTATAAAAAATAGGAACTTTATGGATAATGAGAAACAAAGATATGTGAGAATAATTTTCTATTAGTGATATGTTTACAATGACTATTGCTATTTTTTGTGTAGGATATGGATACAAATACATGTATTTCCAATCTAGGGTATGAATGGATGTACCAATAAAAAACCAAAGGGGAAGATCATTGTTAGAAGTATCATCAAGCAGGATGAAAATGATGAAAATATAGAGGTAAAAACATTTCCAAATAGAAAATTTAGTAGGCTAAAAACCGGTGATAACAACCTTATCTGTGACAGTGGTGGGAGAGACGGTAGTGGAAGAGACGGCAACAAGGTAGGGAGCAATGACGACAATGACGACAAAAGAGAAGGAGGGTGAGGGGAGAGGGCGGTGGTGCAGGGAGAGATGGTGGTGGGCGGTAGTGTGGCAGAACGGTGGCGTGAAGGCAGTACGGTTGGGGGAGAGCGGTACGTGGTGGCAGCAGGGTTCGGCAATAGTGGTGGTGCGGTGGGGCTGCGGTAGTGTGGTTGGGTGAGAGTGAAGGAGCAGTGGCAGCAGGGTTCGACAAGAGTGGCGGTGCGACAACAGTCAACTTCCATAAGAGCTTGAAGTGTGCGAGAGAAGAATCCAGCTATTAGGGTTCATTTATAAAATAGGGTAACACTTTTATCAGTGATAGTTAAAAAGTGATGATAAAGGTATGTTTTACCAGTGCTAAAATAGAGAGTGCCAATAAAGCATACATTTATCAGCGCTTTTTAGCACTAATAAAGTCGCATTTTATCAGTGCTTTTTTAGCGCTGATAAAGGCGTATCTTTTTCAGTGCTAAAAAACAATGATAAAGATATAATGTTGATAATTTATTTATATTATTATACGAATTAGTTTTATCCAGAATCTGAAGAACCTGGCCAACTATTAAAATTGGAAAAAAAGATAACAAGTACATGAAAAGAAAGATGGGATCAAACAAGGGCAAGCACACATCCATAAGAAAAACAACAAATCAAGCATCACCATAATCATGATCAGATCCTTTAGGGTCTACAGATTCCCACTTTGACTGGGAATTCTACTGGTTGAAGAGAACATTTCACTTCTCCTTAATCTTTAACTGCTCTGGGGTGAGCCTAGAATATCTAGAAGAAACACATCATCCACACCCTCGAGTTGCATCCACTCAGCCACGTCCCCAACCTCGACCCTTTAGATGCCTACCTCGTCTCCAAGTTTGATGATGTAGAGTTACATTATGTTCACCCATTTCAGCATCTGACATATCTTTAGACACATGACTTACATCATCATTTAGAGAATCAAGTACCTTAAAACTGTTAACATCAGTGATAATTGATCATTTCTATTCAGAAACTTTAGATGATTCATGCTGAAATCCAATTTTCCTTGAAATCATTTGAAACCCTTCATTATCCACCTTTTTCTTCCCTTTGTGACTCTTGTCGGCCATGGATTGCATAGTTACTTCCCTCTCAATGAGTTCCATTCTTTCTGATAGAACAGATCCATCCATAACATTGGCTTTTATTAACATTTTGGGATGGTCTCAAACAATCCTTGCTTGCATTGTGTTCTTTACCGACAACAATGTCTGGCCATAGTTTATTCCTATCAGAGCACTACACAGAGGCAATGCTAGTGCCTCCAAGATTCTACTCTAGCAAAACATTATGTCCAACACTCCTCATCTGCCCAAAAGACAAGCCTTCATTGTTTTGAACAGGCAAATCATTTTTCTCTAGATTGAAATCTTCATGTACTGCTTCATCTTTAATATTCTGATGAGGTGTATGCTAAGAAATTTCATTCATTTCATTAGAAACAGCAGGTTCAACTACCAGCTGCACAGAGGTACTGTCTAGACCGATGGCCTACACAACTTCATATGCATTATTCTTCTCAGATGTATGCTGATCAATTACATTTCTTCATTAGAAAGAGTAGGTACGGTATCTAGACCAGACACTCAACCTACAGAACCAGGCTGAGATGACTTCATACCATTCTCCACACATAGATTTTTATCATGCCTACGAGTAGAGCACAATTCACATACCATTTGTCTCCCGCAACTGCCCTGATCATGATCGATTACCCCACATTCTAGACAAAATTTTGGAATTCGTTCACAGAAAATCTTTAATTCGCAAGCTTCATCATCAATAGATAAGAATACTCGATCAAGCTTTGTTGAACTCAATTCAATTTCAACCAAAAACGTAGCAAAATGCTCATACCTTGCATCTTCAGTTGCTTTATCCATCTTTATGGGTAATCCAAGCGACATCGCAACATCATGGAGGATTCTTGGATGACAAAGCATCCAATGTAATCTATAAACTCTAACCCAAACCTACGTAGAGGAATTACCTGCATTCAGATGGTCAAAACTTGGGACACATTCTTTAACATGAAGAAATCCTGATTTCAGGGAGACAAATCCAAGTCCCCATGCTCGTAATTTTAAATCTTCAGAGTGAAACAAAATATGAAAGAAACCCCAGCCCAGCGACACACAACGCCAATCAAAGAAACCCTAAATTTTCACCAATCGGTCGACTAACTCATCAATCTTCAATGGAATAGATCCTCGAGGCAAGATGAGTCGAGCAATTATGGAGTGCTTACCAGATTAAATTCTCTTAGACACCGTAGCCTGATCCGCCTTTACATGAGCAATGGAACCTTTTGCGATGAATGTTGAAAGCAGACGAACCTTTGAAGAAGGAAAACGAATGCTTGGCGGCACTCTCATCACCCTCGGATGACTCTTTGCGAGTTTGTTTCCATTAATACAGGTCATCCTTGCAAGGTCTGTAAGCACCGAACCGACCTTGCTTGAGGAAGATATCTGTCATCGAATAGGAGAGTGGGAAGCAGTGTGAATCTGCAACCCAGTGTTGGCGTGACACCAGCAACGCGGTGGAACACCATCAACAATGTGAGTCACCAGCGGCGAAACGCCACAGATCCTCTGGCGTGATGGCGAGGATCTTGAACCAGCGGCGAGATAGGAAACGACAGTGGCACGGATCAACCTTTGTATTATTATATATATTTATAAAATTATATATATAATAAATAAATAAATATTTATTTATTTATAATTATTTAAATATATCTATATTTATTTATAATTATAACAATAAATATTTGTATATATTTATAAATATATTTATTTAATTATATATATTTATAACATTATTAGTATAATAAATATATTTTTTATAATTGTATAGTTATTTAAATAAATAAATATTTATTTATAGTTATAATTACAAATATAAATAAATATAAATAAATATATAAAAATAATTATAAAATTAGAACAAATATATTTATTGTAATTTTATAATTATTTAAATATATCTATATTTATTTGGAATTATAATTATAAATATTTTTATTTATTTGGTATAATTATAAATATATTTATTTAATTATATATATATTTATAACTTCATAAGTATAATAAATATATTTATTATAATTTTATAATTTTCATGGGTAACATGAATGAATCATATTCCTAGTAAAGTATAGATCATAAAAAACGAGTCATCACATATTTGAAAAACATGAATAATAATAAGGATGTAATGTATAAATGAACATTCATGATGAATACATAACATATGCATGTCAATTATACTCACACATCAATATATTTATTAACCAAATTCATTTAAAACATATATTAATTTATAATTATAATCATAAATATATAATTCTAAATATATATTTGTGAATATAATCAATATATTTATTAACCAAATTCATTTCAAACATATATTAATTTAGCGATTATTAATTGATGCAAACAAATGTATACTTGTATACATATCCGAAAATGAAAAAAATAAATAAATAAATACAAATCATCTGGGATCCGTGATTCAAAGGAGATTTAGCTGTTATAAAGATTACATCATGGACGGATGATCGTGAGCCACAGTCGACAGCCCCGCCCTTCGTCGCCCGACGATCACCCACCGTACGAGCAGCGCAGCCGCATCCCCGCGGCGGCCATGGCGGCCGGCGAAATTTCAGTCCCGGCGGCGCTGTCCCCATCGGAGTCGGACGTGCTCCTCCCCATCATCCGCGCCCACCACATCTTCCACCCACTCCCCAACACCTGCACCTCCCTCATCGCCCAGCACGTCCCCACCCCCGCCGCCTCCGTCTGGCCCCTCGTTCGCGACTTCTTCAACCCACACCGCTACAAGCACTTCATTAAGAACTGCCGCCGGGTCTCCGGCGCCGGAGACGTCGGCAGCCTTCGTGAGGTGACCGTCGTCTCCGGCCTCCCAGCGTCCACCAGCACGGAGCGGCTGGACATCCTGGACGACGGCCGCCGCATGCTGAGCTTCAGCGTCGTCGGGGGAGAGCACCGCCTGAATAACTACCACTCAATCACCACCGTCAACGAATTCCGGGACGGCGGCGCCGGGGTCTACACGGTGGTTCTTGAGTCCTACATCGTGGAAATCCCGGCGGGGAACACGCGGGAGGACACCAAGATGTTCGCGGATACAGTCGTGAAGCTCAACCTCCAGAAGCTGGCCGACCTGGCCGTCGCCTCCACCCGTGAGCATGCCGCCGCCGTGGAGTTGGGGGGCCATTGATCATCCATCTTCCTCGACACGGCGGCGATGGAGGGGCGGCGGCTACCTGGGTTTTTATATATATATATATGTTGCAATATTTTTTATTTTCCATGGGAACGCAGCTCTGTACGAAAGGTGGCACCATTCAAGGCGACGGGCGCCTTTTTTATTTATCGATTAATGATTTTCAAATTGTTTTGACGATATTTTTAGTTTCTCATATTTTATCAGATTACTTTGAAAATTCTATCAAAATTTGTGTGCATTTTGATGATTTCAATTTGTGTAGGTATTCCAATTATACAATGAACAATGTCTAATTTGTTTAAAAAAACAAAAAACCAGATCAAATCAGTTTAGATAGATAATAAAATCAATTAAACGAAACAATCAAGTCTATACAAAGTTTATAAGGGAGCCTTATGGTGGACACGTGAATTCATCCAAAAATTTCTCCATGATCCGAAAATAGTCTTCTAGATTCAGTGATCAAAACATTATTGTAGTGAAATAATAATAAGAATACTTTTGATGATCTTTTAAAAAAAAAAAAACTCTTGTCTCATTGAACCACTTATTCCAAGGGTTATTATACAAAAAGTACAATTGTAAATTAACCCAATTTTCATAATCGTCTCCTACAATTTTTTTTTTCCGTCAAGATTTTTGGGGATGAAAACACTTGATCATAACGACTTTGTAATGTGCCATCGAAACATGTCTTCCACATTTAGTTCATCTAAATCCCTCGTGCTCCTATATTCTTAAGATAGTTCAACATGAACTTGGATCACACTTAACAACACTCATGAAGTTCAATTCGGTTGTAATAAGTTTAAGCAATGATAGAAACATATGCATGTTATGTGGGCAATCTTACACGTGCTCGTGTGCTATCAACACCGAAACATATTACACTCAAGAAGCATGATGGTTAGAAATATCAAGAAACCCAAATTCAGTATCTCTATATAAATTAAAATGTTTATAAGTTATTTTTTTTTATATATTTGGAAACAGGTTAAACCATTGTGAAGTGATTCACACAAGTTATCAAAATTGACATGTATATAGGTGTCAAGAGATATTTTGCAGTGGCTTAATTTATTCCAAAGTGGGTTTTAAAAGCTGTTAATAAAAGCCATTTCTTGATGATTTTAACTGAAGCGTGTTTTTCATTGTAAAATTTTAGAATTTTTAATTAAAAAATACATGAAATGCCACAAAACATTTCAAATCACTGCAAATTTAGCAACAGTTTCTAAAATTGTCACCAAATATGAAATTTCAGGGGGGATTAAAATTTTAAATCATCCTTAATAGAAATCTTATACTATACTACACACGTAACATTTATAATATATTATATACAAACAAAACATTTAGAGTGTAAGAACCTGGATCTTCTTTTCATGTATGTGTTTATTTTATGGTTGTTTTTGAGAAAAGGAGGAGTTTCTGGAAATTTCAGGAGTACATGTCATGTACTTTGGAGTACATGCCGTGTACCCGATTGTCGCGAGTGATCGTGTACTGGCCGTGTAACGACCGAGTACGTGACTGTGTGGGGTGACCTGGAAACCCCCTAAAGCGAAGGCCAGTCAAGGCAAGTACACGCTGTGTACTTTTAAAGAACACGTTGTGTACTTTTCTTTTTAATTGTTATATCGGACCGGAGTCGCGTCTCGTTTATAAAAATACCTTCTTCTCAACTCGTCTCGTCCAGGAGTGACCGAGGCCGATAGATCTTCTCTGAGCCCCCGACCGATCATCCATTCTCTGATTTGACCGTCGTCGATTGCGTTGGAATCACCACGGTAAGCTCTTCCATATTCTAGAGCCTCGTTTCCTGATTCCTCCACTTTCATGAGATATCCTCGGTTGAATGTTTTTAGCGTTTTTGTAGATCTACAACGTTTTAGGGTGATTCAAGGCCTGAGGTTCACATGTAGCATCCGTACAACGCCGAGGTAGGTGGTTTGTGCCTTTCCGTAGTTAATCTTTGAATATTATGTGCAAAAGTGCCCAATACCCTAGAACAGGGGATTATGTGTTTAGGGATTTTAACCCTATTAATACATGTTATGTCTTGTTTGCTTGGGTAGAGGTATTTGATTGTGAATAGAGTTATTTTTCCATGCTATGGATGTGTTTGCCCATGCCTGTTTGTTATTGACCATTTGGTCTAGCTTTGCCTGTTAGGCTGCTTTGTTTTCCATGCTTAGTATTGTTAGGATGAAGTGATTTTATCTGACATGTTGTAGACTGTTTAACCAAGTAGTTCTTGATGTTTACTTTGGCTGCCATATATCGTTCGTGCAATTGACTTACACAGGGCTGTGAGAACCTGGTGTAGTAGATCATAGGGGGAATGGACGCTGAGGGCTCCCCCAGAGTGTTTGTTTACTTTTACGTTGTGAGACCATAAGGGGGATGGACTTTGTGCTCCCTCAGAATATTTGTAGTTCCTCGTTACGAGACCACAAGGGGAATTGGATGTTGAGTTCTTCCTCAGAGTGTCTATAGTTACCGATACGAGACCATATGGGGAATTGACGGTGAATGCTTCCTCAGAGAGTCTGTTTTTAAGTTGAACCAGAGGGGTTAGGCTGTGAGTACTTCCCAGAGGGTTACTTGTGTTTGTTCAGCTTCTTACTTTGATAATGAAAATAAATGTAATTGAAATTGTAGGATTGTTTAATTTTGAGTATTCCTTGTTTATTGCTTCATTTTGCATATTGCCTACCATATATATTCACTAACTATTAGGCGCAGATCTTTGGGTGGTTGCCTACTGGGATTCGTCTCACACTCTGTTTGGGTTATGCTTTTGGGCCCAAACAGATTACATTGTTGCAGGTCTAGATAAGGGCAATCACCCTTCTACGTTAGGTACTTGATTGCTGTGAAGTTGAAGAGCATGAGACCAAGCTGAGGCTTGTGATGCTACTGGAGTTTATTTTTTTCTTTGTACTTTGAATTAGTAATGTATTCCAGTATTCTGACTTGTTTGGCTATTTTCCTAGACATATGTATCATATATCATTTATATATGTGCTCCCATTGTTATTACTTTCAGTCTTCCGTTGTTTACTGTTGTATGACATTATTACTGCTTCCTCTATTGTTATCTGTTTATTAAAGCGGTTGGGGGAGGGGGGGGAATACAAGAAAATCCTTACACTAATGACAGATAATAACTTGACGAGACCCCGTCGAGACTCTATTGTTACCTATTTATTTCCACTGCATTACTCTTCCAATGAGGGCATAGGTTCCCCACTATCGCACCCAAATCCCTCACTGCTAGTCGGCAACCTCTGGAATTTGGGAAAATACGCTTGAGGCGATGTGACCAACCGGGTATGGGGCACCTCTGGGCGGCTTCCAGAATTGGGACGTTACAAAGTGGTATCAAAGTGATTCTTTTCTTCTTGACTTAATGTTTGGAGCTTATAGCTAGAGATAGGATGGAATATGTAGTTGATAATAAGTTGTGCCCGTGAGTAGCTAACTCGTGTATAGGGAAAAACCAATTTACCTCATATATTTTGATTTTTTTGGTTTTACAATTTTACTGTTGAATTTATTTCACTATTGGGTGATTCATATGTTTTGTTCTATTCTCGTTGATATCATTGAGGTTCTATTTCTATTGCAACCCGATGAGATGAGGGTATTCCATCTCATGCATCATATAGGCACTTGCTAGAGATCACATGTCATGCATTCTTGCCATGCCATTTAGGATGCATTACTGATTGCATGCTGTAGTGATAGATGCCTTGATAGAATACCTGTTATTTGATAGGGTATTGAATTGTGTACGGTTTCATTTGAATGAATGCAAAATTTTGGTTCTTGAGGTGTTATGGGCCCTCATAGATCAGAATTTAGTGGATCATTGCGCTGTTATGCTTGTATATGACATGTATAAGATGCCAGGCTTTGATTTGTGGGGAGTATGGGCCCTCATGGATGGAAATTTGGCACTTTAATGTTCATTTCAGCATTTTTCTAGGTTCCAGAGTAGTTTCTGATGCTTACTGTCCAGAAAAACCCAGAATACACAGCGTGTAATGATAAATACATGCCATGTATCCTTTTGTTCGAGAAGGAACTGTTTTTCTTAAGTACACACTGTGTATTGTATGTACACTCCATGTAGTCTCTAACCATGTCACTGGATGTGTGGGCAGAGACGCGAGGTTGGGAAATATTTTGTGGAACATGTCATGTACTTGAAGTACTTGCTGTGTGTATAGACTATGTGTCCATCTGTGTGACCAATGACACATGTGGATTATGGGTAGTTAGTACACACCATGTCTAGAATAAACACGCTATGTAGAGTCAGCCGTGTAACCAACTGTGTGACTAACAACACGGGTCGGTGAAGTTCTTTCTTCTATATGTTGTGTCTGGCACAAACACGCCGTGTAGTCTTACTATAGGATAACCGTGTGAGTTAGTTGTGTAGAAGAACTTGTGCAGGGGAAAATGATTTAAGTACATGCCGTGTCTTGGGAGAACACGCCGTGTATATGGGGTGTTACACGACCAGGGTTGGCAGGAGTACACGTCTATGTGGAAGCTTAAGGGAACATGCTGTGTAGGAGTTGTACACACCGTGTATCCACCTTTTAAAAATCTTGAATTCTTTATTTCTCCTGTTCCATTCTTGCACTTCTAAGTTTTAGTCCTTGTTAATCTTGATCTAAGGTGTGCATTTGACCTTGCAGAGTCATGCCACCAAGACCTCCTCCGGTTGTATGCTAGTTACAGGGTAGTGATCAGACACCAGACATGGCTGATCATGGACTACCAATAGATCCTCCTGTAGTTCCAGTCTTGGCACTGACTGTTATTCCAGATACAGGTGCTGATGCATAGTTCCGAGAGGGCTTCATGAGGTTCGTGCAGACCTTCCGAGGAGTACCACATCCTGCCCCTTCTATAGCAGAGCTGACGTGGGTTTTCCAGCAGCAACATCCTCCCACCTTCACAGAGAATGGAGGACTTCAGGTTATAGAGTCATGGTTAGAAGAATGCTATCTATATTTAAGCATCTGGAGACGCCTCCAGAGAGGAGGGTTAAGCTCTATACGCATATGCTTTGGGATTCTTCTAAGAGATGGTGGGACGTGATCTCACAGGAGGGACGCCAGAAGGTTATGACTTGGGATGAGTTCCAGCATGCCTTCTATGACTACTTTTACCCGGATACTTTGAGGGCTGATCGAGCCTGAGAGTTCATGAGTATGGAACAAGGTACTCTTTTCGTCATGGAGTACTATTCTTGCTTCACAGAGCAACAACGCTTTACACTTATCCCGGGAGGTGATGAGTTATTTCTGGTGAGTAAGTTTGAGGATGGTCTCAGGCATAACATCCGATCTCAGGTGAACATCTTCAGGTTGACTTATATCACCTCTATAGTCAACCATACACTGATTATGGAGTGTAATATGAGGGATTCTTGAGCTGTGAGCCAGGGCATTTCAGAATCTAGAGTTGGTACCCCTCTAACTGATAGCAGGAACCGTAGCAGAGAGTCTATGCGTAGATATCCGAGTAGGAAAGATACTTCTTTTGGTAGCCAGGTGGTGTGCTACCATTGTGGGAAGAGCGAGAATACGAGGCCACATTGACTGAGAGACCTAGTGTAGTGCCGATCGTGTGGCAATATGGGGCATCTTCAGCACTTCTATCAGTTCTTATCACCAGCAGATGGTGACAGGAGTTCTTCTATGACTCCGCATTCAGAAGCAGCACCACCAATTTTTCATTAGTTTGGGAACTGGAGTTCTTTTGGCCGTTCAGGCCGAGGTGGAGGTCATGTCTGTGGTAGCCATTCGACAGGCTTTCAGTGACAACAGAGTGTTCAGGAAGGGTCAAAGGGTCACGATACATGCCAGACTTTTGTAGTGGAGCAGACCCAACATGTGCAGGATCCCGGACCCTCTATAGTTTGAGGTACTATTCTAGTTACATCAGTTTTAGCTTCTACACTATTTGATATAGGGGTGTCCCATAGCTTTATATATGTTGCTATTGTGAAGATCCTTGGGCTCTTTATATTTTCTTCTACTGATATCTTGATTCTAGATACTTCGTTGGGGACTAGAATGACTAGTTTGCATCAGTGTAAGGAGTGCTCTGTTGAGGTTAGTGGGTGTCACTTCTTATGGGACATTTATGTTTTAGAGATAACAGGATATGATGTCATTCTAGGAATGGACTGGTTATCTCCCGTCCAGGCTACGGTTGATTACTATTTCCGTAGGGTGAGTTTCAAGTCACTAGAGGGAAGATCATTTCTTTATAAGGGAGAATGGGATATCCAGGAGAGCAGAGTGGGAACTGAGCATCATGGGTTAGGAGGAATTATAACCCAAATTTCTAGTCTATATCTGGATGACTAGGGGACTTCACAGATGGACTTTTCTCCTATTGTGGATCGTTTCAGGGATGTCTTCCTAGAGGAATTTTTAGGTTTTCCTCCAGAGCGAGAGGTAGACTTTTCTATTGATCTTTTTCCAGGAGTGACACTAGTGTACATTCCTCCTTATAGGATGACTAAACCAGAGTTACAGTAGCTCAAGAAGTAGTTATAGGAGTTACATGCTAAGGGTTTCATCTGACCCAGTAATTCTCCTTGGGGTTCGCCTGTCCTGTTTGTGAAGAAGGTGAATAGTACCCTCAGACTTTGTGTGGATTATCAGATGTTAAACTAGTTGATAGTCAAGAACCGATATCCCTTACTGAGGATTGATGATCTCTTTGATCATCTTCAAGGAGCCAGGGTGTTCTTGAAGATTGATTTGAGATCTGGTTGTCATCATTTGCACGTTAGACCATCTGATATACCTATTACAGCCTTTCAGAGCAGTTATAGTCTATACAAGTATGTGGTTATGCCGTTCGGTCTCACGAACGTGCCTGTAGTTTTCATGGCATTGATGAACCGAGTGTTCCATCCATACTTGGATTCTTTCATGGTAGTCTTCTTGGATGATATCTTGGTGTACTCTCACACTCGACACAACCATTCCACACATCTTGAGATCGTTTTGAGCACATTGAGGGAGCATCATTTATATACTAAGCTCTCAAAATTCCACTTTTGGATGGACTAGATTCACTTATTGGGTCATGTCATCTCAGAGACAGGAGTATCAGTATACCTAGAGAAAGTGAGAGCAGTAGTTTCATGAGAGTATCCAAAAAACATCTTTGAGGTATGGAGTTTTCTAGGACTGGCTGGTTACTACAGACGTTTTATACAGAAATTTCCATGCTTAGCAGCACCACTTATGGGCCTAACTAAGAAGGGTGTGAAGTACTTATGGTCATATTCTTGTGAGTCAGCCTTTCAGAAGTTGAAAGTGAGGTTGACTTCAGCGCCAATACTAGTTTTTCTAGAGATGGGAAAGAGTTATATAGTTTACTATGAGGCATCAGGCATTAGGATGGGATTAGTGCTTATGCAGGGAGAAGGAGTCATTGCGCATAGGTCTCGGCAGTTGAGGCCACATGAGAGGAATTACCCAACACACGATCTCGAGTTGGCTGTAGTTGTTCACACCTTACACTGTTGGAGACATTACCTATTGGGAGAGAATTTTGTGATTTTCATCGACCACAAAAGTCTCAAATATATATTTACTCAGTGCAATCTGAATCCGAGACAGTGAAGGTGGGTTGAGTACCTTCATTCCTTTGATTTTGAACTTTCCTACATGTCTGGGAAATGCAACATAGTGGCTGATTCATTGAGAAGGTGGACTCAGATATAGACAGTTCAGGAGGCTAGTAGTGAGTGGCAGCTTACAGATTTGTTCTCTGAGATGCATTTGGAGGTGCATGAGAGACAGGGGTAGACATTTCTTTCTTCTGTAGTTGTTACCTCTACTCTACTTGATCAAGTGCGAATGGGGCGACTATAAGATTATGAAATCCTAGTCCTACGAAAGAGTGTGTCAGGAGAGGACTATATACCTGGATGGACCATAGGTGAGGATGAGATCTTACGTTTTCATAGGTGCGTATGGGTGTCAGAAGACATGTGTGAGGAGCTGATGAGGTACTTTCACTACTCAGTTTGGGAAGTTCATCCTGGTGTTACCAAGATTTATCGAGATATACACCATCAGTATTGGTGGCTAGGTATGAAGAGAGATGTCACTGGGTTTGTCACGAGGTGTTCCACTTATCAACAGGTGAAGGTGGAGCATCAGGGACCAATAGGGCTTTTGCAGCAGTTACCCATTCCTGAGTGGAAGTGGAATGATGTCGCAATGGAATTCATGACAGGGTTGCCGAGGTCGCCTTGAGGGAATGATGCAATATGGATTTTCATTTACAGACTCACAAAGGTTGCACAATTCTTACCAATCAAGGAGACCTTCAGTGTTGATGAGATGGTAAGGCTGTACATCTAACATATTTTACATTTACATGGAGTTACACACTCCATTATTTTAGATAGGGATGCTCGTTTTACTTATCCGGTCTAGAAGGGACTATAGATGGCTTTGGGTACACAGGTACTTCTGAGTACAACTTACCACCCCCAGACAGATGGACAGTCTAATCGTATGATTTAGGTGCTGGAGGACATGCTTCGAGCATGCATCCTAGATTTTGGAGTTTATTGGGATAAGCACATACCTCTTGTAGAGTTTTCCTACAATAATAGTTTTTAAGCAAATATTCAGATGGAACCTTATGAGTCTTTGTATGGTAGGCCATGCCAATCACCCCTATGTTGGCTGGAGGCAGGAGATGCAGCTATTCTGGGACCTCATCTTGTCTAGGAGACCACATAGCAGATAGAGTTGATTCGGAAGAGGATGACTACTGCACAGTCCCAACAGAAGTCTTATGCTGATCGATGGAGATGACCTCTAGAGTTCGAGGTCAGAGATTAGGTTTTTCTATATGTCACACTGAGGCTAGGACACATAAGGATTATGAGAATGGACAAGCTTTTGCCGAGATATGTTGGGACGTTTGAGGTTTTAGAGAGGATTGGGCCGGTTGCCTATCGGTTTCAGTTACCTTAGACATACCATCTTCCATGTTTCTCAGCTACGACATTACTTCTCAAACTCGTCTCATGTTTTTTCAACCTGAGGAGGTTGAGATAGAGGTGGACACATCGTTTGAGGAGCATCCTATCCAGATAGTTTATCGCAGTGTGAAAGTTTTTCATGGTTGGTCTGTTCCTCTGGTACGAGTGCTATGGCAGCACGAGCGAGTATATGATGAGACTTGGGAGAGGGAGACCGCTATACAATTATAGTGGCCGAAGCTATTCGAGGATTCTTCTTCTACGCTGCCTTGTTAGGGAAATTTGGGGATGAATTTATTTAAGGGGGAAGTTTATAAGAACCTGAATCTTTTTTTAGGTATGTCTTTATTTTCTAGTTTTTTTTTGAGAAAAAGAGGAGTTTCTGTAAATTTCAAGAGTACACTCCATGTACTTTGGAGTACACGCCGTGTACCCAGTTGCCGCGGGTGACCGTGTACTGACCGTGTAACAGCCGAGTACATGGCCGTGTGGGGTGACCTGGAGACCGCCTAAAGCGGAGGCCGATTAAGGCAAGTACACTCCATGTACTTTTAAATAACATGCCATGTACTTTTAATTTTAATTGTTATATTAGACCGAGGTTTCATCTCGTTCATAAAAATACCTTCTTCTCGACTCATCTCGTCCAGGAGCGACTGAGGCTGACGGATCTTCTCCGATCCCCTGACCGATCATCCGTTCTACGATTTGACCGCCATCGATTGCATGGGAATCTCCACGGTAAACTCTTCCTTCTTCTAGAGCCTCATTTCCTGATTCCTCCTCTTTCGTGAGATATCCTAGATTGAACGTTTTTAGTGTTTTTGTAGATCTATGGTGTTCTAGGGAGATTCAAGGCATGAGGTTCACATATATCATCCATACAATGCCGAGGTAAGTGTTTTGTGACTTTCCGTAGTTAGTCTTTGAATATTATGTGTAAAAGTGCCCAATACCCTAGAATTCGGTATTATGTGTTTAGGGATTTTAACCCTGTTAATGCCTGCTATGTCTTGTTTTCTTGGGTAGAGGTATTTGATTGTGAATAGGGTTATTTTTCCATGCTATGGATGTGTTTTTCTATGCTTGTTTGTTATTGACCATTTGGTCTAGCTTTGCTTGTTAGGATTATTTGTTTTCCATGACTAGTGTTGTTAGGGTGGAGTGATTTTATTTGACATGTTGTGATTTGCTGTAGACTATTTAGCCAAGTAGTTCTTGAGGTTTACTTTGGCTGCCATATATAATTTGTGATATTTACTTACATAGGGTTGTGGGAACCTGGTGTAGTAGACCATCAGGGGAATGGACGCTGAGGGCTTCCCCAGAGTGTCTGGTTACTTTTATGTCGTGAGACCATAGGGGGGATGGAATTTGTGCTCCCTCAGAGTGTATATAGTTCCTCATTACGAGACCATTGGGGGAATTATAAATTGAGTGCTTCCTCAGAGTGTCTATAGTTACCAATACGAGACCACATGGGGAATTGACAGTGAATGCTTCCTCAGAGAGTCTGTTTTTAAGTTGAACCAGAGGGGTTAGGATGTGAGTACTTCCCAGAGGGTTACTTGTGTTTGTTCAGCTGCTTACTTTGATAATGAAAATGAATGTAATTGAAATTGTAGAATTGTTTAGTTTTGAGTACTTATTTATTTATTGATTCATTTTGCATATTGCCTTCCATATATATTCACTAACTATTAGGAAAAAATATTTGGGTGTTTGCCTATTGGGATTCGTCTCACAATCTATTTGGGTCATGATTTTGGGACCAAACAGATTACATTACTGTAGGTTTAGAAAAGGGAAATCACCCTTCTACATCAGGTACTTGATTACTATGGATCTGGAGAGCATGGGACCAAGCTGAGGCTTATGATGCTGCTGGAGTTTATTTGTTTTATTTATAATTTGGATTAGTACTATATTCCATAATTATGAATTGTTTGGCTATTTTCCTAGACATATGTATCATGCATCATTTATATATGTTCTCTAGTTGTTATTACTTCTAGTCTTCCATTGTTAACTATTGTATGGTATTATTACTGCTTCCTCTATTATTATCTATTTATTTCTGCTACATTACTCTTCTAATGAGGGTATAGTTTCCCCACTATCACACCCAAGGCCCTCACTACTAGTCGGCAGCCTCTGGCGTTTGGGGAAATGCGCTTGAGGCCATGTGACCAACCAGGTACGGGGCACCTCTATGTGGCTTCTGGAACCAGGATGTTACATAGAGCACCCAACATGCACAAATAGGTTTTTGAAACAATAATAAATTAAGTTCTATATAATGTTTACCTTTTCATTTCCCATGAAAAATTCATCTGTACTCAATTTTATTATGCATTATGTATTTGGTTGGATGTTTTGTTGCTTTCTCATTGGGTCAAACATTGATTTGTTTGTTTTTTTCTCTATTGGGACTTTGATGCATGTTGGGTTTCTGTCTTTGTCCTATCTTACATGCTGATACATTATTCATGTTAGATTAAACCTTATCCATTGATCTGTCATATCCAACAGCTCTAGGGTTCACCCACTAAGTTTTATCATGTGTTTCTTCACTGTGTTACTTAATCAAACCTGTGTTATACTTATGATTTCCAATCATCTTCTCTTGGGTGCCTTGATGTGGTCTCCCTCACTATTGGATTCATGTGTATTTTATTTGAATAACATTGTTCCATTACCCCTTTATTTCTGAATTGGCCTCACACCTATAATGGTTTCCTAACACCTCAATCATTTCCTTTACAATCTTTTATACTGGGTGGAATTGTTTTAGTTCATTTTTTCTATAGAGAGGAAAATAAAGATCTCGGGTGTGAGAGAGAATCATGGGTTTTCTTCCATTTAATTTTTATTCACATGAAGGAAGGTCTTGAGAGTGTTATTGATCATACACTAGTTGAGTTCCTTTGGATCATATCTTGTAAGCCAGTTTGTGATGTTGCTCAACATTGGCTAATAATACATCCAAAATTTTGATGTTTTCACTTTCCATTTTCAAAAGGTGTACATAATTATTAGTAAAGGATACTTGGATCTATAAGCACCCATTTCTTATTTTCAAATCATGTGTATTTCTATTAATATGTAATAATGATTTAGTCTATGATCATTGAACTATGTCTATCTAGTAAAGAGTATGTTTAAATATCTTGAGAAGATACGAGAATTAGTTCATGGTCTTTCATAAACTATTTCTCAGACTGGTTGATTGGTTTATTATTTTTTAGTCTTTATGTTGTATTCTCATTCCTTATTTTTCTTAGATAATAAATAAAATTCACTTAAAATGTTCTTACCATTCCCATAAGTCAAATGTTACTAGAGAAAATTAAATACTTATGTTCCTTACCATTTTTTGTTTATTCTTTCACTGATCTTGAATTTTGAGAATGATTTTGATACTTATTATTTGATTCATTTATCTCTCTCTCTCTCTATATATATATATTTCAAATTTAACATTTTTTTTAATTTATTCAAATTTATTATTCCATGGTTTTTAGAAATATTATGAAAAATAGTACACCTGTAGACCATTGTATACAATAGGTTTTCTGTATTTGATAGAACCTATTATAACAATTGGTATCAAAGATAAATGCTTAACATAAAATGCTACTATAAAATATGAAACTAAAATATTCCTTGGAGAAAAAAATTTCAATTTAAGGAATATTAAATTACATGATTTGTTAATAAAAAATGGATTTTTAATGCTTTCTATGATACCAAAAAGAAAATAATATCTTTGTCCGCCAATGTGAAAAGAATTACCTATCCTATTAATGTTCTATTTAATACTCTATTAAAAGCCCATATTATACTCCTTTTTTGTTTAGGTGATAAAATATTGTGGGATATTGAATATGATTCAATTTTCACTATGATATTGATTAAATTGGAGTACCTCTATATAGAAAAAATCAACACCTTCTAGGTTATATAATAAAGTGAGACTATATACATTTAAAATGCGACACAAAAAATACAATCTTAAATCACATAGAAAAATTTAATAAAATATTTCTTTTCCTAGATAATATTGTTATTATAATAGAGTATAAGGATCTATCCATCATTTTTTAATTTTGTTAGAAATTATATATCAAATTTTAATATATATAATGATTTAGGAAAAAAAATCATTAACTCCATAATAAGTGAAGTATTATTTTTTACTAGGGACTTGAAGTCTAAAAATATAGTTATTTCTAAGGAAGAGTAACCTAATGTAAGGGCTGGGTTTGATCGTAGAGGTAAGAAGAGGGATAGTAATCAAAATAGGAGGAGTCATTTTAAGTCTAAGCATAGGTTCACTAAATGATGTCACTATAAACATTTAGGTTACATTATGAAAAAATAACCAAATTGAAAATCATAGAGTAACTTTAAGGATGAAACATAACATTCTTTGATGGTTGAAACTGGAAATGATAGTATAGAATTTCTGAATTTGTTTAGTAAAACTCTACGTGGGGAATGAGTTTTAGATTATGGTTTTTCATTTCAGATGTGTCTTCAGAAGGAATTATTTTTTGACTTAATTGAATGTGAGGATAGTGATGTTGTAGTATAAAATAAAAACATCCATAGAGTAATGGGTAAGAGTTTTATTTTTCTGGAAATTCTTTGTAATAATACTGATACTATAAATAATATGAGGTAGGTTCATGATTTTAAATGAAACCATATATCATTGGGTGTACTTTATCAAAGGGGCTATTATATTATATATGAGGTTGGTTATTAAAAAATCACCAGAGATGCTCTCATAGTCATGAGTGGTTCTCTCATGAATGGAATCTATGTTTTGAATGGAAAAAATTAATTTAGATATTTTATAATCATTTAACATAGATAAATATGACAACATATTGTGGTATAAGTGACCAGGTCATGTAAGTAACCAAGGAATGCAAGTGAAAAAGGTCTTAAAGAACATTAAAAAAGTTATTAAAATATATAGTGCCTAATATTATTCCCTTTTCTAAATATTGTGTTTTTGGTAGTTATAAAAGAGTATATTTTTCTAGATATAAATTTACAATCACAAATTCTTTTGAGTAGGATAACTCTTATTTGTAGGGACCATCTAGAACTGGCTCTCACGAGAGAGGTTATTGCATTATCAATTTGATGATTATTCTAACAGTTTTTTATATATATATTTAAAAATATATATATTTTTAAAAATAATGTAGGGACAAGAAAAATATTTTTAAAAATAAAACCTTTAAATTCTTAAGGACTTTATGAAATAATTATATACTAAATAAAAAATATGATATGATCAATGTCACCACATCGTGGGTTATGCTTGTAATATCCTTAATTTTATTTTGTAAAACCCTCCTTTGAATTTAATTTATAAGTATTCTAATGTGAAAACCTTTTTTTCAATAAATATTACCCTTACACATGTATTTTTAATGTTTCATAAGCGTAACCCTGTGATAAGGTTTACATAAGGGTAAGATGAATTTTAAGACCCCGTGTAAGGGTAAAACCCTTTTTCTATACCATACATAAGGGTAAGAGGATTTTTATAGAATTTTCACAAGGGTAAACCCTTTTCTATATGACGTGTAAGGGTAAGAATGGCCAATATAGTGGTATCTTGGTCGCTATATATGGGTATGAAGTATTTTCCCTCTATTATGTAAGGGTAGTGAAAGTCTCTCATGCACTGCAAAAAGGTCTTCAAAGCTTCACATAAGGGTGATCCTTAACTGCATAAAGGTATTCCCCTCGCTGCATAAAAGGTATCTTTCTATTTTCAAATGATGAGTAAAGGTAACTATGAGTTGCGTAAGGGTATGCTAGCCTATATGTAAGGGTAACTAAAATTTTTCAAAGGCTGTGTAGGGGTAAAGGTAGAGTTGTGTAAGGGTAGCTCCTAGTTTTTAAAGGCCACATAAAGGTAACCCAAGGTAATATAAGGGTAAAATACTAACCTAACATGATAAATATTATCTATGTATAGGTAAAACCATGTTACCCTTATAGAACTCCATTTTTGGGAAAAAATCCTTTAAAAACCTCCTTTTCAATCTCTTTTTTCCCAATTCGGCATTGTAATATGATTTCATGATTTTAAAGGTAAAAAAATCATGGGAATTAATTCCCTTGACTCATTTTGGGTTCATAAATCATGTTTTAAAGATTTTAATCCCTTTTATTTCAAGATCTACATGATGAACGTTTTAAATGGTAATTAATCTTGGGGTTTACAAATGCTATGAACTAGAATGCCTGGGTATTTTCATAAAATTATCCGAACTCTTACTGCATTTGTATTTTTGATCCTCTAGACTTCAAGTAGCCCATATTTCCTTTACGCAAGATCTAAAAAGTCCTCTTCATGTGGATTGAGACCTTGTTTTGGTTTCCAAGCATAGTAGGGTTCTCTCTCTTTCATCCATTTTTGGGTGACATGTGAAGGGAATAAATTCAAGGTATATTTTCATGAAAAAATTGTGAAATAAAGCTCTCTTAAGATTTATAGAATTTGATAAATAATTCTTGAAATGATGATAACCCAAAATTATCAAAGAATAATAATAAATAAATACAACATGTTTATCTAAAATTATTATAGTGAGATAGGATATTAACACATGTGGTTTTATAATTATTGTTAAAGGAAGAAATTTTTAGCACATGCATTGGAATATTTTGATAATTTGGAAATTATCCAGGAGAGAGAATATATTAATTAATGTAGTTTTTTTTTGAAATAAAATAGTTGGAATCGGTTCTAGGAATAATTGGAAAATGGTTTGAGCTGATGAGTATGTGGACATGATTCAGTTGATGATTCCTTGAAAAATATTGATGTTGATGTCAACGACCTTAAGGTAGGAAGTTGATTTCCTTTTGGGGATCTCATTGTTTCCTTGTTATGATTCTGGTGTTGGCATACCCTGTTTAGCATGATTGATTATAATTTCATGTGTATGTGTGTGTAGCCTCTGAGACCTGTTATGATATTTTATTCTATGAGTATTTCTAGAGTATCTTGCTTCCATGTTTGATTTTCATCACACGCAGTTATCTGTTGCTACTATATTCTCATGATGATATTTTATGCTTACCTTGTGTAATCTATCATTTTATGTGTGTTACCTTTCCTTGAAGGTTTTTATTAGTACTTGAGATAGGTGGGATTTTGTGTGATGTTTATCCCCTAGAGGGGGAGTGCACACAACTTATGAAAATTTCGATGATGGACCCGATCACAGGGTAGGGGCATGATGCTCTGGAGGCCTGACCCAAGGTAGCACATTTGGGGAATTAAAGTATAGGGGCCTGAATCAAGACAATATGTTAGGGGCATGAAGGCTCAGGGGCCTGACCTGAGGCATAGATGGGGTATAATGGTTTGGAGGCCTAACCCATAATGGAGTAGGGATGAAATGGTCTGGGGGCCTGACCTGAGTCGATGCCTTGGGAATATTAGGAGACATGTTATAATACTAGTGAATTATTCTTTTTCACTTATTACATCCTATTATTATCCAACTGGATGGAGGTGAAGTTGGTCTGACTAGGGGTTTGTGGTGGTATGGTTAGTGAATGAATGCTCAGTACGATGTTTATGATTCTTATGATTGTTACACATTTATTATCATCATGAAATAAAATTTTTATACTTGATAAAACTTTTTAAGGATGAATTAGTGGTGTTATTCTATGTTTTATTACTCACACCCTGTATGGGTATTTTGTTGTATATACAGACTTCATGTTTAGGGATCTGAGTAAGGGAAAGGGTCTTGTGGTTGATAGCTGAGAAGAGGAGCATGAAGATGGAAGTGGATCGAGTTAGACTCCAAATGACCCTGTTATTTCATTTAATTATTTATCTACTACTTTTATTACTCTGGTTTGGATTGCCACTTTGGTAGCCTATTTATTACATGTATGACATGAATTCCTCTGTTTTTTAGTTTTCACATGATACATTGATCATTATATTATTATTTAATATATTTTATTATTAATTATGATATTATATGATATTGAGGGTATAGTATCCCCACTTATGGACTTAGACCCTCACTACTAGTCAAGTCCTCTTGCATACATGGAGGCATGCATGGGGATATGTTTCACCTTAGTTTAGACCTAGTGGTTTAGGTCAGGGAATTAAAAAATGATACATAGTGCAATTTTTTACTTTTATTTTTGGACTAACATAGGAAATAGTAGAAATGATATATCTCTATGGGACTCTGGTAGGGGGTTTCCATGTTACTATCCAAAACATGTGTAATGAACCTCTGATTTACCATTTATGGTGTTTTTATTACTATTTTTATGATATTTCAAGTGTGTTCATTCAACAGTACTAGACACGTAGGTCCACATGCCATAGATATACTTGTTTCTATGCTAAATATTAGTTGTTTAATTTAATTTCATGATTTCACTATCTATTTGGGATAGTTTCTCTATTGTGTGATATTCTATATTGTTGTGATATATCTTTTTGAGAATTAATTAGTTGACCTAAGAATGCTGATATGTTTTGTTTTCATATATATGACTATGATCAACATGTAAAGATAAGAGCTTGTTTAGTACTAAGAGGGTTATACCGTGGGTTATTTGTGAACTCCTATAGAAAAATTTGTGTAATCCATTAGATTGGTTTGGATGTAATGGATTATGTTCTAATTCTTACCTTCTTGTTATAGAATATGACACCTTGTATAAGATTTATGGGACCACCAGTTGATGTGGGATGGGGTTCTCCCGATGCCCCTATTACTACCTATTGTACATGAGGGTTGTAATGACTACAAATTTCAATTTAAAACTTAGAAGTATTTTAAATAATATTTATAGATTTGGGTGTGGAGTCAATGCAGAATTATGGGGTTTGGAAATCCTTGGTGTAGGTATTTTAAAAATATTAAAAATAATATATAATAAAAGCAAATTTTTTTAGAAATAATGGAATAACTCATGAATGATGTCTTGAATGAAAAAAATGAGACCTCCATTAAATACAGAGCATATGTTTTACCCTAGGAATGACATAAATCATGTTAGTGTTAGGTGATTTGATAAAGTGCAGTCATGGGAGGATTAAATGAATTAAATGAATTCATTAATTTAATTGTCATTTATTTTACAATACCTAAATAAAAATCTTTATAATGTCTTCTATGAAGAATTCCCTAGGGTTAACTTCATAACCCTAGAGGGGATAAGAGGATGTATATGAACAACTCCAGTGGCAGACACGTTGGCAGATGGTCACATGATCATGGATTGAGGATTGGAGTACCATAAGGGTAGCATAACCGATTTCAAGTAAGTAACCCTTTATTTATATATTTTAAGTATGCAAAGTGTTTGGGTGAAGTTTGAGAGGGTTTGGAAGACTTTTGGAATGTTTTGGGGGGGATTTTATGGAGGTGCACAGTTTGAGCATGGTTAGTACAAACCGTGAAACTCATATAGAAAACTATGCAAAGAGAGGAAGTAGGCTCTGGGTAGGCACACAGTTAGGCACATGGTTTGTACAAACCATGCGACCACTTAGGAGCAACCATAAAAAGTGTAATAGAGGAAAAACATAGTTGGAACATGGTTTGTCAAACCATGTGATACAATAGTGAGAAGGGTGTTGGGAGGGAGTGGCTGGGGCATGGTTGGTGCATGGATTTTCTAACCATGTGAGCCAACCATGCACAGTTAAAGGTTAGATAAAAAAAAGTGGATCTGGCCTGATTTTTTTCCATTAATCTCATTTATTTTCACTATTTTTTACCCAAAATAAGTTTTTCTTCCTCCCAAAGGCTATGGAGACTTTCCCCTTTGATTTAGGAGTGATCCGTTGTTAAATCTTGGTGCATTGAAGGCTGAATCCCTTGGTAAGTCTCTATTATTGGTCATTTTACTTAGATATACTTCAATTCCCTCTCTTGGATTCATATTTATGATTTTTTGGGATATATCTATCATAGTGGATGCAAATAATTATGATATATGGATGTTTTGATGTTAGGGAACAATACCTAAGGTGGGTTTTTATATATTTAACCCAGTTTTGTTGAAGAATTAGCATTATTCTTCATTTTCATCATAACTTCTGAGGTAGGTGGATTCAATCTCAACTCCTCCTATTAGAACTATAAGGATTAGTTTCAAATTGATTGAATTACATAAAATTGGTTGTGATATTGATGTGAAAATCATGGTTGAAACCCTCTTTAGTGATGGTTTTTTGGTTTTTTGGAAATTATTTGTTGTGTAAAGTGATTTTTTTAATGATTTTAAAATGATTTTTTAAAATATGAATTTGGTTTGATTTCTAGAAAAAGGTTTTGTGGAATGGTTTTAAATAAAAAATTTATTTTATTTAAATGTCTTGAAATGGTTGGTCTAACATAGTTTTGGCATACATAGATTTGTGTGAGTTAATGATTTCGATGTGACCCTAAATAAGGGGCATGCACCATTGGGGTACAAGGGATGTGATCCTGGATAAGGGTCATGTTCCATTGGGGAACAAGGATATTGGCCACTTAGTGACGACTTAGTGGATGGATGAGAAACTACTCATGAGGATGGAACTATCACATGGGCATACATGTGTGGATATGGGGATATGTGTAATGAAATGGGTTATGCAAAAGGAATTTGTGGATTGGTTTGAAAGGTTTGTTTGGTTGTTTTCTATGGAAACTTTTTTTTATGAAAATGGATTGGCTAGATATAACTGTTTTAAATTGTTTTATATAAATTATTTTATATAAATGTGATAACATGTTATATCCTAGTGGTGTGAGTAGGGAAGTCATTTGGAGAAATCCTACTGAGTTTCATTACTCTACCCCTACTTTGGCACTTTTGTGCTTTTGTAGACATTTTTTATCAAGACACGGGTAAGGGAAAAGTATCTCATTTCTTTAGTGATGCATCATGATACACTAGGAAGGATTGTGGTGTTGGAGCATATATGAGTGTGCTGTAGAGCCATGTCTTTGGATTCTTTGATCTTTATGGTTTAGTCTTCCATTTGGTACTCAGATATTGGTTATTGTGTAGTTTATTTTTTTTGTCTTTTGGAATTTCTTTGAGTTGTATTACATTATTATCATGCATCATATAGTTGTTATTTGGTTCGTACACTTGGTTGGGGTTTTTTATTTTAAAAGGGAAAATCTTCCCCAACTATATTTAATTCCTTGATATTTATTACCAACCTTTGGATTCTTGGGGATTTCATCTAAGGCCAAGTAGAAATTATTCCTCGACTCAATCCAATGATGAGGGGTGAGATGTTACAAGTGGTATCATCTTGTTCAATCCTTGACTCTAAAATGATTTCATTCTTGGTCTATCCCAATATTTTGGGACAAATGGTATGGATTGGTAGTCATGTAGTTGAAATTCATTCAGGTTTACCCTTAAGTTGGTATGGTAGAAAGGAGTAGGATTGTCAAGACTTAAAATATAGGGCATAAATAGATGTATCTTACCTATTTATACTAAACTTCAAGTTACTAGGGAGTTGGGTACATAAGTGTTTTGGACACACTTATAGGAATGTAATCTCATTATCATGGGTTTAGCCAATGAGAAGAGCATGACATGCATTATGGAAATTACTTCCCACTAGGAGTGTATATTTCATTTTGAGTAATGATTTATGATGTTATGCAAAACTATTATTTTTTGAAAAGTGTTGGAATTTTTTTCAAATGTGAGATTTTGAAAAGGAATGGTATGGGTAATTTGAAAATGGGTTGATTTTCAAAAGCCTGATGAAATTTTCAAAAATGATTGAATTTGAAAAATGTGTAATTTTATAAATCATTTTGTGATATTTTTGATATGGTAGAATTTGAAATTATAAGCCTTCATTTTCTTGAGAGTGAGACTTATGGTGTTTGTTGTGTTTATAGAAAATAGCACCCAATAGCATCGTAGAAACCAACTAAAATAAGATGCTAAGAATGTGGTTGTACCTAAGTCATAGGTGAACCAATAGCTGGTTTAGAGTATAGTTCAAACTTTTCTGGCTGTGGATAGAGGGAAAATATGGGATGAACCAAAGAAAGTGGATCATTTTGTTCTATTTTGGAAGTATAATCCACCCATCTTTAGGGATGATTTAGAACCAGAGAAGGCAGTGGTGTGACTGAATAGGATGAATCAAATCTTTGATTTCCTTGGAACACCAGAAAAGTTGAAAGTTAAGTTGAGGATATTTCATGCCAATGGTGGGATTTAGCTGTTCAGGCTAAAATAGACCAAGGTATTGCATGGAAGTATTTTCAATAATTATTCAATAAAAAATTCTATCCTCATACATTCAGAATTTCAATAATAACATAACTTTTTCAGCTTGAAGAAAGAGAACCTCTTAGTGACAGATTATGCAGATAAATTTATGAATTTACTCTAAATTTCACCTTAAGTTTATATTAGTGTTTCCTTGAAGGAATTAATTTTTGAATCAAGGCTGAGGTAGGAGATTCACTCAAATATCATTTTTCTCTATATAACAGATTATACAGAGATGTTTAATAGAGTGACAGTGGTATAAAGAGATATATCATGAGCTATGGGTGGAGGGATCATGTTGATACCTATGAAAAATGGTTGTAAATATAATGTTGGGAACAAACGAAAGAGGGACACCTATTTCCAAGGTAACCAGATGACTCAAAATTAGACGACCAGATTGGTGAATTTTTCTCCAAAACCCAAGAGTAAAACTAGATGTTTCCAATGCAGATCCTTTTATCGCATCAATAGAGAGTACACACCACCACTTAGATCATTCCAAAATTAAAATTAGATGGGGAATCTTCAGTGCTTTTGTCGTAGTGATCCATGATCAGGTGTTCAAGACACTTCTTATGCATCGTAGACATCGTATGATTTGATGGGATGAGGGCAGCTAAATAATACTCATCAGAAGAACTGATATATCCATGGTGATTCCAAGAATACCATGACTCCTCATCAAGGGAATATCAACAAAGCAATAAGGAACAAAGTGCAGTGAGTAAGAAATCGTATACAGCTGAACAAGTGATTGTGGATGATCAATCTGGTCCATTGATAGTGATAGGTATGATTATTTTTAATTCTACCCTTATATAATCTTTGTTTAATATGGATTAATACCATTTTTTTATTTCTTATTAGTCTATAAATCTTATGAGTTTAAATGTTGATATTATACCTTCTATTTTGAAACTTAAAACTCCTCTTGGTCAAAGAGAATATCGAGCCTTTATGTGTATATCATGTTCTATAACTTTTTATGGAGCTGAGATGATATGGGATTTCTCTATTCTTGGTATGGATATATATAACATAATCCTAGGTATGGATTGGTTGACAATATTTAAGGCTCACATCAATTTTCATACGTGAAAGGATAGTTTTACACCTGATGATGGTGCTGAGTATATCTTTAGAGGAGACCATAATGTAAAGGTAGGTGAAATAGACTTGTTTCCACAAATAGTTGGAATGATCTCCCACTATTTAGTATCATTGAATTTGGAATTGATGTAAGAGATCGATAATAATAGTTTTATAGTGGTTTTTGATCAGTTTCTAGATGTTTTTCCCAACAATTTCATAAGGTTTCCACCCACAAGATAAGTAAAGTTTATAATTGATATGCTTTTGGGGACTAGTATAATGTCACTTTTATCTTATTAGATGGAACCAAAAGAATTATAGTAATTGAAAGTATAGTTGGAAGATATAGAAAGTAAAGGGTTCATTCATCATAGCATGTCTCTATGGGAAGCACCAGTCATGTTTGTCGAAAAGGTGGATGAAACTCTTCAACTGTGTGTGGATTATCGTAAGCTTAACCTTGTTACAATCAAGAATCGGTATCCACTTACATGAATTTATGATCAGTTTTATCAATTTAGTGGAGCTCAATGGTTCTCTAATACTGACTTGCGATCAGGTATCCCCAATTGTGGGTTCAAAAAGAGAATATTCTAAAGAAATCTTCAAGGAGTAGATACGGTCATCACAAGTAAGTGGTAATTACTTTCAGTATTAAAAATGCACCAGTTGTATTTATGGAATTGATGAATCAGATATTTTAGAGATATATAGATTCATTTATAGTAGTGTTTTTGGATGACATATTTTTGTATTCAAGGAAAAGGGATGAGCATGAGAAACACTTGGATACAGTGTTGGGAATCTTGAGAGATCATCATATGTATGACAAATTATCAAAGAGTGATTTTTCGATACAAGAGGTATGTTTCATTAGACATTTAATATTTTAAATAGGTGTTTCTATGGATCCAAAAAATATATAAGTTGTTATCTGTTTGAAACCACCAAAGAATATCTTCAAGATATGCAGTTTCCTTGGTTTAGCTAGTTATTACCGATGTTTTGTTTGTTATTTTTCATGACTAACTTCACCTATGATAGATTTTACAAGGAAAAATGTTCCATCCTAATGGAATGAAAAATGTTATAAGTATTTTAAAGAGATTAAGATTCACCTTACATCAACACCAATCTCGATATTTCCAAAATGAGGATAAGGACATGTGGTGTATTGTGATGATTTGGGATTTGGGTTGGGGTGTGTTATTATGCAGGGAGATCATGTTTTTGCTTATAGATCATGACAGTTATGGTTTCATGAGAAGAACCACCCAACACATGATTTGTATTTAGCTACACCATTCCATGCTTTGAATACTTGGTGTCAATACCTCTTTGGTGATAAATTTATAGTGTTTACAGATAATAATAGCTTGAAACATATTTTATCACAAATGAATTTGAACCTAAGAAAAATAATATGGATAGAGTATCTCCAAATGATTAAATTTGAATTGATTTATACACTATGTAAAGGAAATTCAGTGGTAGATTCATTAAGAATAAATTCATATGGTCAGTTGGAAAAAGAGTCTTCAGATCAGTGGTAGTTGATCTCGGTTATAGTCAACATGAACTTATAATGTGAATAATGAGGTGATGTTGTAGTTTTCTTTCCAGTTTATTTGGTTTCTAATTTGGTGAAGATGGTTAAATAGGATAAATATCTAATTCAGAATGTATTTCTATGAGTTCAAAACTCAATGGTGGGGAGACCATTGAGTGATGGAAGCTAGATGGGAGTTTTATTTTTTAGTTTTAAAATTGGATGGTTGTACCTATATCTTGTCTTCTTCATTATTACCATAATTTGAGATGGGCTATTCATCTAGGAATACATAAGATGTATAAGGCATTGAAAGTAAAATTTTTGTGGATTGGTATAAAAAATAAGGTGAATGAGTTTTTTTCAAGATGCTTAACCTATCAGCAGGTTAAGGTAAAGAATCAAGGAACAAAAACTATGTTGCAGTATTTACCTATTCCTTTTTGGAAATGGGAGTAGATAGCCATGGATTTTGTAACAGGTTTCCCAAGACTGGTTCATAAACATGATTCCATATTGGTGATATTAGATTAGATCACAAAGTTGGCCCATTTCATCCATATTCATGAATCTCATACGGTGTAAGAATTTTAAAAAATATATATATGAGAAGTGGTAAATAGGAATGGAATACCAGTTTCAATAGTATCATACCAAGATCTAAGGTTTACGTCTCATTTATGGAAAACCTTATAGTAAGCCAATGGGACTCAGTTAATAATGAGTACGACATATCATCCACAGATAGATAGAAAATCTGAAAGGATGATACAAACATTAGAAGACATGATTTAGGCTTGTGTAATGGATTTTGGTGGCTCATTGGAGGAGAATATACTATCATTAGAGTTCTCATATAACAAATATTATCATGAAACAATACATATGGATCCCTTTGAAGGATTTTATGGGCATCCTTGTTGTTCTCCACTTTGTTGGGTGGAAATAGGTGACGCTTCACTGGTTGGGATGGGCCTTATCCAATAGATAATAGAGAAGATTTAGATAATAATGAAGATAATGGATATGGATCTGATTTATCAAAAATCATATGCAGATCATCATCGACGACCATTGTCATTCGAGGAGAGTGATCATGTGTTCTTGATAATCTATCCAAGGCTTGGGAGTCATAATTTTAGGAATCATGGAAGTTATCTCCTTGATGCACATGCCCTTTTGAGATACTTCAATGAGTTGGTGAGGTGGAATATTAGTTGTATTTTCTCCTATGGTTCACTGCGGTGCATAATGTGTTTCACATATCTCAATTGAAAATGTATCCACCTGACCTTGACCATGTGATTTGATGGGATCACGTTAACCTAGAGTCAAATGCTTCATTGGTACATGTGCTAGTATGGATTGTTGATAGTAAAGATAAAGTATTTCATGGGAGAATCATCATTCTAGTGTGTGTTTTTTGGAAAAACAGTCAAATTCAAGAAGAAACTTAGGAACTAGAGAAGTAAATGGTCAAGAAATGACCCAAACTCTTTCAGGGAAATGCTAATTTTCTACTTTCTAGGTATAGAAAGGACAATGGTGGGGAGAATATAACACCCCTAGTTTTAATTAAGTAACCCTTAATTTATGTATTTTAAGTATTTAAAGTGTTTGGGTAATGTTTTAGAGGGTTTGGAAGACTTTTAGAATGTTTTTTGGGATTTTATGTAGGTGAACAGTTTGAGAATGGTTAGTAAAAACCCTGAAAATACTATAGGAAACTGTAAAAAGAGATGCAGTGGGATCTGGGTAGGCACATGGTTTGAAAAAACTATGCATACACTTAGGAGAAACCATGAAAAGTGGAATAGAGGGAAAAACATAGTTGCCACATGGTTTTTCAAACTGTGTAAGCCAACCATGTGAAGGATGTTGGGAGGTAGTGGTTGTCACACAGTTGACACATTGTTTTCCAAACTGTGCGAACCAACCATGGACAGTTAAAAGTTAGATCCTAAAAAAGTGGATCTAACTATGTTTTTCCTTTAATCACCTAATTTTTCACTATTTTGACCCAAACTCAGTTCCTCCCAAAGGTTGTGGAGACTTTACCCTTTGATCTGAGAGTGATCCATTGGAAATATTGGTGCATTAAAGACTATATTCCTTGGTAAGTCTCCATTATTAGTATTTTTCCTTAGGTCTACTTATCTTCCCTCTCTTGGATTTATAGATATGATTCTTTGGGGATATATATATGATATTGGATGCCAATAATGATGAGATATGGTTGTACTGATGTTAGGGAATGATATCTAAGGAAAGTTTTTAGATATTCAACTCGATTTTGTTAAAGAATTAGTGTTGTTCTTCATTTTCACAATAACTTCTGAGGTAGGTGGATTCACTATCAAATCCTCTTATTAAAACTAGAAGTATTAGTTTCAAATTTATTGAATTACATGGAATTGTTTTTGATATTGATATAAAAATAATGGCATAAACCCTCATTAGTGACATTTTTTGTTTTTTTTTGGAAATTGGTTATTGTAACGACCCAAAATTTCATTAATGGAAAATCCCTCTTGATCCAGTTAAATGTTTCTTTATGTTTTTATATGATGTCAACTTCTTTAGTTTAACGTTAAGATTTGTGACCGTTACTTTTATAGCCGTTGAACAGTGATCATCTGGGTAGTTTAAATATAAGGCTTTAACGAACCAATTTTCTACTCAGACAAAGGAAGCGATGGCCTTATCCAGTAGAATTGCCCCTTACGAAGCCCATTTGTCGGAGCTCGGAAAGGAGGTGGCTTCTTTGGGCTTTTCCCTTGACCAAGCCCAAGCTGAGCTTCATCAAGTCAAGCTCGAACGTGATCGTCTACGGGAAAAATGGAAGTTGATAGAGATTACCACTCGAGCGATGTTATCCGAGCAACCCCAAGAGTCTGTCACCATCGCACACCTTACCCTTAGGTCTTATGCGGCTATTTTAAGGGGTTATGTAACAAATAAGTAGCACCATGTTCATGTACATTATTTTTGTATATAATAATGAATATAATTTCTAGTCATTTTTGATGCATTGTAGTTAGTTTTTAAAGTACAAATGATGTTTTTAGTTATTATTTAATTAAGAAATATATTTTATTAAATTAAAGGATTTTTGAATTAAATAATATTTTAATAAAATATTATTATTAATATTAAATTAATTTTTATTAAATATAAATGATCTTATAATTTTATGAATGCAATTAAAATTTTTATTAAGGTTTGAAAGCCATTTCTGTCAAAACCCGTGAATTTTTTATAAATGTCGGTTTTTATTTTAAAAGTGAAAATTCACATATTTAGAAAATTATTTAGATAAAATAAATATTATTTTTGGAATCAGGACGTCGAAATTATCCAACGGTGAATTTTTCATAATTTTCTGAGACAGTCAAATTTTTGGGTAAAAATTAAATACCATTTAAATATATAATGTGTTTTATGACATCATAATGACCCAATGGTGATGTAATAAAATACCATAATCCTTATGTTCGGCCAATATGTGTTTTATCAATAAAATAATGAGGTTTTGGGTTTGTTTGACTCACTTTTCAAAGCATTAATGGAGCCCTCAAGACTTATTCAACACTTTGCCTTTTTAAATTAATTTCCATGGGAGTGTGACTCACCTCCACATAAGCAACCCTATTTTTTTAATAAGTTCGGACCTTGGCCTTGTAAAATATTGTTTTCCTCTTCCCTTTTCCAGAAACCATGGGCAAATACCATGGTATGGTTTGTGGTTTGGATTATTTTAATATAAGGGGTCCCAAACCTAAATAATAAAGAATTCTCTCACCTTTCCTATATAAACCCACCCAAGCTCCCACTTCCTCCTCACCCAAAGCCCTTGAAGTTCGTCCAAACTCTGCCCTACTCTCTCTAGAATCCTCTCAAGGTGCCCCAAGCTCCCAAGAAGCCTCTCACAAGCCTCTCTCTAGCCTTTGGAAGCACACTTCCAAGTAAGGGTTTTTCTTCCTTTCTCATTTTTGTCAATTTTCTTTAAGTTGTATTGCACTTTTAATTTCATTTATGAATGTTGGGGTATGGTTTCACACCTCTCCCATACTGCCCTCTTATTTTTTGAATGATGGGATACCCCTTTCTCTCTCATTAAATGCCTCCCATGTACACCCGTTACTATGCCGAAATTCCGAAAGGAACCTTTTTCTCCTCTTCTATATTCAAGCAATACTTTTGTATCATGAATCTAAATTCCTTTTCAATTGTTGGGACATGTATCTATATGACCTCCTTACTGTCCATTACATGTAAATATGATGAGGAACCCCTTTCTCTCTCATCAACCCTTTTTATGAGTTCTTATGTCACGCCGTTACGCTGCCGAAATCGCACCGATTTTCTAAGCCAATGTCATTGTGTAGTGAATACCATGCCCATTTCTCCATCAAGGGTATTCACCTTTATGCACATTTACTTATTTATTGTAAAGTTTCATGTATGAATTCCACTTTCCTTTATCGTGGAAGAAATTATTATGTTTTATGAATCCATGTTTTATGATCCATGTGGCACACTTATGCATGAAATGAAATGTTTAAGAAGGGTGCGCCCTTTATAGCGCTCCAATGCATTGGGTAAAGTATAGTATCATGATACGTCATGTGCAATGAGTGTTGACTCATGCTAATTCAAGTGAAACAAGGGTTTACTCGTGCTTCAAGTGCAATGAGGGTTTACTCATGCTCCATGTGCAATGAGCCTTGGCTCATGCTAATTCAATGTTAAGTGTTGTTGCCACATTTCCATGTTATGATTATCATGCTTTATCATGCCTTTATGTTCATGTCTCTCTTATGCTCTATTGATATGCCTATTGCCTAACATGTATTGTACTCCTCATGTTATTCATTATGTACTCCCTTACTGGGCTTTATAGCTCACCCTTTTCTTATGCATGTCCTCAGGTTATCCCATGAAATGCTAAGTACGAAGGAATGTAGTGGTCATGTAAAGGAAGTTTTCAATAAGGATGTTGTATTTCATGTTTAAAGTTTTTATGTAATGATCCTAAGCCCCAAAGACACTAAACCTCTCGATCTTCTTTGTTGTATCAAGTGAAGTTTTATGTAATAAAGCATGTTTAAGTTGTAATAAAAAGCAGGGTTGTCATAGTTGGTATCAGAGGATAGGTTTAGTTATTTTTGGGATTAGGAAATCCTAGTAAAGCCTTAGATACAAGACTAAGCATAATAAAAACATCCCTAAGTTTTGGTAAATACTAAGTAAGTGGTTTATCAAACAAATACATCCCTGTCTGGATACGAGCAGGTAGAGGCGGCTCTGGCACAGATGTATCCTAGGGGTAAAACCCGAAAACACCGCTTTGAGCTAGACTCGAACGGGAACTGGTGCACGACAACGGGCCTTGCTGCACTCTTGGTTATGACACTCCCGGGGGATATGTTTTGATAAATTTACAATCTTAGTATGAACCCTTATTAAGGGAAAAATGCCCCTAAGAATATATGTTAGAAGGAAGATCATGAAAAGCCTGGATTGAATCCTATAGACTCATGAGTTGAAGAGATTAAAGTTTATTTATAAGTCATCAACTTTTGTCTTTGGATTACCCTTTATGTGTTACCCCTAACTTTCCTTTTATTCCAGCCAATGGCCGGTAATAGGAGAACTCGGGCTAACAACCGTTGTGAAGATCAGTGTGATGATTGTACCAATGAGATGCCCAATCCAATGGGAGCGGGAATCGCGAACTTTGTCACGCTTCTCTCTCAGCTAACTCAAGTTTTGAATAGAAACACTGGTCAAGAGGAACGTTCAACCCCCCCTAGGAAAGAACAAGTCGCTATTGAAAGCTTCATGAGACAAAGGCCTCCTACTTTTAGTGGATCATCTGATCCCACGATTGCTGAACAATGGATCAACTCCATTGAAAAGATATTCTCCATCCTCCAATGCTCTGAAAAAGAGAAGGTTCTCCTGGCGGCTTATCGTATGGAGGGTGAAGCTGATCAATGGTGGACGTTGATCAAAAATACGAAGCCTGAGGAGGAGATCGAGGCTTTGGAATGGAAGGTATTCCGGAAGATGTTTTTCGATAAATATTTTCCACGCACCCTCCGTCTTAAGATGGAAAGGGACTTCCTTTCCCTCAAGCAGAAAGATGAGGAATCTGTGGGAGCATACGAGGCAAACTTCACAAGGCTTGCACGATACGCTTCTGGCTTTGTCGTTACCCCCGAATGCAAGGTTGACCGCTTCTTTGGTGGGCTGAAGCCTAGCTTGCGGAAAGCATTAGCGATCCGTGACTTCGACAGCTATGAGGAAATTGTCCGATGTGCCCTTAAGGTTGAAATGGAGATCGGAGAATCACAGGGGTATCATGGGGACAAGAAGCGGAAGGTGGACTTCAATGCTGGTGGTCCGATGGATAAATCCAACGACGCTAAGAAATTCCAGCACCCCACTTGCCAAAAGTGTGGAAAGAAGCACCCTGGAAATTGCCTTAGGGGGACAAGAAAATGCTTCAAGTGTGGAAGAGAAGGGCACCTAGCTGTTAACTGTCAGCAAGACGGACCCGCGGCTGCGACGGAGGGGAGGAACACTCCGTTCGAACCTCAACGCGTTGTTCAATGCTTCAAATGCAAAGAACCGGGTCATTTTGCGAATCAGTGCCCTAATCCAAGGGTTATCGGAGGCAATCAACAACCTCCAAGACAGCAAGGAAGAGCTTTTGCCATCACTTCTGCCGAAGTGAACCCCGACAACGAAGTGGTGACAGGTACGCTAGTTATTCATTCAAGAATAGCGAACGTACTTTTTGATTCAGGTTCTACGCATTCTTTTATATCTCAAAAGTTTAGTAGAATAATCCCTGCACCACCACAAGTCATGGAAGTAAAGATGTCGGTGAGTACGGAAAATGGGGCAATCATTGCATCCCATGAGTATAAGTCCTCCCCTGTTATAATCTGTGGTTTGAATTTCCCGGCGAACCTCGTCATACTCCCTTTGGTGGAATTTGATGCAATTCTTGGCATGGATTGGCTTTCCTTATATAGAGCCAACATAAATTGTCGGGAGAGGGAAATCACACTCCATATGGAGAATCGACCCCCGATTCTTTACAAGTGTCAGGAGGAAGATGAATCTCCTTTAGCTCCATCATCTCAAGCATGGATATTACTACCTTATGAGCACGCATATCTGGCTCAGATGATTGAGTCCAAGGAAGAAACCACCCTTGAAGAAATGCCTATTGTGAGGGAATTCGCTGAAGTATTTCCCGAGGAACTTCCTGGTCTTCCTCCAAGAAGAGATGTTGAGTTCTCAATTGAACTTATACCTGGGGCGCTACCAATATCCAAGACTCCATATAGAATGGCTGTGGTTGAGCTTGAAGAACTGAAGAAACAACTACAGGAGAATCTGGATAAAGGGTTTATACGCCCAAGTGCATCACCATGGGGTGCACCAGTCCTCTTCGTCAAGAAGAAGGATGGGTCAATGCGGCTTTGCATCGATTATCGTGAACTTAACAAAATCACGATAAAGAACAAGTATCCTCTCCCAAGAATCGATGACATGTTTGATCAGCTGCGTGGAGCTCAATACTTCTCCAAGGTCGACTTGCGGTCGGGATATTATCAAGTAAGGGTGAAGAAGAAAGATATCCCCAAGACTGCTTTTCGTACAAGGTACGGGCACTATGAATTCATAGTAATGCCTTTTGGACTCACCAATGCTCCAGCAATATTCATGGACTTGATGAATAGTGTCTTTAGAGATTACCTAGATAAATTTGTGGTAGTCTTTATAGATGATATTCTGATATACTCCAAAACCAAGGAGGACCATGAGGAGCATTTAAGAACTGTACTGGAGACTTTGCGCAAGGAGAAGCTCTATGCCAAGTACAGCAAGTGTGAGTTCTGGTTGAAGGAGGTCTCATTCTTGGGCCATATCATCACAAGCAATGGGATATCTGTGGACCCCTCCAAAACAGATGCAATTGAGGGATGGCCGAGGCCAACATCGGTAACTAATATCCGTAGCTTCTTGGGGTTAGCTGGATATTATCGACGATTTGTGAGAAACTTCTCACGATTGTCCAACCCTCTTACCAAGCTAACTCGAAAGGGAGTAAAGTTTTCTTGGAGTGATGAATGCGAAGAAAGCTTCAAGGAGTTGAAAATGAGGCTTATCACTGCACCCGTGCTCACTTTACCCATAAGTGGGGAACTTTTTGTGGTATTCAGTGATGCTTCGAAGAAGGGCTTAGGATGTGTGCTGATGCAGAATGATAAAGTGATATCCTATGCCTCAAGACAGTTGAAAATCCATGAGCGAAACTATCCAACGCATGATCTGGAGTTGGCGGCGGTGATCTTTGCCTTGAAAATCTGGCGGCATTATCTCTATGGAGAGAAATGTGAGATATATACTGACCACAAGAGTCTTAAATATATATTCACACAGAAAGAGCTTAATATGCGCCAGAGAAGATGGATAGAGCTCATAAAGGATTATGACTGTTCAATACATTACCACCCTGGGAAGGCGAACAAGGTGGCGGATGCCCTAAGTAGAAAGGATCCAGCAATTCTATCAATGATGAGAATTGAGAAGGATCCAATCTTCTTAGACTTGATGAAGATGGACGTGGGAATCATAAAGAAGGGAACATCATCAATCCTTTCACAAATGATTGCTCAACCATCTCTTTTGGAAAGGTTAAAGGATGCTCAAAAGGATGATGCGAGAATCCAAGAAAAAGTGGAAGCTATCAAAAAGGGAAAATCCTCAGAGTTTAAAGTTAATGAAGAAGTAATTGTGCGGTTTGGGAAAAGACTATGTGTCCCATCAAGTTCGGAGCTGAAGAAGGAACTTTTGGATGATGCACATAGTTCAAATTTCTCTATTCACCCAGGGAGCACAAAGATGTATCGAGATCTCCGAGAAAACTTTTGGTGGGATAATATGAAGAAGGAGATCGCCGAATATACATCAAAGTGCCTGGTGTGTCAGCAAGTGAAGGCAGAGAGGCAGAAGTCTAAGGGGATGATGCAACCATTGCCCATACCAGAATGGAAATGGGAGAACATCACCATGGACTTCGTCACTGGACTTCCAAGGACATCCAAAAGCAACAATGCAATCTGGGTTATTGTGGATCGTCTTACGAAGACTGCACACTTCATTGCTATTCGAGAGGATTTCTCTTTGGATCAACTGGCATGGATATATATCAGGGAAGTGGTACGGTTGCATGGAGTACCACTATCTATTGTGTCGGACCGAGATCCAAGATTTACCTCTAAGTTTTGGAAGAGTCTTCAACATGCTCTGAATACTGAACTGAACTTCAGTACGGCCTATCATCCTCAAACTGATGGCCAATCCGAGCGGACTATCCAAACACTTGAGGATATGTTGAGAGCGTGCTCAATGGACTTTAAAGGAGGATGAGATCAACATCTTCCTCTAGTTGAGTTCTCTTATAATAATAGTTTCCACTCGAGCATCCAAATGGCACCATATGAAGCCCTGTATGGGAAAAGGTGTAGAACACCGGCATGTTGGGATGAGGTCGGTGAACGTAAGCTGCTTGGACCAGAAATGGTTGAAGAAATGGTGGAGAAGGTGAAAACCATTCAGCAACATATCAAGGCAGCCCAAAGTCGACAGAAGAGTTATGCAGATAATCGTCGACGAGACCTTGAGTTTAAAGTCGGAGACATGGTGTTTTTACGCATATCTCCGTGGAAGAAGGTCATGAGGTTTGGAAAGAAAGGGAAGTTAAGTCCAAGGTACATCGGCCCATTCGAGATTCTTGATCGTGTTGGGGCTGTGGCCTATCGACTAGCACTTCCACCTACTATGGCCAAGGTGCATGATGTCTTCCATGTATCCCTCTTAAGGAAGTACATACCAGACCCTTCACATGTACTCTCTTCCGAGGTGGTACAATTAGAAGACGATCTTTCTTATGAGGAGCAACCAGTGAAGATCTTAGATCGTAGAGAAAAAGTTCTACGAAATAAGACAATGCCCCTCGTCAAGGTGTTGTGGAGAAACCACAAGTTTGAAGAAGCAACTTGGGAGTCGGAGGATATGATGAAGCTTAGTTACCCACATTTGTTTTAGTGTGGGAAAAGGAAAATTTCGAGGGCGAAATTTCTTAAGGGGGGAATGTTGTAACGACCCAAAATTTCATTAATGGAAAATCCCTCTTGATCCAGTTAAATGTTTCTTTATGTTTTTATATGATGTCAACTTCTTTAGTTTAACGTTAAGATTTGTGACCGTTACTTTTATAGCCGTTGAACAGTGATCATCTGGGTAGTTTAAATATAAGGCTTTAACGAACCAATTTTCTACTCAGACAAAGGAAGCGATGACCTCATCCAGTAGAATTGCCCCTTACGAAGCCCATTTGTCGGAGCTCGGAAAGGAGGTGGCGTCTTTGGGCTTTGCCCTTGACCAAGCCCAAGCTGAGTTTCATCAAGTCAAGCTCGAACGTGATCGTCTACGGGAAAAATGGAAGTTGATAGAGATTACCACTCGAGCGATGTTATCCGAGCAACCCCAAGAGTCTGTCACCATCGCACACCTTACCCTTAGGTCTTATGCGGCTATTTTAAGGGGTTATGTAACAAATAAGTAGCACCATGTTCATGTACATTATTTTTGTATATAATAATGAATATAATTTCTAGTCATTTTTGATGCATTGTAGTTAGTTTTTAAAGTACAAATGATGTTTTTAGTTATTATTTAATTAAGAATTATATTTTATTAAATTAAAGGATTTTTGAATTAAATAATATTTTAATAAAATATTATTATTAATATTAAATTAATTTTTATTAAATATAAATGATCTTATAATTTTATGAATGCAATTAAAATTTTTATTAAGGTTTGAAAGCCATTTCTGTCAAAACCCGTGAATTTTTTATAAATGTCGGTTTTTATTTTAAAAGTGAAAATTCACATATTTAGAAAATTATTTAGATAAAATAAATATTATTTTTGGAATCAGGACGTCGAAATTATCCAACGGTGAATTTTTCATAATTTTCTGAGACAGTCAAATTTTTGGGTAAAAATTAAATACCATTTAAATATATAATGTGTTTTATGACATCATAATGACCCAATGGTGATGTAATAAAATACCATAATCCTTATGTTCGGCCAATATGTGTTTTATCAATAAAATAATGAGGTTTTGGGTTTGTTTGACTCACTTTTCAAAGCATTAATGGAGCCCTCAAGACTTATTCAACACTTTGCCTTTTTAAATTAATTTCCATGGGAGTGTGACTCACCTCCACATAAGCAACCCTATTTTTTTAATAAGTTCGGACCTTGGCCTTGTAAAATATTGTTTTCCTCTTCCCTTTTCCAGAAACCATGGGAAAATACCATGGGATGGTTTGTGGTTTGGATTATTTTAATATAAGGGGTCCCAAACCTAAATAATAAAGAATTCTCTCACCTTTCCTATATAAACCCACCCAAGCTCCCACTTCCTCCTCACCCAAAGCCCTTGAAGTTCGTCCAAACTCTGCCCTACTCTCTCTATAATCCTCTCAAGGTGCCCCAAGCTCCCAAGAAGCCTCTCACAAGCCTCTCTCTAGCCTTTGGAAGCACACTTCCAAGTAAGAGTTTTTCTTCCTTTCTCATTTTTGTCAATTTTCTTTAAGTTGTATTGCCCTTTTAATTTCATTTATGAATGTTGGGGTATGGTTTCGCACCTCTCCCATACTGCCCTCTTATTGTTTGAATGATGGGATACCCCTTTCTCTCTCATTAAATGCCTCCCATGTACACCCGTTACTATGCCGAAATTCCGAAAGGAACCTTTTTCTCCTCTTCTATATTCAAGCAATACTTTTGTATCATGAATCTAAATTCCTTTTCAATTGTTGGGACATGTATCTATATGACCTCCTTACTGTCCATTACATGTAAATATGATGAGGAACCCCTTTCTCTCTCATCAACCCTTTTTATGAGTTCTTATGTCACGCCGTTACGCTGCCGAAATCGCACCGATTTTCTAAGCCAATGTCATTGTGTAGTGAATACCATGCCCATTTCTCCATCAAGGGTATTCAACTTTATGCACATTTACTTATTGATTGTAAAGTTTCATGTATGAATTCCACTTTCCTTTATCGTGGAAGAAATTATTATGTTTTATGAATCCATGTTTTATGATCCATGTGGCACACTTATGCATGAAATGAAATGTTTAAGAAGGGTGCGCCCTTTATAGCGCTCCAATGCATTGGGTAAAGTATAGTATCATGATACGTCATGTGCAATGAGTGTTGACTCATGCTAATTCAAGTGCAACGAGGGTTTACTCGTGCTTCAAGTGCAATGAGGGTTTACTCATGCTCCATGTGTAATGAGCCTTGGCTCATGCTAATACAATGTTAAGTGTTGTTGCCACATTTCCATGTTATGATTATCATGCTTTATCATGCCTTTATGTTCATGTCTCTATTATGCTCTATTGATATGCCTATTTCCTAACATGTATTGTACTCCTCATGTTATTCATTATGTACTCCCTTACTGGGCTTTATAGCTCACCCTTTTCTTATGCATGTCCTCAGGTTATCCCATGCAATGCTAAGTACGAAGGAATGTAGTGGTCATGTAAAGGAAGTTTTCAATAAGGATGTTGTATTTCATGTTTAAAGTTTTTATGTAATGATCCTAAGCCCCAAAGACACTAAACCTCTCGATCTTCTTTGTTGTATCAAGTGAATTTTTATGTAATAAAGCATGTTTAAGTTGTAATAAAAAGCAGGGTTGTCATAGTTATTGTGTAAAGTGATTTTTTTAATGATTTTAAAACAATTTTTTAAAATAATCCTTTGGTTTGATTTATTGAAAAAGGTTTTATGGAAATGTTTTTAGTAAAAATTTAGTTTTATTTAAATGGATTGAAATGGTTGGTTTGACATGGTTTTGGAATACATGGATTTGTATGAGTTCATGCTTTCGATGCAACCTTAGATAAGGGGTGTGTACCATTGGGGTACAAGGTATGTAACCTTGGATAAGTGGTGTGTCCCATTAGGGAATAAGGAGATTGGTCACTTAGTGATGACTTAGTGGATATATAAGAAACCACTCATGAGTATGGAACTATCACCTAGGCATGAATGTGTGGATATGGGGATATGTAGAATGAAATAGGTTATGCCAAAGGAATTTGTGGAATGGTTTGAAAGGTTTGTTTGGTTGTTTTCCATGGAATCTGTTTTGTTATTAAAATGGCTTGTCTTAATATAACTATTTTAATTTTTTATATAAATTTTTAATATAAATGTGCTAACATGTTCTATCATAGTTGTTTGAGTATGGAAGTCATTTTTGAAAAACCTACAGAGTTTCATTACTCACCCCCTACTTTAGAACTTCGGTGATTTGTAGATATTTTTTATCAAGACACAGGTAAGGGAAAATAATCTCATTTCTTTAGTAATGGATAATGATGATTTAGGCTAGATTTTGGTGTTAGATAATGGATCATATTGGGAGCTGTGGAGTTATGTCTTTAGAGACTTTGAGATTTGTGGTTTATTATTTCACTTTGGTACTCTAATATTGGTTATGGTTTTGTTTAGTTTTAGTATCTTTTGGAATTACTTTGAGTTGTATTACATTATTATCATGTATAATATAGTTGTTGTTTGGTTTGGAACACTTGGTTGTGGTTTTTTTATTTTAAGAGGGGAAATCATCCCCCAACTATATTGAATCCCTTGGAATTTATTTCTAGCCTTTGGAATTTTGGGGATTTTCCCAAAGGCTAAGTAGAAATTTATCCTCGACTCAAGCCAATGAGGAGGGGAGAGATGTTACAGCAAGGATTTTCAGCATCTATGGAGTTCTTGGATCTCACCAGTGGAAATTATATAGAAATTTTCTTCGTTAGCGATCAACCTAAACTCAAGGTAGAGCATTTTTTTTGTGGTTTAATCCCCATTTATGGAATAAAATGAATGTGAATTAATTCCTTACAAATTAATTTGTGGATAGATCTCCATTGGTTTTTTAGACATAGGTTTTATCTTATTAGATATAGGAATTTGTGATTTGTTTCTTCATTAAGTTTTTTGATATGATAATCCACTAATTATTTGGATTCTGACAATGATTTCCAAACAAACATAACCATCAGTTCATGCTCACATTGTGTTTTGTTAATTTCTCCCTCTATTCATATTCTTCATTATCAGTATTTTGGTTGGATGATGATTTGATGATAACTAGGAGGACCAATCATTGTGCATTCATTATTTGGAACAATAGATCATGGTAATGGGTTTGACTTTGGGTTTGGGAGACATGAAAGGGGTGTGATAGTGATAGAGGGAATTCAAAAATGGTTCAGGAGATGGTGGATTTGTAATCTAAATTGAGAGTATCTCTTTGGAGGAGCAATGATGGGTGATTCTAAGTAGTAGGTTTCCGAAATCTAGCCACCAGTGATAATGGATATTTGGTGATAGATTTTATGGCGGGTTTCCTATAAGATAGACTATACAGTTCTTTGAGGTGGCAGCGAAGGTTGTTTTTACCACCGATGAATGGTTGAAATTTGACTTCTAGCTAACCGTTGATGGTGGTTAACCCAGATCTGGGCATTGTGGCATGATTTTAATTGAAATTAAAGACAATGAAAGATGCATGGGTAAAGCCTCATGATGAACTAGAATATCTATAAAATTAAAAACTACAAGTCTTACAATCTAGAGGAATACATGCCATTTAGTCCCCTCTTTGCAGTGGTTAGGGTTCCACATTGAGTTAAATATCTTACATTGTGTGATACCTAGCCAACCCACTTGAAAATTATAGGGAGTACATCACTAGGAGGCTATGTGACCTCACACACTATGTGTGTTAGATCACACACCATGTACCCCTTGGAGAATGTCTCAATGTTTATAGGTAGTACATGCCTAGGAGGACAAATGAAACTACATGCCATGTGTAATGGGGCATACAAAATGAAATTGTTAAAGTGAACAGGCATGGGCTCGATCATGGAATGTGTAAATGGGTATGACAAGTGTACATAGGCATGACCAATGTTCATAGGAATGTCCATAGTACATGGGAACATGCTAAAGTACATGGGAAGAAGTATAAATGACATGTCAAGTGCCAGGTTGAAATCTACACAATGTATTCCTTAGTATACATACCATGTATTTTGAGAAAGACATGACATATAAGATGGATAGAAACAGACAGTTCCAGTCATAGAGGGATACATTGTATACCCCATAAGACATGCAATGTACTTATTTAAGTGAAAGTTGGATCCCTTTTTTATTCTCAAACCAGATGTGGTATGAGCTTGGGTGTGTTCCCTCAAACCATATCAGTGTGGGTGTATTCCATACTCCTATTGTTATAGAGTTAGTTTTCTTAGTCTGAATCCATGAGGGTTTAGTGTGATATCTAGTTCTGATAATTGGATATAAAATCCCCTCGATGTACTAGAGAATGAATCCCACCATGGGGCCTAAGGGTTAGAACTTCATTCCTATCATATTCTTCCTTAGGTAGGGTTCCAGTATCAAGTGACCTATGTATCAGGGAATTAGATCCCCTACCTAGTAGGTTAATCCAGTTGGGGTTAGGTGTCCCCTGTTAGAATTGGGTGTAATCCTATATCTGTGTATCAACATCTGTTGTCTTCCAGTAAGATTCAGTAAAATAAAGTGAGTATTTCATATGATACCTTTCAGTTTATTTGGTTCTTCTTCATGGGAATACCTAATAAGTTTGTCTTCTTAGATGAGTCCCATCAGTATAGTGAGAATTGATGCGTGAGGTATCTTAGAAGGATATTACCCATGAGCCACTAGTAAAATACTGGGATGGCTGTGAGGATGTGACCTCACCTTGAGACTTGGTTTCTACCTTTGAGTATATTTGGGTTATTATTCTTGTGATTTTCTCATAATCTAATTGACACATCTTTATGATAATGAGTTAAAAAATATCTTGATACTTTGTGTTTGGTGATTTTGGAGTGTCCTACTATATATTTTTATACTAACATGTGCATGGTATCTGATCATATATGTAGTGTATTATGAAAATGATAGGTTTTTTTGACAGAGTGTAGGTGGAACAGGAGTAGGTGGATCTTAGTTGCGATAGACAAACCGTATATGGATCCATGAGTTTATTTTGGGTAGTTGTCCCATTATTTTTTACAAGTTGGGTTCTTTTTCTATTTGGTGGGTTTTTTTGGACCTTACTACTTCTTATGTACTTTTTATTGAATTCTGATGTTGTATAGTTGTTATGAATGCATTTACATTATGATTTTTCTATCTTTCTGGTGTGCATGTGTATTAGTAATTTAGGATAAGGCCTCCCATGTGTGTGATATACCTACTTAGTACTAGTCTTCAGTACCTGAACTTTTAGAGGTGGGATTGTGGTGTTATTTTTGACTTACCATTGGCCAGGAGGGACCTGATGGGCCAGGTTTTGATTGAGTGGTATAAAATTAGGTTATCTTTAGACTAGAGTTTGGAGATTTTCTAGGCATGAGGTTTGGTTTGGGAACTAAGGAAATAGTGTTAAAGTGTCTCAAGTTTGTCTCTCTGGTCATGGATCCCAGTGATGGTGCACCAATTGACATATCCATTCACCAAGAATCTGATAACATGCTTATTGAAATGGCACATGTAAGCACTAGTTTTAGAGAAAAAATTAGTAGATGCATCATATAAGAATGAGTTGTGGTTTTCATTTCATTCTTGAGTCATCTTCCCAGATACATTCTTTTGACCATGGTGCATCTCGGATATTGTAGGATACCTCTATAATGACATCCATATTGGATTATATAATGGGAGTGTGATAATTATCCACTTAGAAATGAGACTTCATCCATAGACCAATGCAGGAGACAATTCCTCTGTGTGGATAGAGAGTAGTGTTTCCACACGTTGAGCAGCATGCTAACCCACCTCTACAAGATCAGGTGGATTCTCCCTATCAAGTTAAGTACTAGTTATTCCTAATAGTATTGGTATATGATGCACCTATTTTGATTTCACTTCATGAGTTTCAAAGTCATAGACTACCTAGGATTCATAGTGAGACAAACCCCCCTCCTCAGGTGGTAAAGAACTAGATCAAGCCTACGGTGTGAGTGTTATTATTGGTTAGAACCCCTCATTATGGTGGTCTTGGTGGAAATAATTATATATGGAAACATAAGTAATTAGTAGAGCCCTATGTTGGTGATGTTTTATGTGGATTCAAGAACACAAGGATGAGGTACAATTTACTCACCAAGATGCATTCTTGGGATGGAATCTAAAACTGTGTCGGCAAGTCTATGCCACCCAAAGATGATAACGTTGAGGCATGGAAAACGAGTTCCATTAAATTGTGTGTTTGAGGTCATTTTAATTTGATAAGTTATTAGAGTGGGCCTTGAATGAATCCCTTATTCAAGATTAAGCGATGTTAGTAAATAATTTTAGCTCGACCCTTGTGTTTGGAGACTCCTATAGAGAATGTTCATAGATCACACACTTCATCCAAAAGTGTGAATTGAATATAGGAATAGAGATCCTCACATGGGAATACTCCATACTAGTGATGAGGCCCTATGATGTATTCCTTGGTATGGAATAGTTTTCTACTATCCATGACCATTTTGACTATTACTAGTGAGGTTTTTAGCTTTTCTTAGTTGATGGGATGAGATGTTCCTTCCCCAGTGAGAGGAAATACTAGGAAGAGAATAATGATCTCATATATGGGTGGATATATCTAATTTCTTATTAGTTGGATAGTATTACCCTTGGAGTAGTAGATTCTTGGAGATTTCCTTTCCATCCATGTTAGAGGAGTATGAGGAAGTCTTTATAAAGGACATTCTAGGATTAACTCCTCATCAAAGATCCACTTTTTCATAGACTTGCACTAGGGATAACATGATATATACACCAACATATCAGATGAAACTCTAAAGATATAAGAGATAAAGGTGTTGACATATGATTGAAATACACAGGTCTTTATTAGATCTAGTGTGTTCCCCTAGGAAGCCCCAACATTTTTTCCAAGAATTAATATATGAGTTTGAGTCTAGGAATGGACTAAAATCACTTGAAATAGGTGACCATCAGGAAAGAGTATCCAACCCCAAAAATCGATGACTTCTTTTACCAGTGGTTAGGGTAAAAGTGGTTCTTGGAATTTAACCTTAGGATGTGTAATCACTAGCTTTGAGTTTGAGGGGAGGATGTATCTAAGGTGGATTTCTAAAGTCACTATGATTTTATAGAGTTATTAGTGATACCTTTTGGTATGTTGAACACCACATCAATGTTTGGGAGACTTCTGAATTGGATATTTTAGTCCTTCTTGGACCACTTCATGGTATTCATTCTTACTGACATCCTTGTGTACTCAACATCATATGTTGAAAACACAAGACACTTTTGGATGGTTTTGAACATGCTCTGAGAGTTCTAGATTTATAATAAGCTCTCTAAGTTAATGTTCTAGATTTAGGAGGTCCACTTCTTGGGATATTTCTTCTCATATGTGGGTGTAATATTGGTACCAATGAAGTTTGAGGAAGTGATATCATGGTATACACAAAAGAGTGTCACTAAGAAATGGGATTTTCTTAGGTTGGTATGATTTCAATAAATATTATGATTGAATCCTCTAGGATCGAGGTACCTATGAAATATTTGACACATAATGGGAAGCATTTCATGTGAAAAAAAATGTTAGAAGAATTCCTCAGGGATGAAAAAATTTGTCGATGAGTGAACCCATCTTGAGACTGCCAGAGGAGGTTGTTGAGTATGTAGTATTCTACATTGCCTCTAGAGATGGGATTGGATTCATTCTGATGTAGAGGTCGGTAATGATTTACTATGGTTTTTAATATATAATTCCCAGTGGTTAGGAATAATCAACCCATTACTTAGAGTTGGCAGAAAAAATATTCACCCTGATGTCTTGATGAATCTATCTTTTGAGAGACCTTATATGACCATATATCCACTGAACATACTCCTTATAGATTTTATAAAGGTGGGGAGCACATCATCCTTTTTTTGAGGATGGAAAATGGTACCAGTCATTCTAAGAAAGGAGTTGAAGAGGGAGTTTCTTTACTTTTCCTTATCAGTACATCCAAGATAGGTGAGGATGTACTGGGATCCTTTGGCATCAGTTTGGGTGACCAAGGATGTAGAAGTGTGTTATTGAGTTTATCACCAACTGATGAAGGTCAATGTGTTGAGATAGAAGTGTAGGTGGGGTGATGTTTCCATATTTTTTGTGATGGGTCTTCCATGATCTGTGAGAGGTCATGATTCTATCTTGGTGATCATAGAAAAACTCACCATGTTATCCCACTTATTAACCATTTAAGAGTATAGATTAGTGAGTAGTCTGGGATTCTAGTTCATCTGGGAGGTAGTATGACTTCATGGAGTTCCCTTGATGATTTTTTAGACCGAGACACTCACTTCATGTCATAATTATGGAGAGGATGAAGGAGGCATTTTGGACTCATTTTCAGTTGATCACGACACGTATACCCCCATAAATATGTCCAAATAAAGTGTACCATTCCAGTCATAAAGAACATTCTCTGGGTTTTTATGTTAGATTTTGGTCATATATGGGAGGATCATTTCCCATAGATGTAGCACCATTTGAGGCTATGTATATATGAACTTGAATTTCACTACTATATTATTTAGAGCCAATGAGATACAATTATAATGGGACCAAAGTTGGTGTGAGTGATGGTATTAGATTTTCAGTTTATTCATGTGTGGATGGGGACTTCCCAGAGTTATCAGTAGTCATTTTCAGACTAATGATGGCAGGATTGGGGATTTTATGAGGAGATCATGTGTTTCGAGAGATATCACCTCATTGAGGATTAAAAATATTTGGCTGATATGGAAGGATATCTTTGAGGTTTCTAGGACCCTTTTTCTTATTAATGTGGGAGGTTAGCGAGGTTTCATACCACTTAGACCTACCACCATAGTCAGAATGGGTGCACATTGTATTCTCTATGTCATAGCTAAATAGATATGTGCACATCCTTTTGGATGATGTTGACTAGGATGAGTTGGACATTGAGTATGAAATTACCTTTTTTAGGTTCTCAGTGGAATTTGGGAACTGATTGGAGTATACCCTCCACAAGAAAGTGTTTCCCTTGGGTGCATGTTTTTTGGTAGTATGAGAACCTCAAGGCGATCTCATCATAATGGGAAATCCAGATGTCAGTTTAGTATCTTCATTTGTCTGAGTAGGTTTTATATTTTTAGGATGAAACACATTAAATGTGGGGAGAATATAGTGAATCTGAATTTCAATCTAACACTTTGGAATATTTTAAAGTATATTTCCAAAGTTGGGTATGGAGTCAGCATGGAATTTTGGGCCACAAAGATCCTTGGTGTAGATATATTAAAAATATTAAATATAATATTTCACACACTTGTATTTTTTTATAAATAAGGAAATAACTACTAAATAGTGTCTCAGATGGGAAACCTGAGACCTCCATTAAATCTGGAGCATGGGATTTACCCTAGGTGTGAAATAAGTCATGTCATTGTTAGTATCTTTGATGGAGTGCAGTCATGGGTGGATTAAATAATGTTAATGAATTTATTAATTTAATTGTCATTTATTTTAAAACACTAACAAATACTTTTTATAATATCCTCTATGGAGAATTCCCTAGGGTTATCTGCACAAACCTAGAGGAGATGAGAGGATGGAGAGGGAGAAATATGGTTATAGTATCATTGGTGGATGATCACATGATCATGTATCAAGTATTGGAGTACTACAAGGCTCATTATCATCAATGGAGTTCTTGGATCTCACCAAAGACAATGATATAGAAACATTATTCTTTAGAAATCGATCCAAACCCAAGATAGGGTGTTTGATTTTTTTTGGTTTAATCCCATTTTATGGATTAAGATGAATTCAAATCAATTCCTTCCAAATTAATTTTTGGATTGATCTCTGTTGGTTTATCAGGTGCATGTTTTCTCTTCCTAGATCTAAGAATTTGTGAACTATTTCTTTTTTTTTTGAGTTTTTTGATTTAGTTTTCCACCCGTTCTTTGGATTTCTTAGATCATGGTCAAATAAACATAACCATTAGTTAATGTTCACATTGTGTCTTGTGACTTTATCCCTCTATTCTTGATGTTCATCATCAGTATTTTAGTTGGCTGATGATTCAACAATACCCAAGAGGACTAATCATTTTGTGTTAATTATTTCGCACAATAGGTTATATTCATGGGTTTAGATTTGGGTTTGGTAGATGTGACAAAGGCATGGTGATGAGTATGGGAATTCAACATTGGTTTGGGTGATGGAGGATCCACAAGCTGGATTGAGAGAATATCTATAAAAGAGAATTTATAAGAGATTCCAAGCATTTGGTGGTTGGAATCTGGACACTAATGATGATGGTGGTATGGTTTTGGTGCAGACGGTGGGGTTCTTATGAGATGAACCATGAAGTTCTTTAGGGTGGTGATGACAATAATTTTTACCAGTGAAGAATGGTTGGAATATGACTTCCAATTAGCCGTTGAGGGTGGTTAACCCAAATTTGGGTGTTGTGGCATGATTGGTGAAAAAATTGAAGGTAATAAAAGAAGTGTGGGTGAATCCATGCGATGAACTATAATTTCTATAAAATTACAAACTATACTTCATGAATTTTAGAGGAATACACGTCATGTAGTCCCCTTTATGCGGTGGATAGGGTTTTTCATCAAGTTAAATATCACAGGTCATGTGACCCCTAGCTAGATATCTCACTGTGTACAGGGTGCACATGCCTAGAGACCATGTGACCTCATACATTGTGTGTTTTAGATCATACACCATATAACCCTTGGTTAACAGATCAACATGTACTAGGATTACACTCCTAGGAGGTCATGTGAGCCTACACACCATGTGTGATGGGGCCCACACCATATACCTTGAAAAGTGCACAAGAATGGTCCTTGGCATGACTAGTGTACATGTCATGACCAGTGTACATGGGTATGACCGATGTAAAAAATCATGACTATAGTACATAGACATGATCTAGAGTACACATGATGGAGCTGAAAACACACGCCGAGTATTGAATTGAATTCTATATGTCATGTACCTTAGTAAACATGATGTGTAATTTGAGAAAGACATTCCATGAGAGAAGACTAGACATGGGCAGTTCCAAACTATCGGGACTCAAACCAACCATACACGAGTCAGATTCATATACACTAATAGGATGAGATTCACCTTTATGGGTTAGATAGATCTCATGATGGGATGAGTGGGTTCTAAGATCAGGAGGCTACAACCCATCACCCATCAGCTGGAAAGTATAGCTGTTGGTGCAGTAGGCTCTTCAGGTATCTGTATTTTTTTTTTCAACTCTAGAGTATCATATAGATTTATTACCTAAAGATGTTCCAGATCTACCACTGAGTTGGGATATGGATTTTTGTATTAATTTTAATCCCATGACCACTCTAATATCTTATAGGGCATATTAGATGGCCCATACCAAGATCTAGGAGCTATAGTTGCAATTGGAGGACCTTTGAGAGAAGGGTTTCATCAGGCCCAACATATCCCCTTGGGAATCTCTAGTGTTGAAAAGGCAGATGCGATCTTGAATCTATGCATGGATCATCGTCACCTAAACTAGGACACAATAAAGAACAAGTACCCCTTATCGAGGATTGATGACCTCTTTGACTAGTTGCAAGGCATGATATGGTTCTTAAAGATTGATCTCCGGTTTAGATACCACCAGATGAGGGTCTGTGAGGTAGATATTCCAAAGATGACATTTCGATGTTTCTGCAGACACTATGAGTTCTTGGTAATGCCCATTGGTGTGACGAATGACCCCACTGTGTTTATGTATTTTATGAACTAGTTTTTCCAACTATACTTGGACTAGTTTGTGGTCATCTTCATAGAATACATAATTAACTACTATGCATCAGAGGAGGAGCAAGAAGAGCACTTGAGGATTGTTCTAGTTTTTCTTTGAGAGAACCATCTTTATAGGAAACTCCCAAATTTCCACTTTTGGATTCACGAGGTTCACTTTTCAAGGAATTTAATTTCTATTCATGGTTTAGCTGTGTACCCAGCAAAGGTCAATGCCCTTCTTTCTTGGGATCCACCCAAGAGCATGCTAGAGGTGCGTAGATTCCTTGGTTTGGTGGGGTAATACAAGAGGTTTATAGAAAACTTCTCCATAATTTCAACCCATTTGACCACCCTAATACGAAAAGGGTAGCTGTTTGACTAGTCTGAGCAGTGATAGAGGGCCTTTAGAGGAGATTAGGGATACCTGGTAATTTGGACCACATATGGTGGTCATAGATTAGAGATCAAGATCTGGGATATCTAAGAGTTTTACTTTCCATTTTTGTTACGTTGGGACATCTTTTTGGTTGAGTGTGTATTTTCCCCATTTACTTTATAGTTTATGCCACCGTACTCTTGTAATTTATAGAGATTTTACATGCATGATTGAATCCCTAGTGTTTTTTATCTTTTTAATCTCTTCACTTTTGCATTTATATGGATGTGTGTGTGAATATAGGTACTTAGGAAAAGGACTTCCCATGTTAATTATGCTTTCGATGCTACTTTCCGTCTCCTAGCCCATGGAGGCGGGCTTGGGGTCATTACGTCTCGAGCCCCATATTAGGTTGGTTCATGACACAAACATAGATGGAAACGAAATTTAACCTATGGGACATTTTTTATACTTATTCAATAGAAATTTGTAGCCTCTTTTCTTCTTATAACTAATATGGTATGATCTTGGAAGAGTTTCCATAAATTATATTAGTGTGGCTGTGTTCCCTCCTATTATTCTAAAGTGAGTTTTATCAGTCATCTTCAATGAGGGTTCATTATGACATCTAGTCCTAAGTATTATTCATAAGATCTCCTTCAAAAAATAGAGTAGGAATATCTCCATTAATCCTAGGTGTCATATCCCCATTCCTATCATCTTCTTCCATAAGTAAGTTTCAGGTATCACATGATCTTTGTTTTGGGGAATTCAATCCTCTACCCAGTGGGTTAATCCAGTTAGGGTAAGGCGTTCCACATTATCCCTAGTTGTGATCCCATATCTATGTATTAACATATGTCTTCTTCTAGTAATATGTATCCCAATTGAGTGATTATCTTGAATGATCCATATCAGTTTATTTAGTGCTTCTTCATGGAAGTACCTAGTAAATGTGTATTCTCGGATGAGTTCTATTAGTATTGTGATACCCAATGAGTTAGTTATCTTAGAATGATGTTACCTATGAGCCTCTAGTAAAATAGGAGGTTGGTAGTGAGGACGTGACCTCACCTTGATATTGGTGTCTACCTTTGAGCATATATGGGTTATTATTATTGTTATTGTCTCATACTCTAATTGATATATCTTCATGATAGTGAGCTATCTAATCTCTTGATTATTTGTGTTTGGTGCTTTTGGGGTGTTTCACTGGGTATTTTTATACTCACCCCTACATGGGATCGGCCCGCACATGTTATTTATTATACATAAGATATGATTTTAAATGGAGTACTAGGTGTATTAGGAGTATGTGGAGTTTATTTGTGCTAGATAGACCTTATATTGATTTGGTGTTTCTTTTGGGTAGCTTCCTCCTTACTATTAGTAGGCTGGGTTCTTTTGTAGTTTGGTGGTCTTGTATTTAGTCCTTATTACTTTTTATGCACTTATTGTTATACTATGATGTGGGATAGTTGTTATTAATTCATTTATATTATGATTTTTCTATATTTCATCATTATAATGGTGTATGTAGATATGTGCATGTGTATAACTACTTCAAGATAAGTCCTCCAATGTGTGTGATATGCCAAATCAGTGCTAGTAAATATCCCCTAGACTATTGGAGGCTATCTTGGGGTTTCATTTTCAGTTTACTATAAGCCAGGATGACCTTGGTGGGTTAGGTCATGATAAGGGTGCTATAGAGCATGCTCCTGCACCATCTCTAGTGGTGCAGGTTATAGGCCCACTCTATCCAGGAGTCCTTCTATTGAGATCCATGATCGACTATGCCGATTTTTTTATCCCCAGAATCCTAAAGCCTTTTAGTGTACTAGAGAACTATAAGATGATGAGGATTCAGTGGAAATCATTGAGGGTATCTTTGACCTCATAAAGACGTTGACAGACATGAAGGTTAATCCAGTACTATTCATGTTGCAAGGACCCACAAAGTGTTTGCGGAGAGTCATAGTATAGGATGGTCGACATGAGGGACTTACCTGGGAGGCCTTGAAGGACATTTTCTTCAAGTATTTATTTCACGATACACTAAATATTGACTAATCACAAGGGTTTATGGAGTTACAATAAGGTTCCAGGATAGTGTCTTCCTACTCTGCTAATTTTACTAATCTTATTTGTTTTACACCTCTTATAACCTAGAAGAAATCTCAAAAGTCCAAAAATATTGAGATCATAATTTATCCCGACATTAGATAGTAGGTCTGGAGCTTTGACCTAGCATCATACCCAGAGGTTCTATAGAAGTCCTTAACCATTGAGAAGATCTTGGAGGAGAGTTAAGCAATTTTTATTCTTCTACCCATCAATGCTTAGGTGGGTGGACATTCTACTTCTTTAGTGAGTTCCTTTTCCAATACCAGGAAGAGGAATAACATATACGTGTAGAAAAAAAGTGGCATGGATGTGGAGAAGTCTTTATCTTATTTGGTTCCCACAAGTGGTGACCCACAATGCTTCAACTATAGGAAGATTGAAAATTACCATAGGTCCTGCTTGGTACCTTAGAAAAAATGTTGAAAATGTGTCAAGATGGTCCATCTCTAATAATTTTACATATATCTTTGAGGTTGGGCCTTTATAAGTGGGAAGGAAGATAAAATCATAAAACTAGGGATCTAGTTGTGTTCTTCAATAGGAGTCTCATATGATGTCTCAATCTGGTCACACATCTTTGGGATAAGGTCATGGAGCTGAGTCAAGCCATGTGTATTTAGTGAATTAGACTCCAATAGATGTCCATAAGGGACTATCTAATATTATAGGTATGGTTTTGATCAAATTTACTTTGTCTACTGCCTTTTTTGATATTGGTTCTTCCCATTCCTTCATATTTTCATAAGTAGTTACTGGACTTTATTTATTAGTCATGCTATCCTTTGAGTCACCATCAAGTGATACACCATTGGGCATGAAAGTGTATTATCTTAAATTATTCCTATAGTTTCATATAACTACTTACAGCTATATAAATCTATGTAACTTCACGATTCTAAAGATTAATATCTTTGATGTGATTCTTGAAATAGACTAACTAACCAACATCTAAGCATACATTGATTGCTATCAGACATGATTATCTTTTACTTCACCAAAGGGAGAGAGGTATGTGATGATCAAAGAGTGGGTACTGGGAGAAGGTAGAGTTGGTCTAGACTTGAGCCAGTTCAGGAAAATCAATGTTCATATAGAAGAATTGGCTAATTTAATAGGATTAGTGACAACCCCTTGAATCTTCCTTAAGTTGTGGATCTCTATCAGTATGTATTACCTGATGAATTCATAGGACTCTATATGGATAAGGGAGTTTAATTTGAGATAGAGATTATGTTATGTGTTCATCCCATTTTTATACCCCCATATCACATGGTTCTAGATGAATTTAAGGAGTTCAAGGTACATCTTGAGGACTTAGAGTATAAGGGATTTATCAGGTTGAGTACTTTACTATGGGGTGCACCTATATTTTTCTCCAAAAAGGTGGATGGTAGTCTTAGACTTTGCATTGATTACCATAAGATAAACTATATTATGGTTTGAAACATATATCATTTTCCCTAGATCAATGATCTTTTAGATCAGTTATGGGGATCTTGTTGATTCTCCATGATTGATCTTCAATTGGGCTACCACTGACTATGGGTTAGAGAAGAGGAAATCCCAAATATGGTGTTCTAGAGTAGGTATAGATTGTATAAGTATATGGTGATACCATTTGGTTTGACCAATGATCCATTAGTGTTCCCATATTTTATAAATAATATCCTTCATCCATACCTAGACTCTTTCATTATGGTTTTTTAGGGACATCACCATCTACTCACTGACATTAGAACAACATGTTATACAAATTAAGATAGTTATAAGTATGCTATGATCACATCAGATTTACGCCAAGATTAAGTGTAACTTTTTGATTCATAAGGTAGAGTTATTGGGGAATGTGGTGCCTAAGATAGGTATATCCATGGATCCATAGAATGTGGAGGCAGTGATGTCCTAGACACGTCCTTATAACATGTTCAAGATTAGGGTCCTTTTGGGTTTATCCAGATACTAGCGTCCTTTTTTCCATGAATTCTCTCATCTATCAGCACTTATGACTACAATAATGAATAAGGGAGTAAAGTATGAGTGGTAATATCAGTGTGAAGACATGTTTCATGAGATGAAGAGGAGGTTGAATACAACTTCAATACCGATACTCTCTAATCCATGGATCATATATGCCATGTATTATGATGCATTGGGATTTAGTTTGGGAGAAGTAATAATGTAGAGGGAGAATGTAGTAGATTATGTGTCACACCATCTATGATCCCAATAGTAGAACTAAACTTCTCATGAATTAGAGTTGGAGGTTTAGGTTCATGCTCTAAAGTGTTGGTGACACTATCTCTTTAGTGAGATATTTTTAGTTTACATCGACCATAAGAGCCTCTATTATTTGTTCACACAATAGGAGATAAACATGGGGAAGAGGAAATGTGTGGAGCATCTATAGTAATTTGAATTTGAGATGACATATGCACATGGAAAAGTAAATTTCATAGTAGATTCTATTACCCGTAAGATGTTGGTTTCTCATGAGTTTGGTGAGTGGACTTCAAAGGAGTAGTGGTACTTTATGATCTTGTTGGATGACATGAGGATAGATGCTTATAAAGATCAAGGATTGATGATTTTTTCTCCCTTGGTGGTAAAATATTCTCTAGTATACCAAGTAAAGGATGGATATAAAACTGAGATAGAGCATGTTATGATGTGAGAAAAACTATTTAGACGTGACTTGAAACCCAAGTAGTCATTGGGATATGACAATGTGATCCTTGTGTACGAGTGAGTAGTAGTCCCTGCTTCTATCATAGAGGAGTTGATGAGTGAATTACATAACTCTAGATGGGTGATATATCCTGGTGTGATAAATATTTACCATGGATTTAAAGTACAACTTTGGTGCCCTGGGATGAAGAAGGACATTGTTGCTTTTGTTTACTAATGCCTTACATACTAGAGGGTAAAAGTTGATCACCAACATCCTAGTGGTTTTCTCCATCCACTTCTAGTACCCTTTTAGAAGTGGGAGGATTTCAGGATAGACTTTGTGATGGGGTTACCCAAGACTTTGAAGATCCATGATGTTGTTTGGGTGATTATTGATTGTTTGATGAAAGTTGATCATTTATTACTGGCCCTAGAGACCCATTAAATAGATGATCTAGGAAATCCATATGTCCATAAGATAGTATGATTACATGGGGTTCCATTAATCATTGTTTCTTATAGGGATTCATGTTTCACATCGTTATTTTGGCAGGCTTGTAGAAATCCCTAGGGACTCAGTTGAGATTAAACATAACATACCATCCTCATATAGATGGATAGTTGAAGCCAACGATTTTTATAATAGAAGATATTATATGATCTTGTGTTCTAGACTTAGGTGGAACTTGTGATGAGAAACTAGTCTTGGTGGAGATCTATTACAATAAAAGTTTCTAGGTGTCAATATATATGGAACCATTCAAGGATCACTATGGATGAATGTGTCGTTAACCACTATTTTTTCATGATTTGGGTAAGGTAGAAGTTGTTGGTCCTAGTATAGATTAGGAGACCTCAGATAGAGTAAAGTTGATCAATACGTTATTTCTTACCTCTTAGATCAATTAATGATCATATACATAGTAGAGGATATGACCTTTGGAGTTCATTATTGGATATCAGGTTTTCTTTCAAGTGTCACCTCATTTGGGTCATTATCATTTTCATAAGAAAGGGATACTATAACCATGATTGTTTAGACCCTTCAAGATCACCAAGCAGGTTGGAATAGTGGAATAACATCTAGATCTTCCATCATGTTACTGAAGTATGAATGATGTGTTTCATGTGTCTCATCTTAAAAGCTATATTATCGATCCTATTCTTGTTATCAACTGTGAGAATGTTGAGATAGATCTTGAAAAATCATTCGAGGAGTGTATGGTGCAGATCATAGACTGAAGCGAGAAAGTCCTTCAAGGGAAGATGATACCACTTGTCTGAATACTATGACATCATGGATAGATCTAGGATGATATGTGGGAGATAGAGTCTAATGTTTGAGCTTAGTGTCTTTATTTTTTCAAGTAAGACCACCCAATATACTTCTCTGGGATGAGAATTCGTTAGAGGGGGAGAATTATAATATTCACAATTTTAAATTATTCATAAAATACTCTTTTGAATTTAATTTATAAGTCTTCCTACGTTAAAACATTTTTTTCAATAAATTTCATCCTTATATATGTAATTTTGAGGTTTTATAAAGGTATCCCTAGATTTATAATGGTTACATAAAGGAAATATAAATTTTAAGACCCTGCATAAAGGTAAAGACCTTTTTTCTATACCCTACATAAGGTTAAGAGATGTTTTCCAACAATTTCATAAGGGTAAATTGACCAAATTTTCATGAAATATCGAATTGATTATATTTTTAAAGGTGATTTATAGTATAGGGAAGAACCTAGGTCATCTCTCAAGGAGATTTGGATGTTTAAAGTGTGTATTTTTAATAAATATTACTAAAAGAGTTGGTGGTTTTGAAAACATTTTTAAAAATGAAATGACTTAATTAAAGAGTTTAATAGTTGACAAAGGAAGGTGGTGTTTTTTAAATTATGAGATAAGGAGGTCATTTCAAGTTCACTACACAACTTTTATAGTTCATTATTATGAAAATTTCACATGGTTTAATGGAATTCTTTGGTTTAGGGTTTTCATGATCTTGATTCCCCTCTTGCCTCTTAAAATGATGCATAAATAACCAACCCTTGAAACAACAATCATGTTTTCAAGGTTTGGACCTCAAACAAAAAACAAGGTCTACCAAATAATAATGAAATCTCATTCATGTGAATATGAAAAAGGATAATTGTATTTTAAAATTAGATCAACCCAAGATTCCACATTTAAATCTCAACCCAATTTGTGTTGAGATAAAAAGAGTTTTAGTTGATTAAACCATATAAATCATTCAAATATGAATCATGTTAATATAAAACTTAAAAAAATGTTTCCCACATAAATTACACAAAACTAGTATCATAAAAAGTTATGGAACTCCATCCCAAGTGTGTGTAGCTTCCTAGAAATTATTTTCCATTGTTTATCTCACCATTGAGAGGAGGAGGAGGCTCGGGTGGAAATTCACCTTCATCCTTGACCCCCATATGAGGATAGGGGCCTCATAAATTTTTAGTATGAGGATAGGACACCTATAGGACTCTAAAATATTAGCACATTGCCTCTTGGTTGAACTTACAAATGAAGTTCCCAAGGTTTCATTTTATAGGCAATGTGGAAGGTGGTTTTGGGCACAAATATTTCTTAAAACCACTTGGACCATGGTTTTAAGAATCCATAAAATCTTATATTTCTATGGGGAAAACGAATTTTTTTTACCCCACATCGTTAATATTTACACTAAAAATATGGAATAATTTGGTGGTTGAAATCTTGATATATGGATGAAATATAGAACACAACATTTGACTTTGTGAAGATTCGGTTCCCTGGATAGGTCAGTTCGGTTGGGCCACTAGATGGATGAATTGGGATTGGGTGTCTTTAGAAAAGTTGCATCCCAATGAATTATGGATCATACCACAAAATATATGACCAATTGGTTTCATGTATTAGTATAATTGTTTGGTTGGGTCCACATATATTCTTGGATTTATATATAATTTGGCCCATTTTCTTCAACTTCATCTTGGGCCATCCAAATCACCTTCACCTACAATGAAATCATCTAAAAAGTGAAATTACCCTTTTTAAAAGTGATTAAAAAAAATAATTAAATAAAATAAGAAGTAAAATTTATTATTAAATTTGTAATTTATGATACAAAATTATTTTATCACAATGGTATAAGGGTAGAAATGAATAGTGAATTGCTACATAATCACAACCCTACACCTAAACATTTTCACTCCTGGGAAAATTTACATTTCCAAAAAATTATGCAAGGATATATTCTAAAAATCATGAATATTCAACATTCAATGAAAATTTAACTCTTAAAAGAAATTTAATCAAAGAAAAAATCACACCAAGGAGTTATTCTTAGTGATCATAGAAAAATATGTCTCATAAATTATATAAGAATGAAATTCAAGGTGATGAATGATACCAATTTGAGAAGATAATTAAAAAGTAAAAAATTTCACTAACTACTCACACGTGTGTGTGACAACCATTTCATAATATTATTTCCACTTTCTCTCCAGTAAATATAGGTTATTTTAAAAAATTTTATAACTTAAATGATTATGTCCACCAAACCTACACTACATCCGTTGTAATAAAATTTAAAAACCCACTCACTTAAGCATTATTTTAAGTCAAACCTTAATCTCTTGACCTAGATATCTCCATATGTTGTACATTTTATCACTCCCATCATTTATTATTATTTTTCTTTCCTTTAAAATTTAGACTTGGAATAAATCGCACACTCATCACTAAACTTTTGTTTGATCTCATCACAAAACTAATTATTATATTTATAAAAAGATCAAATTTCAAGGAAGAGTGGTTCTTGAAATGACCAATTGAAAACCCATATTTTTGTGTTTTTGTGTTTTTTTTTGTTTTTTAGTTTATTTTTTTGTTTGAGGTTGTAAAATAGTTAGATAACAGGAACACACACATACATCAATCTGGTATAGCAATGAAAAATATTGAGTAAGGAACAAATGTATAGAAAAATAATGTTGGAAAGATGATAAATATTAACCTAACTTAAATTCACCTTCTATTGAGTAGGAAAAATTCACACTTCATGGTTGGGTGAAAATATGTGTGGAGATTTTAAGTGACAAAATTTCCCCATAAAATATTCAGATAAAGGGTACCATTATTATCACAGGTTTCAATGTGATATAACCATTTATATCATTGACAAACAACTAATTTAATAGAAAAAGTCACACCTCAATGTAAAATTCATGCCAAAACACACATTCTATTAGTGATATTTTTAAAATTTTATAACAACATGAAATAGGGAAATTACTCACAAATTTTAAATAATTTCCATGATTAAGTGGGCATCATTTTCCATGATTAAGTGGGAATCATTTTCCATGATTAAGTGGGAATGAAAAATGAATATTCCACCATAAAAGTGAGGCAGAAAATGAGGTGAGGGAGAGGAAAGGTAAAAATACTATTCAATAAGATAAAAAGAGAAGATAGAAGAAAGATGATGAAAATTGACAACTAACCCAGAAATATACCCATCCCTCTACACCTAGAGTATGTAGTTTCCTCACTGTAATAAAAGAGAATGTGGGAATGAAGGATAAAACCTGGTGGGTGTCATTGGTAGGCTGCTTCTTAAACTTGGAGTTCCTCCATTGGGGAATCTATAATGGATTCATGAATGTACTTCAACTGCTACCCATTGAATCTGAAGGTTTGTTTATTTTTCTTCATTTTAAACCTGAACAACACTAAATGGATAAACATTAGTAATAGTGTATTGACCGAACCAGTGGGAATGAAGCTTACCTGGATGAACTTTCAGCCTTGTATTGTAATGGAGGACCTTCTTCCCAATGGGTAATTGATGATGAAGGATGAGATGGTTGTGAGAATCCTTGGTTCGCTCCTTATAAATATGAGAGTTCTCATATGAATCTCTATGAATTTCCTACAACTCATGAATATAAAACTTCCTTTGAGAACATGAACCAAAAAGATTATAATTTCCTAATAGACCTGATGCTCTATCTTAACGGGGATGTGACAACTCTTTCTTAAAACAAGATGATAAGGTGACATTACATTGGGAGTTTTTAAGGCATTATGGTAAGCCCATAATGAATCATTGAATCTAAGACTCCAATATTTTATTTAGGGTTAATTTTTTTTTCAAGAATTTGTATTACCTCTCTATTTGACACCTCATCTTGGCCATTGGTTTGTGGGTGATAAGTAGTAGACACTCGATGCCCAAAACCATATTGAAACAAAAGTGATTATATTGTTTAGTTATAGAAATGATAACCCTAGTCAATGATGATGAACCTAGGTAATCTAAACCTATAAAAAATTAGAGTTCTTAAAAATTCCACAACTACCTTGGAATAATATATCCTCGTGACTCATGCCTCTACCCATTTTGACACATAATCAACTGCCAAAATAATGTACAAGTTGCCAAAATAATTGGAAAATGGCCCCATAAAGTCAATACCCCAAATATCAAAAATGTCATAGAAGAGCAATGTTTTTTGTGGAATTTTATTTCTTTTAGAGACATTCCCTATTCTTTGATAGTGAGGACAAGATTTACCAAAACCATGGGCATATTGAAATAATTTTTTCCAAAAGATACCAGAATCTAGGACCTTACGAGAAGTCCATTGGAGAACAAAGTTCCCCCCACAAGTGAGAGTGTTGAAGTACCTAAGGATAGACTGAAATTCTCTATCAGTAATGAAACACCTAAGGACTTGATCACTATATGTGTGCCAAAGGTATGGGGAATCCCAAATGTACCAATTTTGATCTTTTTTTAGATGAATCACTTGTTTTTTTTAAATAAGTAGGAATGAAATATGCTACAAATAATTTACAATATCAGCATACCAAGAAATATCATCTTGAACAAGGTGAAATTGCTCGTCAAGAAACATGTCATTTATGGGAATACACGAGGACGAGTCAATGTCTGAGGATGGTAGGACCCAACTAATATGGCTATCCACCACATTCTCTACTCATTTTTATCCCTAATTTATAGATTAAATTCTTGAAGTGTGATCATCCAGTGAATGTGATATGTTTTTTCAAGATCTTGATTCCCCTCTAGCCTCTTAAAATGATTCACAAAGAACCAAACCTTGAAACAAAAATCTTATTGACAAGATTTGGACCTCAAGAAAAGAACAAGGGCTACCAAATCATAATGAAATATCATGTGTGTTAATGTGAAAAAGGATACTTGTTTTGTCTAATTGGATCAACCCAAGATTCCCACTTAAAATCTCAACCCAATCGATGTTGAGATAAAAAATGTTTCACCTGATTAAAAAAATCATTAAAAGAAGAATAATGCTAAGATAAAACTTAAATTAAATGTTTCACACAAACATTACATAAAAACAATAGGATAATAAGTGTCAGAACTCCCTTCCAAGTGTGTGTAGCTTCCTTGAAATGATCGTCCACCATTTATCTCTCCTTCGAGAGGAGGAGGAGGCTTAGGCGGAACATCACCTTCATCCTTGACCCCCTATGAGTATAGGGGAATCCAAAACTTTTATTATGATTAGATGAATCCTCTAGTACCCCAAAATAGAAGCACCTTGCCTCTTGGTCAAACATACAAATGGGGTTCCCAAGGTGCCATTTTATAGTCAAAGTGGAGGGTGGTTTTGGGCACACAGATTTATTAAAACCACTTGGACTATGGTTATTGGAATGCATGAAGTATGATATTTATTTAGAGAAAACTAAAAAGTTATTACCCCACCTATTTAATATCTCCACTAAACTTATTTCATCATTTGGAGGTTGACGGATTGAGATATGGAGGAAATATAGGACACAACTTTTGACTTTAGACAGATTCAGTTCCTTGGACAGATTAGTCTGGTTAGGCTACCATATAACCAAATTGGGGTTGGGTGTCTTTAGAAAAGTTGTACAACACTGAATGTTGGATAAATATAAAAAATATTATCCCAATTATATGAACTAATTAGTATAAATTTTCATTTTATTCCACATATTTTCTTGGATTCCAGCGAAATTTGTCCCATTTTTCTTCAACTTCATCTTGGGCCCTCCAAATCACCTCCACCTACAATGAAATCATCCAAACAAGTGAAATTAAACTTTTTCATAGTGATTAAAAAAATGATTGAATTAAATATGAAGTGAAATTTGTTATTAAATTTGGAATTTATGACACAAAATAAATTTATCACAGTGGTATAAGGGTAGAAATGAATAGTGAATCGCTACAAAATCATAAATAAATTTTCTATATGCATTTTAAGGGTATGAATAACCTGTGTAAGGGTATATAAGTTTCTATATAATGTCATGGATTATTTTCCCTATATTATATAATGGTAGTGAAAGTCTCACATGCACTGTGTAAAGTTCTCTAAAGCTTTATATAAGGGAGATCTTTAGCTATGTAAAGGTAGATCCCTCACTGCATAAAGGTAGATTACTCTTTTAAAATGATGTGTAAAGGTAACTCTTAGTTTTTAAGGGTAATATAGGCTAAATGTAAGGATAACTCATAGTTTTCAAAGGTTATGTAAGGGTAAAGGATGATCTATGTAAGGGTAGATCCTGGTTTTTAAAGCCCACATAAGGGTATCCCAAGGTTGTGTAAGGGTAAATAACTCCTTTATGTGATTACTAGGATATGTGTAATGGTAAAACCATGTTACCCTTACCCAGTGCCCTTTTTTGTTGAAAATTATTTGAAAACCTCATTTTACATCTCTTTATTCATAGTTCAACCCTATAATGTTATTTCATGATTTTAATGACTAAAAATAGCAGTAATTAATTCCTTGGACTCGTTAAAAATTCATAACTCATATTTTAAATATTTTAAACACTCCTCTTTCAAGATACATGTGATAAATGTTTTAAATGGTAATCAATCTTGGGGTTTCCAAATATTGTGAACCAGAACCAATGGGTGTTTTATTAAAATTATTCAAACCCTTGATGCCTTCTTATTTTTGATCCTCTTGAATTCGAGTAGCCCATAGTTTCTTTACATAAGATCTAAAGATTCCTCTTTGAGTGACTCAAGACCTTATTTTTGTTTCTAGTCATGGAAGGGTTCTCTCTTATACTTCCATTATTGGGTGTGGTGTGTTTAGGGAATACATCTTAAGTATCTTTTCTTAATAACATTGTGAAATAAATCTCTCTTAAAATTTATAGAATTTGATAAATAATTCCAGAAACTATGATAAAATTGAATTGTTAAAGAATAATGATAAAGAAATACCACATCCTTATCTTGAATTGTTCTAGAGAGATAGAATATTATCACATGTAGTTTTATAATTATTCTTTGAGGGATAATTTTATAGCACATGCATTGAAATAATTTTACAATTTGGAAATTATCTTGGAGAGATAATCTATTATCACATGTGGTGTTTTATTTTTTTGGAAATAAAATTGTTGGAAGCAGTTCTAGGAATTTTTTTTGAGAGGTTTGAGATTATGAGTACATGGATGTGATTCAGGTGATGATTCCTTGACAAACCTTGAAGTTGATTTTAATGAACCTGAGGTAGTAAGTTCATTACCTTTTAGGGATCTCCTTTACACTTTTTTCTTGGGATGATTCTTGTATTGGAATACCTCATTTACCATGATTGATTGTGATCATATATGAGTGTGTGTGTATTATGTGAGGCCCATTATGATATTTAATTCCATGAGTATTTATAGAGTATCTTGTTGCCATGCTTGATTATGATCACATGTATTTATATGTTTCTATTATATTCCCATGATGATATGTTAGGATTTCCTTATGTACTCTACCATTTTATGTGAGTTACCGTGCCTTTGAGGTTGCTATTAGTAATTGAGATAGGTGGACTATCATGTGATATTTATCCTTTAGAGGGAGAGTGTGCATGACTTGTGATGACGATGGTGATGAACTTTAGAATAGGTTAGGGGAATGAGAGTCTGGAGGCCCAACCCAAGGTAGCATGTTAGGGGAATGATGGTCTGGGGGCCTAACCTAAGACATTGTGTTAGGGGTATGATAGCCTGACCTGAGACATATATGGGGTACAACTCTTTAGAGGCCTACCCCATGATGGAGCTGAGATGTGATGATCTGGGGTACTGATCCCACTAAATTCCTTGATACCACTAGTAGATATTTTAAAAGAATATTGTCTTGTTCTTACTCACTTACGACATTCTATAATTATCCTATAAATATGGATCCAAAGCAGGCACAATCAGTAGTTTGTGGTGGCTTGGTTTGTGCATGACCACTCTGTACATGTGGTGTGATTATTATTCCTATTTTGAATTTATTATTATCATTACATACACATATTATACTAGAGAACACTTTTTAAGGACAAATTTGTGGTGTTCTACAGGATTTTATTACTCACCCCTTATAAGATCATTTCAATGTGTGTGTAGACTTCATGTTTAGGGATCCGAGTAAGGGAAAGGGGCCCATGGATGATGGATGAGAAGAGGAGAATAGAGCTGGTGGTGGACCAGGTCAAACTCCAGAGGACCCCTATGTTTCATTTATTTATTTATCTGATGATTTTCCTTCTTGTTCTTATCTTTACACTTTAGGATCCTGTTTATTACATGTATCCCATTTATGCCTAAGTTATTTTTTTTCCACATGATACTTTGATCATTATATTATTTTTTAATATGCTTTATTATTAATTGTTCTATATCATGAAACTGTAGGTATAATCTTTCCATTGATGGAAATAAACCCTCAAAGATATTCCAAAATCTATTTCATATGAGGAAGAATAATTAGGTCATGTGGCACCCCGGTTCAGACCCAGTAGTTTGGTCAGGGGTGTTACAGTGATGATGAGATCCATATTGTGGTAAAGTTCAATACATCACGGTTATGTGTATGTAAGTTCATGTAATATAATATAACATATATATCTATTATTTTCCATTATCATAAATCATTTATTGGTTATAACATCATCAGATGATGTTTAAATGAGTTTTGTGATAGTTTTTGAAATGTTTATAGAGTTAAAAATTTCATTCAAGGTTTAACTAAATATTGCAATGGGTATTAAATTATTGAAAAATGTGTAAATATATACACCAATAATATTTATTTTTATCTTTTTATTCAGGTCTCTTAATATTTTTACAGTCAAATTTAAAGTTTAGGAGTAACTAGAGGCCTCCAAAAGAGATATAAATCAAGAAATAAGGGTCTCGAGTACTGTCGAAGCATTGAGTACTCATTAGACTTATACAGGGTACCTAGTGGTGGTGCCAAGGGTGTAGGGACTTTTTCAAGGCCACCAAAAAACTAGTAAACATATACTAGGTGATTGGTATACACCTTGGTGGAATCCCTTAAAATAAGGTCATTTTAGTTCTTTGACCCCTAAAAAATAACCCTCATTACCCCTCCTTTGGGATTTCTCCATGCATTCTATCTATTTTTCCATTTTCATATTTCTACCATGGGTTAATTCAAATTTACTTCAAATTAGGGGTTAAGATTCAAAAAGAATAACCATCAAGTGGTAGTGGTATTAATTCTTTAGTAAATCCAATGTAGGCCCCCCTTCTCTTCTAAATTTCTATGATTTTTAAGCGGTTCCTTGAACCACTCAACCTATTCCTCCATTTAGGGTTCAGTTTCATGGTTGTTGTCTAATAAATCTTCCTTTGGGTGGTAGTTGGGGCCTATAACAATCATTTTTGGGGTAAGGTTTCTCTAGTTCATGTTTGACTAACATTTTAAATTTTATGAAATGAACAAAACCTTATTTTTACCTAACATAGGTCTCTTAGACACTTTGATGATGAAATACATTTCATTTTGAGATTAGAGATTCACATTTGCACAATCTTAGACAGGTGATCCTATCCCCTTTCTCTCATAATATAAAAGTGTGGCAATTTTAGGAGAATGGGGTATTGTGAAGGTTACCTGATTAATGTTTTTTATCAATGGTAAATATAATAAAATGTTTTCATGATTTAATCAAGAGAAAATGGATATCACTCACTATCCAGGGAAATATTATGCCTTATTTGAGCTTCATTGACCATGAATTGTGTGCTATTTATGATCAAATGATGTTATAAATTTTTCCCACATGTGTTATTATGGTTTATAATATAACCAAATACTACCCTATATATTTGGAAAATTTTGAACATATTCAGCTGATTAATTTATAAATCCATTTATAGTACACTAACATGGTAAAAACATGTATAAAAATTTATGATATAACTTGTTAAAGTCACCAAATTTTTTTTTGAGACACTTCAGGGCTTATCACGAACTATTGACACATTATGGATTGATTATTGAGATAAGAACCCTGTTTCATACTAATTTTATTTAATATTTATTTTATCACTATGTTTAGAGGTTTTTTATGATATTTCATATATATGGACTTATGCTGCTCTGTATTAGATATACAAGTATTAATAATTTTCTTACAGGTTATAGTCTAAGGCAAGGGGATTGATTTCTCATGGGGACATGTATATACATATGATATTTCCTACTTAAGAAAAGAGAAGACTCATATAAAGGAGAGATCCTGTAGATGTATATAGTTATGGATACAAATATGTATACATTCTTTCATAATAGAAGACAATAGACCTCATAGGTGAGGGTGTTAAATATTTATATGCAGTTCAACCCTATAAAGAGAAATATTCCCTTAGTTTGGATGATTATTGATACATTTACACCCCCACAAAAATGCATAAATATAGGATTCCTACTATAGAGGATAAGTTATAATGGACATCCTTGATTGTCATACCCACATGGTGGATAGGTAGTCTATATAGATTCAGATTAGGACTCAATGCAGGTTTTTTTGATGTAGATAAAAATCATTAAATTATCTTTATAACATGATTTTTGTTGTTTAATTAATTTAAAATCTTGTTTACATGTTATCATGACTAATTTGTTTCTAGATATTTGGCTGATAATCGATTATATATTCTTATTACATTCCTATAATGTTTTCCTGTATTAAACACTTATATTTTTGAATGATTGGATGAGGTCAGGTGGTGAATTCCCTAAGGTGTGCATTTAGTCCCTATTTTCCATTATCAAGGTAAAGGTAAGGTTCATGCCTATGAAATATGAAAATCCTAGAGCCTAGGTGGTCTCCACACATGGTGAGAGCATTATGTGTGGACCATTTTAGAGTTTTTGGTGGACTTATAAAGTGCGTGTAACAAGACTATCCCAAGTGCTTCCTTCAAGAGAATGCTCACTTATATCTTTTATTTTTTACCATTAGGACATGTTTGGTTCATTCCTTATGTATAAAGTGTGTGTTTGTTTAGATTTTATCTTTTTATAGATTATACATATGATTTTGGACCTAATATGATATTTTTTCAAGATAATTTAATATTTGAATATTTGTTTGAATAAGGATACACATAACTGATGTTACACTGATGGATACTTGTGTTGGAGCCTTATAGGTCCAAAAATCCCAAGGGTCATGAAAATATTTCATCATGGACTTATACTAGAAATCTATTAGTTCATTAAATATAAATGTAAATCATTTATCCCACAAAATTTACCCCATCCTTTGGAAATTAGGAGGTGTGCTAAGGTCTTACGGTGGTTTGATTCAGGTATGTTCAAGCACCTGGATATGGTCCTTACAAAATGGTAATAGAGAATCTTAAGGGTTATTGGGTCTACTATTGAGAGTAGTTAAATTATAGGCCCATGAAATTTTATAAAGCAATCCATAAATATTCCTACCTAATATAATTATGGTGATGGTTGGGATACCAAATGTCATTTGGGTTTCATTTTATTTTTTTCCTTAAGTTATAATTTTCTCTATGAGTCTCATACATAACAAGTTAGTGTGTCTAGGTAGGTATAGATATTATGAAATTGAATATTATGTTCCTTCCTATGATTGGTTTCCTTGTTATTGGAATCATTAAAGTTTTTATAGTAACCAAAAACTCATTAATAAATAAATAGTTTATTCCTATCTATTTATTAATGATGAGTAGGATATTAAAACTCATTTGAATAATCCTACTAGTTTTAAAAATATATCTTGTTAAAATCTACATGATTACCTTTAAAGTTTTATTTTCAAACTTATCTTATAAATATATTTTAGAAATGATAAAAATTTAATAAAGTAAGATATATTTGAGAGAGGATATGATTTATGATGCGACTAGGATTGTGTAGATATAAATGAAAAATTTCCCATTCTTAGAAAGGAATATGACGTGGTTATCTTTGTTAATATAAATCATGTTATCACATTGACCCCCAAATAATTTGTAGGAACATGATTATGAACACTCTTTTCCAACTATAAGACTCTCATTGATCCTCATGTCCTCAAAGTTACAGTTTAGCCACTGTTATAGGAGGACAAGAAGCACCCTGATGCAACCCTTATAATGTTGATGTTATACATTAATTTTAGTTCCATCACCCTCCTACCTTATGAGGATAATTATATCCTTAGGAATAATAGGATTGGGTAGATTTTATCCATCACCTATTTGATATAATTAAGATTCTTGAACAACATCTATTTCATCTGGATACATTCAAGTTGGAAGGTGCATGATGTTTAGGATGGGATAACATGGTTAAGTAAAATAAGAATAATGGAATAAATTGGAAGGGTTTTCAATATTTTTTAGATAAATAATTCTATCCCAAAACTCTACATTGGGTAAAAGTTTTTAAATTTATGAAACTTAGACATAGATCAATATTTTTGATGGAGTAAACATCCAAATTCATTGATTTTATTTTCTATTCCGATTATTTGAGTGGGGATGAGATGTTGAAATCAAGATAAATTGATATGGGTTTTAATGAAAGGTTGAAAACTCAAGTAATAATTTTCTATCTTCCTACCTTAACTAAGGTGTTGAAAAAGGAAGTTTTTGTTAAAACTGGTTCCCAAAAGGGTATGGTAGCTTGTGGTTGTTCTTATGGATGGATGTAAAAATGGGAAGAGGGAAGTTTATGTGGATCTTGGTAGGGTATTAAGGGTGGGATAAATATTCCTCCAAGTTCTATAGGATCTCAATTTTGATGCTTTTAGTGTTAGTGAGTGGGATAAACTAGGATTAAACATCCTTTCGATACAAAGTAGTGCCACCCATGAAACATGTATGGTCATATTCATAGGTTTTATGTAAACAATTTGAGAGTATGGGCCAGATCCCCAAGTAGAGTCAGACCTTGTAGGTTCAGTATGGTGGGAAAAAAATTTCAAGAACTCAAAATCCTTCTGGTAGGCCTAGATAGGGAAACATTTGAGTATGATAGAAACATAAGTCAGTGGATGTATCACCAAGGTAATGATATCAGAATCAGGGTTATCAGGATAGCTATGGAAGGGTTCTTTTATGGATGAGTAGTCAATGTCTGATTTTTAAGAGATTCCTTTTATGGTGAGAGGTATATTTTTGTTATCTTATACCCCTTTTACACTTTATTTGATATCTAATATTACCATTATTTTATTTCTAATAATTTTAGGACACATTTGGGATTTTAAGTAAAATCATCTTAGTTTATTAGGAGTATAAATAACCCATTGGGTAAACTATTAGAAATAATTAAGAAATATCTATATTGTCCTCTTATGATGGGATTGTTCCTAAATATCTCAACTTATCCACCCTTAAAACGAACATATTTGATCTCATTATAGGAAAGGATTGGATGGTCCAATACAAATATATTATCAGTTATTATAATAGGATATTCACTTTATATTCTATTTATGGGATAAAATTTACTCTTTTTTAGGAATGAGATTATCATATGAATATATAGGGATGATATTGGGAGAAGGATGGAGCTCTTACTTCTTAAATGGTGTGTTTCATTCTCATATCACATGAAAAAAAAGATATCTGAATCATTGAATCCTATAGTAGGGTTATTTTGAGATGTGTTTACAAAGGATTTTTTTGGGATGCCTCCAAAACATGAGGTGGAATTTTTGATTAATCTAGTGACTAGAATTGAGTTGACTTTGATTTCACCATACTGTATGAAATTAATTGAGTTATGATAATTGATAGTTTATCTTGAGGAGATGGATACTAAGGGTTTTATACATTATATTAAATCTCCCTAAGGTTATATAGCTATCTTTGACAAGAATATTTAAGGGAGTATATGTTTTTTTATAGATTATCATTAGTCGAATTCAGTAACTATTACAAACTGATACTTATTGCTTTGAATTGATGACTTGTTTGACCAGTTGAAAGGAAATAAATGATTTTAAAAAATTTCATTGATATTTGATTATTATAAACAACATTTAAGACAAGAGGATATTCCAAATATGTATTTCCTAATATAGTAAAGTAATTTTGAATATCTAGTTATTCCTTTTAGATTAACAAAAGTTATTACAGTTTTTATGGGCCTTATGAATTTTATATTTCATTCGTACTTAAAATATAGTAAATTTGTCTTTGTGGATGGTATATTAGTGTATTATAAATTATTATATGTAAGATTATGACCTTTTATTAAGTTTAATCATGCTTTATTTTAGGTACTCTTTTGTCATTATTTGAGTACTTTTTGTTTGGGTTATGACTTGGGGTGTGTTTGGGTAAAATTTTGAGAAAATGGAAATTATAGAGTGGTGCATGGATGGTGCGTAGTTTTTCCTGACCATTCACCCCATCCTAGTTAACCATGTGATCCCAAGAAAAGTGGATACACATGGATGACATATGGTTTTTCAAACCATGCACCAAAAAAGGAGTAACCATGCACCCCTATAAAAGAGGCACATGGCTTAGGTGCATGGTTAGGGAAAACCATGCACCCCATGTCAGATAACCGTGCATTAGAATTAAAATCTCCAAAAAAATAATTTTAAAAATTAACAAACCCCCTAATTATCCCCAAATTGACTCCATTCGACCCAAGGTGATCTTTCACCATTTGAGAGCTCTATAGATGAATTCCAATCTGTCCTAACCTGTTTTCTTTATAATTTGAATCCCAAATTGGAGATATTATCCTCTCTTGGTAAGTGGATCTTATTATGGTGCTTTCTAATTCATCTTACTTCATTCTATCATTCATTTGGTAGGAAGTTATCCTCTATTTTTCTAGATCTAGATGTATATTTGGTGAATCTAGATCTAGGATTGCGGATCAAGATCTGGAATTAAGAGATCTTGTTTTGGTTAATCTTGATTTAGAGTTTTAAATCCAAATCCCAATCTATGTCATTGGGCTACTCAATTTTGGGGATTTCCATTGGGAAATCATTCATCAATTAATTGAGGTAGGTGGTCTATTATTCAAATACTATATTCATTATTTTAATTATGTGTATCTGATGGTAGAATTTCTAGGGTTCATTTATAAATTAGAATTACTAAATTTTATTAATTAATTTAGTCAATTAATAAATTGAGGAATTGGGTATTTGATTGAATAATGGAATTTTGGAAGCAAGATAATTAATTGATGGATTAATTATCAAGGTATTGAATTTTTAATTGAGGATAATTAATTGATGAATTAATTATCAAGGTGTTTAATTGGGAAATTGGGGATAACTAATTGTTGAGTTAATTATTAAATTCTTAAATTTTTGAATTGTGAATTGAGAATAATTAATTGTTGAATTAATTATTGGATGTTAATATTTTGTGAGTATTAATTAATTTTTTAATTAATTAATGGACTTAGTGTGGTCAATTAATTTTTGAGTTAATTAACAAAAGATATATGATTAATTAATTGATGAATTAATTAATGTGATATATATGTTTAATTAATTTTTGAATTAATTAGTAGATCTGGATTAATTAACTGGTGAATTAATTAATGGATGCTTGTGGTGTTTAATTGTGATAATAAGATTAATGTTGATTAATCTTGGTTTATGTGGAAATGTTAAGATATTTTATAATGAGATACATGTGTCAATGTGATATGTTATGAAATATATGTATGATTAAGAAATGGGGTTCTAGAGATGACGTTCTATGCCCATGAAATATATGTATTGCTGAGAAGTGGGGTTCTATACATGAAGTTCTATGCCCATGAAATATATGTATGATTGAGAAATGGGGTGCTAGACAAGACGTTCTACACCCATGACATATATGTATGATTGAGAAATGGAGTTCTAGACATGAAATTCTACACCCATGATATATATATATATATATGCACGATTTATTAATGGGTTTCTAGACATGGAGTTCTACTCCAAATAATGCTAAGTGGTGTGAGATAGGGACAAATTCTCCAAATAATCACAGAGTGCTAGACATGGAGTTCTACTCCCAAAAAATTATCAATGGACTATGCTTCCAAGTGGTAGTAATAATGAAATTGAAGTGACATGGATAATGTAATCCCATTTCTATAATTAAATATGAATTGAATATGTAACATGGTTTGGACTCGGCATGGGATGAAATAGGTATTGAGGTATAGGTTTCCTTGAGAACCTGGTGGCCTATGTGGTTTAATAAATATTAATTGATAATGTGATAAATGTTTACTTATGAATTGTAATTATTTCTTTATACAACCGCAAATACATATTATTGACCAGTTTTGTTTTAGTCACCATTGGTGGTGTTCTAATGAGTTATACTCACACCCGACTCAGGTTGTCTGATCGGTACCCGAATAGATTTCAATGTTGTAGGACAGGATAAGGGAAAAGTCCCTATGTTAGATGGATGAGTCGGGATAGAGCATGGTTGAGGGAACCAGATGTGGTTTGGGACCTACATGGGAGTCCTCAGTACCTTTATTTTGAGTTGCATTTTAGAAACCTGACATGTAATCTAGTATGCATCTTTTCTGCTTTATTTTTGATATTGTATTTCTAGTTTTGGTTATCTTGTGATACTAGTACTATTCATTTTATGGTTACACGTTATTATGCGGTTTATTCTTTATTTATGATGGTGTATAACTCTGATAAAAGAGGGTATAGTCTTCCCATGATCAACTTATCAGACCCTCAATACTAGTTTTCAGCCTCTGGCATGTAGGGAGGTGTGCTTTAGGTCATGTGATCGACTGGCTCGAGGCACTGATGTGTGGAAACTAGGTCGAGACATTATAAAGTGGTATCAGATCCTAGTTTCTTTTTTTTCTTTTTCTTTTGTATTACTGTATGGTGAAAGGTTGATAGGAGACTAAAAAGAGTTAAGACTTGGTAATAAGCTCATTTTTGGGAGTTTTAGACCCATGTATAGGGGAAAACCCAAGTATATAGGGTGGGGTTGCTGTTATTGATTTTTATTGTTATAGTAGAATATTATTTCACCTTGGGTGACACACTTGTTGTGTTGTATGATTGTTACTTATAATATTATTTGAGAATTGACTCATGGATCAGTATGAAAAAGAGTTGATTTTGCATGCACCATTCTAGGCACTCAGGATTATTTTGTGACATGAATCATTTTTAGGCACACATAGGAAAATGGGTTTTGGGTAAGTTGTTAAACTTAAACTATTTTTCTTTGATTGTGAAATTGAAATGGAAAAGGTTCCTAATTCGAAATAGAGAATTTTAAAATGATGAAAAATGTGAATAAATGGGTGTCTAATGAGAATATTTAAAAATGTGATATGTTTACCCTTATTAACCAAGACCTAGGTGTAGGTTGGTTAAGGGTAGTGATAGCACCTCGGTTTTGACCGTGTGGTGGGGTTTGGGGAAAAGACTTGTTTTGTCTTGTTGTAAATTTTCCTCATACATAAATGTGATTAAGTTGTGTTATTATTAACAAGACTTGTGTTTGGAATTATATAGATATGACTCTATAAGTATGTTTGTTGAGAGGATGACAAGAGGATATGGTTGGAGATGCTTTACCAGTAGTGAAACCTTTAGGTGTGGACTAGACAAGATGATCATATGCTATGGAATGAATTCTTGGAGAAGTTCTTGGAGAACTTATATCTAGAGATACTGAAGTTGGAGAGATAAAAATAGTTTATACAGTTGAATCAGGGGAGCATGTCCATGATGGACAATGCAGGATGCTCTATAGATTTACAGCACTTTGCTTTAGTATTGGCAGAGGATGAGGATACTTTAGTGAAAAAATTTTAGGATTTAATTAAGTATTAAATTAAGTCCCAGGTGAATATATTTAGTTTGAATAAGTTTTCAGAAGTGTTAAATCAGGCTCTCATCTCAGAGGTGATCCTAAAGGAGGATTCTAGTGGTGAACTGGTGGTTTGTTTTGGACAATCTAGAGGAACATCTTTTGAGATTAGGAAGAGTAGTTATGAGAAATTTATCTAAAAAAAGTGGGAAGCAGATTGTCCAGTTCGGGGGATCAGTTACTCAGGATCTTTCCCAAGTGCTTTTCCTCTAGTCCGGTAAGCCGAGACACTTTTGTAAACATTATTACCAAACACCAGTGGATTTCTAAGCCTATGGAAATATGGTGAATCTATATAGGTTCTATAGGAACCTGATAAATATGGTTAGTGATGGAGGAGATAAATAGAACTAGAGTGTGGGAAGAGGGTCTTTAGAACCATATCAGTCTAGCAGCCAGAGTTATACATGACAAGGTTGTAGAGGTAGTGTATGTGGGGATTCTGGGAAAGAGATCCCATATCAGAAAAGTCGTGTATCTCAAGGGAGTCAGAATATGGTATAGGGAAGATTGGAAGGACAATTACATGTCATTATGTCTAAACTTGTTGATAGTGAGGCTAGAACATAGATAGTGAGATGTACTATTCATGTAGATTCTACATTATCTAGTGCCTTGTTTGATACTAGTGCATCGTATTCCTTTATAGCTACACAAATTGTTAATAGTTTGAGCCTGGTGTCGAAGTTTGTGAGTGGGATAGTAATGATCAATACACCATTGGGAGTATGGTCTAGAGACATCTGTTTGTGAAAGGGATGGTCTCTTAAGATCAGGGAGTACCATTTTTTTGTGGGATGTTTATGTTCTTGATATGTAAATATTTGACCTAATTATGGGTATGGACTGTATAGTCACATACCAATCCCAAATTTATTGTTACCATAGGAGAGTAACAACTATATTCACCCTGGAGAGTGGGATATCCAGGAAGGCTGAGTAGGGCCAATTAATCAGAAACCAGGAGAGATTATAGCCTAGGTTTCTAGTCTAATGTTGGATAACAGAGACACAAAATAGGATATCTTTCAACTTATAGTGGACCTGTTTTAGGATGCATTTTTTGAAGGCTTATTAGGGTTTCCACCCAAGAGAGATATGGAATTTACTATTGAGATCATGCCTAGGGATGGGCTAGTTTCAATTCCACTATACATATTGGCATTGATAGAGATTCAAGATCTCAAGACTCAACTAGAGTAGTTGGAGGATAAGATATTTATCCATCCAAGTATGTCACCTTAGGGATCACTAAAAGAAGGATTATGGGAGATTAATCTTGTGTGTTGATTACCGAAATTTGAACCAAATGAATTTGAAGAACCGGTTTCCTCTTCTATAAATCGATGATCTATTTGGAAAGTTGAGGAGTGATTGTGTATTATAAAATATTGACTTGAGAATAGGGTATCATGAGTTGAGATTTCAGACTTCTAATATACCAAGGACTGCTTTTAGAAGTATGAATGACCTTTATGAACTCATTGTAATGTCGTTTGAGTTGAATAATTCACTAGAAATGTTTATGGACCTATTGAACAGGATCTTCCATCCATACCTAGATCAATTTTTGGTAGTGCTTGTGGATGATATCTTTGTGTACTCCAAGACTCATGAAGATCATGACCAAAATTGTGACATCATACTGAGTACACTGAGAGAGCATCATCTATACACAAAGATATCTAAGTGTTAGTTTTGGATTGATCTGGTACACTTCTTTGGTCACATCATCTTAGAGGAAGGTGTTTAAGTGGACCCAGAGAAGGTATAACCAGTTTTATATTGGGAGTATCCCAAAAAAATTTTTGATATCAGAAGCTTTTTGGGGTTAGCTAGATACTACAAGAGATTCATCTAGAAATTTTCCTAATTGGAAACTCCGTTCTCAGTATTGATGAAAAATGGATAAAGTTTGAATGGCCAGAATAATGTGAGAATTCCTTCCAAGAGTTGAATAAGAGCTTGACATCATCACTAATATTGATTGTACTTGATCCATGTGAGGATTATATGGTGTATTGTGATGATTTTGGGATCAGAATTGGAGTAATGTTGATGTAGGGAGATTTAGTTGTGGCATATGAGTCTCAACTATTAAGGCATCATGAAAAGAACTATCCCATTAACGAACTAAAGTTGATAACTATTTTTTATTACTTGAAGTGTTCATGTTACTATCTATTGGGTGATAAATTTATATTTTATATGAATCATAAGAGCTTGATGTATATATTATCACAGCGAGACTTGAATCTTTGGCAGCCGATATGGGTTGAGTATATGCATTCATTTTATTTTGATCTAGTATACATGCCTATAAAGGGGAATAGTGTGGTTAATGCTTTGAGTAGGAATACTCAAACTCAGGTAGTTCATGAGTCTAGTGTTGATTGGAAGATAATGTCTTTGCTAGCTGAAATGCATGTTGTGGTTTAAGAGATTCAAGAGTAGATGAACCTCATATCAGTCTTAGTGAACTCTACTCTTTGGAGTTAGATCGAAGAAAAATATTATGAGGATCTTGAGTTTTTTATTTTTAGGGGAATCCTTTAAGGTGGGGAGTTACCTTACGATTGGATCATAGATGATAATGAGATCATATTTGTCAGGAATCGGGTTGTTGTGCCTATGATCATGTTAGAGGAGTTGATGCGTGAGTTTCTTGACTCAAAGTGGGTGATACATCTAGATTTGACCAAAATATACCATGACCTATGATGACAGTTTTGGTGATCGAGCATGAAAAAGGAGATAACAGGGTTTGTGACATGATGCTTCACCTATCAGTAGGTGAAGGAGATGCATCAACAACCTAGTGGATTACTAAAATCATTGGCCATTCCAAAATGGAAGTGGGATGACATGAACATGGAATTTTTGGTGGGTCTCTGATAATGAATTGGAAGAATGAATCTATTTGGGTTATTGTGGATCAACTGAAGAAATTATCACATTTCGTGCCTATATGGGAGACTTTATCAGTGGAGAAGTTGGGAGTTTTTTATGTTTAGAAGATAGTTCATCTGCACGGGGTGCCATAGATTATTGTTTCTGACCATGAATCATTTTTTACCTTGCACATTTGGTAGGTATTATTGAAGGTATTTGGTAAATAGGTTTTATTGAGTACGACCTTACACCCACAGATAGATGGGTAGTTGGAGTGTACCATAAAAGTGCTTGAGGATATGCTGTGAGTATGTGTCCTAGAATTTGGAGGATCTTAGAAGAAGAACCTATATTTGGTGGAGTTTTCCTATTAAAAAAATTTATCCGGAAATGATATATATGGAACCATATGAGGAAATTTGTGGTAGGACATGTATATCACCTTTATATTAGATGGAGGTAGGTGAGTCTGATCTATTTGGACCGAGTATCATGCAAGAGATATCAGAGCAGGTACATATGATTCAAAAATATATGAATATGGCTTAGAGTAGACATAATTTGTATACTGATAGACATCAATGACCCCTAGAGTTTTTATAGGGTGATTGTGTATTCCTTCAGGTGTCTCCTAGGTTGGGTCACTATAGGATACAAATATAGAGCAAGTTGGAGCCCAAGTTTGTTAGACCTTTTGATGTTGTAGATATAATTGGACCAATGAAATACTTATTTTGTCTTCCACATAAGTATGAGACTATGCACAATGTTTTCAATATATCACAACCATGGAAGTATCACCGTGACCCTTATCATGTGATCGATGTGGATTATTTTTTCCTTAAGATAGATGTGTCCTTTGAGGAGAATCTGATACGTGTGATAGATCATAACAAGAAAGTGTTTCTGAGAAATATTGTGCCGATAGTTCATATATTGTGAAAAAATGAGAGTGTGTGGGAGGAAACATGGGAAAGGGAAGAAAATACGAGGGCTCAATGACCCATTCTTTTTGGATTGGAATCTTAGAGATTCTTGCACTACTGAAAAATATCCCTATACCCACGTTTTTTGAAAACCATGGCTATAGGGGTAGTATGGTCACCTATACCCACGGTTTTGGGAAAAACCGTGGGTATAGGTTTTTTTTACGAGCTATTCCCACGGTTTTGGAAAACCCTGGGGAAAAAATAGCCAGCCCCACAGTTTTGGTCGAAACCATGGGCATAGGAATTTTTTTGAAGCTCTATACCCATGGTTTTGGAAAAACCGTGGGGATAACTATTTTTTTTGTGAAGATCTATACCTACGGTTTTATAAAACCGTAGGTATAGATTTCCCGGGTTATGGGGGGAAAAAATTATGCAGGACATTAACTTATACCCATGGTTTTCTATACTATACCCACGGTTCAGATTAATATATATAGATATATACAAACAACTAATAACAAAAATTCCATAGATGAGTTGGTTACGAGTTAGTTATTGTTCTTCATGACCGCTGGATCAAATCCTTGTGATAGATTTTTTTCTAAAACCAGGAATAATATTAATATATTAATCTAAATATAGACTTGTAATTATATAAATATGTTTTTTGGGTTGGTTTGTCGTCGGAACTGGGAACAAGAAGTCATGGGATCGAAACCCACCATGTTCCCTTTCTTTTAATACGGGTATGCATCATTATTTTAAATAAATATAGACACATATAAATAAAAACGGCGTAGCATGAGTGGTGGGTTGACTTTATTTTGAGATGCAGTTTGCAGGTTCTACTCTGGGTGCCGAATTTTTTGTAAAATTTATACCCACGATTTTTAAACCGTCGGAATAGGGCTTTGACATCATGGCATAAAAAAATATTTCTTTGACAGCATGGAAATAAATCTTTACCCACGGTTATTGCAAAATGTGGGGATAGGTTTCAGACCTATACCAATGCCACTCAGCCCCACGGTTCCCATACCCACGGTTTTGGGGGCTATACCCACGGTTTTGAACTGTGGGTATAGGTCATTTTTCCAGTAGTGTTGGGAGTGGAGCTTGAGGACGAGCTGTTATAAGGTGGGGAGATTGTAATATTGTAAACTTTTATAAATATAACCCGGGCATTGTTTTAGGTACTCTATTGTCCTTATTTTAGTATTTTTTTTGTGTTATGACTTGGGATGTTTTTGGGAGGAATTTTGAGAAAAATGGAAATTATAGGGTAGTGCATGGTTGGTGAAAAATTTTACCTAACCTTACACCCCAAACCAACTAACCATGAAAAACCAGGTAGAGGGGATTCTTATAGATGGTGTATGGTTTGGAAAACTATGCACCCAAAAAGGAGTAACCATGCACCCCTATAAAAGAGGCACAAAACTTAGGTGCACAATTAGGAAAAACTGTGTGCCCTAACCTAGATAATTGTGAGTGGGAATTAGAATCTCCTAAAAATTAATTTTAAAAATTCTTGAACCCCCTAATTAACCCCAAATCAACCCCCATTTGATTCGAGGTGGTCTTTCATGATTTTGGAGCTCTCCAGATGAATTCTAAGACTTTTTAACCTCTTTTCTTCATGTTTTGAAACCCAAATCAACTATCATCTTCTCTCCCGATAAGTGGATATTATCCCATTGATTTATCATTAATCTTCCTTCCTTCTATCATTATTTTAGTATGAATTTATCTTTTGTTTTTCTATATCTATATCTAGATTTAGTGAATCGAGATCTAGGCTTATGGATCTAGAACTAGAATTAAGAAATCTTATTATGGTTAACCTTTAATTACAATTTTAGATTTGAATCCCAATCTATGTCATTATGATGCTCAATTTTGGGGATTTTATTGGGAAATATTTTTTCAACGAATCAAGGTAGGTGTTCTACTATTTAAATACCATATTCATGATTTTAATTACATTTATTTTATTGTCGAATTTTTAGGGTTTGTTTAGAAGGTGGAATTTCTAAATTTGATTAACTAATGTGGTCAATTAATGATTTGAGGAATTAGGGATTTGATTGAATAATTGAATTATGGAAGTAGGATAATTAATTTATAGATTAATTATCAAGGTATTGAATTTTGAATTGAGGATAATTATTTTATAATTAATTATCAAGGTATTGAATTGGGGAATTAGGGATAATTAATTTTTGAGTTAATTATTAAATTATTAAATTGAAAATTGAGAATAATTAATTGGTGAATTAATTATTGGATGTTAATATTATGAGAGGATTAATTAATTTTTTAATTAATTAAGGGAAATAGTATGGTTAATTAGTTATTAAATTAATTAATTAAAGAGACATGATTAATTAATTTGTGAATTAATTAATGGGATAGATATGGTTAAATAATTGTCAAATTAATTAATGGACCTAGATTTATTAATTGGTGAATTAATTAATGGAAGTTTGTGGAGGTTAATTGTTATAAGAAGATTAATGTTGATTTATCTTGGTTTATGTGGAAATATGAAAACATGTGATAATAATATATATCTGTCAATGTGATATATTATGACATATTTGTATGATTGAGAAATGGGGTGCTAGAAATGATGTTCTATGATCATGACATATATGTATGATAGAGAAGTGGGGTGCAATACATGATGTTCTACACCCATGACATATATGTATGATTGAGAAATGGGGTGGTGAACATGAAGTTCTACACCCATGACATATATGTATGATTGAGAAATGGAGGTCTAGACACGATGTTCTAAAACCAGGATATATATGTGCATGATTGATTAATGGGCTACTATAAATGACATTATACTCTAAAGCATGCTTAATGGTGTGAGACAGGGACTATTTCTCCAAATACTCATGGGTTCTAGACATGGCGTTATACTTCCAAAACATTGGCATTGGACTATGTTTCCAAGTGGCCATAATAATGAAACAGGAGTGACATGGATAATTTAATCCCATGTTCTATAAAGAAATGTGAATTTAATATGTAACATGGTTCAGACCCGGTGTAGGCTGAAGCAGGTATTGAGGTATGGGTGTCCTCAGGAACCCGATGATCTATGTGGTTTAATAAATATTAATTGATCATGTGATAAATGTTTACTTATGAATTGTGATTTGTTCTTTATACAATTAAATAAAATTGTTATTGATTGGATTTATTTTAGACACCATTGGTGGTGGCCTAATAAGTTGTACTCACACCCTACTAGGGATTCCTGATTAATACCTGAATAGATTTCATGGATGTATGATAGGTTAAGGTAAAAGGCCCTTTGTTATATGGTTGAGTTAGAATGGATCATGGTTGAGGTAACCAAACTTGGTTAGGGACCCACTTGAGAGTCATCAGTGTCTTTCTTTGGAGTTTCATTTTAAACACTTGAAACATACTCTAGCATGACATGTTTACTATTTTAGATTTGATATTGTATTTCAAGTTTTGGTCATCTTGTGATGCTGGTACTGTTCTTTTTATGGTTACATGTTATTAAGCTGTTGATTTTTTATTTCCAATGGAGTATTACTTTGAAAAAAAAGGGGTATAGTCTCTCCATGATTGACTTATCAGACCCTTATTTATAGTCAGTATCCTCTGGCATATGGGGAGGCACGCTTGAGGTTATGTGACCGACCATCTCAAGGCACTAGTGTGTGGCACCCAAGATGGGATTTTACATTAGAAGATCATGAAAGTCATCTTCAAGAGTCTTTGGGAATCCTAAGGGAGCATAAATTATTTAGTGAAAATCTTCTAAAATGTACATTATATATTTGAGAAGCTATTTTTTTGTCCATTTGGTGTCACAAGGTGGAATTATAATTGATATTAAAAAGTTGGATGAGGTATTTTCCAAATAAATTTCTAAGAATAACTTTTAGGTACAAATATTCCTATGGATTTATGGGAATTACCACAATTTTATTCAGGAGTGAAGGTTATCTAGTTATAATGGAATGAGATGAATTTTCAAGAGTTGAATAATAAAAATACTAAAATTCATGTTATGATATTTCTAGATTCTAGTATAGATTTCAAGGAATACTTTTATGCCTCTTATATGGGTATCAATTATGTGTTAATACATAATTATCATTTGGTGGTCAATGATTCTTGGAAACTATGAACACCTGAGATAAATTAACCAATTATTGATATTGAGCTTGCTACTATTGTACACACCTTGAAATTATAAATTAAATATTTATTTAGTTAGATATTTGTGGTTTATACTGATCAAAAGTGACTCATGTATTTCTTATCTTAGAGTGACCTTATTCTAAGAAAATTTATTTGAAATATCGACAGTCCATTGATTTTGATATACTTTATGCACTTAGTAAGGGAAATATTGTGAATGATGCTTTGAGTAGGAATTAAAAACCCTATAATATATATGAAACTATAGATGAATAGAGAATTATGTGCGTGATAGCTGACATCTATCTAGATGTATCTAAATATCAAGAGGGGATATATATGTTTCCTATTGATCTTAGATAAATCATTATGAAATAGTTAAATGATTCTTAGATATTTGACTATGACTCTATTATGATTAATAAAAGACTCAATTGTGTGTAGATCTTGGAATAATGGTCTCAATATAATGGTTATTTCCTCTATATCCATGGGGGACTAGTGGTTCCCACTAGCATACAGAAAAGGTTATGGGAGAGTATCACTTATCTTATTAGGAAATACACCAGATAATATCTAATATTTTTCAAGAAATACATAGGAAATTATGGTGTACTATCATGAAATAAGAGATAGTGAGATTCACATCTTAGTGTATTACTTACCAATTAGTCAAGATGGAGCACCAAAGGCCGTCATGTGAATTATAGAATTTTCCAATACCTTAATATAAATTGGATTAAATTTCCAGGAACTTTATAACAGGATTACCACATTTTCCAAATGGATAGTGTAAGGTATGGGTGATTATGGATTACCTTACAAATACTTCTCATTACATTCCTATTATAGTGACAATATTGGTTGATTAGTTTAGAAATATTATTATTGTAGAGATTGTGAAACTCCAGGGTGTAAAACCTCAAGATTTTATAATATATTTAGCTTTAATGAAAAAATGTGTTCAATAGATTATGAGTCATGAAAACCTAAAAATATGTGAATAATTATTATAAATTATAATCTTAATATATGGTATTTAAATGAAATAAAATTATCTAAAATAATTTATATTTTACTTAAGAAATACTATTGATCCTAAAGAAATATTTTGAAATATTTTGTTTATGTGTATTTTTTTGACATATATGTTTTATTAAAAATTAATTCATAGTATTAAACTTGTGAAAAAATAATTTTTACACTAAAATAATTCATTTGTTATTAATTGGTTACAAATGAAAATATAATCATTTGATGTTTAAAAGTGATGTTTTTATTAAAAACTGCTTCTATATTCTTAATGTATTTTTATATTAATATATTAAACTAATCACTATTTATGAATGATTTTAATTATAATTTTAAATAATATATCAATAAAATATTTTAAAATTTATCTAATTGTTTTTACTTGGTAAGGAATTGGATTGAATTCATTTTTATGCTTAAAAATATATTTTTCTAAAAATGGGTTTCATTGTGTTTTGCATATTTTCTTTAAAATGAATTTCTTCAACTTATAGGAGTTGAATTTTATGAAATTTTTTCCATATTTTGAATCATTATTTACAAATTTGGTAATGTGGTCAATTTAATTTTTAGTCACAATGAATAGTAACCATGGTAAACTTTGTCGCCATAGTAAAGGTTTAAAGGATTAACATGGAGGGTTAAACATAGATATAAGGAATAAAATATATATAAAACTTGGATAAATGTGATTTTTTGAGGTTATTTCAACCCAAAATTATATTATCATAAATTTATGGTTTCCTTGGTTCCACATTCAATTGAATATTACTTTATTATATTTTAATGTTTTAAGTATTTATAAGAGTTCCACCCACCTAACTTATAAAAGGGCACTCCTTACCTTAACTTATTCAAACACTTTGAGCCCACTAGTTCACAAAATACCTACCCAAATATCTTTCTAAATTACCTCACCACTTCCTAGATATTTTTTTCTTCCCAAAATACCAACCTTTAAAGGATTAATATTTAATCCAAATGATTTTTCAAGAAGAAGTGGTAATTTTCATCACCGATCTATTTCTAGTTTCATTTTTTCCTTAAACTCCTCAAAATATTATATAACTACATTAACATGATGAAATAAGTATAATTAATATATTTAAATTTTATTATGTTAATGGTAAATCAATTTTTTACCTCATTCCCATCCTATGAAAAATGATAACTTCATTCATGCGTACGTGTGGACTACCACCTCTATAAAGCGATGTGATTTGTTTTTCATGTCCTCTATATACGGATGAAAATATGGATGGATTAAATAAATTTATATTATTTCATTATGATATTTTAAATATAAATATTATTTATCTTTATTTATTTACATTATTTATAAAATAAAATCATTACTCATGCATATATATGGACCATAGTCTCTACAAATTGATGTTATTCATTTTTCATCACCAGTTTATATAAAAGGTCATAAAATTGTATATTATGAATAAATATAATAATATTATCATGATTAATACTATAAATATTCTGAATCTATGTAAAGGGTGAAAGGACTGGAATTACTAAATCAAAACATGGATGGGAAATTGAATTATTAATGGCCCAAGTGTTGATTTTAATGAAGAATTTCTAATATGTGGGTCATTTGAAATTATAATGGAATTTTATATTATAATATAAGTATGAATATGGAACTATTATATATTTATAATAAATATATAATTATTATATAGGAACTTAAGAGTTTATTTAAAGAAATTCAGGACCTGAGATAAGGGTTTATGTGGAAATCTCATTTTTGATAATGAATGTTTATAGTCGAATATTCTTTGGAAAAATTATATGAACTTATAAATTAAACCCAAAATATTTCTTTCTAAAATGTTTATTTATTGAGGTTTTTTTACTTTCATTCATATCTATGTGGTACTTAAAATAATCAAGAAGATGTTTTTGAGAAAAGTTGACATTATTTTATCTTTGGTCGACAAAATTTTTCTTCTATTTCAATGTTCATTAAAATGTTTTCAAGAATGTTATTTTATATGATTGAATTATTATTTAATATAATTTTAAGACAAATTTTAATTTATTTTAAAATTATTATGAAATAATTTTTATAATGTTTTTTATAAGTTAATTTATTACTTTTTTAGAAAAGTGTGAAAGAAATATTTATTTCAACGTTTACCATACAAATGACTTTTACCACCATCATGAAAATTATTTTATTTATGTATTAACTAAAACTTTTTTAGGGTTATTTTAAAAGAAAATAATTCTAAAAATATTATTGTATTTTTTATTTAAAATTTTATCAAAATAAAATGATATTTTTCTCATGTTTTCAAAGAAAGGCTCAAATACTATTTTAAAGGTATTTTTCATCAATGTTAACATCCTTTGTTGTTTTGTATTCTTCACTAAGGATATTTTATTATGATACCATCCACTTTATTTAACTAAATGGCTTATGATGATGATGTTTGAAGGGTGATTCCATGAAACCAATTTCTTTCATATGGGAAAATTATGCTATGATGAAATGATGATTGCTTTTATGATCTTATGACATTAAAAATGCATGGTTTTCAATATGTGATAGGTGGTACTAGAATTATATTTACCTATAAATAATTGGGTATTTATTGATATACCATTAGATAATATGAAATTGGATGGGGATTAAACCCATTATAATAATAAAAAGAGGTTGGGGAGTGAACACAATCCATTATGGGACTTTTTTTAATATGTTATAATGGTCTTAGAAGAGATAATTGACTAATGAAATGATTTTATATGCTTATTATTATACTAAAATTCTTATGAAATGTTATTATTATTATTATATGCTCTCATAGATCATGATTGATTAATGATGATTTCTCACCCTTACGGTTGAATGCTTTTGAAATGCTAAAGCCTTATGCCATGAATCATGATTTATGATTTATGAATGATTGGGTTTGAACTTCATAAGTTATATTCATGATCCAAAACACTTATTATTATATTATTTTCTGTATGTGATCATAAATTTATATCTCCTTTTTTATGATTACTATTAACCTGATCTCTCATTTTCTTAGGTTTCCATTTTCCCTAGGTTATAAAGAAAGGTTTTAAGTAGGGTATATCTAATAAGGGTACTAAGAGAGATAGAAATTTTCATATATGTTGAAAATATTTCATTACATAAGTTTATTATTAATATATTATTCAAATACACCAAAACTTTATGGTTTTGGGGTGTGAATTATTGTGCAATATATTATTATTTTAGCTAAAATGATGTAATATTTATGTACATTTTTATCAGTTCACCTTAGTTGATATTAGATAAGGGTTAGTTATTTTTGTGTATTCAGTTATGAAGAATTTTATGATAAAACTTAGGAAAATCCATGATTAAATGAGTGATATAGGGTAAACCTAAAAGTATAATAGGTTAATAAGAAGGTTCCAAATTTAAGAAATCTAAGGAATGATTTTCATGATTATATGGTTGATTACTTTGAATATTGTCCCTTTATTATTAAACTATGATTTTTTATTTTATTCAATGGATAGACTAGGAAGAATCATTTTAATAATTAATGTGGGAAAAATGAAATGATTTTCCTCTATAGAAACTGAATAAAATGGGAGTTGGAATAAAAAATATTGTTTCCCTACTCATGAAAATCTCTTAAAAAATGATTCATGTTGTGATTACAAATAAGAAAAGGATGTACAATCAAACCGTTAAGTATTTCATGAAGAAAAATTTAACTTATTTCAATTGGTCATCTAATTCACTAGTGGATATGTAGTGAATTCGCACCACTAAAATGTTATTTTCCTTTTTCCAGTGCTCAGAGCATGAATAAGTAATTATAGAGGTGTATTATTTGGAAGGTGTAGCATACCAATGGTAGAATATTATTATGAATTTGAGACAAGAGGAAGAAATTGAATCTATGTAATTAGATGACTTTGAGAGGGGTTTTTTAAATAAGTACTTTCCTTAAACTCTTCACATGAAAATGGAAAGGGAATTCGTTGAGTTTAAGAAGAAGGATTATGAATATATTAGTACCTATGAGGAAAATTTTACAATATTTGTGAGTTAAGATTCTATTAGTATCATTAAACCTAAATGAAAAATTGATTGGTTATTCAATGTCTTAAAACGAAGTCTCTAAAAGGGGTTTTAAATAAGGGACTTTAGTAACTATAAAGAAAACATTTGATGTGTTCTTAAGGTAGAAATAGAGACTTAAGATTATCATCATTCTCATAGTTATAATAATAATTACAAGATTGAGTTTTAAGGAAATTATAATAATAAAAAACAGGGAAGAAATAAAGTGAATCTTCCTCTATGCTAGTAATATGAAAAGAATCCTGAGGGAAATTGTCTCAAAAGGAATGGTAAATATTTATAGTGTAGAAAGAAAATCCATTAATAAAGTGAATGCTAAAGATATGTAAAGAATAAATCCATTTAAAAGAATGGGGATAAAGTTTAGCTAAATGCACCACCCACACTCCAATGATTAAATTACAAGGATTATGGGTATTATTCCAACCGGTGCATGAATTTTATGGTTAATGATGAAAATTTACATGAAAAAAAACTTAAGAAAATATATAAAGAGAAATATCTTGCGACCAAAACTATCGATGTGGGTCAAGAGAATGATGTAGTGAAAGCTACACTTATCAAACACTCAAGAACTATAAATATTTTATTTGATTCTAGTTCTACCCACTCTTTTATACCCAAATAATTTTTAAAGGGTATCACATCACTACCTAAGTGATTATAAATTTAATTATCATTGAATAATACTAATGATATGATGATTTCATCTCAAGTATATAAATCCTCTCCAATAGAGGTTTTTGGTAATGCGCTTCTTGAAAATCTTTTTATTATTCATTGAGTTGATTTTTTTTTTGTGATTTTTAGAATGGATTAGATTTTTTTTATATTGATCTCATATCAATTGTCGAGGAAGGGAAAGAACATTTTTTATTTCAAATGAACTAGTGGTTGTTTATCAGTGTGAGGATGAATATGAAATTTAAATGGAAATTAAATTCATTGAATGAGTTATATTACCTATTCATTATCTATCTCAAATGGATAAGGAGAAAGTCAACATTGAATGTATGCCTATTATGTGGGAAAATGTTTATGTATTTCTTAAATATTTTCTCAGTCTTCACTCAAATTGTGAAGTTAAATTTTCAATAGTACTCATACATGGTTTTATGACTATTTCAAAGACTCCTTATTGAATGGATTTGATTGAGTTGTAAGAATTAAAGAAGTAACTCTAGGAGAATTTTCATAAGGTATTCATTCAACCATGAACATCACCAAAGGGTGCACCCATTTTTTTTATTAGGAGGAAATATGGATCAATTCATCTTTACATTGATTATTGTGAACTTAACAAGATCACTATCAACTACAGGGATCTCAATACTTTTAAAATATCATCATATGATATGGATATCATTATTTGAGTGTCAAAAAGAAGAAAATATCTAAAATATCCTTCCATATGAGGCATGAATACTATGAATTTATAGTGATTTCATTTTGAATTACCAATTAAATTACTATATTCAGAGATATAGTGACTATAGTTTGTATATATTACCTTGATAATTTTGTATTAGTCTTTATAGAATAAATTATTATAAATTTCAGGAGAAAGGAATAGAATAAAGTTTATTTGAGGATTGTATTTAATTCCTTAAGGTAAGAAAATCTATATGCCAAATTTATTAAATTTGAATTCTAGATATAAAAATTATCATTATTAGGTCATGTAATTAAAAATTAGGGAATATTGATGGATCATTCAAAGATGAAATTTATTAAAAATTTGTCTAGAAAAACCATGATGATCAAAATATATAGTTTTATTGGGTTGAATGGATACTACCAATTCTATGTGAGAAATTTCTCATGAATATCAAATCCACTAACTACGTTGACAGATAAGGGTTTGTGATCTATAGTGATGTATAAAATATGGTATTAATATGTGTTCTCATATATAATTACATGGTAGTATCTTATGCCGCTCTCCAATTGAAGGTTAATGAGAAAAATTAATCAACTAATGATTTGGAACTAGAAGTGGTATTTTTTTCTTTGAAGAAATGGAGAAATTATCTTTATGGTGAAATGTGTGACATATATACCGATCATAAAATATTGAAGTTCATATTAACATAGAAAGAGTTTAATATGATCTAAAGTATATGGTTGGAACTAATTGAATATTATGATACTGAATACATTACCTCCCCGGGATGGTGAAAATGGTGCTTAATGATTTAATTTAAAAGGACCAAAATAGTTTTACCCTGATGAGGACTAAAAGAGATCCAACACTAATTTATTTTCATAGGAGAGACCTTGAAATCATAAGTAAATTATAAGATCATATCTTTCTTAGAATAATGTTCAACTATCAATTTATGTGAAGATTAAAGAGGCATAAAGGAGGATCTGGAGCTTCTATAGAAGGAAATGATTTTTTCTTAGTTCAACCTTCACCATGATAGTATCATTATAATTAAGAATAATGTATGTGCCCTATCAATACCATAGTTTAAGAATGATCTATTTGATAATTCCCAAAATTCATCATTTTCTATTCATCCTATAAGTATAAATGTGTATATATATCTTAAAGATAACTCTTGGTGGGACAGTGTGATGAGAGATATCACATGGTTTGTATCTTAGTGGTTGTTATGTAATTAAATTAAGGGTAATAGATAGAAGTATAAGGGGATGTTACAACCATTACCCATACCTGATTGAAAATGGGAAAACATCACCATATATTTCATCACAGGACTCCCCAAGACATCAAAATGGAACATTCAATTTGGGTTGTCATCGACCACCTTATGAAATTAGAACATTCAATTATTATCATAGAGTAATTATCTCTTGATCAACTCTCTAGGTTATGCATTAATGAAGTATCAAGGTTGCATGAAGCACCACTCTCAATTTCATCTGATTGGGATCTGAGGTTTACCTCCAATTTCTAGATAATTATTCAATAATATTTGAATATAGAGTTGAGTTTTTTCACTATATATCATCCTTAGATAGAAGGTTAGTCTTAGAGGACTATTCAAACCCTATAATACCTACTGAGATATTTCTATGTGGATTTTAAAGTAGGTTGGGATCAACACCTTCCTATAATCAATTTTTCTTACAAAAAATGGATTTCAATTGAGCATTCAGATGTCCCCTTATGAATAAAACTATATAAATAATTTAATAACTCCAATATGCAAGGATGAAGTTGGCCAAAAAAATCTTTTGGGACCTATGCTAGCTGAGGAAATGGTATAGAAGGTTACAACCATTCAACAACATATCAGGGTAGCTAGGAGTTTATAGAAAAGTTATAATGACCATATTCAGTGAGATTTTGAATTCAATGTCGGAGATAATGTGTTCCTATAGATATCATCTTGGAAGAATTTTATGATTTTTGGAAGGAAAGGAAAACCAAGCCCTAGATATATCGGTCACTATAAGATTCTTGATTGTATCAGACTGATAGCTTATCACATAGTGCTTCCTCCAAACCTCTTCAAAGTTCATGATGTATTCTATGTATCTCATTTGAAGAATTAAATACCCAATTCTGAACATTTACTAAACTCAAAGGTCATACCATCAGATCATTATCTTTTTTATAAAGAGAAATCAGTAGAAATCTTGGATCATAGAGATAAAGTAAAGTAAAATAATATAACTCACTTGGTTAAGGTTCTCTAGAGGAACAATAAATATGATGGAGAAACATGGGAACCCAAGGATGTGATGAGGTAGAGTTATACTAAGTTTTTTTACCATAGTGGATGGATAAATTATTATAATAGGGTAAAATTTAACACCCTAAGATTTTATAGTATATTTCTCTTTAATAACTAAATGCCTTTGATAACTTGTGAAGCATAAAACCCTGAACTTATGTGAATAATGATTATAAATTATAAAATGAATCACATTATATGGTATTTAAATTAAATATAATCTTCAAAAATAATTTCTAATTCACTTAGAAAATAATATTAATCCCAAAGAACTATTTTAAATATTTTTTATGATCATTTTTTTGTAATATAATTTTTATTTAAAAATTAAGTTATTGTATTAAGATTATGAAAAAGTATTTTTTACACATGTATAAAATTAATTAAATAGTTATTAATGTAAAATCCTCAGTAATGTTGATATAAAAAAATTTCATATATTCATTAGTTAATTATAAAATATTAGATGGTTTTTTTGGTCAAAATAAAAAAAAATATTTATTTCTAACCAAATTGGATTTTTGAGTATTATATGGTTTTATTTAAAATATTTATTTCCAAGTTATATAATTTTAATTTGAAAAAAATGAACATATTTTTTTAATTCATTATGTCAAAATTAACTTAATGTAATTTTTTTATAATTTTCTAAAATGTTTGTTTTTTCAATTAATAGTAAAAAATATCAATTTTTATTGAAAATTGTATTTTATTTTAAAGTATTTATATATTAAAATCCTATCTTAGATTTTTTTTTAAATTTTTAGTAGTTACTTTTGATTTAAAATAATAAAATTATGGTTTTTAAATGGATTTTATTCTTGAATTTAGTATAAAAACATTTTATACTTAAAAGGGATTTTTTTTGAAAAATTATTTTTTGTTGAATTTTTCTGGTTTAATTTTAAATTAAAATATCCCACTTATGTATTTTGAATTTTTAAAAATGGATTAAATATTTTTAATAATTAGGTTTAATTTTTTTAAATAGGACTCTTTTATTTTAGGTAAATTTGAGTAGTAACCTTAGTAATTTTTGTTACCATTATAAAGGGTAAATCAGACAATTAAGGTTAAAAGTAATATGATAATGATTAAATAATGACAAAAAAATCGAATCAATTTTATTTTATGAGTATATATCATCCATAATCTTCCAAATACTGAATATATGGCCTTTTTCCATTTGAATTTTATCATAATATTTATAATATTTTTTGTAAAGAAAAATAAAAAATGTCATAGTCTTCTTTTTTAAAAACCATAATATTTTTAACATGGGTATAACCAAAGTATATGCTTAGTTATAAATATTAATTTTAAATATAAATTATATATATTCATCATGGTAATTTATTTTTAATTTTTAGTGAAGAAACTATAACTTTAAATGATTAAACAATGCATACATGATATTTATTCAATTAATGGAAAGGTAAAATTAATGATATTAAAAATATTAAAGGTAGTATAATTTGAAATAATTAATGTTTCCCATGAATTTTATATATAAAAATGACATATTATATATGTTTTTATTTATTTTATTCTAAATAATTTTTTTTCTTGATGTAATTAAAGTCAAAGTAAATTAATAGTTCTAAAATTGGAATTAATGATATTTTATAATAAATAATATTTTATTAAATGATTTAAAATTAATAAAAAAATATATTTAGAAAAATTAATGGTATATGGTTAATTAAATAAACCATGGTAAATTTATGGGTATAGTTTCATTTTATAATAACAATATTAACCCTTAATGGGTAGAAAAATTTAATATTACAGTAATTTTCAAAAGGGTTATCAAAGGGTTGGAACAAAAAGATAAGGGTAAAAATGTGATCTAAGCTTGTCCAAAAATTATTTCATGAGAGGATTTAAATTTAAACTCATATTATATTATTATATTTTCAATTTGGTTCCATTATGACATCAAAATTAATTCATATTAAATTAATGTTTTAATAAATTCCAAGAGTACCTCCCCTCTCTTATAAAAGGACCCCACTTCTTTTCATTCCTTCACAATTAAAATCCCTTTGGTTTAGAAAATACTAGGCCAAATAAATTACTATAATACCTACCCATGTTCTAGATGCATTATTTTGTTTAGAATACCAATCTTAGAGGTCTTATGATATAAAAAAGACATTTTTCATAAGAATAAGTATATTTTTTAACTATATGTTTTAGTTTTATTTTTTTTTAAAATTCATTAAAATATTATTAAACCATATTAAAATAATAATATAAGTATCTTCTATATAATGAGATGTTATTATGTTAATTTAATAACATATATCCATCAATTGGGAAAGGAATTCATCATTCGTGTGTATGGCACACTATCGTCTCGCTGACTGATGTAATTATTTTACCATCACCACTTCTCATAGATGTTTATAATGAGAGAATTAATATTTATATATGATATTAATGACATATTTATCATAATTATAACATAATATATCATTTATTTTCTTACCTTCACAGTCCCTGAAAAATAATAATGTTGTTCGTGCATACGTGTGAATTACCACCTCCATGAAGCGACCCAATTCATTTTTCATCACCACATCACATGGATGATACATATATAAGTATAATTTAATAAATAATTTAATATTTATGATATTATTATCATTATTTAATGATAAAATGATACTTACCTTCTTTCCATAATGATCATTGATAAATGGAAACGTTACTCATGCGTAAGTACGGTATACCATCTCTATGATTATAACATAGTTCATTTTTCATAACTATATTTCATGATTGGTTTTATAAGTTTAATTGATGTATAAAAATGATAATTATTTCATTATAATTATTCTATATATTATGGAATAATGATATCTTTGAATATTTTTAACTTACCGAAGTCATTTCAGACTTATGAACTAAATATTATCAAAACATACGACAAAAACTTAAATGATTAAGTAATTGTCATGAAATGGTAATAAGTGAGATAAAAGGAATATAAAAATTGAAATTTTTTCCCAAAAAAGTAAATAATTAACATAATTTAATTATTCAGAAAGACAAATAATGTACGTGATGAGAGAAACTATAAATAAGGGGTTTTCTTTTTAAAAAAAATAATCTTTTAAAGTTTCCATTAAAATTATATTTTTATTCCTTATTCATATATTTTTTAAAATTATTTTATGGATATATTCATATAGAAATAATGAAACTATAAAGGAAATTTTATATCTCTTTTGTCTTTATTTTAAAGGTTTTTAAAAAGAATCTTATTACGTATTTTTTTGACTTTCTTTACAAAAGAAAAATGGAATACTATATTTTAACGTATACAATGACAATGAATTTTATAGACACTATAAATATTATTTTATGTTTTTATTAATTTATAATATTTCATGTTTTAAACAAATAAAAACCTTTTTTCCCTTTGTTCTAGGAATTTTGGTTTTGAAAAATGGGTTTTAAAGGAAAGGGATATATCAATATCCCAAAATGTTTTCTTATGGGTTTAGAGATCGTTTTATGATGTAAGACTTTACATACTATGTTATGGTTCATGGGAATTTTTTACGAGGATAGGTGGTTCCATTACAAACCAAGAGTCTGAGAGCCTATTATATCTCTCCAATTCATTAGGCAAAGGGATGAAGGTAACTACTTGGTTTTATCCTAAGAGAATATGGGATTATACTATGATGGTTATTCTAAATATGGGATGGAGTTAACCGATTAGGTTTATCCTAAGAGATTATGGGAATATACTGCAATATTTATTCCAAGTATAACTATGATGGTTATTACATATGTAACCATGAGGGTTATCTCATATGTGAGAGTGATATGAAAATGATTCCCAAGTTTCCTATATGTTTTACCTATGATTGATTTGGGTTTTAAAAGTTTACATTGAGAAAAAAAGTATTTGTTTTTCTTGTGGAAATGATTTATTTTATAAGCTCAAAGAATAATGTGATAAAAGTATATATTTTATAGGTTTTTATATTTTTTAATAGAATAAAAATTTATTTCTTTTTATTTCTCTAACTGATATTTTTATGCTCATCCCATGTTTAAAAAAAAATCATAGGGTTTAAAGATGGGTAAGGAAAAAAAGTCAAGTTAAAAATCATGAATATTCTTCCTAAAAAGAAAGAATGTTTATTTTTTAAAAAAATTTAGTAGAAAAAATGGATACTGAATAGAAGCACCCACTTTGTAATATATTGGATTTTTTATGTAAGAGTTGTGACCTAAATATATAAAAATCTAAACCTAAAAGATCTTTGAAAATGAAAGTAATAAATTATTGTATAAGAACACAAGATAATTAAGGCTTATGGATGGGTCCTTAAAGTTGGTATTAGATAAAGTTTAAGATAATTTTGGAGGTTATGATAATGTTAATAGAATAACCATAAAGTATTTTACTTAATGGTAAATTTTTAATGATATAGCATTTTACAATTACCATGTTGCTTTGTCTAAACTATGTTTGTTTAGAATGGTTTTCCACAAAGAGAACATGGAAGATAAAGTAGGAAGGCACCAATGGGTGATATCCTTTTGAATTAGAACCTAAAATGTTTGGAATTAGAACTGAGATGGTTGTTATAGTGATGTATTAGTTGAAACAGACTATAAATGGTGTTGGTATACATGTGAGAGAGTATTTAGATCCACCACATCGGAACACGATGATAGTGGTGCATTTTATGAGAAAAAAACCTCTAAAATTTAGTGGACCATCTAACCCCATGGTAGATTAAGGATGTATTAAATCCCTAGAAAAGATATTCAATGACATGGGATCTTAAAATCTTCGCAAGGTAACTCTTGGTATCTATCATTTTGAAGGTAAAGCTAACCAATGCTGCTCAATGGTCAAGAATATTGGGGAAAGAGAGGAAATTTATTCCTTATAAAGATATGAATTTAAGAATATTTTCATTGATATATATATTTTTCTAAGGATGTTCTAAATAGGATGGAAAATAAATTCTTGTAATTGAAACAGAAGGAAGAATATTCAGTGGCCGTATATGAAGTAAATTTCACTTGATTGGAAAGGTATGCAATATTTTTTATCCAAGATATTAATAGGAAAATTAATTGGTTTTACTTAGGATTAAAGTTGAGATATAAAAGGGAATTATCTTCCTATAAATTCAAAAGTTATGATAAATTTTTTTGATGTGATGAGAAGGTTGAAATAGAGTTTTCTGATGATCATGTTTACATCGAAAACTAGTTGAAAAAGATATAAGGTGGTAGGAAAAAGGGAATAATGGATTAATGAAATATGATGGTAAGAAAATTAATTATTCAGTTTGTGAGAGTTTTATTAAAAATAACACTAAGGAATACCTTATTAATTATAATAAGTTCTTCTGATATGGTAAGTTTGGGAATATTGCTCATAATTGTAATATAAAAGTTCTTGGTCATTGTAAGGGAAATTCTTATAGAAAGATAGTAAAGTGATTTAAATGTAATGAGATGGATCATTATGCACATGTGTGTTTGAATATGTAGTTGAATTATTGGAATCATCCAAACTATAAATAGAAAGGTTTAGTGAAATACTTTATAATTACTTTAGCATATATTGGTCCATTTAATGATGTGGTATTAGGTAAATTTCTTGTTTATTAATATTATGCTAATGTCTTTTTTGATATGGGGTCTACACATTCTTTTATTTTTAATAAATGTTATGGTAAATTGGAAATTCTAACTTAATAAATGAATCCAAAACTTATTGTAAAAATAATTGGGGGAAGTATTAAGGAAAAAATAATTTATAATAATTTTCCTATCATTGTTTGTGGAAAGAGTTTACCTAAAAACCCTATATTATTTACACTATTAGAGTTTGTTGTTATTTTTGGTATAGATTGGATCTATGTCTACTATGATAAGATAGGTTATAGAGCTAAAGCAGTTTTTTTTTTCTGAAAGAGTTTTAGTTTGTATAAAATAATGAATCCATACCTTTGATAACATATCAAGAAGGTAAGAAACTATTAAAAAATGTAAATAAATGTTATTATAATAGACCAACCTGGGTTGACCAGACCAACCACCCAAGTCATCCTATTACAGGGTTAGGTATGAAACATATAACAAAATAAGTCTTATATATATGAAAAATGAGACATAAAACCATAGTAAAAAGAATAAACAAGGGATAAAAAACTAAGACAAATGGAACAAACCAGGAAGTATGACATGTCTAGACTAACAAGTTCCTATGCAACCAACTGTCACCTCCATAAACCAAACCAAACTGAAACAGTGGCACAAAGAGAAGAAAACATGATTCAAAATTCCCTTCCCATTACCCTTATCATTATAAACAAGGTATATAACCACCCAAAAGAAGAATTTGGGTGTGATAAATAGAGCTCGATAGGAAACCACCCAAAGAATCTATACAAGTATAATGTCAAGAAATTAAAAGTTTTAGATTTAAAAAAAATCAGTTTTACAGGTATTTTCTTAAATAAAACATTTTGAAAACATTTCTCAAATAATCCTTTGATTTTCCAAAAATTTCATATCATTTTTTATAAATCCAGAAAGATTCTAGTCATAAAACAAAGCAGGTAAACATACTGAATATAAATACACATGTGAGCCAACATCCATGAAATAATATAACATGAAATAAACCCCAAAAATAACAATGGACCTTCTATTCAGGATCTATCCTATGATATAATATATACAAGATACTCATGAGCCTAAAATTAATAAAGTTTTACCCAACTAATATCAATTCCTAACACTGTCCATCAATATACAAGAGGTCACCTCCTAGCGGCGTTACACACAATAAAGCTACCCACGTCTCTTTATCAATGCACCCAACGTTCCTGCTATCTAATTTTTTTTCAATTTCCATTTTAAAAATCATGTTCACAATTTTATAAAACAATTTCTAAGCCAAGAAAAATTTATTTAAGGTTTAAAAATCCATTTTTTTTCCGAATAAGGGAAAATTATGTTTTTAAAGAAAAATCCCATTTAAAACACAAACCCATTCAATTTTCAATTTCAACACATGAAATTTTATTTCAAAACTCAATTAATTAATAATAATGACAAAAAATTCAAGAAATTATAATTCTTGGATAGATCCACCTACCTCAAGGATGTAGAAAACCTAACCACCATTGACAACAGTGATTGGAAACAACAAAAATTACCTTTAGAAGACAAGGAATGGAAAGATACCAAAAAAGATTGATAGAAAACATGTTCTGATTACATATCCCTACCAAAACTGGTGCCGTAAACTAGAAATGAGGAATAAAATGAAAGGAATGCTTACCTAAAGAGATGAAACACCTATCCATTTTGACCAACCACTGAATGAAGTGATCCATAGGGGAAAGGGTCTTGAAAAATATCCTAGGGTAAAAGATATGGCTAAGAGGAGGAGGATACAAAAGTGAATGAATCCTTAAGCACCATACAATGATCAAAAAGTAGATACTCAAGGAATTACATGGTATGTAATATTTTACACATCATGAAATTCTATCATTTTAAGTTATGCTGAAAAACACATCACCTTTTTAATTAAAAAATGTTTTTTCACATTACATGACATGCAACCCTAACAAAACGTATACAATTATCATGCTGTGTATTCATTTCATGGGATATGTCTGAGTGCCATTACACATTGTGTAATACCATTACAAAATTGTGCAACTACCTCTGGAATAACATAAAAAGTAGGTTTTATGTGAAAAAATACAACAAATCCCTAACTTTACCATTACAGGTATCCTCCAAATTTCAAGGTAGAAAATACTTGACCAATAAAAAGGGGAAAACAATCAAATATTAGAAAATTCCTAAAGAAAAGGTGTTGGGGTGTTATAATATCCCCACCATAAAGAGTTTTATGTCCTCCAAAAGTGCTCAAGATCCTGGATCTGCAAAAAGATAAGACCACTATTGCCTCATCAATGAATCCCACTCCTACATCTTATGGAGATCCTATCCGCACTACCATAGTAACCAGATAAGGGGGATCATTTTATCACATAGTACCTTATCCTGACGACCCATAATATGAACTAGATTCTCTACCAATGTTGTATTAGGTTCCAAATCTACATCCTCCCACCTAATCACATGGGAAGGATTTGGAATATACCTCTTAAACCTGGAAACATAAAACATATCATGGATATAATTCAAACCAGAAGTAAGGTCCAATTAGTAGGACACCCTCCCCAATTTCTCAATGATCTCAAAGGCCCCCACAAATGTTGGTTCCAACTTACCCTACTTACCCAATTGAGAATTTCCCAAGTGAGGAGAAACTTTGTGAAAAACATGATCATCCACCAAAATCTCCATTGGCCAACAATGATGGTCCACATAAGATTTTTGATGACTCTTTTCCAGGATCAAACACCTCTGGATCAACTGAACCATATCCAAAATCTCCTAAACCAAACTCACCACAACCAAAGAACACTCTCCCTACTATGCCCAACACAAGGGAGATCGATATGGATGCCTATACACAGCATCAAAGGGCACAATCCTGATCCATTCCTAATTAATATTTTTATAGTAAAACTCAACTAAATTCAAATTTATATCCCAATATCAATTTAAATCAAGAATACAACCCTGGATCATATCCCCAAGAACCTATATATCCCTCTCGATCTTTCTATCATTCTATATATGATAATACATCCTAAATTTCAATTGGGAACCCATTTCATCCTACAAACCTTTCCAAAATCTAGATTTGAACCTTGAGTGCCTACTAGAAACATCCATGGAGGGAACCCCATGAAGAATCACAATATCTTAGACATACAAGTCCTTAAGATATTCCAATTTCATCATTTAATTTATTGGTAAGAAATGCACTGATTTAGTGAGTCTGTTGATAATCACCCAAATTCCATCCTTTCCATTAGGAGTCCATGGTAAAATAATGAAAAATTAGATTGAAATTTCATCAAACTTCCACACTGAAATGGATAAAGGCAGAAAAAAACCTGTAGGTCACTGGTGTTCCACCTTAACTCTTCGAAAAGTGAGATTCCATGATAAAAAATCTGAAAGTAACCACATCATCCCAAAAAATCAATACTAATGTCTAAAATCATGGTAAATCTTTGTAGTCCTAGGGTACATAGACAAATAGGACTGCTGTCCACTATTTAATAAGTTTTTTCTGAGGAAAAAAGGAACAACCAACCTATTGAAAAAATTACAAAGCACCACTAGGAGACTAAAACCACTCGCCTAAGGCCTCCCCACCATTTAAGATTTATTCTAAGTGTCAAATCTCAGATTCTGTCATCTAATCAATTTTAAATCACTCATCAAAAGATGATCCAACCTTTATCTAATCCATAAATACCTTTCCACCAACCTCTCTCACTCCCAAGATCATCTCGGCAAACATAATCATCAGAGACTAATCTTAAATTGATTCCTTCACTTATTGTATCAATACTTTTTTTCTTATCACATAAATAACCATTTTCCATTATCGGGGGTATATAAGATATAAAAATCAAAGTTATGAAGATACTCAACCCATCATCTCTATCACAAGTTCAGATGCCTCTGAGTAAAAAAATACTTTAGGATTTTTTTATCAGAATATACTATAAATATCTCCCCAAAACGACAGTGACACCACATATTGAATCCATGAATAACCACTTAGAACTCAATATAATGGGTAAGTTAGTTCTTCTCATGATGATGTGAATTTCATGAACCATAATCCACCACCAGTTTCCATTGCATCAAGAAACATTCTGATCCTATACTTGAAGCATCGCAAAAAATATTGTAACCTGAAACTTGTTTTGGGAGAATCAACACTGGTGCTAAAGTCAACCTCACTTTTAGATCCTCAAAATATATTTTAAAATTTTCATCCCACACAAACTTTACACCCTTACCGTGAAAATCTATCATCAAATATGAAAGCTTGGAGAAGTCCCGGACAAACTGTTCGTAATAACCAGCCAACCCCAAGAAGCTTCAAATATCAAACATATTTTTAGGATTTTCCTAGGATATAAATGATCATACCTTTTTAGGATCCACTAATATTCCCTTAATAGATATTAAATTCCCTATAAAATTTACCTCTCAGATCCAAAGCTCACAATTGTAAAGTTTTCCACATAGATGATTTTCTTTAAAGGTTCAAATAATGATATCCAAATTGTCCACATGTTCCTCATATAACTTGGAGTATGCTGAGATATCATCTACAAAAAAAACACAAGAGTACAAGAACCGATGAAATATTCGGTTCATAAAATACATGAATATCGAAGGAGAGTTGGTGAATCTGAATAGAATAACCAGAAACATGAAATACCCATATCAACTCTAAAATTCCATCTTGGGTATTTCCTCCTCTCAGAATCTCAAATGATGGTACCCTAACTGTAAGTAAATATTATAAAACCAACAAGACCCTATACGATGATCAAAGAGATAATCAATTCTTGGTAACAGATATTTTTCTTAACGGTCACCCAATTCAACTTTAGATGATCAATACAAATCCCAAGACTTTTTTTCTGACTTCTTAGAAAAGAGCATAGGAAAATTCTATAGTCACATGCTAGGTTGAATATATCCTTTCTCTTTTAGGTACTCAAACTATACTTTAAGTTCCACCAACTGAGTAGGTTCCATTCGATAGGATGACATAGAAATGGGTATCATTCTAGTTAGTAGGTTAATAGTAAACTTGAAATATCTCCATGGAGTTAGGCCAAAAATATCATCCATAAAGACCCCAGGGTATGAACACACAAAAACAGGTAGCTGAATACCCAATAAATGGTCAACTACATCAAGAAACACTTCTAAAAACTAGCATGTGATTATACCGGCATAAGGAACAACATGCCCTACCCTTCCCAATCTAGAGTCCCAACTCACCCTAGAAAACATGAGTGACACCATTTGTAGATAGGAACTATACAAGATAGTGATAAAAATTTATCTAGGCCTTCACGTTGGTCATCCAATCCATGTAGATAATTAAGTTTAAGATGTCAAAATCAAGCACTATGAAGTCCCAAACCACCTCAAAGTCGGCTATCACCACCTGAAACATGGGGAACTTGAAACCTCGTTCATACCTCTTTCTCAAAGGAATATAAATATCCAAAAAGAATAATATAATATCCAAACACAAACTCAAAACTTAAAAACTAACTTTGATGATATAACAGAATGAGTAGTACCCATATCAAAAAAATCTAGCACCATAAATGATGAAAAAAATACCATACCTATAACGATAGATATCCCTACTTTAAATTCCTTGAGCACACACTCTACTACATAAATTAATCCATAATTATCAACCTAGAAACCCCACTTTGGTTGAGAATGAGACCCACAATCTTCTTCCTAGTCCCTCAAGCATATTCATCCCAATAACCATCTAAGAATCTACAGGAGTCCTCAATAAGTTAAAGATCCTATAAATTCATTCAAGCTACTCATCCCAATCTTGAGTTCCTTTGTTACCAAGAAATATAGGTGGATGATTCTTGGTAAAATTCCAAGCCATGATCCATTAATCATCTTAGGTTCACAAGGCCCACCGAACCCATAGTCTGACTAGTATGGATAACTGCTTCAACTAGAGAAGGTTCCACTGGAGTATCCCACTATGGAACCTACCTCATGGGTTCCCCTCACATATTTGGATGAGATATACTTGGAGGTATTATCTTTTGAACATAATACAATAGCCAATCAGTAATGAGAAAACTCCCAAACCATTTAACAAGGTTATATAATCCAAAAAAATGATTTAAAAACAATAAAAATTTAAAGTAATTATGAATTCGACCACCAAATGCAACAACTTTAAAAGGGAAAAGTTCATATAAATAAACTCTCCACTTAGTTTATTCAAATTACATTACACACACCAAGTCCAAAAAATTATTATATAGGCCAATTTAAATATAATTCCCATACTATTTATTCAAATGAGCCTAAATACTAGGTCTCAGACATAGTACATATTTTCCAACCACCCATGGGAACTCATATTTAGTCATAGGAGTGAGTTTTCCAGGTCCCTTTTTTGCACTTACTATCCCAATTATGATGATCCTACTCTTGTCTACCCAAGACATAGAACCAACACAAGTAGTGTTATCACACTTTAGGTTGAGTAACTCATATGATACCAAATTAGAACATTCCAACCCAAGTCGACCAGACCAACCACCCAAGTTATCCCATTATGGGGTGAGTTATAAGAAAAATAACAACACAAGTCTTAGATAAATTAAAAAATACATACAACTAGAGTATAAATTGGAAACAAGGTAGAAAAAACTAATCCAAATGTGTTAAACTATGAAGTACGACAAGTCTAGACTAACAAGTCCCCATGTGACCAACCATCACATCCACAAAGCAACTCAAACCAAAAAAAAACATAAGGAGAAGACAACATGCTACAAAATTCACTTCCCTTTATTTGTTTCTTGAAAAAATAAGGTCTATATCTGCCTAAAGATAGAAGTAGGGTGTGATTAATTGATCCTAGTAAGAAAAAACCCAAATAATATATACAATTTCTAATATCAATAATACACAAGTTATCGCTTAGAAAAATAAATATTAAAGATTTTTTTTAAATAAAACAATTTGAAAACATTTCTCAAACAATCCTTTAATTTTACAGAAATTTCATATCATGTTTTACAAATATATAAATATTCCATTCATAAAAAAACAAGTAAATGTACTGAATATAAATACACATGTGATCCAACATACATGAAATAATCTATCATTCAATAAACAACCAAAAACAAAAATTAACCTTCTATTCTAGATATAGCCTATGATATAATACGTACCAGACACTCACAATACTAAAAGAAATAAAGTGGGATCTAACTAATATCGAGTCCTACCACAGTCCATCAATATACAAGATTTTTCCACCTAGTGGTGTCACACACACTAAGGCTACCAGTGTATCTTTCTTGATACACCCAAGGTTCTCACTATGAAATGATTATCGATTCCATTTTTAAAAACATGATCACATTTTTGTAAAACCATTTAAATGTCAAGAAAATCTACTTTAGGGTTTGAAAATCCATTTCTTTTCAAATCAAATAAAATTCTATTTTTTAATGAAAAAATGCCTTTAAAACATGAACCCATTTCCTTTTCAATTTAAGAACATGAAATTTCATTTCAAAAATCAAGGAATTAAGAAGAAAAACAAGAAATTAAATAAATTAAAATTCTTGGATTGATATACCTACCTCAAAGACATTGAAAACCTAATTTCCTTTTTCAAATGAGGATTGGAAACCCAAAAAAATGCCTTAGGAAGACAAGGTATGGAAAGATACTGAAAAGGATTGATAGAAAACATGCTCCTATATAAAATACCTACCAAAACTGGTGCCAAAACCAAAAATAAGAAAGAAACTGAAAATAATTCTTATCTAAATAAAAAAAACACCTAGAACTGTTGATAAACTATTGAATGAAGCTATCCGAAGGGAAATTAGTCACCCAAAATTTACTAGGTTAAGATATATAGTTGAGAAGAGGAGGTTGTAAAAGATTATGGATCCTCAAACACATGAATGGAGTCCCAAAATCTGCAAATCAAAGAATTAGACTATGTGTAATATTTTACACATCATAAAATTATTTAATTTTAAGTTACTCCAAAAAATGAGACACAATTTTAATTCAAAACCAATTTTTTACATGCTAAAATGTGCAACCCTTACACGACATTGTGTTTTCATTTTATGGGATCTATCTAGTGACTATTACACATTATGTAATACCATTACACATCATTTAACTGCCTATAGATCAAAAGAAAAAAGTTGGTTTTATATAGAAAATTTCAAAAAATATTTGAATTCATCATTACTAGTATCCTCCCAATTTCATGTTTGGAAATAATTACCCAATGAAAAGGGAAAAAATAAAAATATTAGAAAATACCTAACAGAAATGTAATCATGCATTATTGTTAGCTTTCACATATTGTTGAAAATGAGGGAACTATTCAGATTAATGATGTGCCAGTTTTAAAAGAATACCTGAATGTTTATCCAGATGAGTTTCCTAGTATTATACCTGATCAAGAAGTTTAATTTACTATTAAATTAGTTTTAGATGATAAGAGAATTTTAAAACCCCCTTATTTAATGACTCAACTAGAACTTATAGAATTGAAAAATCAGTTATAGGAGTTTCTTGATAAAGGTTTCATTTGTTCTTGTACTTCACCATGGGGTGCTACTATTTTATTTGTTAAAAATAAATATGGTTCCATGAGGGTTTTAATTTATTATATAGCTTTCAATAACATTAATATTAATAATAATTTTCTGCTTCCTTATATCAATGATTAGTTTGATTAGATTTAGGGAGATCAGTATTTGTTGAAGGTTGGACTATATCTTGGGTACTATTAGCTGAAGGTAAAGGAGGACGATATTCAAAAAATAGAAATTTAGACTAGATATGAGAATTATGAGTATGTGGTTATTCCATTTGGGATGAAAAATTGCCTTTCTATATTTATGGTTCTTATTAATAAAGTCTTCCATGAATATTTGGATAAGTTTGTGGTTATTTTTATTGATGGTTATTTCGGAAACTTTTATAGATAGGGCACACATCATCGTAGAAACACATATTTAATTCCCTATATTCTCACTTTCCAAAGTTTGGTGAGCTTATCCACCATGGTGGTGATGTTGTCTCCTTGATAAAAATGGGATGATGGGATGTTAGTTCCTCTTTCCATGGATTCCTCCTTGGATATCTTCACCTATTCTAGGTCTCCCTTATAGATTTTAATCATTTTCTTGAAACTCATTCTTGATGCCATCTCGAGGTGGATATTAGTTAATTAAATTCCTTCTATCTCAATAAGACAAAAACCTTCAGTTAGAGTATGTGGTAACCTCATGCATGTATGGGTATCTCTATACATTGTGTAAAATGGGAACATGTAATGTATTCTTCTTTTAGAGGAAATATCATGTGAGAGGAATATTATGTGTGGAACCTAAGTAATATCATTTTGATCATGAGGTATAATGTGCCAAGGGAATAATGCATCTAAGTCATTCAACTCAGGTATCCCCTGTTTATTGTATGGGGTAGGGATTCTGGATCAGGTCACAAGTTTAACATCTTATAGAGATAGATGGGTTGTAGGTTTAACATCATGTATGGATACATTGGGTGCCAATTTAACATCTTACAAAGATAGGTTTGGTGTAGGTTTAACATCTTATAGGGATAGGTTGGGAGTACATTTAAAATCTAGTGGGGATAATTTGAGAATGATTTTTATTGTATAGTAGGGATTGGTTGGGCATAGATTTAACATCTAAGGGGATAGGTTGGGTGCAAGTTTAACATCTTACAGGGGTAGGTTGGGCACAAGTCAAACATATTTTGGGGATAGGTTGAGTGTAGGTTTAACGTCATGCAAGGAAAGGTTAGGCACAAGATTATCATCATGGATGGATAGGTTGGGAACAAGTTTAACATATTTTGGGGATAAGTTGGGTGGTTAAGTGTGTCCTCAGGGGGGAAGATTTCATACTTGGAGGTTTGGTGGAGTGTGTCCCTAGGGGGAGGATTTCACACTTGGATGTTTTCAATATTGAAACTCATGGAGGAATACTATGTACCCTTTTGATAAATAGGGATCAAAACCCATGTAGTTCTATGTTGTAGTTAAAGTTCATGTGAAAAGACCAGTCCATGAATTTTAATGTCATGCGGTAAGGATTCTTGTGTTGTGGAAGGAGCGTCAATGAGGAATGGTTCGGTGATTATGCATAAAAGCTTCTTGGGAGCTGCTAGGAGTAGTGATGTTGTGAATGGGTCTTACATGTGGAAGCTAACCTAGTGACACTACGGAGAAACAATGATGTGAATGGGGATTACATGTGAGAGATGCCCGAGTACTTCTAGGAGTTGCGATGATGTGGCTGGGGCTTATACATGGGAGAAGGATAAGTTCTTCTAATAGTAGGGATGATGTGGTTAGGGAATATGCATGGAATCTGTCTGGGCACTACTAGGAGTAGCGATGATATGGTTGGTGCTTAAGCGTGGAATTTTTATAGGTGGTATTGGGAGAAATGATGGTATGAATGTTTATTATGTTTTAGAAGTTTCACAGGTGCTTCTAGGAGCAACGATGGTAGGATCATCACATACCTATCACATGAGGCATCTCATTATCATCGCATGAGGCATACTAGGATTATTGTATAGGGAATACCATGTTCTTTTCATAGGTTAAGGCCACAGTTTAATGTCATGTTCTAGGAAATTATATATAGGGATTATGCATTGAACTTCCCATTCTATCTTCCTCATGTTGGGCCAAGATGGAATCACATGTTCCAAGAATAGGATGAGGTTATAGTTTAATGTCATGTGAAAGGAAGTTATGTGTGGGGATTATGTTTTGAGTTGTCCATCCTTTCCTCCTCATGTTGGTTCATAAGGGAATCTCAAACCACTAGTGGGTTAAGGAATATGATTAGTGGATTACACCCGAGGAGGAGGCCCATGGTGGATGTTTGGTGGTTATCTCATAATCATTACATAAGGCATATTATGCTTAACACATAAGTAATATCATGATTTTTATAAGATTAATCCTATTCCCATCATATAGGGTGTACTACAGTATAAAGTCATGTGGTGGTGACTAAAGGGGGGTCGTCTCATGATTATGGCATTAGGCATGTTATGGTTGACGCATAAGATATCTCATGATATTCATAGGAGGCATATTATTCTAATTATACAGGGTATGATATAGTATAATTTCATGTAGTGAGGACTAATGAGTGAATCTCATGATTATGGCATGAGGCATATTACTATGGATGCATAAGGCATCTCGTGAATTTCATAGGAGGAATCCTATTCTCATCACATAGGGTATGATATAGTTTAATGTCATGTAGTGAGGACTAAGGGGTCATCTCATGATTATGACATGAGGCATATTATTCTTAGAGCCTAAGGATTATTGTGTTTACCATTTGAGGCATCCTATACTTTCCATATAGGGTATACTAAATTTTAAAATCATGTAGTGATGACTACTAGGTGGAAGATTCCTAGAAATGGATGGTGTTGGAATTATGAAAGAGAAAACCTTTCTGGTTTGACCTAGAATAAGAGTCAGGTAATGGGGTTTTAAAAGTTTCTTGAGGAGTTTTTTACTTAAGATACGTGTGGAATTCAATAGGAGAATATCAAATCATGAAATAAGGAAGGGACCAAGAGGGACATATTGACTTAGGTTATTATAGGGAGTGTGGAGAAGTATCTCGACTCATGGTATTATATGAAGTAGAGATTAGGTATGTATATGCCACAACTAAAAATATACTCAATCTATCATGAAAAGTTTATGATGTGACTCTCTATTTTCCATGGGGGTCAATGACTATATCAAAGGGATCGTGTTGGAGGCACAAGACCATAGCCCAACACTGAGACCAAGTGGGGTGTGGTGGTGCATCCCCCATGATATGGATTAGAGGGTTCATTTTCAAACATTGTTTCATGAAACTAGTAATCGGGTCACACAACTATGCACTGGGGTGTGAAAATATATATAGGGGCATGAAACTATGTGTTGGGGTATTCAAATTTTCACTTTTCTACACAACTCTGTAGTTATGCACAAAAAAGGAGCCTGTGCGAGGCATAGCATAAAAGCATGATTTTTGAAAATATGGTGTCATGAAAATTTTTAGTTTCATGAAAATAGATTTTTTCAAAAGATTTGAATTTTCATAAAATTATGTTCCCAATTTCCAAAGTTGTGCAAAAACATCTAAGTATAAGCCTGTGCATTGAGGGGCCTTTTTGGGGTAATTTCGTATAGGTTTGAGACTTGGGGGCTGCACAAAGTGAGAAACCCCAAGTTGTGTTATTGAGAGATTCAACACTCAAATCCTAGAGTTACTCATTAAATGAGGGTTTTGCAAAATATTTATTGGAATTTGTATTGTGTCATGCAACTTATCCTTTATCACGAAACTTTATGGAGTTGTGAAAAAAAGCCAGTTTTTTTGGAGGCTGAATCATGTATGTGTGGAGCTTCTATGTTTGAAATCATATTTCATGCACAAATAAATTGCGAGACCATGATGAAGTTTCATGAACTTTTGAAATGTTGTGTGGAATTCCATACTTTTTTCTAGAATTTCCCTGGTTGTTATTTTTAAGAAGTCAAACTTTGAATGACTATAAATTTTGATCCATAAGTCCGTTTGGACTCGAAGAACAAACAAATTGAAGCTTAAAAAACAATATATACTACTAGATCATGTTCTAAATAATTTGATACATTCTTGAATGATTTATTTATTAACAAAAATGATATATCAATTTATTAAAAAATTTATGAGGATCATGGACAACATTTAAGGATGTTCTGTAAACCCTAAAATAAAATATGTTATATATATAATTTAGAATTTTTTTAGTAGATTTAATTTATTGGATACATAATAAATAAATATGACATAATAGTTGATTCCGCTAAAACTAAAGTGGTTGATGAATGTCCAAGACCTAAAAATGTTACTGAGATTCATATTTTTCTTGGATTAGCAGACTATTACTAGTGGTATGTTGAAAATTTTTCATGGTTATCTACCCCATTAACTAAGTTAAATGGAAAGGGAGTTATATTAATTTGGAAAAAACAATGTGATGACTATTTCCATGAACCGAAAAGAATATTGGTGAATGCTCCAATTTTGGTTCTTCCCTATAAAAATAGTGAATTTCTCATATAGAATGATTCTTCATTAAAAAGTCTTGGTTGTGTCCTGATATAGAATGATCAGATAATTTATTTTTCTCATGTCAATTAAAGACACATGAGAAAATTATTATACACATGACCTCAAACTGGTAGCTTTAGTGTTTGTATTAAAAATTTTGAGACCTTAATTATATGGGGAAAAGTATGAAGTATAAAATGATTATAAAAATTTGAAATATATATTCACTCAAAAAGGGGAAGACATGAGATAGAGAAGATGGATGGAATTGATAATGGATTATTATGGAACACTTAATTATCATCCTATAAAATCAAACAAATTAGTTAATTATTTGATTTAGAAAAGTAATGCTACATTAACTATGTTACATTTGGAATATAACCCTTAAGTTAATGATTTGATCAGGCCGAGAAGTTTTGGATACAAGAACTTCCTTTGTTTTGTTTTAGGTTTTAGTGAAGTCAAATTTGTTAGATAAAATGAAGCCAACTTAGTAGGAAAACTGTGAGTTATAGGAAAATGTAGAATTGGTTAGAAAGAGTAAGTTTTCTGAATTTAACATTGTTAAAGATTATGTTTTGAGATTTGGAAAGAGATTATGCATGCCTTATGATTAAAAATTGAAGAGAAAATTGTTGAGTGAATCTCATAGTTCCCTATTTTCTGTTCATCCTGATAATAATAAGATGTATAGAGGGAACTTTAGGAGTATTTCTAGTTAGATGTAATGAAAAGAGATATTTATAATTTGAACCTGAAATGTTTGAATTTTAAATAGGTTAAGGTATAATGTCAATTGATGTAGGGGATGCTTAATCATTTTCTAGTTCCATAGTGGAAATGGGAAAATTAATCCATGGATTTCATAGTGGGATTTCCAAAGACATCTCAAGGTAATAATACGATCTGGTTTTTTGATTATTGATTAAATAAATCACTACATTTCCTTCCCATTCAAGATATTATGTATTTATATCAGCTTTGTTGACTGTATCTTAAGGAGATGGTAAGGTTACATGGATTTACTCTCTCCATTGTATCTGATCGTGATCCTAGGTTCACTTATAATTTTTGTAAAGGACTTTAGAAGTCATTGGAAAATAAATTAAATTTCAGCACAACCTTTTATCTTCTATCTGATGGATATTCTGAATAAAAAATTCATACCTTATAATACATGATTTGTGATTGTTAATTGGATTACCATGGAATTTGGAATCAATATCTTTCTTTAATTGAGTTTTCTTATAATAATAGTTTTAATTCTAGTATATAGATGGAATCTTTTATGGAATTATGTGGAAAGAGGTGTCAAACTGCAACTTTTTATGGATGAAGTAGGAGAAAGGAAGTTGATTAGACCAAAGTTAGTAGTGAAAATAGTTGAGAAGGTAAGAATGATTCAACAACATATGAGGACGGATTAGGGAAGGTAGAAAATTTATGCAGATAACCAGAGAAAGGATATTTTTTTCAAGGTAGGTGATCATGTTTTTATTAAAGTATCTCCATGTATTTTTTTATGTATTTTGATAATAATGGGAAATTAAGTCCATATTTAATTAGACCATATGGAATCCTAGAGAATATTGGTTCAGTTAAATAATGAGTGGCTAATATGTGGGGATTTTCCATAGATCCCTGACCAATTAAATTTTTATTGTCCAAAGAATTCACCATAGTGGCACAACATAGGGCCGATCTCGTGGAGGCCACTTACACACACTATCTTTATATTGTCAACATTTTATTCTAACTAATATTAAACTAACTTATATACTAATATATATGGGTGGTTTTGATTATGAAAATAAATTTAATATAATATATATGATAAAGAAAATTCAAAACAAAAATATTAGAAAGAAAATTCACAAAGAAGTTAGTGGAAGAAAACCATGGTTCTCAGGTTTCATGGCGATGTAATCATTATTATTAAAAATATATTATTAATTATTTTATTCAATGTAGAGATCTCTAAATTTCACTCTACACCCTCTCATTTGAATGGTATTACCCTACACAGATACCTTTACATATAGGAGTAATCTCTTCCACAACAATACCTAATCTAAACTCCACCATTTGAATGAATTAGATATTAATGAAAAGAAAAATGATTAAATGAGGAGGAAGAAAATAGTAGTATACAAAGTAGGGATACCACTCACTATAATAATTTTAACCACCAATGAAATATTATAATAAAATTATGAGAAATAATGAAAATAAAATAAACTCAAAAACCACCACTTCCCCCCACAAACAATAGTGAGGGTTGGCTCTCCACAATTATGAAGATAAGAGGAGTACGCTGGAAGAAACACAAAAATTGATAAAAAAATAAATTAATAGAAGAATAATATATCTACACTAATACATATTAAAAATAAAATTCACTATTACAACATAAATACACTACCTTATCCCCCTGAAATTTCTATCGTTTGTAATGGGAGGGGAGGTGACAATTTATAGAAAAATAAGTGATAATTTTTTTCTGTAATTATATCCAGTGACTTATTTAAAGTTGTTATATTATATATACCACGTGAATCCCCAAAATTTTAGATTTATTGGCCACTAGGTGAAGGATTTATGATAGTTTTACCTTGAAAATTTAATCTGACCATATAGAATCTTCATATTCAAATACTCAAAATTCCCATGTCATTATGACCTTGAAACTGGTAGATTCCTTCATGTCCTAAATTATAAAAGCTGTTCATTAAAACCTTATACATATCCATGCCCAATTTTAAATCTTTTGGACTTATATTTCGAGTGATATGGGACCATCATTATAAGTTTCCATATATGTACATAGTTTTCAAAGTCCAACTTATGAACTGATTTTAGGCCTCCAAATGATGGATTGAGATCTGGGTACAAAAGAATAAAAAGAATCCAAAGATTTCATGGATTATAAAAAATAGAATTTAACAATTTTAATCATTTTTGAAAACATTATGGCCAAAATATAGAAGAAAATTAAAATATTTAAATTCCAAAATTATACCATTTTCTAATTAAGCTCAAAATACTTATAAAACATAAAAATGTTAAAGTTTCCTATAAAATAACACTATGTTGGGATTTAAAAATTAGATTACAAGTGATAATATATGAAAATATTTTCTTCATCACTTCCCCAAACTTAACCATTGCACTCCCAGGAAATTATCATATATTTCTATCAAAAACCACACAACAATTAAAAATGAGAAAACATCCATGATCATATACAAAAAATAATTCTATCAAGTCTCCTATGTGAAAAAATACTGATTAATTTTCATTCATAACATTTAAATTCATTAAACCTCATAAATATATCCGTGAAACAATTAAAACCAACCTCACATTGAATTTTATTACGACTTTTCACTCAAGAGAAATTAAATATGGAGTTATGCTCATACTTTAAAAATGCATGTATCACCATTGTGTTGTGAAAATTATAATCTCTCCAAAATTTGAGACATGAAAATATTTTAAATAATGAGGTATTTTTCCATGTTATTTATTTTTTTAGGTTTGTTGGGTAAAATCATCAAAAAATTTGAGGCTAGAAAGAGGAGGTTTTACTCTTATGTAAAATGCATGAATAATCAGGTTAAAATTCATGATGAACCTCATTTAAATCACCTTGAAAATGTGAAACACTATACCAACCCACTTTTTATGAAATGGTACATGAGTCAAAAAGTGATTATAAGGAATGATATCAACCAAGTTCTCTCTTATTTTTATTATTTTTTTAAAGCTCCAAAAAGTTACAATTTTTTTTTTATTTTCCTTTTTTCACGGAGAATAAGCTAACAATTGAATACAATGAGCGAATGAAAATTAATGACCTTTATTTTTTAGAGGTACAAGAATCATAAAATAATTTACAATGAGAAATCCATTATAATATTCATTTTTTTATTCTGTTTTATTTTCATTTTTTTAAGGAGAACTAGATGGCATAAATAAAAAAAATAAAATGATGACTCGTGAAAAATTATTTCATTAAGCATTGACAAAAATATTTAAACACACCTTACACCACACATAAATGAAATACATCAAAATTAATTCACACAAAAGTACCTTCCCCATAATCAAACATGAAATATCTATGAAAAAATACCAAGAGTGAGGGTAAGTAAGTAAAAATTGGCTTATAATGTGTCTTAAACCTATAAATAAATTCATATAATCTAAGGGATAATTAATAATAGATATAAGTTTAGGTATCTTGTTAATTTGTTTTATCCAATTAAGTTCCTCAATATTGTTAAAAAATTCCATTAAGTTCAAAGCATTAAAAGAGAAAAATCACAAGTTATGGTTCTCACAAAAGATCCAAGATTCTCTCAAAAAAGTGTGGGTATTAGGATTAATATGTTAAAGTCATTTATAATAACTCATGTGACTAGAAAAAATATTTTGAGTCAATTTTTCATGGTCATGGATTTTAAAAATCAGTGAAACCCATAAAAATTCATGAAAATCCAATTCAGGAAGAAAGTTTTCACTAGAATAATCATTTAAAATTTATTATTTTAAAAATCATGTCAATCATCTTAAATTAAATTGAAGTGTGAAAAATGATAATAATATTCATTAAATATCAAGGTTCTTAAAAATATAATAAAATAAAATCACAAAAAGAAAACTAATAAGGTTGACACTACACCACACATAGAATTTACTACCCCTCTAAGCTCAACAAAAAATAAATATAAGGGTTGAAAAACAAAAGGGAAGGAAAGATACAAATTGAATTTATTTTTTAGTGGAATATTTTATTTAAGATCCTAGATACTTCCACTAGACATATAAATAAATAAATAAATAAATAAATAAATAAAAATATAATAAAAATAAAGAAAACAAAGAAAAAGGGAAAAGAATAAAGGGGTTCTCCTTGTTAAGGTACTGAGGGGGAGGGAAAAGAATAAAGGGGTTATCCCTGTTTAGCTTAGATGGATGATTGGTTTACACTAGTAGGGAATGTAGTAGAATAGGAAGTTATTTCTCTTTTGGTTTAGGTTAAAAAAAATTATTCCTTATGAATTTATTCTTTTTTTCCATCATCCTCATTTTCACCAGTGTGCAACTCGACTGGATCCTCCAATTTCTCCTCAATGAAAAACAAATTCTTCATCTTCTTCAACTAGGTCCTACATTAGTGGTGCTAAATATACAAAATCATAATAATGGATATTATTTTTAAACTCATAATTAATAATATTTGAACGAAAATAATTCTCTGAATTTAAATATCCCTCAAAACTTTTAGCTTCAGACTCTTTTTTGTCAATCAAGGATATTGGGAATTTATTTATTGGAGAGAGAAGTGGATCTTAAAATATTACTTTAAAATCACCATGGTATTCATGAAATTTCAAAGAAATAATCATTTAATTATCTTCATCTTGTCTTTTTTTCCATTTAAATTTAAATTCTTTAACTTTGGTGGCCAACAATGCTACCAACTTTCTTGTTTTTTCAAGAACTTTGAAATTATCTTGAAGCATCAATAAATTTTGTTCCATTTGGATCTTCAGTGTATTCCCTAATAGACTCAACATAAAAAATTTTAATAGTAAAATAATTGAATTAATAACCATAAAAATATATCTTTTCTAAAGAAATGAAAGAAATTCAATGAAGATATTTCTTTTTTAGTTTTTGATTTTTTTGTTTTTTAGGGTTCTTTTAGGTAAAATTGCACATGTAAGTAATTGAAATCCCCATAAATTGTTCTAAATTGACACAAAATTAGTTTTCATAGATCTAAAATCAATTAAATTCTTATTATCATAATAATTAATTATAATGGCATAACCTAGGGTGATCTTGTGGAGGCCTCTTATATGGACTATCTTTGGATTGTTACTATTATATTATAACTAATATAAAAATAAGTTATATACTAATATATATGGAGATTTTTTATTATAAAAATAAATTTAATATAATATATATGATAAGGAAAATTAAAAACACAAATAAAAGAAATAAAAGACACAAATAAGTTAGTGGAATAAAACCGTTTCTTCTCAAGGTTTCATGGTGTTGTTATCATTGTTATTCAAAATATATTCCTCATTATTTTATTCAATGTAGATATCCAACAATTTAAATATAACACAATAATTTTAATGGTATTACTCTACATCAATACATCTACATGTAGGATTAATCTTTTCCACATCAATACCAAAACCAAACTCCACCATTTGAAATACTTAGATATCAGTGAGAAGAAAAATGATTAAATATGGAGAAACAAAATAGTAGTAGAGAATGTGAGGAAATCAATCCCCATAATAATTTTAACAACCAATTAAATATTATAATAAAATTTTGATAAACCATGAATTTATAATAAACTTAAACTCCACCGCTTCACCCCCTCGAACAATAGTGAGGTTTAGCTCTCCAGAATTATGGAGATAAAAGGAGTGGGTAGGAGAAACACAAAAATTTAAAACAAAATAAATGGATAGAATAAGAATAGATCTAAACTAATAAATATTTAAAATAATATTTAATATTATATTATAAATAATCCACCTTATCCTCCTAAAATTTTTATCCTTTTTAATGGAAGGGGAGGTGACAATTTATAGAAAAATAAGTGATATTTTTTTCTCAAATTATGTCTGAAGGACGATTAAGAATTTTTGTTACAATAAATGGATGAATTTTTGAATTATTTATTATTCAATTTTGTTCTTATATGTATCCCTAATTAACCCACAAAATTTTATAATTATTTTCCACTATATGAAAGAGTTATGATATTTTTCCTCTAAAAATTTAATCTGGTCTTAGAGACTCTTCATATTCCAATAATCCAACTTCCCATGCCATTATGACCTTGAAATCAGAAGATTATCACATGTACTCAGTTATAAAAGTTTTTCATTAATTCATTATCAATATCCATGTCAAAGTTTAGATATTTTGGACTTTCAGTTCGGGAGATACATCCCCATCATTAAAAGTGTCCATATCTATGCACAATTTTTGAGGCCTAACTTGTGAGCTGATTTTTGGTCTCCAAACGTTGGATTGAGATTTGGGTAAATAAGAATAAAATTATTCCCAATATTTAAGATATCCTAAAAAAATAATTTTATAGTTTTAATCATTGTAATAAATGGTATGGAAAAAATATAGAATTAAATTAAAACAAATAAATTCCAAAATTAGGGCATTTCCCAATGAACTCATAATACTTATAAAACATAAAAATATGATAGTTGACCATAAAATAATAGTATTTTGGATTTATAACTTTTAGTTAAATTATAAAATATATTAAAATATTAGCTTTATCACTCCCCCACACTTAACCATTTCACTCATAGAATTTCATTATTTATTCCAATCAAAATCCTCCCAAAAATAAAAAATGAGAAAACATTAATGATCTTATCCAAAACAGAATTCTATCATGTCTCCTCTATGAAAACAATTCCATTTAATTATCATTACTCACATTTAAATTCAATCAAACTCAAAAATCTATATATGGACCAATCACAACATACATCACCTTGAATTTTATTATCACTCTTCCCAAAGTTGTGTTCATACTTGGAAAATGTATGTATCACTATAGGGTTGTGACAATTCTCATCTATCTATAGTGTGCGACATGAAAATATTTTCAATCATGATGTATTTTTATATTTTATTTCCTTGTAATAGGGTTGGTGGGTAAAATCACTGAAAAATTTTAGGCTATAAAGAGGAGGTTTTACTCTCAAGTACAATACATGAATAATGAAGTGAAAATAAAGAATGAACCACACTCAAATCCCCTTAAAAATATGAAACAAAATAACAATCCCATTTTTAGGGCACATGGAATGATTCAATTATTTATTACAATTAATGATATCATCAAAGTTCTCCCACTATTTTTTTTTCTTTTTTTAAAATCTCTAGAAAGGCACACATTTTTTTTGTTTTTTCCTTTTATTGTCCATGGAGAATAAACCAAAAATTGGATTCAATGAAAAAATTACAATTTATGCCATTAATTTTTGAGAGGGACATGATTCATAAAATAAATTATAATGATAAATTTAATCTCATCCCCCTTTTTTTATTCTTTTTTTTTCATTTTTAAGGAGAATTGGATAAAACAAATAAAGCATAATGAAATGATGACACATACCCAATTATTTCATTACTCACCAACCAAAATGTTGAAATGAACCTCACACCACCCATAAATGAAACAAATCTCAAAGAACTCACATGAAAGGACCTTCACTAACACTTAAAAATTGAAATATCTATGCGAAAAATATCACGAGTGTGGCTATGTGAGAGAAAATCAGCTTGTAATGTAGCTTAAACCAATAATAAAATTCATGGAATATAAGTGATAAAAATGGATATATGTAAGGGTAGGTCTCAGGGTAAAATTTTTCCATCCAAATAAGTGCCTCAATCATGTTAAAAACATTACATGAAGTCCAAATTTTCCAAAATGAAAAATCAAAATTTCTGATTCTCACATAAAATCCGAGATTCAATCAATAAAGTGAGGGTAATAGGAAGAACATGTCAAATATGTTCAAAATAACTCCTAAGAATGTAAAAAATATTTTATTTAGTTTTTCATTGTTATGGATTTAAAAAATCAGTCAAACTTCTAAAAATGATTGAAAATCCAATTCAAGAAAAAAGTTTTAACATAAAAAATCATTTAAAATCCATTCTTTAAAAAATCACGTCAATAATCTCAAAATAAATTGAAGTGTAATAAATGAAAATAATATTAATTAAATCTCAAGGATTTTAAAAATATGAAAAAAATAAAATCACAAAAAATAATAATTAGGTTGTCACTCCCCTCGAATGTAGAATTTACTACCCCTCATTTAAGCTCAACACAAAATAAATATATTGGTAGAAAAACCAAAGAGAAGGAAAGATACAACCTGAATTTATTTTTTAGTGGAATATTTAAGTTAAGATCTTAGTTACTTCCACTTGACATAGAAATCAATAAATAAAGAAATACATAATAAAAATAAATAAAAATAAATAGAAATGGAAAAGATAATAAATCATGGTTTGGATCCTCATGTGGGTATTAGGTTTTTACTACCCCTAGTAAAGAAGTTACAGTAGTTTAACCCCAATCTAAAGGAGCATGAGGTTTCTTGATTAAAAACCACTGAAAATGAATTTGACCAATATCCGTGAGTGGATTCATAAATTAAGGACCACTAAAGAAAATATAAATTTCCCCAACCCCAAAAAGAGATGGAAGATATAATTTAAGATGCAGAGTGGTAGGGAAAATAGTAAATAGGTTCTCCCTGTTTAGTTCAGTCGGAGGAGTGTGTCCACTAATGGTAAAGATAGTATAATATAATGTGTCTTATCTTATGAATTCGGTTTAGAAAACTATTCCTCCTAGATTTATTCTTTTATGACATCATCCTTATTTTCACCAGTGTATAACTTGATGGGATCCTCCATTTTCTCCTCAATATAAAAAAATTATTAATCTTCTTCTATGAGGGCCTAGATTAGTTATTCTGAATCTAAAAAATATAAATAATAAAAATTATTTTTCAATTACTAATTAATTATATTTGAATGAAAATAATTCTCAGGAACTAAATATCCCTCAAAACTTTTAGCTTCAAACTCTTTTTACTTAAGCATAGAATCTAAGAATTCATTTGTTGGAGAGGGAAGTGGATCTTAAAGTGTTACTTAAACCCGACTACTGTATTTTAGAAATTTATGTGGAAAAATAATTTCCTTATCTTTATCTTGTATTTTTTTATTCAATCCATTGAACTTTAACTTCTTTAACTTCAATGGCCAACAATGCTACTAACTTACTTTCTTTTTTAAGAACATTGAAATTATTTTGAAGCATTAAGAAATTTTATTCCATTTGGATCTTCAATATCTCTCCCCTACTGGAATTATCATAAAAATTATCAATAATAAAATAATTTAATTAATCACCATAAAAATCCATCTTGGATGAATAAATAAAACATATGCAATAAGACCTTTTTTTAATTTTTTTTTATTTTTTTGGGGTTTTTTATGAAAAAAAGTGTGCATAAGAGCTTGGCCTCCCCAAAAACAGTGAAAAATTGATATATGGGTATTTTTCATAGATTCATGATCAATTAAATTCCTATTATCCTTAGAATGCACCATAGTTTCCCAACTTAAGGTCGATCTCATAGAGGCCACTTACACGTACTATATTTCTATTGTCAATATTATATTCCAAATAACATAAAAATAAATTATATTATAATATATATGGGGGGTTTTGATTATTAAAATACATTTAATATAATATATATGATAATAAAAATGGAAATCACAAGGGAAATAAAGAAAATATACAAAGAAGTTAGTGGAAGAAAACTCTTGTTCTTGAGGTTTCATGGCGATGTTATCATTTTTATTCAAAATACATTCCTTATTATTTTATTAAATGTAGAGATCTAAAAATTTTAATCCAGACCCTATAATTTTAATGGTATTACCCTAAAATCATTACTCTATATGTAGTAGAAATATTTTACACAAAACCACCTAATCCTAACTCCACCATTGGAATGACTTAGATATCGACAGGAAGGAAAATGATTAAATGAGGAGGACAAAAATATATTGAGAGAAAGTGTAGAAACTTACCAGCCTAATAATTTTAACCACCACTAAAGTATTATAATAAAATTATGATTAATCATGAAATTATTGTAAACTAAAACACCACTACTTCCCCCTTGAACAATAGTGAGGGTTAAATCTCTACAATCATGAAGATAAAAAAAGTATGGTGGGTAAAAAACAAAAAAAGGACAGAATAAAAAGAGATATACAGTAATAAATATTAAAAATAAAAGTATTATTATATCATCAATACTTCACCTTATACCCCTGAAATGGATATCCTTTCTAATGGGAGGGGAGGTGATAATTTATAGAAAAAAAGTAAATTTGTTTGCTCCAATTTTATACTAAGGATGTTTGAGAATTTTTATAACATTAAATGGAAAAATTTGGAAATAATGTATTATTTAAGGTTTTTCCAATATTTATCCTTTATACACACACAAAATATTAGATATAGTGTCCACAGGATGAAAGATTTATGATAGTTTTACTCTGAAAATTTAATATGGCCATAATCCAATTTTCCATGAAACTATGACCATGAAACCAACATATTATCAAATGTAATCGATTATAAAAGTTTTTTATTAATTAATTATACATATCCATGTATATTTTTTTATCTTTTGCACTTGAAGTTTTGGAGATATAGGTCCATCATTAAAAGTGTCCAGATCAGTGCATAGTTTTCAAGGCCCAATTTGCGAGTTGATTTTGGGCCTCCAAATGATAGATTGAGCTTTCAGTATAGAAGAATAAAATGAATAACAATATTTCAAGGAGTCTAAAATGAAATTATTTCACAATTTTAATTAGTTTCAAAATTATTATGGCCAAAATTCATAAAAAAAGAAAAGTCGTTAAATTGAAAAACTAGGCCATTTTTCCAATTAATCTCAAAATACTTCTAAAACATAAAAATGGGACAATTTCCTATAAAATAAAAATATGGTGGTATTTAAAACATTTAATTACAATATAAAATATATTAAAATATTATCTTTATCAGTGTCCTTTCATATGAGTTTGTCTCTAATACACCATACTTTTCATGTTTCTATGTTAAGAAAGTACGAGTTAGATTCAACTCATGTTTTGAGCCCTAGGGTAGTTAAGTTTGAAATAAAAATTATTATGAGAAACAAAATATTAATATTATTTACCATAGATGTAAATTATAATGGAATAATTTAATTCAACTGGTTAAGGTTTTTTGGAAAAACCATATTTTTGAAGAAGAAACACGGGAGTCTTAAAATGCTATGGGAGAAAGGTATCATCGCTTTTTCGATAAGTGAATAAAATTGATAGGATGAAATTTAAAAATGGGGTACGAATTTAATATCCCTGTAAATTTTGATAAAAATATTTTTCGTATATTAGTTAGTTAATTATAAAATATTAGATAATTTTTTTATTCAAGAAGAAAACACTTTATTTCTAACCAAATTGGATTTTTAAGTATTATATGGTTTTATTTAAAATATTTATTTCCAAATTATAGTATTTTAATTTGAAAAAATAAAGTAAATTTTTTAATTTAGAATTCCAAAATTATCTTAAGATGAATTTTTCATACTTTTCTGAATAGTATTATTTTTCAATGAATAGTAAAAATACTGATTTTTATTGAAAACAGTATTTTCTTTTAAATATTTATAAATTAAAATTAATTTTTATATTATTTTTAAATTTTAATTAATTATTTTAATTTAAAATAATCAAATAGTGGTTTTTGAAATTAATTTTATACTTTATTTAGTATAAAAGAATTTTATACTTAGAAAGGAAAGTTTCTGAAAAACTATTTTTCGTTACATTTTGTGTTTTAATTTTAAATTAAATTCTGCCACTTTTATATTTTGAATTTATAATAATGGATTTAGTATTTTCATTAATTAGGTTCAAATTTAGTATATATTTCTCTTTTATTTTTTGTTTAATGTTAATAGTAACCTTAATAATTTTTTTTACCAAAGTAAGGAGAAAATTGGGTAATTAAGGTTAAAAGTAAAATGATAAGGACTAAAAAATGACCATATAACTTTCATTAATTTTGCTGGATGTGTATATATTTTCCATAATCATAAAAATTTCAAATATAAAACCTTTTTTTCATTTTTTGTGATTATAACCTTTATAATATTTTATATAAAGAAAAGTAAAAAATGTAACTCTTTTTTTAATAACTATAATATTTTTAACATGGATATAAACAGAGGATATTTTCAATTATAAAAATTACTTTTAAAGATAAATTATTTATATTTATCATGATAATTTATTTTTAATTTATTATTGAATAAATAATTATATAAAATTATTACACACTGTTGACGTAGTGATTATTCAATTAATGGAATGATAAAATGAATGATATTAAAATATTAAAAGTAGTATAATTTAGAAGAATTAATGTGAACCATTCATTTTTTAGATAAACATAACATACTTTATTTGTTTTTATTAATTTTTTTTCAAATTCAGTTTTTTGACTTGATGTTATTAAATTCAAATTAAATGAATATTTCTAAAATTGATATTAATGATATTTTATAATAAATAATATTTTATTAAATGATTTAAAATTAATAAAAATATTAGGTTCAAAAAACATGAATGAGATATTTTTAATACCATCAACCATTATCCATTTATGGGTCTTTTATATTTTTATAGTAACATTTTTAACTCTTAAAAGTGTAGAAAACTTTAATATTACGATAATTGTCAAAAGGGTTAACGAAAGGTTAAAACAAAAAGATAAGGGTAAAAATATGATATAAACTTGTCCAAAAACTATTTATAATATTATTTAAACTCATAATCATATTATATTCTAATATTTTCAATTTTGTTCGATTAGGATATCAAAATTAATTCATATTAAATTAATATTTTAATAAAATCCAAGAGTGCCCCTCCCCTCTCTTATAAAAGGAAACCACTTCTTTTCATTCCTTCAAAATTCAAAGACTTTTTGGTTTAGAAAATACCTACCCAAATAACTTCCTTGAATACCTACTGATGTTCTATAGGCCTTATTTTAGACATAATATCAATCTTAAATGTCTTAACATATTAAGCAATAAGGACTTTCTAAAGATGATGTATAGTTTTTAACGACATGATTTAATTTTATTTCTTCTTAAAATTTATTAACATTTTCTTAAAAACATGATAAAATAATAGAAATAGTATTCTATATATAATAATATGTTATTATGTTAATTTAATAACCTATATAAATATCCAATATCCATCAATTGTGAAAGGAATTCATTATTCATTTGTACGGTGGACTACCACCTTGCTGACTGATGTAATTCGTTTTCCATCACCATATCTCAATGGTGGTCATAATGATGTAATTAATGTTTATATATGATCTTAATTGAATATTTATAATTATAAAAATATAATGTAACATTTATTTTTTTTACCTTTCTATTCATTAAAAGATGATAATGTTATTCAAGCGTACGTGTGGACTACCACCTCTACGAAGTGATGTGATTCATTTTTCAAAAAAATATCACATTGATGATCTATAACTATAATTAAATAAATAATATGATATTTATTATATTATTATAATTATGTAATTATAGAATGATACTTTACTTCTTTCCATAATGATCATTGAAAAATAGAAATATTACTCATGCGTATGTACCACCTACCGTCTCCATGATTGTAACATAGTTCATTTTTCATAACCATATTTTATGATTGATTTTAAAAGTATAATCTATTTATAAAAATTATAATTTTATTTTTATTATTATTATTTATATGATGTAATAATGACCTCTTTGACTATATTTAACTTACCGAAGTCATTTTGGACATATGAAGTGAATGTCATCAAAACATCCAATGTGTACTTACATGATTAAGTAATTATTATAACATGGTAATAATTGAGATAAAAGAAATAATAAATATAAAAAAGGTTATAAATAAATAAAATAATAAACATAAGTTTATTATTTAGGAAGATAAATAATTCACATGATGAGTCAGACTCAAGGTAAGAGACTTTCTTTTTAAAAAATCATTTTTTAAAGTTTCCTTCAAAACTCACTTTTTATTCCTTGTCTATATTTTATAAAACTTATTTTATGGATATATTTTTATGTTGATAAAATAATTACAAATTAAATTTTATGTCTATCTTTTACTTTCTTTCAAAGGTTTTGAAAAGGAATTTTTTACTGAATGTTTTGATTTTTTTTACAAAAGACAAAAGGAATGTTCTATTTTAATGTATACGATGACAACACAATTTTCCTCCACTATAACCATTATTTGATGTTTGGATTAATTTATAAGATCTCATGTTTTATTAAAATAAAATACCCTTTATCTATGTTTTTTTAATTTTTGTTTTGAAATAATGGGTTTTAAAAGAAATGCATATATCAATATCCAAAAATGTTTTCTTATGGGTGCAAATAAAATTTTATGATGAAATATTTTACATACTTTGTTATAGTTATTTTTAATTTTTTATGAGTATGGGTGGTCAAATTATAAACCAAGGGAAGGTGATCCCGTTATTTTTCTCCAATTCATTGGGTAAAGGGACATAGTCAATCAATTAGGTTTATCCTAAGAGAATATAGTAATATACTACGATGGTTATTCAAAATATGGGATGGTATTAACCTATTAGGTTTCACCTAAGATATTATGGGAATATAAAATTATGGTTATGACAAGTATAATTGTTATGGTAATTCCATGTTTAACCACGAGGGTTACTCCATATGTAAGAGTGATCTAAAAATGATTCCCATGTTTCCTATATGTTTTACCTATGATTACTAGGGATTTTAAAAATTTCCTTTGGAAAAGAGTTTTTTTTCTTGCGGAAATGATTTATTTAATAAGATAAAATTATAATGTGATAAAGGTAAGTATTTTAGGTGTATTCATGTTTTTCACTGGACTAAAAAATTTCTTTCTTTTTTATGTCCCTTACAGAGCTTTTTTTTCTCATCCCACTTTTTAAAATATTTATTCATAGGGTTTAAGGATGGGTAAGGAAAAATAATAAGCCATGTTGAAAGTCATGAATATTTTTTATGAAAAAAAAATTATCTTTTTAAAAGTTTTTTTGGGTTGGAAAATGGATACTAAATAGTGGTGTGCACTCTGTAATATATGGGTTTGTTATGTAATATTTATGAAATAACTATCTAAAAATATAAACCTAAAAGATATTTGGGAATTAAATAAATAAATTCTAGTCTAAAGACCCTAGATAATGTAATGTTTAAGGCCTGTTCCATAAAATCAATTGGTTATAAATGAATATAAAAACATTTGAAGGAAAAAGAGATATTTTTTTTATGAAAAAATGGGTTTATACACACAATGTATTTTTATCTTAATAAATTAAATTAATCACTATTTATGAAATTATATTAATGAAATGTGTAGATAATATATTAAATAAAATATTTTAATATATATCTATTGGTTTTTAATAGTTAAGGAAATTAATTAAATTCAGTTTTATTCTTAAAAATAAATTTGTCTAAAAAATGATTTTTTAGGTTTGTCATGCTTATTTTAAAATGAATTTCTTCCAATTATAGGAATTTAAGTTGATAAAATGGTTTCCATATTTTGAATCATCATTTAATTTTTTCATTGATCTTAATTTCATTTTTATTCATAATCAATATTAACCATGGTAAAACCGTGTCACCATAGTAGGGGTAAAAAGTATTAATAATGGGATAAACATAGAGATAATGCATGAAATATATCTAAAATATTGATAAATGTAATTGGTTAAAGGGATTTTGACCTAAAATTGTCTTATCTAATAATTTGGGATTACTTTGTTCCAATTTCACTTGAATATGAATTTTTTATATTTTAATGTTTTAAATATTTACATGTGTGACACTAACCTCATATATAAAGTAGAACCCCATCCCTTTACTTATTTACACAGCTGGAGTGCTCTAGTGTAGAAAATACATTCAAAAATATATTAAAAACTTCCTTTCCCTATATTATATATATTTTTCTTCCCAAAATACCAACCTTCGAACGATTAAGATGTATGCTAAAGGAGGATTCCCAAAGATGAGGTATTTTTCTGTACTTATCTATTTTGAGTTTCATTATACCTTAAGCTCATACAAGTATTATATAAGAAACATAACAAGATAAAATCAGTATCATTAATGTACTAAAATTTTATTGTGTTATTTTTTTAACAATTTTACACCTCTTTTCCATTCAATGAGAAATGATAACATTATTCATGCGTACATGTGGTCTACCACCTCCACGAAGTGATGTGATTTTTTTTCATGTTCACCAGACATGGGTATTAATATGAATGTATTTAATTAATATAAATTATATTTATTATAGTATTATGATTATTTAAAGTTATATTATTATTTACATTTCTATTCCATCCATTCATTTAAAAATGAAAACATTACTCGTGCGTAGGTATAAACCACCCTATCCTTGAAGTGATAAAATTAATTTTTCATCATTGAATAATATAAATGCTCATAAAAATTTATATAATAAATAAAAATTATAATTATGAACTGATTAATATTATTTAAATTATTAAATCATGAATATGGATTAAGTACTGGTACCATCCAAAAAAAAACATATATGGGAAACATAATAGTTAACACATCAAATATTGATTTTAATAAATAATTTATAATAAATGGGTAACTAGAAATTATAATGGAATGGTATATTATAAGTTAAGTATTAATATTTTCCTATTACATATTCATAATAAATCTAAATATACTATACATTAACTTAAGAGCACATATGTAAAATTCAGGACCCGATGTAAGGGTTTATATTGAAATCACATTTTTAATAGGGATTATTTATGATCGAATCTAAATTTTAAGAATTATATGATATTTATCTCTTAAAAACCATATTTTTTTATACTCAGGTTGTTTCTATCCTTTTTATATTTTACTTTCAATCTCCTATATATGTTAACTAAAATGATTGAGAATTTCTTTTTATAAAAGTAGAACTTATTTCCTCATTGGTTGGAATTTTTTTTATCCCATGTCCATGTTCCTTAATTTTTTTTCAAGAATGTTCTTTTCTATGATCTAATGATTATTTAATGTTATTTTAAACCATATTTTAATTTATTTTTAAAGGATTATAAATTAATTTATACAGTGTTTTCTGAATGGGTTATACATTAATTTTTATAAAAAATTGTGAAAGGAATCTTTTTCTTAAAGTTTACCACATTAATAAATTTCCCAACCATCATGAAAACTTATTTTCTCATGTTTTCAAAGAATGGTTCAAATACTATTTTAAAGGTACTTTCATATATGTCAACATACTTTGATGTTTATTATGATTAATTGGGGATATGATATTATTAAACCATCCAATTTCTTTTCCTATATGGTCTATGATAATGATGTTTTAATGATTATTCCTTAAAACTTATTTCTTTCCCACATGTTAATTATGCTCCGATGAAATGATGAATGTTTTTATGATATTATGGAACACATATGTATGGTTTTAATTATGTGATGAGTGGAAACAAAATTATATATCCATATAAATAATTGAATAATTATTGATATCAAGTGAGATAATATGAAATAGGATGGGGAGTGAACTCATTCCATGATTGAAAAGAGGTTGGGGAGCCATCCAAATCCATTATGAGACTTTGTCAACTATATAATGATGGTCTTGGAAGTGAGTAAAAACCAATGAAATTATTTTATATACTTATGATTGTTCCAAAATTATTATGACATTTTTTTATACTTATAATACTCTATTATGGATCATGATTGATTAATGATGATTCCTCACTCTTAAGATCATGTCTTTTAAAATTCTAAAGCCTTATTCCATGACTCATAATTTATGATCAATGATTTATTGGGTATGGAATTCATAAGTTTTGATCAGGATCTTATAACATTATTATTATATTATTCTTGCATATGATCATCGATTGATATACCCATATTTACCTATGATGGGAATTTGAGCTCACCCTTTCATATTTTTTCATTTTCCCTAGGTTATGAAGAAAGGTTTTAAGTAGGACATGTCTAATAAGGGTTATATAAGAGAAGAAATTTATTGGATATGTTGAAGATATTTCATGAAATGATTAGATTATATATCTAATTTTTAAACACACTAAACCTTTATGGTTACGGGGAAAGAATTATTATGTAATATATTTTGTTTTTATCAAAAATGATTTAGTATTTATGCACATTTTTCTTAGGTTTCCTCACATGGGTTGCTAACTAGCATTATTTCTAATTAAAACCTATGATTTACCACACATTTTTGGAATGGGTTATAGTAATATCTTGGATAACTATTGAACCTAAGTACTGCATATCATCCTAAAAAATATGGTTAATCATAAAGGACCATTCTTACATTGGAGGATATGTTATGGGATTATATCCTTGATTTTTGTAGCTCTTGGTATTGTCATTTACTAATCATGGAGTTAAAACACAACAAAAACTATCAGTCATCCATTCATATGGCTCTATTTGAGGTGCTTTATTATAGTTAATGTAATTATCAATTATGCTAGACTGAGATCAAAGAGTTAACATTGATTAGACTGAGCATAGTCTATAATAGGATAGAATACGTGAAATTGATCCCGAAGAGATTTTTGATGGTATAGATTCATCAAAAATATTATATTTACTAGAGGAAAGAACCTTTGGAATTTTGGGTCAGTTATTATGTATTTCTCAAAGCCTCCCCTTGATTAGGTAATATATGATTAGGAAAGTAAGGAAAACTTTACCCTCACTTTATTATACCATTACAGATCATAGAATGTGTTGGGGGTTTATCTTATTGGTTGAATTTTACTTCTTAGTTTGGTGAAATGAATGAGGTTTTCCTTGTCTCAAGCCTGAGGGGATATGATCCTAAAAACACATATATAGTTTGGTATGATAAAAAAGTGTCAGATGGTACTTCTATGGGGAAGCCTATTACTATCATCAACTGAAGGAAGAAAGTATTATAGGAAAAAATTATTAAAATGGTATGAGTTTGATAGTGGCTGTTTAACCTTCATATGAGAATTAGGAATGTGAATACATGATAAAGGATCAGTGGATGAATATTTTCCCTTAGGTGGAAAACTAAATATTATTAAGTATACAAAGTCAATAGTATGAAGGTTTTAAAGACCTATACCCTTCCTAGTTGGTTTTATTATTTTATTTAGGCACTTTATTTTGTTTTCTTTACTTCAAATTTTAGGTGGGATTAGAGGATTTAAAAAGATATAATATGTAATAAAGAAGGTGTAAAAGTGTTGTAGATGCATCAGGTGTTTCATGGACCTCTAACGGGTACTTGATGGGGGTCTTATGGGTGAAGTATTTTTTCAAGTTCATCAGGTACCTGATAGACTTATATAGGGTACCTAATAAATACTTAGGTAAAATATCATTAAATAAGAGAATTTTAATCCTTACAAACCTTAAAACATACCCATAATTACCCCTCCTTCAAATTTTATCCTTTTATTCCATCTATTTTACCATTTTGAGAGATCCTCCATGGGTTCCATACAATCTTCTTTGACATAGGGGTTGGTATTCATACATAATTATCATCAAGTGTCTATAGTATTCCACATTTGGTGAATAATTTTTAATCTCTCCCTTATTATCTAAATTTATACTAGTTTTAAGTGGCCCTTTGAGTTACTCAACCTCTTCTTCCATCTAGTGTTCATATTCAAGGTAATTGTCCAAAAATTTTCCTTCTAGGTGATTTCTTAGTACTGTAACCATTATTCATGAGAATATATTTATCCCTTTCATGTTTTATTCATGTTTTATAATTAATAAAATGATTATAACCTTCTTTTTACCTAACTTAGGCCTATTTCTCTTCAGTGATTGTACACCTTTTCAATCATGGTTATGGATTTTCATTTGCATAGCATTAGGTGAGTGATCCTATTCTATTTCTCTCATATATCAATATATTACCCTTGGAGGGTCATTAGGTTGAGTGAGGATTACATGATTAATAGTTTTAAACAACATTAAGTTTTATTAATTTTTTCATGATTTAATTAATTGGAAATGGACATACCTCACTAACTTGGGAATCACTATACCTTATTTGATATTATCTGACCATTCCATGCATGAAAGTGATGATTAAAACATGTTATTAATTTTACTCACATATGTTATAATGGTTTATAACATTATAAACTACTAACCATATATTTGATATAGTTTTAAAATTTTCAATTGATTAATTTAGAAATTCAAGTATAAAATATTAACTTAGGATGTACCATATATTATAATTTATGTAATTTTCTTTTGAAGTTAGTAAACATATTTTTTAAGAAACATGAGGTTTTATAAAGACATATTGATACACTATGGTTGGATTCATGTGATAAAAACTACAGGACATGCAAATTTTATTTAATATTAATTTCATCATAGTACTTAGAGTTATTCTTTAATGATATTTCATATTTATGGACTTATGTTACTCCATATTGGATATGAAGGTATTGATCCTTGTATTAAATGTTCTAATCTATTTTAAGGTGATTTTAGTTTAATGGGGACATAGATATACATATGGTTTTTGAAGTTCCAAAGGATCGAAGAACAATTGAGAAGGGGGGGGGGTGAAAATCAGTTCTTCACTTTTAATAAGTTTCAATAGTTTTAAAAACTTAACCCCTAAAACCTATTAAATTTCACTTCCTTATAATATTTTATTAGTTAGTTATGGATGAAAAAGTAATAAAGTAAGTAAATAACATGAGATTTACAAGGTTTAGCCTCAGTTTAAGAACTTACATCCTTTCCATTGCTACTCATATGGGTTTATGGAAATTCACTATAATGAATATGTGAATAAAACTTGTTAAAAATACTATTAGACACTTTCTATATCCCAATAAAAATGATTATACTAACTCTCACCAGTTTAAAAATTTTCTTACAAAACAATTTATCTACAACAAAAGAATAGATACATTGTTCAATCTGCTCCATAAAAGTTCCTGGGTCTAATGAACATGAGTCCGATGACCTTCTGTCTGATGAACATAGTCAGATTGAATTAGTATGATCAACTCAATACGATTCTACCTTTTTCAAACTGAACTTGAAGAAAATTTCTATCCTATATGGTTAAAAAAACTTTTACTTCTCAGAAATTACACAAAAATATCAGTCCGAACTTACTCACTCTATTCTTCCTCAGTCTAGTAAGAAAACTTTCAGCTGTCTGATCTTTTAATGATATCTCTATCTGGAAAGAAATCTCACTCAAATTATTTAGTGACCCTCCTTTTATTCTTATACAAAAAAGTTTCAAAGTATGAATGTACTTTGATTCTATTTTTAGTCAACTTAGAATAAAAAAGGTGAAAAACTAATTTTTTTTTCCACTTAATCAAATTTAAAATCTCTGATAAAAACTCACATTTAAACTTCAAATATGACTACCACAAACCTAATCAAGATTTATCCAAAGTCATTCTTTTAGAACATACTATATTTTATTTAGTATGATGTAACTTTCTCAGCTTCATCCTGATTAACTTTATCAACATCAGTACAATCTGACTTTCTTCCTCTACTCATTACAATTTGACTATCTTCCTCTACTAATTATGATATTAATTTCTTCCTCTGATCATTATGATCTGATTTTATTCCTATATGAATTATGATATAAATTTCTAACAAAAACTTATACTGATTCGAATTTCCTCCTTAGAGCTAGAATGATTGAATTTCCTCCTTAGAGTTAGTCCGATTGACCTTCCTCCTTAGTCTCAGTCTGATGTAACATCATTAAGATGGAATTTCCCATTATAATTGATTCCCATTAATATTAAATTCTTATTATGATGAAAACTCCACTCTATAACTTTGAAAATATTCAAACCTTATTAGCTATAAATCATTTAGAATTTTGATGGCTTTTGTGTTAGGTACTTTTGGATTCAATGAAAAAAATTTATTGATCTTTGGAATTGATATAATCTTTATGATTCCTACATTTATTCAAAATATTTTATCATTATATTGTTTCATGATTTATGATAACTTCAAGATTGTAAAATCATCATCTGAATTTCATATGAAATTATCATGACTTCCCTTAGTTTTAACACTTTTCTTTCCAACAAAAACTCAATATAATTGGATACTACTATTATCTCCCTTTCCTTGATAAGGATTTCAACACAATTGTTACAATAAACTTATGATATTTGATAATTACAAACCAAAAAATAATCATATAAATTTATGTTAGAATGTTTAATAACTTTAGAACTCCTAACATCACTATCTTAATTCAACCCCTTCAGCATCATTATGAATTTCTCACTCAAAAACTTTTAAATTTCTAACCAATGCTGATTCCAATGAATCTTGGACTTAATGATGATAGATATGAGACCAATGATGTATCTAATCAACAATTTCATCTTTATTACTACTTCTTCATGTGGTTTTGTTCAATTCAAAAACCTGTTTCTAGAAACCTATGTATAAAAGATAACTTTTTCAAAGAAAAAAAACTTCCCCCCCCCTTTGTGTTTGGTTTAAAAATTTTGAAACTTTCATATTTCTTATAAAACTCATTCCAATGAACTGGGTACGATCCTAAAGAACAAAAAATTCTTATACAAAATGTTTAGTTGTCAAAAAATAAAAAAATTTATTAAAAACAAAACATCACAAGTGTTCTTCAATCTCCCCCTTTGGATTTTTTTAAAACACTTGTTAAGAAATTTTTCAACTCTTATAAATTTTTCACAACTCTAGTTTTGAAACAACTTCAAGTTTTGAACTTTTATCAAAACATAGTCTTTCTCAAAATAGAGTGACCTAACACCACACTACTGGATAAAGTAATGTTTTTGAAGGAATTACATTCATCGATGAAAAGAAAATATTATTTCCATGTTAAGATAAAACCCCCCTTATGTTTATCTTTTCCTATCACTTTTCTTTTTCTATCCCCCATTTTATGATAACTACAACTTCAGATTCATCAATGAAATATAATTAAAAACTTCTTAAAATGTAATAATTTGTTACTTTCTCTCCCCCGTTTTCAACATAATCTAAAGAATGACAGGGGAATCAATTATGAGATTTATGAATTCATCATAGGATACTAAACATGAAGTTACAACCTCAACTCAAAAAACTTTTCTTTTGTATTTTCCTTTGTGAATATATTAACAATTTGACACTTATTTGAGATATATTCCTACAAAACATCTTGAGTAACAACTTTGTCTTTTATAAATTGAAACTTTATATCAATGTGTTTTGATCTTGAATGTTGGAAAAATATTTTTATAAAGATAAATTGCTCTCTAATTATCACAATGTATCTTCAATGGTTTAGAAACTTTTACTTTCAAATATTCCATCTGAAATATCCTCCACAACATCTAAGTACAAGCCTAAGTAGATGAAAAATATTATGATTCCATTTTTCTTAAAGTTAAAGAACTTTGATTCTAACTATTCCACCTCACACTACATTCACCCAATAAAAGTGTTCTTCATGAGGTTTTTTTCTATCATTATAACCTCCATCCCAATTGACATCAGTATAACCATGAAACAACATCTCACAACTTTTAGATAACAACCCATGTAAAATTGTTCCTCTAACATATCTCATAATTCTCTTTACTTCCAACATATGTGATTATTTCGGATTACTTAGATGCGTAAAACACAAATTCATAGCATAAAAAATATCAGGCCTTAAGGATATAAGGTGAAGTATAATTCCTATCAACTTTCAAAAGTTTTTCTAATTCACACTTTTTTCTGACTCATCTTTACCCAACTTTGTGCTTATATATATAAGTGTATAAACTTCTTTAGATTTTTCCTTCCCAAAATTATTTAACAAATCCATGGAATAATTTTATTGAGATAAGAAAATATACTTTTTTTTGAACTTATAATCCAAGGAATAAAGTTAATTCTCCCAATATTGACTTTTAAATTTTTTTCTTTATTTCCTCAGAAAACTCATTAAAAACTTTTTCTTCCTCACTAGAAAAAATTACATCATCCATATAAACAATTATAATTAGAGTTTCAGAGTTAACATATTTTACATATAAATTGCTATCAAATGTTCCTTTATAAAAATTTAACATTCTCAAACAACTATAAAGTTTTTAATACTAGGAATGTGGGTCTTGTTTCAACCCATAAAAGTTTTTCTTCAATCTACAAATCATATTTTCCTCATTATCAAGTTGAAAACCACAATATTGTCTAATGTAAACTTCTTCCTCAATATCAACATTTAAAAAAGGTAAATTTACATCCATATGATAATCATTGTAATTTATATGTGTGGATATTGATAGAAACATTCTATAAGTTTCTAATATTTCAAGTAAGAAAAAGTTTCTTCAAAATCCACACCTTGTACCCATGTATAGCCTTTAAAAACAAGTATTTTCTTTCTTGAAACTTATTCATGATCATTAAATTTGTTTATGAAAACCCACTTTTTTTTGATAAATTTTTTTTCCAAGAGTTGGAAAAATTTCCCATGTTTTATTTTTCTCAATATGATCCAACTCTTCCTTCATAGAATACACCCATTCTTTGTGTTGAATAAATTTTGAAACTAATTCCTGTTGAACTTTTAAGATAAGTGAAGTGTGATTTTCTATTCTCAACTTTCTTTTGATCTAAACTTGATCCTTCTTATTTCCAATAATTTTTTCTGAATCAACATGTTTTTGTAAGGTATGATATTTCAAAGTTTCTCTTCCAACTAAAATTTCCTTATTAAATGGTTCTCCTATACCTTGGTAAGGATGTTTTGACTCACATTTACTATCATTAAAAATATTTAGTTTATCCTCCTTACCATTCTCAAAAAAAATTTATGAAATTTTTATTTTCAATTAGTTTCATAATATATGAGCCCAACAACATTTTTAAATGTATGTTCCAACATTTTTAACTTCTTCTATTTGGTGAATAACCCCTAAAAGTTCCTTCCTTAGATTTCTCACCAATCTTTCCCAAATCCAATTTTTTTATTTCAAGTAAACGTGGACTTCTAAAAACATTGAATAACTTCAATGAAGGTTTTTTATACCACATTTCATAAAAAGTTAGGTTTGTTTATAGTCTCAAAAACCATCTATTCTGAACATGTACAATAGTAATAATAGATTCTATCAAATATAACTTTGAAAGTTGTATTCTACTAACATACTTCTTCACATTTCCATTAAAATTATATTGTTTATTTTTGATACTCCATTTTTTTGGACTATAAGGATAAATATAATTATGTTTGATACCTCGTTTTATTAGATAATTTAAAAAATTATTTCTTGTGAATTTGGTAACATTATCTATTATTAAATTCTTTATATAAACCCCCATTTATTTATCAACCTCTTTTCTAAAAAACCTGGACATTTACATAGCCTCTGACTTATGTTTCATAAACATGATGTTCATCATCTGAGTGAAAATATCAATAAAAGTGATAAAGTATAAATATACTTTTGTTGATTTATGTCTCATTGGTCCATATAAATTAGAATGAATAAGTTCATGAGGTTTGGTAGACTGAATCTAAAATCTTTTCTGACTTTTGTTAGTCACCATCCCTTTGTTACATGTAACATAAACATATTCATCTCTTATTTTAAATTCTATAGTATAATGTAAAAATAAAATTTATAAAGTTTTTTCATGTTTTTATTACCAAGGTTCCCATGTATTAAGTGCCACAATTTTTTTTCATCTTCATCAATTACGTAACAAAACTTATTAAAATATGAAAGTTGAAACAAATTATCACTAGTTCTTTCTCCTTTTGTAATAACTTTTCCATATTTCATACTTCTAATGATATAAGAGTATTTTATGAAAATAAATTATTTTTCATTATAATAAAGTTTAATTACACTAAGAAAGTTATGTGTTAGCCCATGAAAAAATAAAACTTCCTTAAATTTAAACTTTTCTACTTCAATCTCATCCATTCTGATTAGTTTTATTTTTAAAGAACAATCATTACCAAAGTTAACTTTTCCTGCATCATGAATTTCAACATGTTTCAATATTTTTATATCACTTTTCATATGTAAAGAGTAAACACTATCAAATATCTATGGTTTGTTTCTTTTAATTGCTTTCAAAGCTATCTCAATAATAAAATATTTTACCTTAACTTTCTTCTTTCTAGATTCCTTTTATTTTTTACCATAATAAACTTATTATATAAAAATTTTCATACAAATTTTTGCATGATTAAATCTTGATCATATCTTCCTCAAACTTCTTCCATACATTCAAATTTATTTTTCGTTAGAAGTTTTCTAACATCTTGAGTTTTTTCTTTTCTAACTTCTTGTGGGTTAGGAAATTTACTCATCCTTCTTAGACCATTTGTTTCTCTCTATTCAAACATTATTCTGGGAAGTGAAAAGTTATTCCAGTAATTATAATCTATGATCCCATAGAGTTCACAAAACCTGAAATATCCATTAAATATTTATTTTCTAATAAATTAAGATCTTCATATGAAGAAACTTTGTTAATGTTGATAGATTATTTCCACTTTATAATTCTCAAGATGTGGACCATCTTTTCTATGAAGGATGTTTTCAAATTTTATAGATGTAATATATTTCTCATATCCCTTATCAATCAAACTTTCTTAGAAATTTTCTTATCACATGAAATGTCATAAAGATCAAATGAAATATTGTTTTTGAAGGGTGATAATTTCACATGATTCTTGATTTGAGTTTTTTAAGAAAATTTAGAAGTCTCAGATTTTACTTCAAAGGATTTCATCTTACTCATGTCTCTTTCATACTAAAGATATTTAGATTAAAAATTGTTAAATTCTTCTTCCTTAGCTTATAGATTCTTATGAAGATCTTTAACTATCATTCCTTATTCATAAATTCTTAGTTTATAACTTAAGATCTCTTGGATGTATTCTTCTTCTTTCTTGACAACATCTTTTCCACCTTCAATAACTTTTACATTGTATTTATTTATCATTATGACTACTTTCTTAAGATAATTTTTTTCTCAAGACAAGCAAGAAGTTCTATTCTGAGTTGATACTCTCTATAAGATTCCTCACCTTCTTTATCTTCACTATTTGAGGAGTATTTAGTTTTATTAACTTTTTCAATTAATGTTCTAACTGTTTCTAAACTTTCCTATTTTAAATAATTGTTTTTGTTTCAATCCAATTCATATTTATTACTCAACATACTTCTATTGTTCCCAATAAAATTCTTCTTATATTTGTTAGATGACTTTTCTTCTTTATCACTTTTGTTCCAATTATTCCATCGAGGTTTTTCATCAGAATTATATTGATATTCACCAGCTTTCTTCTTAGGGAAATTCATTAAAAAGTTTATAGTTCCACCAAACTCAAAATATTTAAGAGGATTTTTTCCTCCATACTTTCCTCTTCCTCTTCAACAGTTTTTAGAAATAAGAGACATGATTTTTTATTCAACTCATCATCCTATTTATCTTAAGATTCATAAAGATTATCATATTTAGTGTCATGCATTTTAATTTTTCTCATGGATTTTAAAATCCATTTCATCTTTAATCCTATTTTTTAACATTAGAGTTTTTATCATTCCATAAGAAATAAGAAAAGTTATGAAACTCATCAAGAGATAATCATATTTTTCTTTTAAATAAGAAATTTTAGAATCATACATGTCCGAAAGGTTTCGCATAAGTTTCTTCCAAATTGTAAAATATTCTAAGACATATCTAGATCCTTTGATGTTGAAAAAAATTTCATTTACTCTGGTAAATTATTCATTAATATTTTCTTCATATCTCATTATAATGACTTTGAAGGATCCCGAAATACCCTGAGAGGGGAAGGGTGAATCATAGTGTCAAATTTTTATTTTATAGCAATTGATATTGTTCCCACATTTGTAGGAACTTGTTAAATCTATTTTTTTGGTAATGTGAAGTAATTTAAACATTCATATGTAGAAGGACCATACATTAATTTTTCTTGTTTCACCACTAAGGGATAGTCCAAGGAGCTTACGCCGACATGTTTTCAGTCATACCAAAGTCCACTAATCTTCAATAGTTTTGGATTATAAAAGTTTAGCACAATAACTCTATTACATTTGTACTACCATTACATATTTTTAGATATAATACACTCTGTCCCTTAGATCACTTCCATTGACTCCCCCTTGATCATTATGTTGGGAAGAATCTGAACTCAGTTTATCGACTTGAAGGTCGCTTCAATGGGTTGGAATTAAATAATGCATCCTAAATTATAGATATATTCTCTATTGAGGTCATGTTTTCACACACATAATTAATTCAATTTTCCACATACTTTCCATCCACCAACCCATATTCCACATACTATCCTTCTTCCTCAACATACTACACTGCACCACATACTATGGGTTCTTCCTAAACCACCTCTGTGTACTGCCACCACATACCACTTCTTCTATGCATACTAACTCCTCTTCAGTGAACTATCTACTGTGAAACGTCTTCTGTGAACTACCTTACGTGAACCATTTTACTTTACAGGTTTCAGTGCCTACAAAACCCCTTTTGCATACTATCTCTACGTACCACATATCCTTTCATGGAAACCTCCTTGTGACTAACTTCTTCTTCATGGGGGTTTTTGTCCATGAACCACTTATAGACTTCACCGAATTCCTCCCATATTTCTAATCAAAAAGTATCTCTTTAATGAAGGGATTTGTGCTCCTTATATATGAAAATAGATCTAAATAATCTGCTAAATTGAGATTTACCAAATCTTCTCCACATACCATGATCCCACAAACCGTTCTTCCCTATATGGTCTACATACCACCTTTTATTTTGTGGTGGCCCTTCATGGATCCTAAAATCACCACCTCAATTCTGCCAATGGAAAGACACCATGCAAACTAGATATTCCATGAACCAATTTCCACCTCATTTTCACCCATGAGAAGCCATCCCACATATTTAAAGTCTTCACCGCGTACAACCTCTTCCATTCCATGAACTATTCCTGCTACGTGGTTTTCCATTCTCCATTCTGTGTACCATATTTCATGATCTATGAAATGTTCCTATAAATCCCATTCCACATAATTCCTTTGCAGAAAACCATCCTTTTCCAAACACAAACTCCCAATTTTGAGGTCCAAAAAATTGGCAAATAATAGAAAACTCTACCACCTTAAACACCATCATCGTCCTATACTGTAAAATCAACTGACATAAAAATCCCTTGATCAACCCAATGCGAATTTACAAAAAACACAAACCGTACTCTATTTCCAAAAAAGAACAGCCTTGGTTCCAACATTCTCCCCCTTTGAGTTTGTTGGAAATCTATAGATAGATTCAATGAAGCACCTACAACAATAAAAACCAGATATGCAAGAAAAAACTTAGCCAACAACACTATAAGTTTATGTGAGAAATTATTGTTATAGAAAACAAGAGGCTAATTATGAATAGGATTCTCATATCTTGGAATGATTTAAAGATGTCCAAGTAAGCTTCGACGGTTTACCAAATTATTTTTTTCATTCCCATTCTCCCCCATTGTAACTCATTAAATTTCTCCTGTACCCAGAAAAAAATTTAATTCTCCTCTTTTATCCATTCTTCTCTGTACTATTGTTGAATTTATCTATTCCACACCCATTAGAAATAAACATAAAGACCAGTATATGAACATGATAGAGCTCAAAACATACTACCCCAGGATCATATCTCCCCCATAAACCTGCATCACATTCATAAATAGAATAAAACTGTTAATAAAACTGGGGATATGGGATGTTTGTAACCTCCTCATGAATAGGGAGGTGGTTGAACACCGAGGTTCAACTGATGATTCTTGAACACATTTGCTGAAAATGGATTGGTCAGTATGTTATCCACTTGATCATCAGTTCCAACATGATCTATTTTAATCATGCCCTGTTCAACTTTTTCCTTGTTAAAGTGATATCATATTTCAATGTGTTTCATACTAGAATTATGAACATGATTCTTTTTAAGATCAATTTCACTCTTATTTTCATAGTGAATCACTATTGGCTTTTGCACCTCATCTTCAATATCAGTCATTTGTTACTTCATCCACAATAGTTGAGTGTAATTTTTTGTATTAGAGATATACTCTGCTTTAGTAGTACTATGAGAAGTGATTTATGGTTTCTTACTCAACCATCCCACACATTTATTACTAATGAATAATGCTTCAACACTTGTGGATTTTCTACCCACCACATATCTAGCCCAGCCAGCATCAAAAAATGATAAAAGTTTATTATCTTTTCCTACATCAAAGTATAATTCATAATTGTGAGTACCTTGAATATACCTCATGATTCATTTAAATACCTATATATGCTCTTCCTCCAGGTTACTTTGAAATCGGGCCACTAAGAATAATGCAAAGAAAATATCTGGCTATGTCGTAGTCAAGTACAATAAGCTTCCAATGATTCTCCTGTACATTGTGGGATCTACAGAAGTCACATCCTCATGCTTTCCAAGATTATTTCCAACCACAATTGGAGTTGACATTGGTTTGGAATCATGCATATTGAATTTCTTCAACAACCCTCTTACATAATTTTCCTGATAAATAAAATCCTAGTATTTCCTATGAATCACTTGAACCCCAAAGAAATATGTGAGTTCACCAATCATAGACATTTCAAATTATGATTTCATGTGATTGAAAAATTCATTCATTAATACCTTCCTATTTCTACCAAATATAATATCATATATGTACACAAGTACCATGGACTAATATTTCTGAGATTTATTCACATTGAGATTGTGATCCACTCCTCCTCTTTTAAATTAGAGATTCCTTAGATAAGAATCTTATCATTAATACTATTCTCATGATTCCTACTTCAATCCATAGAGTGACTAATTTAATCTACAGACCTTCATCTCATCATTACGAAGTAGAAAACCCAATGGCTGTTCTATGCATACTTCATCTTTAAGAACACCATTTAAGAAAGATGTTTTAACATCCATTTGATATACTTTGTATCCTCTTTGAATTCCATGGAAATAAAAAGTCTGATTGACTCCAGTCTAGCCACCAGAGCGAATGTTTCTTCAGCATCAACCCCTTAAATATGTGAATATACTTTACACACAAAGAATTCCTTATTTCTAATAACATTTCCATGCTCATTGAATTTATTTTAAAAAATTCATTTTTTCCCAATCACATTGTGGTTATCGGGTCTCTTAACTAAATACCATGTTTGGTTCTTGTCAGTCTGATCCAAATATTCATTCTTGGACTTAACCCAGGATTCATCCTTTATAGATTCTTCAAATGAGGAAAGTTATACAACTGATAGTAATGAAGATTGTGTATTATTTCTCATTCTCCTTATCTTAGTGGGAGCTGTCTAATCCCTAATGATTTTGGATTGATCAATTTCTTCTCTTCAATTTCTCCCATGAGGTTTAGATGAATTTTCTTTATCCATGGTTTTCTATTTTGATTATTCTTTTATGTTAACAACCTGATGTGATTCTTGAGTGTTTTTCACACCTTCCTCTACTTCTATATTTGGATCTGTTCCATGTCCACATTCTTTCTCTTCTTCTATTACATTATCAGACGAATTCCTTGAGGCATTTTTGGTTTTATCTTCAATGATATTCACATTACTACTTTCCACAATTTTACAAGACATTTATTGAAACATTTTTAGGATTTTATATTCATTCATTCATAGAAACACCATACTTTACTTGATTTTCTTCTTTATTTTAGATAAAAAATTTACTTTCAAAAAGATGAAAATAATTCAAAGAGGGATTTATAACATGACACAACTCATATGGTGTATTTTTTTCACCTATATAAATCCTTGTTAAATTTTGAATATACACCACATCTTGAACAACCTCTTTCCAATAATATTGAGGGATACGACTCTCAATTAGCATAGTTCTAGATATGTTGTTCACCTATCGATTATTGCACTCAACAAATCTATTTTTCTATGGGGTTCTCACAACATCCACCTCATGTTGTATTCTATTTTTCTCTAGGTAATTTTCAAACTCTATGGATGTGTATTCCCCTCTATTTTTATACCATAAAACATTTATTGTTTTTCCAATATAATTCTATGCAATTTGGTGAAAAGTTTTTATGCAATCAATCACTTTACATTTCCTGTGTATAACCATCACACAAGTCATTATATTATAATCATAAATGAAAAGGAAGAATTACATTTCTCCATGAGTTCCGAAAACATTTATCTAACCACATATGTCTGTATGAATGATATTAGGAAGATTTTATGCTCTTTTATTCTTTGGATGATATGAACTACACACCAAATTTCCTGACATGAAAGCATCACAAGGCTTCTCCCATTCACACATCAGATTTGGGATATATATGAAAATATTCAATTTAGATATCTATTCCATATCTTTTTGATTGATTGACCCAACCTCCGGTGCCCCAAATTGTTCTATTCTTCACTTATCATGTAACAAATGTTTTATTTACTCTCAGGACATTGTGATGCAACCCATTCACATAATGAACTTTGGTCTTCTTCATCTCACCATTGACCAGTTCAGTACTTCCACTGCTTTTGATCTTCAAAGAACCATCATTACTGAATGTCACTATTCCATCAAAATTTTTCTTGATATTAGTTAATATTTATGCATTTACCATAATATGGGATGATCATCCACTATCAAGAATCCAAGTTTAGTTGTTTTGGTAGCTTTGATAGCTACTTTTATAAGATTGAATATTTTAATTTTCTTATTTTCTTTCCATGAAATATTAATTTGAGTGAAGGATAAATATGGTCCTTCAAATATCTTTTCAATGTGAAAAGGTTCATCATACTCACACACTTTTTTGATATGAGATAACCTATTTTCAAGGACAATACTATCTGGTTGGTGAGTATTGAATTATCTTTGAGTTCTATATGAATTGTTCCTACCATTCGTCTATCTGCAATCAAAAACTTTATAGACAATGTTAGAACAATTACAACAATATCAATAAAAAATATTTCTTCTATAAGAATTAGGAGATGAATTCTTTATCCTTTTTTGACTTCATAGTTATTCCCCATTAAAATAGATCCTTACTTCTTCACAGTATAACTTGGTATGGCCCAGATAGCCATATAATTGACATTTCATAAGTGGAAATGTCTTTTCACTTATATTCCTCCTTATGTAAACTTACTTAAGAGTATAGTTTGACTGTTTATCATCTCAAAAAACTCAAAAATGGTTTTTTGTCCCCCTTTTAGTTTGATTTGAGACTTTATTGGTTTTGACTTTAGGAGTAATTATGATATGTCTCACTTTTAGCTTGCCTTTATTTTGGCCCATTTTACTTCCAACATTCGATGCTTCAACATCACAACCATTTCATATATTTACCATGTGTGAGGGTCTTTCATAATTTAAAGCCTTTTAAAATCTATCAGAATAATTCTTAGCTCTTTCTAGCAGCTAAATATCTGAGAATTTTCCAAATTGGATTTTCTTCTTTGTTTCTTTTGGACTTGATTCACTTTCAAGTTTACTCTTAAGAGTAAAAACTTATTCTTCAAGTCCCTCAACATTTTTAGACTTGTCATATAGTATCTATGTAAGGTCATTAATTACCTTTTTCATGTTCTTAAATTATGGGCTTCAGATCAACTATATCTTATGATCTTTCCAAAGTTGTTGAATGTTCTTTTACTACTTCCTCAAGTCAATCAATTTTAACTTCTAGTGTATAAACATATTTTTATGACTCTTTAATAATTTATTTCTAGTTTTTTCATATCTTTAATTGATTCTTAATCTTACCAAAAGTATCCTTAAGTTGCAACTTGAGATCGTCAATAGTGTTCAATAGATTATCTCTAGATTTATCTCATGATGGTTCTAATTTTTCAACAGTAGCCATCATTGATGAATTGGTTCCATATTTAAATTACGGTTTTTCTATCACAAATAATTCACTATCATCATCCTCTTATTCATAGAAAAAAACCTTTCTCTATAGTTTCTTACCAGACTTGAAGTCTCCCTTTTTGAGAAACCTTTTTCGAGGATTCTCCATGTCTCCAAATTCACTTTCTTTATCATCAAACTTTCTTGTGGACCGAGATGCAATGTGCCCAACTATTCCATAATGAAAACAATACATAGGTAAATTTCCTTCATATTTTACTTTTCCCTTCATGAATTTCTTGGCAATGAGAGAAATATTTTCTTTTTCCTCATCATCTTCATCAATACCATATCTGGAAATTTCATGTTTTTTCAAGGATTTTAATTCCATTTAATTGATTACTTGATTCATTTCATCTTCTAGTTTGGATCTCATCTCATATGCCACTAGGATGCCCAGTAGATCATCCATAGAAAATATGGAAATATCCCTTTCCTCAAGGTATGACACCTTTGCATTTTAAATAGGTGGAAGTCTTCTCAAGATTTTCTTTACAACAACAATGTTTTTGATTTCTTCACTAAGTCCTCATATTTCTCCAACAATTTTAGTAATTTTATTGAAGAAATGTATCTTAATTTTCATCTATAAGCATCTTCATATCATCAAACCTATTGTGAACAACTTTTAGTTTCTCCTACTTCACTTTGTTGTAACCTTCATAAATATTCTCTAGTTTTTCCCACATAAATTTTGATGATGTATAACTCATCACCTTTAGATATATCTAATCAGAAAGATCTGTAGTGAGGGAATTATATGACTGGGAATCTTCATCAATCATTTTCCTATCTATATCAGTCATAGACAACCTAGTTGGATCAGTGACCGGTATTCTTTATGCAGTGGCAAATAAGACTTCCATTCCAAGAGATCTTAAATGAGATCTTATCCTATTCTTCCAGATCTAGAAGTTTCTTCCATCAAAGAGGGGGACTCCCCTGACATTTACTGTATTCTATATGGTAGAAAGAAAGGGATGATTTAACACCAGAAACCGCTATTCTATGATACCACTTGAAGGACCTCAGAACACCCTGAGAGGGGAGGGGTGAATCAAGGTGTTAAATGTTTTATTTTAAAGTGAAAGATCTTGTTCCCATGTTAGTAAAAACTTGTTAAATATATATATTGGTAATGTGCAGTAATTTAAACATTCACACATAGAAGGACCACATAGAAATTTTACTCGGTTCACCACTGAGGTATAGTCTAAGGAGCATACGCTGATAGGTTTTTAGATGAATCAAAGTACAACAATCTTCACTAGTTATGGATTACAAAATTTTAGTACATTCACTCTATTCCAGGCACACTACCTTTACAAAGTTTTAGAGATAGTACACTACGTCTGTCACATCACTTCAATTGACTCCACCTTGATCACTGTATTGGGAAGAATATGAACTCAGTTTATCGACATGAAGGATTCTTTAATGGGTTAGCATTAAATCATGGACCCTCAACTATAGATATATGATCTGTTGAAATCCTATTTTCACTCATAGATGTAATTCAGTTTTCTGCATACTATTTGTTCACAAAACTGTCTTCCACATACTCTCTTTCTTCCTACGCGTACTACACTACACCGCATAATACGAGTGCTTCATGAACCACCTCCATATACTTACACTATGTACCACTTCTTCTATGTGAACCAACTCCTATTCAAAAAACTTTCTACCACAAACCATCTTCCACAAACTTCCTTTTGTGAACCATTTTCCTTTGCGGGATTCAGTGCCTGTAAAACCCCTTCTATGAACTATCTCCATGTACCACTTCTCTTTTCGCAGAAACCTTATCACGTACCTCTTCTCCTTTGCGGGGTTGTCTGCCCAAAAACCACTTCTGGAATTCACCTAATTTCTCCTAGATATTTAATAAAAATTCTCTCTTTAATGAAGGTATTAGTGCTCTATATATAAGAAAATAGATCCATGTAATATGCTAAATCAAGATTTACTAAATATTCTACGCGTACCATGCTCCCGCAAACCATTTATCCGTATGCAATCCATGTACTAACTTTTCCTTCACATTGACCATTTTCAATTCCTAAAATCAGTGCCTCAATTATGCTAATGACATGCCACCCTGCAAATTGGATCTTCTGCTAACCGATCTCCACCTCATTTTTGCTAAAAAAAAGCCATCCCGTGTACTATAAATATTCACGGTGTACTACCTATTCAGTTCTATGAACTATTCTTAATACGTGGTTCGTGGTTCTCCATTCCATATAAAATATTTCATGATCTACAAAATGTTCTCGGAAATACCATTCCTCATACTGCCTTTGTAGAAAAACTTTCTTTTTAAAACACAAAATCCCAATTTTAACGTCAAAAAACATAACGAACACTAGTAAACTACACCACTTTAATACCTGCTTCATCCTATACTGTAAGATCACTTGAAATGAAAACCCATTGATCAAACCAATATGGATTAAAAAAAATAAACCATACTCCATTCCATAAAATAAAATCATTGGTTCTAATAGACTTCATACTTATTATTATAGATTTGTACATTTCTTACTTAACATTAATATTCCCTTCAAAAATATTTTATAGATTGTCTGAAATAATCTTTGAAGTTTTGAGACTCCTCACCTTAATATAAAAAATTTCTAATAAGGATATAAGGATAGCATTTATAACTTTTCCACCCACTTCAATATTTCTCATATTAGAAAAGGTCATTGAGTCATCCTTCTCAATAAGTAGAAAACCAATTGTAGTAGCATAAAAAACTTCCAGTCCAAGAGATAGGAGATGTGGAATCATCTTATTTTTCTATCCATAATAATTTTTTACATCAAATATAGGAATTAATATACTATTGATAGAATTTATATTATCCATGATAATGATTCAACAAGGTAACCTTCACTCTAATACTAATTTAAGTTCCAAAGGATCAAATAAAAATTGTGAAAGGGGGGTGGTTGAATCAGTTGTTCACTTTTTATAAGTTTCAATAATTTTAAAAACTTAACTCATATAACCTATTAAAGTTAATATCAATATCATATTTTATTAAATACTAATGACTAAAAAATTTGTAAAGAAAGTAAATCACATGAGATTTATAAGGTTCGACCTAAGTGTGAGAACCTATATACTTTCCACAGCCACTCTTGTGGGTATATGAGAATTCACTATAATGAAGAAGTGAATAAAACTTATGATAACTACCATTATACACCTTGTATATCCTGATAGTAATTATTATAATGACTCCCATCAGTTTGCAAAGTTTTCTTACAAAAAAAGTGATCCAAAGTAAAATAATAATATCATTGTTCAAAATTCTCTAAAAAAGTTCTTGGGTATGATGACCATGAGTCTGATGACCTTTATTCCAATAAACCTAGTTTGATTGAATTATTATTATGAAATCAATATGATGATCTATTTATCAAACTATGACTAAAGAAACTTTTTGTTCTATATGGATAACAAAACATGTGCTTCTTAGAAACTAATCAAGAAACTCAGTCCCAACTTCTTGAGTCTGATCATCTTTATTCTTGTAAAAAAAATTCAGCTGTCTAATCTTCAAATGAGATATCTATCTAGAAATAAATCTCACTCAAATTATTCAGTGATCTACATTTTCCACCCACATAAAAAAATTTAAAAGTATAAATGAACTATGCTTATATTTATTGGAATCTCAAAATAGAAAAAAATATGAAACTAAATAACTCTTCTTTCTTACTCAAATTTCAAATCTTAAAAAAAATAACATTTAAACTTCAACTTTGACTGCTTCAGACCTTCTAAATATGTATCTAAAATTATTCTGTTTGAACATAATAACTTTTCTTCAGTCCGATGTAACTTCCTCAACTTTAGTATGATTAACTTCCTTAACTTCAGTATGGTATGGCTTTATTCCTCTACTCATTACAATCTTACTATCTTCCTCTACTCATTATGATTTGAATTTCTTCCTCTATTAATTATGAACTAACTATCATCCTCTACTCATTATGATCTAAATTTATAACAGAAACTCAACCTGATTTGAATTTCCTTCTTAGATTTAGTCTTATTGACCTTTCTCACCATACTTAGCCTAATAGAACTTCTTTATGATGTAATTTTCCATTAAAATGGATTTTTCATCATGATGGAATTATCATTATGATGAAAAATACACAATACAAAATTTTAAATCTTTAAACCTTTTTAGCTATAACCCATTCAGAATTTTGATGAATTCTATTTATGGTACTTCTGGATCTAATAAAAACTTCTTCTTGATCTTTAGAACTTATATAATATTTACATTTTCTCTATTTCTTCAAAAGATTTTATCATGAGAATGTTTCATGATTTATGAGAAATTGAAAATTGTAAAAGAATAATTTGACTTTCATAGGAAAGTATTATGAATTCCCTTAGTTTCAATACCTTTATTTCCAACAAAAAACTCAATAAGATTGAATACACCTATTCTCCCCTTTTCTTTATAAGGATTTCATCATAAGTGTTATAGAAAATGTATGATATTTGAGAATTAAAATCCAAAATATGATCATTTGGCTCTAGGTCAAAAAATTTAAGAACTTTATAACTCTTGATATCACTATCTTTATTCAACCTCTTTAGAATCATTCTGAATTCCTCACTCTACGACTTTTGAATTTCTAACCAATGTTTAGTTTTTTGAATATTTAACTTAATGTTGATGGATATGAGACCAATGATGTGTCTAATCAATAAATTCATCTTTCTGACTAATTCTACATTCGATGATGCTCAGTATGAAAACCTATGTATGGATAATAACTTTATCAAAGACACAAAATTTTATCCCCCTTTTTGTTGGCTTCAGACATTAAAAAAATTTCATCTTTCTTTGAAAAACTCATTATGATGGACTGGGTTTGATGTTGAAGAACAAAAACATTCGTTTACAATAAGGTTAGTTTTCAAAAAATAAAAATAAAAATAAAAAGAAAACATCACAAAGGTTCTTAAATATTTTATGCTCAAGAGGAAAGAGGCCTTATATAAATAAGGGATCATGTATATGTTTATAGTTATGGATTTATATATATAAATTCCATCCTAAGAGAAGATGAGTGACCAACTAGGATAGGGTGTTATATATTTTCATATAGTTCATCCCTTTAAAGAAAGAGTTTCCCTCAAGGTTGATGACTATAGATACTTGTGTGTGGGTGTGTGGGATTAGTTCCAATGTAAATTCTTGATGATCATACTCATGTGGTGTTTTGGTACCCTACATGTATTTCAAGCATGGATCGAAGTAGGTTTGGATGATGTAGCTGAAAATCATTAATGTGTCATTATATCATACTCATTATTATCTGACTAATTAAATAACTTGTTTACTTGTTATCATGACTACTTATTGATAGAGATTTAATTTATTACCTATTATATATTATTATTACCTTCATTATTTTTTCTTTCATTACAAATATAGATTTATGATAGACTCGATGAGTTTATATGGTGACGTTTTCGAGCTACATGGCACTAACACGTAACACATTTTCCCTTGTGGATGCATGTAGGCCCATTTTTCTATGATACAGGTAAAGTTAAGGTTATTTACTATGAGTGATAAGCATGTCAAATCATGGGTAGTTATTTTAAATAGTGCATGGTGTTAGGGTGGAACATTTTAGAGTTTTGGGTGGACTTATAGAGTGGGTTTAGTGGTGTTGTCCTAGATATTTCCCTCAAGATCATGTTCACTTGGAGCTTGTGTTTAAACATTATACTATTTTACAAGGATACAACCTCCATTATTCATTTGGACAACTAATATAAAGTGGGAAGAGAAAGGGATATTGTATTATGAGAGTAAATTAGTGAAATTTTAGTGTAATGTTTAATAAAAATTTATCATGGATGTATTTCATTTAAGTATGTATATTTATCAATATTGGTCACTATCTCTAAATATTAAGATATTGGAGTAGAAAGAAAATATAGAGTGAAATGCATTTATTGTGTTTTTTTGGAAAGATATTTCCTTAGGGGAAATGTACTAAAAGATAAATGTAATTCTTTAATTTATAAAAAAATAAGGAAGAGGTAATGGTTGATTATTAGGATAATTTTATAAGATTGTCATGATATGTTCAAAATTATCTATAAAAACAAAAAATAAGGATTTAACAATTCATTGAAAGTTTAAATAAAATACTTATAAAATGTTTTTACTCTCATACCATTTAAATATATGAATAAATAATAAAAATTTCTATAAATATTGAGAATTTGTTTTCAAAGTTAAATATTAAGGTTGTGAAATTAGAGAATAATAGGATGGATGATCGTCATATGGAAAGAACCAACAAAAAAGAAAAGATGAAAAGAATGGAGTTCCATTTTTTTAATTAATGTTGAAGGAAACACCTTTTGACTTTCTTAAAGAGATTATGTGTATGTTTCAAATATAGAGGGAAGGCTCATTATTATTATGAGTATAAAGGAAAGATATAATTGACCAATTTTAATTTTTTCAAGTGTATAATATGAGAAATTATACTAATAAATACTGGGATCACCTTGAGAATTTAACCTAGATGAGGTCTTAAGATAAAGGCTAAAATTTTGAAATTGCAACAGATAATTTTGAAGCTCCAAATGATGTGATAAGAAATACTCTGATTATACACTTAATTTTAGACGATACATTATTTTATTCTAAAGCTATAAATGTTTTTATGTCATGCTTATTTTAAAATAATAATCAATAACAACTTGATACATTAAGGAAATATTTATTAATTAGAATACTAAGTGATGATTTTATTTCAATAAAGTTATAAAATACAATTCAAATTAGAAATCATGATAATTTTATAGTTGTTGATAAAACTATCATACCTATGGTAGAGTTTGTTATAATTTTAGGGATGAATTGTTTCTCAAATTATAAGGTAGGAATTTAATCTAGTGAGAAAGAAATTAGAATTTATTAACTGGGTATAAAAGTAATTTTTTTAGGGGAGATTTCATTACCTGAATCATGTTAGGAACCAATTATATTATCCCACCCAAATAAAATCTTTGGGAAAAAATAGAATAAATTCTATCTATATAAGAGAAGAAGGTTTTTATAATATAATATGTACTAATTGTGACATATTATATTAATGTATTTTCTAAAGAATTTCCAAGTTTTATCCATGACAGAGAAGTTAAATTATCCATTGATCTATCTATGAAGAAAAACCCATATCTAAGCTAATACATAGTATAAGTCCAAAGAAATTAGTTGAGTTAATGAATCAATTTAAAAATTTATATGATAATGGATTCATTAATCCAAGTGTTTCACCATGGAGAGCACCTATTTTTGTGTGAAAAGAAGGATAGTTCAATATTGTTATACATTGATTTTAGGGAACTAAATGGAATTATATAGATAATAAGTATATATTACCATGAATTGATGACCTTTTTGATCAAATTCAATGGAATCAATAATTCTATAATATTTTTATTTGTTCTAGTTATAAACAATTAAAAGTTAAGAAGGATAACCTACCAAAGACAAATTTTCATAAAAGATATGATTATTATGAATTCACAGTAATTCATTTTTGGGTTACTCAATTCACCTTATGTGTTTATAGATTTCTTGAATATAGTATTCAAGGATTATCATGATAAATTTTTGGTGGTATTTATTGATGAAATTATTATATACTCTATGATTTATAAGGATCATGAAAGACAATTTTGTATTATATTGAAGGTTTTGAGGAAAAATAAGTGAAATGGAAAATTTAGTAGATTTGAATTTTGGATTCAAAACATTTATTTTCATTACCATATTTTATTTAAGGATAGTATATCTATTAACCATTAAAATAAAAGGTTGTTAAGGAATGGCCAAGACCCACACATAATTAGAATATTTTATTTCCCGGGATTGGCTTGATACTATCAATGGTTTGTTGTTAAATTTTCTCAATTAAATAATTCATTACCAAGTTAACACATAAAGGGTCAAAATTCACAAGATAAAGTAATGTGAAGATAGAATTGTAAAATTCAAGAAGAGATTAGTAAATCACCATGTTTTGGATCTTCCATCTAAAAATTAAAGGTTTATGATTTATAGTGATGCACTAAAGAAATGTATTGGGTGTGCTCAAATCAAAAAACTATAGTGGTGGATTATGAATCGTGAAAATTGAAACCCCATGAGATAAATTATCGAAATCATTATTTATATTTAGAAGTAATGATATTTACATTGGAGATATAAATATATTATCTTTATAGAGAAAAAGTGATATATACCCCAACCATAAAATTTTTAAATATATATTTACTCAAAAATATCTTAATATGTGGTAAAGGCGATGGTTACAATTAATCAAGGATTTTTATTATGATATAAATTATTATCCTAGGGAATTAAATAAGGTATAAGATGAATTGATTAGAAAATATCATGGTATATTATCCACGATGAGGGTATAAAATAATATAACTATTAAGTATTTAGTACAAATGTACTTGAGTATTATAATGGAATGGGAAACATCATACTTATTCCATGTAATTTCTCAAACTTATTTATAGAAACCCAAGTATCATACACATATTATTACATTTTTTTTAACCTAAAAATCCATAAAAAAATCCATAAATCTAGTGGCCTATTGTATTCAGGAGATTATATATATAATACATAAATGAAAACATAAACTATATAATCATTTTTTATCTTTATAATATCCTCCAAAATCAAATTAGTCACCATTTACTGCATATGACACCCTAGGAGAAAACATAATGAATATGGTGAGATATAAATCCTAGTAAGGGAAGAATCATGATAAAGATGTATAACATAACAATCAAGAGGCATGATATGATCTCAATAAAGGGAAGGATCATATGTAATCACATGGAATAATGACATAAATATGACAAAATTATAATATCACAATATCATAAGAATCTAGAAACAATATAAAACAAGAAATCATAATCATAAGTCAAGGCTCACTACTAAGAAAACATAACATATTGTTCTAGGATTACAACCCATTCACTATACATGGCATCTCATTAGATGAAAAAATTACCCAATGTGTTAGTGGGAAGTAAAATTATAGGACCACCCATTATATCATAATATGTTCATGAATATGTGTGTAACATAAGGAAATCATACATATGAAATAAACATAAAAATATATATGAAAATAAAGAAAGTTATATAATCTTATCTCAAAGAATAATCAAATTATATAACATAAATATTCCTAAAAAATAAAGGAATTATATATATTTGGAAATTAATATTTAGAAAAATAGAATATTAGGTGTTAAATATTGAGTTTGGTTGAAGAAAAATTTATAAGAAAAATTCAATAAGCAGGTATAGAAATGAACATCCTAACGATGCATTAAAAAAGAAGGGAAGAATCATTAAAGAAGGAATGAACATGGTGTTTTACTTAAAAAAAGAACCATAATGGTTTTCTAAAAAATTGTTATTATTTTTATAAATTATGGGATTTATTTTTTTTAAAAAAATATTAATACATTAAAAGGAATAATGAATATGAAAGTTCCCTTTAATCATGTTTTATTTATATATAATATTAAGAAGTAAACTTAAAAAAACAAGTAAAAACCTAAAAAAAAGAGAAAATTAACTAGATATATATGTGATGAAAATATAAAAAAATATGGAATATGTACATGTGATGAAGAGAGAGGTTATGAGAGGTAAAGAGAGAAATAATAACCCAAAATTAAAGTTGGTGGTTTTGGAGTTCCCTTACCTTGGGTCCTGAATCACTTGGGAAGTCCATCTAAACTCTTGAACAATAAAATTATGTTTATTAAATACATTATTAAGAACATTTTTGATATATATTTCATTTATCATTATTCTTTTATGTACATTTAAAATCATTATGTTCATGTTCACTATCCCGATGATGTTTATTTCATGGTTTCAAGGTCACATCGATCTATTGATAATTATGGACGTTCTTATAAAATGTTGTTGGCACCAAAATATGGCACAAAAGGAAGGGACGAAAAAGACGGCGGGCGCGCTGCCTCGCGAAGCACCGACACGAAGCACCGACGTGAGGCTCCCCGACCATCGCGGCCTCGCGAAGCTCCAGAGGCGGTAACTCTTCGCGAACACATTTGACGTTCACGAGCCCGCCGCAAAGCTCCAGAGGCGGTAACTCTTCGTGAATGCATTTGACGTTCGCGAGCCCGCCGTGAAGATCCAGTGGCGGTAACTCTCCGCGAACGCATTTGACGTTCGCGAGCCCGCCGCAAAGCTCCAGAGGCGGTAACCCTCTGTGAACGCATTTGAAGTTCACGAGCCCGATGCGAAGATCCAGAGGCAGTAACCCTCCACGGACGACGTTGACGTTCGCGAGCGCTCCGCGAAGCACCTGAGGCGGCGCGCGAGTTCTGCTTCACAGCGCCCCTTCCCTATAAATACTGGACTCCCCCTGAGTCCCCGAGGACAGACAATCCGACCTTTCGACTTCTCCTCTCCCGAATCGCGAAGCACTCTTTTCCCCGGGAATCATAAGCTCCGTTAGGTACTTCTACTTCGCGAGACACCTTTCCTTGGTCTCATTTTGAGCCCCTCTTCCGAGAGGGATTCCCTTCGCGATGCTCAAGGGCATTCGCGAAGGAAGGGGATTCCCAAGGGAACCCGGGCAGCCACGGAGCGTTCACACTTCGCGAAACACCCAACCCATACTAGTGATACCTATGCTAAGGCAGGATCGCTCCACATTGCGAATCACACTGCTTCGCAGCACCCTGCTTCGCGAGGCACCCCTTCTTCGCGAGGCAGTGCTCCGCAAATACTGTTCCACTTTGCGAAGCACCCTCCACTCACACCTATGCCCCATGCTAAGGCCAAGGCACTCTGCTTCGCGAAGCACACTCCTTTGCTTGGCAATTCCTCTTCCCGTGCGACCCTCCAGGTTTGCACGATGTGATTTCAAAGTCCCATGGACAATACCACTCGTAGCGTTGTTTCGCCTAATGCTTCTTCGCATAGGCACGCTAACGACTATTGTTTCTTCGCATAGCCACGCTAACATGGACCCCTTGATGGTTCGTTCCACAACCCTCCTTGACTATGGACTTACTGGTATAAGGCCCCAGCCTTAAACCTTACTTAATATTGAATTAAATGAATAATTCACATTGAGGATCTTTTCAGGTTTAGAGTTTTAGATAATTAGAACATAACTATTACATCTCAAAATATTACAAAGTAGTCACTTCTACTAAGTTTCCATAAAATAAAAACTCTTAAAAAGAAAGATGTCTAGATTCCATGTTTTAGATAGCATGAAATTCCCTTGATCCCATCCTTGACCTTATTCCACTTTAAGTCCTGTGAAAAACATTTCGAAAAACGTGGGGTGAGCATAAAAAGCTCAGTAAGGGATACACAAAGAATGAAAACTGTTAGTTTTTCAAAATCAAGTAAACCATGTATACTCTATCTAAGTAATACCTTCACCTTCATGAAGTAGTAAAACTCTTCACTGAATAAAGTATCATTACTTACCTTTTTGTAACCAAAGTATAACCATAAAACCCATATAAAGAACACATAACATATATAAAGGTAACTTGGGACATAAACATACTTATGTGGAATAACCATACGGTTGACTTCCACACATATCACTTAATGGAATAGCCATACGGCCAATTTCCATACATACTTAATGGAATAGCCATATGGCCGACTTCCATACCCAATGCATTGGAGGTTATAATGTAACCACCCTTCCTGGTATTCACGGCACCACCCGTCATATGGTTTATAACGTAACCACCCGTTAAAATGTCCATGTACCAGTATAAAATCATAAAACATAAAACCAATATAAAGGAATGATAACATTTCCACATTTCAATCACAATATATCATAAATATATTGACATAATAGAATCATTTATCAAAACCATTTTCAATACCAAAATACATAAAAGAGTATATGGTATTTATTTTATTTTAAAAACATTACATCTTGTTGAGGAAGCCAAAGATCAAATAATACTCGCGGCGGCGGAAAAGGTCGTTGTCACCGCGTACGTTAAAAAAAACATTCCTTTTTGTCGCTAAGTAAAACGCTTCGTAGAAAAATATTCCTTTTGTATAAAAGTAAAAGTCAAAGGAGTTTATACACCGTATAAAAGAAAGTTTTGTATAAAACGAAATATGCCTCAATGAAAGGAGATTGAGACGAAGTCCCTTACCTTGGGTCCGACTTGACCCGATCGTTCTTTAACGTCCTGAATAATAAACTTGTGTTAATTTATACTTGATTAAGAACCTTTTTAAAGTTCATTATTCTTTTTATATCACTTATTGCCATGTTATAAACATTATTTAACCATTTAAGTTAATAATGTTTGTTTTGTCAATATTTGGTTCTTAAGTCGAAAGTTGACTTCTTACAATTTTATGTTGTTCATGTGGTCAAAATTTCTTTATATCCAGAATGAAATTCCTGATTTTTATATAATATGTATCATATATATCCAGCATATACATGTATTTATAATATTACATAATCATTTAGAGGTAAGAAATGAAATGCACCGTTCATGGAGACGGTAAGCCGTACGTACGCATGAACGCTACTTCCATTTCTTTGTCATATTAGTGGAATTAAAACTAAATGAGAGGTATGTATATTTTAATTACAGAATTATATTCATCATTTAGATATATCATTAATTATATATATACATTATATACATGTAATTTTAATAGTACATTACATTTGGGGATAAGAAATGAAAAGCACCGTTCATGGGGATGGTAAGCCGTACGTACGCATGAACGCTACTTTCATTTCTATCTCATACTTTAATGGAAAGAAATAATAATGATATAGAGGTAAATTATAATTATAGTATAACATCATATATAATAACTTTAAATCCATCCTTTACACGTCCCACATATGGCATTAACGAATCACATCACTTTTAGGGGGCGGTAGTCCGCACTTCCTTAAATGAAGATATCGTGTTTACCCATAATGGAAACCATAAAGGTATGCCAAAAATGAAAAATACAGAAGCTTAAAGAAAACATAAACATATTATATATCATATATAAAAATAGTGACATCATAATGGCCACCCTTGAAGGTGTTAAATGAGTATTGAACAATCATCGTTTCGGGAGGCAGAATTTCGCCATCCACGGAAACCGTATGTTCTTTAACCATTCGATGTAGTTGTGTGAGAGTGTAGCTCAAAAAAATATTATAAAAACATCCTAGTATATTTAAGATACTGGTTTTGTTACAAAAGAAGTAAATAAAAAGAGTTTAGAGGGTTGGAGAAGCAAAATAAAACAAATGAACAAGAGAGAATGAATTACCTTTAAAAGTGTAACTCCCTTTTGATTTGAGCCTAAAGGCTTTCTTTGAAAGGATTCTTCCCAAAGGGAATCCTCTAGGATGAGTAGAGGGATGTGGAGAGAGTAAGTGGTCAGGATTTGGCCGAGCTAAAGGCTTGAGAAGTGTGTGAAATGGGGTAGAGGTGGGGGCCTTTTATAAGAGGAGAGGAGGGGCACTTTTGGAAAGTAAAGAAATATTACTTTATTTGAAAATGTGTTTCGGTTTTAAAAGGTCCCACATTGATATACTTCATGGATAAGGTGATAAGGGTTCTAAATCCACCCATACAATAAGTTTTGGACATGTGTAGTTCATATATTTTACATTATCTATCCATTTTATTTAAATCGTCAAATAATGATGTCATCGCTGCATCATTATTATGTCATTAATAATTTAATTTATTTAATGTTTAAAAATTATAAAAAAAATACTATGATGTAGGAAATATTTTTATCTTTCCAATGACTATTTATAATCAAAATTTGGACTTGTATAACCCCACTCAAAAATTATTTTAGTAAAACAATTTATGTTAGTGTCATTTTCACTTTAACATTAAATAAAAATATATTAATGTCATTTTCCAACTAAAGTGGCTCCATGGGGTCCCCAAGTTGGCCCATGGCTTGTCTTGGTCGGCCATGACTCACCCAATAGGTGTAGGATAAGTGTCATGGTGTTTTCACATTCTTATAATACCATTTTTACCTTAAACTACACTAATTACCTCTAATCGCGATTAATGAAAAAAAATTACTATTCACCAAAAAATTATTTTAATCTCATTGAACCACATTTTACTTCCTAATGACAACCATGTATGTCGGATTTTCAAAATTCAATACACATTAGTGGTAAACTTTCATTTAACTGAAAAATCAGTTTGCTTGATTACCACTTAGTGGTTTCACTATTCATCAAAAATTGAAGTTTTTCAGAAAAATCCCAAAAATTCACCCTAAGGTATATTTGATATTCCGAATTCAAAAATGAAGTCCGTTTTACAAAATTCAAAACATATTAGTCAAATTAATTAATTTAATAATTAATTCCCGCTGTCATGACAAATAGCGTGTTTTTGTGAAACAATAAGTATCAAAAGATTGACACCAGTTTAAGTCCAATTTCAAAGTGAAATTGATTCCAATGACCACCATTGGATTAACTGGTAAAAATATTTTCTAATTTCACTTTAAAACCAATTAAAATAATAATCTAATCATATAAATAATTTAGATTAAAAAGAGGTTTTGAATTAAAATACAACATTTTACACTATTCATAAAAAAATGAACTTTATCAGAAAGGTACCAAAAATTTACACAAAGTAAATTTTGATGTCCCGATTCTAAAGAAGAGTTATATTTGGTCCAAAATAAAGTATAAGAGTGATCAAAACTATATTTAATGATGGTTCACCATTAAAAGGTGATAAGTGAACCTTTAGTGAAAATTAGAGTATATATGCCCTAAAATTGAACTCTTTCCATATTTTAAGCCTTTATATTTTATTGGGTAAATGTATAAACATTTAAAAACATATCTAATCATATTTTAGTTATTTCTATACATTCCCGCTAGTACAACGGCTACTTGTTAACTAACATTTAAAATAATATTATTTTATTACTAGTGTGCTACGTAAGTTTCAAAGAAACTCATCATCGCGTATCGAGTACGCTATCAAACGTAGAAACCCATTTTAATTAAAATTAATATTTAATTCATAAATATTAATAAATATAAAAATTCTTTATTCTTTAATTACCTGGGATGTTACATCCTTCCCCCCTTTTGGGAATTCCGTCCTCGCAATTTTATTCACTTATCAAAATAAGTGGGGGTATTTATCCCTCATAGAATTTTCAGATTCCCACGTTGCCTCTTCAATCTCATGGTTTTTCCACAAAACCTTTACCTGATGAATCACCTTATTCCGTAACACTTGCTCCCTGTGGTCAAGAATCTGGACCGGTTGTTCCTCATAAGATAGGTTCTCTTCCAGCTAAACTACCTCTGGACTCAAAAAATGAGATGGATCTGGCATATACTTTCTCAACATCAAAACGTGAAAAACATTGTGTACCTGAGATAAACTCGGAGGTAAAGCCACTCGGTATGCAACTGATCTAACTCTTTCCAGAATTTCATATGGTCCAACCAACCATGGACTCAACTTTCCTTTCTTACCAAATCTCATCACACTTTTCCAAGGAGAAACCTTGAGAAAAGCATGATCACCTACCTCAAAAGATATATCCTTCCTCCGGTTATCCGCATAACTCTTCTGCCTGCTCTGAGCTGTTCTCATGTGTTTTCTAAATCAACTGAACTTTTTCTGCCATCTCTTCTACCAATTCTGGTCCCATCAGCTTCCTTTCACCCACTTCATTCCAAAATGCTGGAGTTCGACACCGCTTCCCATATAATGCCTCAAATGGTGCCATCTGTATACTGGAATGAAAACTGTTATTATAAGAAAACTCAACCAAAGAAAGATGTTGGTCCCAACTTCCCTGATAATCCATAGAACAAGCTTGTAGCATATCCTCCAATGTCTGGATTGTTCGTTCTGACTTCCCATCTGATTGAGGATGAAAAGCTGTAGTAAAATTTAATTCAGTACCCAACGACTTCTGAAGGCCTTTCCAAAAGTTACAAGTAAACCTGGGATCACGATCCGATACAATGGAGAGAGGAACTCCATGTAACCTGACTATCTCTTTAAGATACAAACGGGAAAGTTGATCAAGAGAGAAAGTATCTCGTATAGAAAATAAATGAGCAGATTTGGTCAACCGATCAACAATAACCCAGATTGCATTATTACCTCGAGATGTCCTCGGTAATCCCACAACAAAGTCCATGGATATGTTTTCCCATTTCCACTCTGGTACTGGTAAAGGCTGAAGCATCCCTTTCGGTAACTGCTGCTCTGCTTTAACCTGTTGACATGTCAAACACTTCACAGTAAAATCAGCAATGTCTCTTTTCATTCCATCCCACCAGTAATACTCCCGCAGACCTCTATACATCTTAGTACTGCCAGGATGAAAAAACAACTCATTCTTCAACTGTGAATCACAAGGCACACATAACCTCTTCACAAACCTCAAAACACAAAAACAAACTTATCCAAGAACTCATGGAAAATTTTATTCATAAGGTTCATGAATACAGCAGGTGCATTGGTTAACCCAAAAGGCAAAACTACAAATTCATAATGGCCATATCTAGTACGGAACGCAGTCTTCGGAACGTCTGCTTCTTTTACTTTCAACTGATGGTACCCCGACCTCAAGTCAATCTTCGAAAAAAACTGAGATCCCTGGAGCTGATACCACTTCATTCGATGGCCCAACATCTGCTGAAGTTGTTGCAAAGGATTTCGCCACCCATTTCTGCTTGTAGTCTGGCTGCATTCCCCCAGTTGAGTTCTTCGTTGGACACTCGTTTGCATAATGACCCATTTCATTACACTTAAAACATATTACCGTTTGCTTTTTATTTCCTGCTAGATCATCTTCCATACAGTTACGAGCAATATTTCCAGACTTACCACACCGAAAGCACTTACCAGACTTGGATAAACATTATCCAGGATGAATTTTACCACACTTCTCACAGGATGGATATTTGGTTTTCTTACCTCCTTGCTTCTTTGATGAATTCCTCCCCTTTTCCTGCCAACTAGATCTCTTATTCTGTTGTTTGTCATAGAACACCTGATCATCGGAAAACTCCATTTCCACCTTCTCCGTACATCGAACAAGTTTTTCATAACTTTTAAACTCACGAGAAGCTAATGCCCTTTGATACTTTGGCTTTAACCCTGAGTAAAAACGGTTTATTTTACTATCAAGATCTCGTATGAAGTTTGGAGCATACCTTGCCAATCGAGTGAACTTTTCTTCATAAGCAGCCACTGAATCATCCTCCTGCCTCAATTCTAGGAACTGTTTTTCCATCCTAAGAAGAACCACCTTAGGAAAATATTTCTCAAGAAACATACCTTTGAATTCGTCCCAGTGAAGATCCTCAATCTCATCACTATCCCTTATATTTTTCACCATCGACCACCACTGATCAACTTCACCTTCAAAACGATAAACAGCAAGACTATACTTTTGATGTTCTGAACACCCCATGACATCAAAAATCTTCTCCAGTGCTTTAATCCACCCTTCAGCTTGCACAGGGTCAGATGATCCTCTGAATGATGGGGGATGTTGCCTCATGAAATGTTCCACCACTGACATGTTCCTCTGCGGTTGATCTGGCTGATCTCGTGCATGGATACCACCACCATTTATAGCCTGATTCAACTATGCCATCACTGCAACAAACTGTTCAGTTCCGATTCCGACCATCTCAGGTTGCTGATTTGGAAGGTTATCTTCCTCCTGATGTCGTCCCAACATAGCTGCTTTGTTTCCTCTGCAGAAAACCATTCTGAACACAGAAATATCTTAGGCGAAGCAACATGGTAATCCGTAAATGCTATATCATTTCAATCATATTATAATTTAACACTTTTATAACTCCTAAAGTTGTCTAAACCGTCCTTTGATACCAACTATAAGGCCCCAGCCTTAAACCTTACTTAATATTGAATAAAATGAATAATTCACATTGAGGATCTTTTCAGGTTTAGAGTTTTAGAGAATTAGAACATAACTATTACATCTCAAAAGATTACAAAGTAGTCACTTCTACTAAGTTTCCATAAAATAAAAACTCTTAAAAAGAAAGATGTCTAGATTCTATGTTTTAGATAGCATGAAATTCCCTTGATCCCATCCTTGACCTTATTCCACTTTAAGTCCTGTGAAAAACATTTCGAAAAACGTGGGGTGAGCATAAAAAGCTCAGTAAGGGATACACAAAGAATGAAAACTGTTAGTTTTTCAAAATCAAGTAAACCATGTATACTCTATCTAAGTAATACCTTCACCTTCATGAAGTAGTAAAACTCTTCCCTGAATAAAGTATCATTACTTACCTTTTTGTAACCAAAGTATAACCATAAAACCCATATAAAGAACACATAACATATATAAAGGTAACTTGGGACATAAACATACTTAAGTGGAATAACCATACAGTTGACTTCCACACATATCACTTAATGGAATAGCCATACGGCCAATTTCCATACATACTTAATGGAATAGCCATACGGCCGACTTCCATACCCAATGCATTGGAGGTTATAACGTAACCACCAGTCCTGGTATTCACGGCACCACCCGTCATATGGTTTATAACGTAACCACTCGTTAAAATGTCCATGTACCAGTATAAAATCATAAAACATAAAACCAATATAAAGGAATGATAACATTTCCACATTTCAATCACAATATATCATAAATATATTGACATAATAGAATCATTTATCAAAACCATTTTCAATACCAAAATACATAAAAGAGTATATGGTATTTATTTTATTTTAAAAACATTACATCTTGTTGAGGAAGCCAAAGATCAAATAATACTCGCGGCGGCGGAAAAGGTCGTTGTCACCGCGTACGTTAAAAAAACATTCCTTTTTTTCGCTAAGTAAAATGCTTCGTAGAAAAATATTCCTTTTGTATAAAATTAAAAGTCAAAGGAGTTTATAAACCGTATAAAATAAAGTTGTGTATAAAACGAAATATGCCTCAATGAAAGGAGATTGAGACGAAGTCCCTTACCTTGGGTCCGACTTGACTCGATCGTTCTTTAACGTCCTGAATAATAAACTTGTGTTAATTTATACTTGATTAAGAACCTTTTTAAAGTTCATTATTCTTTTTATATCACTTATTGCCATGTTATAAACATTATGTAACCATTTAAGTTAATAATGTTTGTTTTGTCAATATTTGGTTCTTAAGTCGAAAGTTGACTTCTTACAATTACATGTTGTTCATGTGGTCAAAAGTTCTTTATATCCAGAATGAAATTCCTGATTTGTATATAATATGTATCATATATATCCAGCATATACATGTATTTATAATATTACATAATCATTTAGAGTTAAGAAATGAAATGCACCGTTCATGGAGACGGTAAGCCGTACGTACGCATGAACGCTACTTCCATTTCTTTGTCATATTAGTGTAATTAAAACTAAATGAGAGGTATGTATATTTTAATTCCAGAATTATATTCATCATTTAGATATATCATTAATTATATATATACATTATATACATGTAATTTTAATAGTACATTACATTTGGGGATAAGAAATGAAATGCACCGTTCATGGAGACGGTAAGCCGTACGTACGCATGAATGCTACTTTCATTTCTATCTCATACTTTAATGGAAAGAAATAATAATGATATATAGGTATATTATAATTACAGTATAACATCATATATAATAACTTTAAATCCATCCTTTACACGTCCCACATATGGCATTAACGAATCACATCACTTTTAGGGGGCAGTAGTCCGCACTTCCTTAAATGAAGATATCGTGTTTACCCATAATGGAAACCATAAAGGTATGACAAAAATTAAAAATACAGAAGCTTAAAGAAAACATAAACATATTATATATCATATATAAAAATAGTGACATCATAATGGCCACCCTTGAAGGTGTTAAATGAGTATTGAACAATCATCGTTTCGGGAGGCAGAATTTCGCCATCCACGGAAACCGTATGTTCTTTAGCCATTTGATGTAGTTTTGTGAGAGTGTAGCTAAAACAAATATTATAACAACATCCTAGTATATTGAAGATACTGGTTTTGTTACAAAATAAGTAAATAAAAAGAGTTTAGAGGGTTGGAGAAGCAAAATAAAACAAATGAACAAGAGAGAATGAATTACCTTTAAAAGTGTAACTCCCTTTTGATTTGAGCCTAAAGGCTTTCTTTGAAAGGATTCTTCCCAAAGGGAATCCTCTAGGATGAGGTGAGGGATGTGGAGAGAGTAAGTGGGTAGGGGTTGGCCGAGCCAAAGGCTTGAGAAGTGTGTGAAATGGGGTAGAGGTGGGGGCCTTTTATAAGAGGAGAGAAGGGGCACTTTTGGAAAGTAAAGAAATATTACTTTATTTGAAAATGTGTTTCGGTTTTAAAAGGTCCCACATTGATATAATTCGTGGATAAGGTGATAAGGGTTCGAAATCCACCCATCCAATAAGTTTTGGACATGTTTAGTTCATAGATTTTACATTATCTTTCCATTTTATTTAAATCGTCAAATAATGATGTCATCGCTGCATCATTATTATGTCATTAATAATTTAATTTATTTAATGTTTAAAAATTATAAAAAAAATACTATGATGTATGAAATCTTATTATCTTTCCAATGACTATTTATAATCAAAATTTGGACTTGTATAACCCCACTCAAAAATTATTTTAGTAAAACCATTTATGTTAGTGTCATTTTCACTTTAACATTAAATAAAAATATATTAATGTCATTTTCCAACTAAAGTGGCTCCATGGGGTCACCAAGTTGGCCCATGGATTGTCTTGGTCGGCCATGACTCACCCAATAGGTGCAGGACAAGTGTCATGGTATTTTCACATTCTTATAATACCATTTTTACCTTAAACTACACTAATTACCTCTAATCGCGATTAATGAAAAAAAATTACTATTCACCAAAAAATTATTTTAATCTCATTGAACCACATTTTACTTCTTAATGACAACCATGTATGTCGGATTTTCAAAATTCAATACACATTAGTGGTAAACTTTCATTTAACTGAAAAATCAGTTTGCTTGATTACCACTTAGTGGTTTCACTATTCATCAAAAATTGAAGTTTTTCAGAAAAATCCCAAAAATTCACCCTAAGCTATATTTGATATTACGAATTCAAAAATGAAGTCCGTTTTACAAAATTCAAAACATATTATTCAAATTAATTAATTTAATAATTAATTCCCGCTGTCATGACAAATAGCGTGTTTTTGTGAAACAATAAGTATCAAAAGATTGACACCAGTTTAAGTCCAATTTCAAAGTGAAATTGATTCCAATGACCACCATTGGATTAACTGGTAAAAATATTTTCTAATTTCACTTTAAAACCAATTAAAATAATAATCTAATCATATAAATAATTTAGATTAAAAAGTGGTTTTGAATTAAAATACAACATTTTACACTATTCATAAAAAATGAACTTTATCAGAAAGGTACCAAAAATTTACACAAAGTAAATTTTGATGTCCCGATTCTAAAGAAGAGTTATATTTGGTCCAAAATAAAGTATAAGAGTGATCAAAACTATATTTAATGACGGTTCACCATTAAAAGGTGATAAGTGAACCTTTAGTGAAAATTAGAGTATATATGCCCTAAAATTGAACTCTTTCCGTATTTTAAGCCTTTATCTTTTATTGGGTAAATGTATAAACATTTAAAAACATATCTAATCATATTTTAGTTATTTCTATCCATTCCCGCCAGTACAACGGCTACTTGTTAACTAACATTTAAAATAATATTATTTTATTACTAGTGTGCTACGTAAGTTTCAAAGAAACTCATCATCGCGTATCGAGTACGCTATCGAACGTAGAAACCCATTTTAATTAAAATTAATATTTAATTCATAAATATTAATAAATATAAAAATTCTTTATTCTTTAATTACCTGGGATGTTACATACTTCCCCCCTTTTGGGAATTGCGTCCTCGCAATTTTATTCACTTATCAAAATAAGTGGGGGTATTTATCCCTCATAGCATTTTCAGATTCCTACGTTGCCTCTTCAATCACATGGTTTTTCCACAAAACCTTTACCTGATGAATCACCTTATTCCGTAACACTTGCTCCCTGTGGTCAAGAATCTGGACCGGTTGTTCTTCATAAGATAGGTTCTCTTCCAGCTAAACTACCTCTGGACTCAAAAAATGAGATGGATCTGGCATATACTTTCTCAACATCGAAACGTGAAAAACATTGTGTACCTGAGATAAACTCGGAGGTAAAGCCACTCGGTATGCAACTGATCCAACTCTTTCCAGAATTTCGTATGGTCCAACCAACCATGGACTCAACTTTCCTTTCTTACCAAATCTCATCACACTTTTCCAAGGAGAAACCTTGAGAAAAGCATGATCACCTACCTCAAAAGATAGATCCTTCCTCCGGTTATCCTCATAACTCTTCTGCCTGCTCTGAGCTGTTCTCATGTGTTTTCTGAATCAACTGAACTTTTTTTGCCATCTCTTCTACCAATTCTAGTCCCATCAGCTTCCTTTCACCCACTTCATTCCAAAATGCTGGAGTTCGACACCGCTTCCCATATAATGCCTCAAATGGTGCCATCTGTATACTGGAATGAAAACTGTTATTATAAGAAAACTCAACCAAAGAAAGATGTTGGTCCCAACTTCCCTGATAATCCATAAAACAAGCTCGTAGCATATCCTCCAATGTCTGGATTGTTCGTTCTGACTGCCCATCTGATTGAGGATGAAAAGCTGTAGTAAAATTTAATTCAGTACCCAACGACTTCTGAAGGCCTTTCCAAAAGTTAGAAGTAAACCTGAGATCACGATCCGATACAATGGAGAGAGGAACTCCATGTAACCTGACTATCTCTTTAAGATACAAACGGGAAAGTTGATCAAGAGAGAAAGTATCTCGTATAGAAAAGAAATGAGCAGATTTGGTCAACCGATCAACAATAACCCAGATTTCATTATTACCTCGAGATGTCCTCGGTAATACCACAACAAAGTCCATGGATATGTTTTCCCATTTCCACTCTGGCACTGGTAAAGGCTGAAGCATCTCTTTCGGTAACTGCTGCTCTGCTTTAACCTGTTGACATGTCAAACACTTCACAGTAAAATCAGCAATGTCTGTTTTCATTCCATCCCACCAGTAATACTCCCGCAGACCTCTGTACATCTTAGTACTGCCAGGATGAAAAAACAACTCATTCTTCAACTGTGAATCACAAGGCACACATAACCTCTTCACAAACCTCAAAACACAAAAACAAACTTATCCAAGAACTCATGGAAAATTTTATTCATAAGGTCCATGAATACAGCAGGTGCATTGGTTAACCCAAAAGGAATAACTACAAATTCATAATGGCCATATCTAGTACAGAACGCAGTCTTCGGAACATCTGCTTCTTTTACTTTCAACTGATGGTACCCCGACCTCAAGTCAATCTTCGAAAAAAACTGAGCTCCCTGGAGCTGATACCACTTCATTCGATGTCCCAACATCTGCTGAAGTTGTTGCAAAGGATTTCGCCACCCCTTTCTGCTTGTAGTCTGGCTGCATTCCCCCAGTTGAGTTCTTCGTTGGACACTCGTTTTCATAATGACCCATTTCATTACACTTAAAACATCTTACCGTTGGCTTTTTATTTCATGATAGATTATCTTCCATACAGTTACGAGCAATATGTCCAGACTTACCACACCAAAAGCACTTACCAGACTTGGATAAACATTCTCCAGGATGCATTTTACCACACTTCTCACAGGATGGATATTTGGTTTTCTTACCTCCTTGCTTCTTTGATGAATTCTTCCCCTTTTCCTGCCAACTAGATCTCTTATTCTGTTGTTTGTCATAGAACACCTGATCATCGGAAAACTCAATTTCCACCTTCTCCGTACATCGAACAAGTTTTTCATACCTTTTAAACTCACGAGAAGCTAATGCCCTTCGATACTTTGGATTTAACCCTGAGTAAAAACGGTTTATTTTACTATCAAGATCTCGTATGAAGTTTGGAGCATACCTTGCCAATCGAGTGAACTTTTCTTCATAAGCAGCCACTGAATCATCCTCCTGCCTCAATTCTAGGAACTGTTTTTCCATCCTAAGACGAACCACCTTAGGAAAATATTTCTCAAGAAACATACCTTTGAATTCGTCCCAGTGAAGATCCTCAATCTCATCACTATCCGTTATATTTTTCACCATCGACCACCACTGATCAGCTTCACCTTCAAAATGATAAACAACAAGACTAACCTTTTGATGTTCTGAACACCCCATGACATCAAAAATCTTCTCCAGTTATTTAATCCACCCTTCATCTTGCACAGGGTCAGATGATCCTCTGAATGATGGGGGATATTGCCTCATGAAATGTTCCACCACTGACATGTTCCTCTGCGGTTGATCTGGCAGATCTCGTGCATGGATACCACCACCATTTATAGCCTGATTCAACTATGCCATCACTGCAACAAACTGTTCAGTTCCGATTCCGACCATCTCAGGTTGCTGATTTGGAAGGTTATCTTCCTCCTGATGTCGTCCCAACATAGCTGCTTTGTTTCCTCTGCGGAATACCATTCTGAACACAGAAATATCTTAGGCGAAGCAACATGGTAATCCGTAAATGCTATATCATTTCAATCATATTATAATTTAACACTTTTCTAACTCCTAAAGTTGTCTAAACCGTCCTTTGATACCAACTATAAGGCCCCAGCCTTAAACCTTACTTAATATTGAATTAAATGAATAATTCACATTGAGGATCTTTTCAGGTTTAGAGTTTTAGAGAATTAGAACATAACTATTACATCTCAAAAGATTACAAAGTAGTCACTTCTACTAAGTTTCCATAAAATAAAAACTCTTAAAAAGAAAGATGTCTAGATTCCATGTTTTAGATAGCATGAAATTCCCTTGATCCCATCCTTGACCTTATTCCACTTTAAGTCCTGTGAAAAACATTTCGAAAAACGTGGGGTGAGCATAAAAAGCTCAGTAAGGGATACACAAAGAATGAAAACTGTTAGTTTTTCGAAATCAAGTAAAGCATGTATACTCTATCTAAGTAATACCTTCACCTTCATGAAGTAGTAAAACTCTTCACTGAATAAAGTATCATTACTTACCTTTTTGTAACCAAAGTATAACCATAAAACCCATATAAAGAACACATAACATATATAAAGTTAACTTGGGACATAAACATACTTAAGTGGAATAACCATACGGTTGACTTCCACACATATCACTTAATGGAATAGCCATACGGCCAATTTCCATACATACTTAATGGAATAGCCATACGGCCGACTTCCATACCCAATGCATTGGAGGTTATAACGTAACCACCCGTCCTGGTATTCACGGCACCACCCGTCATATGGTTTATAACGTAACCACCCGTTAAAATGTCCATGTACCAGTATAAAATCATAAAACATAAAACCAATATAAAGGAATGATAACATTTCCACATTTCAATAACAATATATCATAAATATATTGACATAATAGAATCATTTATCAAAACCATTTTCAATACCAAAATACATAAAAGAGTATATGGTATTTATTTTATTTTAAAAACATTACATCTTGTTGAGGAAGCCAAAGATCAAATAATACTCGCGGCGGCGGAAAAGGTCGTTGTCACCGCGTACGTTAAAAAAAAATTCCTTTTTGTCGCTAAGTAAAACGCTTCGTAGAAAAATATTCCTTTTGTATAAAAGTAAAAGTCAAAGGAGTTTATACACCGTATAAAATAAAGTTGTGTATAAAACTAAATATGCCTCAATGAAAGGAGATTGAGACGAAGTCCCTTACCTTGGGTCCGACTTGACTCGATCGTTCTTTAACGTCCTGAATAATAAACTTGTGTTAATTTATACTTGATTAAGAACCTTTTTAAAGTTCATTATTCTTTTTATATCACTTATTGCCATGTTATAAACATTATGTAACCATTTAAGTTAATAATGTTTGTTTTGTCAATATTTGGTTCTTAAGTCGAAAGTTGACTTCTTACAATTACATGTTGTTCATGTGGTCAAAAGTTCTTTATATCCAGAATGAAATTCCTGATTTGTATATAATATGTATCATATATATCCAGAATATACATGTATTTATAATATTACATAATCATTTAGAGGTAATAAATGAAATGCACCGTTCATGGAGACGGTAAGCCGTACGTACGCATGAACGCTACTTCCATTTCTTTGTCATATTAGTGGAATTAAAACTAAATGAGAGGTATGTATATTTTAATTCCAGAATTATATTCATCATTTAGATATATCATTAATTATATATATACATTATATACATGTAATTTTAATAGTACATTACATTTGGGGATAAGAAATGAAATGCACCGTTCATGGAGACGGTAAGCCGTACGTACGCATGAACGCTACTTTCATTTCTATCTCATACTTTAATGGAAAGAAATAATAATGATATAGAGGTATATTATAATTACAGTATAAAATCATATATAATAACTTTAAATCCATCCTTTACACGTCCCACATATGGCATTAACGAATCACATCACTTTTAGGGGGCGGAAGTCCGCACTTCCTTAAATGAAGATATCGTGTTTACCCATAATGGAAACCATAAAGGTATGCCAAAAATGAAAAATACATAAGCTTAAAGAAAACATAAACATATTATATATCATATATAAAAATAGTGACATCATAATGGCCACCCATGAAGGTGTTAAATGAGTATTGAACAATCATCGTTTCGGGAGGCAGAATTTCGCCATCCACGGAAACCGTATGTTCTTTAACCATTCGATGTAGTTGTGTGAGAGTGTAGCTCAAACAAATATTATAACAACATCCTAGTATATTGAATATACTGGTGTTGTTACAAAAGAAGTAAATAAAAAGAGTTTAGAGGGTTGGAGAAGCAAAATAAAACAAATGAACAAGAGAGAATGAATTACCTTTAAAAGTGTAACTCCCTTTTGATTTGAGCCTAAAGGCTTTCTTTGAAAGGATTCTGCCCAAAGGGAATCCTCTAGGATGAGTAGAGGGATGTGGAGAGAGTAATTGGTCAGGGTTTGGCCAAGCCAAAGGCTTGAGAAGTGTGTGAAATGGGGTAGAGGTGGGGGCCTTTTATAAGAGGAGAGGAGGGACACTTTTGGAAAGTAAAGAAATATTACTTTATTTGAAAATGTGTTTCGGTTTTAAAAGGTCCCACATTGATATAATTCGTGGATAAGGTGATAAGGGTTCGAAATAAACCCATCCAATAAGTTTTGGACATGTGTAGTTCATATATTTTACATTATCTTTCCATTTTATTTAAATCGTCAAATAATGATGTCATCACTGCATCATTATTATGTCATTAATAATTTAATTTATTTAATGTTTAAAAATTATAAACAAAATACTATGATGTAGGAAATCTTTTTAGCTTTCCAATTACTATTTATAATCAAAATTTGGACTTGTATAACCCCCCTCAAAAATTATTTTAGTAAAACAATTAATGTTAGTGTCATTTTCACTTTAACATTAAATAAAAATATATTAATGTCATTTTCCAACTAAAGTGGCTCCATGGGGTCCCCAAGTTGGCCCATGGCTTGTCTTGGTCGACCATGACTCACCCAATAGGTGTAGGAAAAGTGTCATGGTGTTTTCACATTCTTATAATACCATTTTTACCTTAAACTACACTAATTACCTCTAATCGTGATTAATGAAAAAAAAATTACTATTCACCAAAAAATTATTTTAATCTCATTGAACCACATTTTACTTCTTAATGACAACCATGTATGTCGGATTTTAAAAATTCAATACACATTAGTGGTAAACTTTCATTTAACTGAAAAATCAGTTTGCTTGATTACCACTTAGTGGTTTCACTATTCATCAAAAATTGAAGTTTTTCAGAAAAATCCCAAAAATTCACCCTAAGCTATATTTGATATTCCGAATTCAAAAATGAAGTCCGTTTTACAAAATTAAAAACATATTAGTCACATTAATTAATTTAATAATTAATTCCCGCTGTCATGACAAATAGCGTGTTTTTGTGAAACAATAAGTATCAAAAGATTGACACCAGTTTAAGTCCAATTTCAAAGTGAAATTGATTCCAATGACCACCATTGGATTAAATGGTAAAAATATTTTCTAATTTAACTTTAAAACCAATTAAAATAATAATCTAATCATATAAATAATTTAGATTAAAAAGAGGTTTTGAATTAAAATACAACATTTTACACTATTCATAAAAAAAATGAACTTTATCAGAAAGGTACCAAAAATTTACACAAAGTAAATTTTGATGTCCCGATTCTAAAGAAGAGTTATATTTGGTCCAAAATAAAGTATAAGAGTGATCAAAACTATATTTAATGACGGTTCACCATTAAAAGGTGATAAGTGAACCTTTAGTGAAAATTAGAGTATATATGCCCTAAAATTGAACTCTTTCCGTATTTTAAGACTTTATCTTTTATTGGGTAAATGTATAAACATTTAAAAACATATCTAATCATATTTTAGTTATTTCTATCCATTCCCGCCAGTACAACGGCTACTTGTTAACTAACATTTAAAATAATATTATTTTATTACTAGTGTGCTACGTAAGTTTCAAAGAAACTCATCATCGCGTATCGAGTACGCTATCGAACGTAGAAACCCATTTTAATTAAAATTAATATTTAATTCATAAATATTAATAAATATAAAAATTCTTTATTCTTTAATTACCTGGGATGTTACAACTGGTACCTTCCCTCCCCCAAGGACCAGAGGGTACCGGTTATGTAAGTCCTAAGGGTGCCGAGTAAACCCACTTCGTCCGAGCTACAGGACGTTAAACTGCCAAGCACCATGTGCTAAACACATGACGTTAAACTGTGACCCGACCTCATGCCTCTCACGAAGGGTCCCCCTAGCTGGAACATTTTTTACGCCACTCATCTCCACGGGAGTGGAATCACCCATCCACAAGGGGTGATATCCTCCTTATTGGAGTGGCGTATGTTCTCAGGAGAAGGGTGACCCTAGTTCCCCAACGGATGGCTGCACCTCTGCATCTCCGTACTTACCCACTACCAAGGTCAGTGGAGGGCGTGATAGGGAATGAGGCACCTCCCATCATTAGTCCCAAATACCTCTTTCGTTGCGCTTTTTTGTACTCTGGGCCTCCATCTTGGAGTAATTCCCAGCACCATGGGCCGCCTAACGCGTAAGCCCCTCTTCGCTTCTCACGGACGCATCGTTCGCGGTGTGATCGTCAGGTCCTTGCAACCTCTTTTTTCTCACACCGAGCATGACTCACTTGGGATTAGAGTGAGCACCGACCCTGAACCCCACCCATAGAGAACTACGAGGACTTTGATCCATGTCAAGGAATGGTACGAGGACTTTGATCCATGTCAAGGAATGGTACGTAGGAAGCCTTCATGAGGTTCAATCCACATTGCTCAGTCGTTCATTCACGTCGAGTTTCGCCCTCATCCAGCATGATGTTAAACTGTATGCCCCCTTGTCCTGTATGACATTAAACTGCACACCCATTTGAACTACGAGGTCTTTGATCCATGTCAAGGCGTGGTACGTAGGAAGCCTTCCTGAGGTTCAAGCCCACCCATCATCATTCATGTCGAGTTCTACCTTCGTCCAGCATGACTTTAAACTGCATTCTTGTCCGACGACAAGTCGTTGTGACTAACCCGAACTACGAGGTCTTTGATCCATGTCAAGGCATGGTACGTAGGAAGCCTCTACAAGGTTCAAACCCACCATCCGGTCATTCCGACCTCATTTACGTCGGTTCACCGACACCCACCGCCCTTCGTTTATTCACGTCAGGGTTCACTACCGTCCCACATGATGTTAAACTATATTCCATCAACCCTCTGAACTACACAGATTTTGATCCATGTCAAGGCATGGTACGTAGGAAACCTCCCCAAGGTTCAATCCCACCACTAGTGGACCCACGAGTCTACTTTCACATCGGTTCACTGATGAAACCCTTTGAACTACGGAGTATTTGATCCATGCCAAGGCATGGTACGTAGGAAGCCTTCCCGAGGTTTAAGCCCATCTCTCATCGGACCAAGGTCCACCTTCACGTCGGTACGCTGATGATGCCCATCGGACCAAGGTCTACCTTCACGTCGGTTTACCAGCACCATCCCGAACTACGCAGACTTTGATTCCCTGCCACGGGGATACGTAGGAAGCCTCTTCAAGGATCAAGCCCAATTTCACCGTCACCCCTGTGATGGTCCCATTTCACTCTCCCTATACTCCATTCATCCACCAATCACCCATCCTGATTCTCGCCCGGACCATCATATCTCGGTGAGACCATGTCGGTATGCTCCTCTTCACAGATGCCCATGGGATGGCCCTGGTATCGGTATCCCTTTAAGGGAAATCCCTCAATCCGATCTATCCTAGATAATGCTCCGGTTGGGTTGATCTGTCTCCGCTGGACGTTAAACTCGCGGCGTACTCTGTGTTAAACACGGGAAGCTGAGGAAAACCTCAGATATGTGTCTATGACATATAATTCCCCGCGCTCGATGTGGGATGCCTCGGGCTTCCACGCCCTCGAGAAGCCCTATGACCAGAGATAATAGACAGACATGCCAGGTTCCCCAGCATCCAGACACACTACTGATGCCTCAACATGACTACTCCCCCGACTAAAGGTTGCTTCCCTGACCGGACCCTTTGGAATGTCCCGACAGAAGCAGTGTAATTAACCGGCATCCATGGAAACATGGCACTGGGAAGAGTTTCACGAACTACGTATTAAATCTATGAGGGAGACCCGGACTAGGTGACGAGTTTTGAGGAGGAATCCACAGAAGTAAGAACCGACATCCCATCATCCTGTTTCGATCAAGGAGCAGACATCCCTAAATAAGGAGAGAATGCCGCCCACCTTTGGAAAGCGGGAACGCGGGGCAACAAGCGCAGCGCATCCTCCCCCACGGACGGATGCGCGTGCGCCCCGGCGAAAGCATCGGAAACAAATGTCATGACCCAAAAAAAAATGGGGATCAAGTTGAAACTACCCCAAGCCCACATCCATAGGCTATGGGTTAGATACCGACACCAAAGGAATTACTAACATGGGGAGGACTTTTTCTAAGTACCTATACACACACACACAACCATCTCGATGAAAAAGTGCAGAGGGAGTAAAAGAAAAAGAATAAAAATATTAAGGTAACAAACATGATCACAAAACAACTATAAAGTACAAGATTATAGTAGTGTAAAATGAAAATTAATGGGGAAAAATACATTCCCAACCAAAAATATGTCCCATGATAATAAAACTTGAACATAAGATGTTGAGAGATCCTAGATCCTAATCTCTATGTTGTAAATACTATACGCAGTCCAAAGTACCAGGTATCCCTAAGCTCCTTTGAAGTCACCACCAACCTATCCTTCATCTACATAAGACACGACACATGCAAGAAAATTACATATAAGGGTGATTATATACATACCTGGTAGGAAATCTCATAAGTTTAAGGGGAGAAGTCTGAGACACAATAGGAATTGAAAGACAGTAGATAGAAAACATGATACAGTGAAAGAGAAAAAATCAACCCAAACCAAGAGAGAGAGAGAGAGAGTAACCTATTACAAACATAAGGGGCTCAACATGGTGTGTAGGTGACCTACACATAAATTCTTTTCCACCTATAGTAGGAGAGTAGACTCATATAACCATGAGAAGCTAAACACTGAAAGCATGTGGCATCCCTTACGCATCATCGTATCTCAGGGAAAGAGAGTAACAGAACCTAAGGTATGGATATAGATGAATATATATATGATCAGTCAAAGACTCCCAAACAAGAGATAAAGGGGATATACATCTCATAGCTCATCCCAAGAAGCATAGCCACCAATAATTCCAGAAGTCCATTAATGATGCCCAATATCTCATGTGGCTGCTTAGGAGTAACCTTCCAAGTCAAGCCACACCTCATCACTATGCCGCAAAGTCAAGGGTCCACAATATCTAGATAGAGGACCAATGCCATAGTTCAATAGGAGGGTTCCACTCTGATATTCCATGGAAGACCCATGCCCTACCCAACAGGAGGGTTCCACTCTGGTGGTATAGGAATCATTGCTATACCAACTGGAGGGTTCCAATCTAGAAGTCATCGAGGACCCATGCCCAGCCTGATTGGAGGAATCTAGTTAGGAAGTCATCGAGGAACCATGCCCACATATACTATAGGGTTCCACTTGCAAATAGGTAGACGTCCCATGCCCATCTCAGCTGGAGGGTTCCACTCTAGAAGTCTGTTTAGGACCCACTCCCTGTATTGATAAGATAGTTCCACTCTAGTAATCAAGGTAACCATGCCCAGCCATGCTATAGGATTCCACTCAGGATTTGGTAGAGGAACCATGAACTATAATGATAGGAGTATTTCACAGTAAAATTTTGTATAGGACCCATGCCCTTTAATGACAGGAGGTTTCCACTCTTGGAGTCTCTGGTGATCATGTGTGATCACTACCATTGTAGAGCATCACCTAACCAAGCATTGTGCCCATAACATTCCACATAATATTCCAAAAGAAACAACTAAGTGAACCATCACATTATATGCATAAAAACACTTAGGATAAGAAACTCATAGTCTAAAATCAGAGTCAAAATGAAGGAGATAAAAAATATTGAAGTTTCCTTAAAAGGAACCAAGTAGCACATGTGTGAGGGGACCCACAAGGTATGTGGTCTCGCTCCAATACCTTGCTATATCCCTAGAAATCAAATGTATCATAATCCATGTAGAAGTAAATATTGTGAAGGTGGACTATATGACATGTACAAACTATTCGATAATCGGTCGTGTCCTTCTGGTCATGTCCGTCTTATTGACCCCATGTCCATGTACTTTAGTACACGACCATGTGCCTCACTGTGTACTCCCACACAGGTCCGACCCATGTGATCCACCACATGTCCCGTTTATCTGGAAAAGAGGTACATGGTGTGTATGAGGACTACACACCATTCCATATTTATAATTTTCCAAAACCCTGGCTCCACTGCCAGGGGGATATACGCCGTGTGTTCATCATAGTACACAACATGTTGTTAGATTTTTCAGAAAATCTCATATCTAATTTCCGCATGCCAAATATGGATTTTTTATTATATTTTAGAACCACTTCCCCCAATAATTACCATATCTAGCATCATCAAATGGATTCCAACCCTCCGATGGGAGGGAACTCGATTCTCAAAGCCTAATCTGGGTTTCCTCACACCGCACATGCTTAGGATCCCTCCATTGTTGATGATTTGACTACTGATCATTGAAATAATCATAAAAATCTATAAAAATTATTAGATCTATCATTAATTCATTGATCTGTCCCTCAATCTTGAATCCATTGCAATTTTGGGGGTTCGATCGGGCTCAGTACTGCCCGAAAACATCAAACCGGGACCACGGGGTCCAACTGGTGAAGAACATGAATCAATTGAGGTCGAAATGAACAATAATAATGGTTTAAGGATTTTTGACAAGAGTTTTTGGCCGAAAATCAAGAACAAGGATAACCGAGGTTAGAAAACAATTGAATAAATCAATTTAACTATTACATGGGCACAAGAAAAGGTCCAACAATTGGCACATATCATAAAAAACATGATTCTTCTCAATACATTTAATACAAGAGGGAGTAAACCAAAAATTTAATAGTCTAACCTAGATATTGGACCATTCTTCATTGAAGAATGCACCATCCAATGATCAAAGTATGTTGTTGCATTTGTTGTGCCCTGATTTTCTCTGATCCAGAGTTTCATCATTATCCTTTGTGATTCACCAATGGAAGGAGAAAGAGAAGCTCTGAAATCCTTCCAGGGTTTATTTGGATAACCCTAGAGGATTATCTGTGGTAGTATAATTTTATTTAGGTTAATTAAATGAATTAACCAATTTATCCACTGAATTTACCACCAAATGGGTGAGATGTCGAAACGCCTCATGCTGACCCATTTTCGGTCACATCTAGGGTAAACATTAAATTCTAGATTCAATCGAGGTCTCAAATTTATGATTTTAGCTTCCATTTAAGATTTATTCCATTTAATTTAAGAACTATTAATGCATAATATAAAATATATTTAATATTTTTATAAAATTAATTCTAGGAATATGGGGCCTCAGAATCGCACGCAGTCTCATTTCCTAGCTATGGAAATATTTATAGAATTATTTTAATGTCTTACAAGAAAAAAAGGTCTCTAAATCATTCCCTAATACAATATTTTCATCCCTAAAAACAAAAACTAAAGATATAACTCATGATACTGAGCCCGTACTTGGGTCTCCTGCTCCCAAGAACTCTCAAACATATTCTCATGTTGCCAAAAAACACAAACCAATGAGATAGTCCATCCATGAAGGGCCATATCCTATTCATCCTCGATCACCACTAGGTGCTCCATATAGGTAGATCCATCCTCTATGTCCATATTTCACTAGTCAATGACATGTGTAGGTTAATTCAAGTATCTCCTTAGTTGTGATAGGTGGAAGATTTCGTGCACCAAATCCAGCTGTGGGGGTAGGGAGAGGTAGTAAACAACCTTTAAAACTATTTACATGATCTCGAATGGCCCAATGTACCTTAGGGATAAATTTCCTCCCTAGATGAACCTCTACAATCCTCCTCTTGGTGAGACTCTTTTGAAAACATGGTCTCCCTACTCAAACTCCAAGAGCCTATCATGCCAATCTGCATAAGATTTCTACCTACTCTGAGCCATCCTCATCTATTCACAGATTACTTGGACCTTCACTATTATCACTTGTATAATATATGTACCCACAAGAGATGTCTCTCAAATCACTTTCTAGCATAAGGGTGACCTATAGGGTCTCTCTTACAGGGCCAAAAATGGTTCCATGTCAATGGTAGAGTGGTGGGAGTTGTTTTATGTAAACTCTAATAAGGTAAAGTGATCCTCCCAACTTCATCCGAATTCTAACACAAAATCACTCAACATATCCTCCAACACCAAGATAGTACACTTGGTCTTCCCATATTTCTGAGGGTGAAAGGATTTACTCATCCTCGTTTGGGTCCTGAATGCCTCCAGTAGGCCTCTCTATAATCATGATGTGATCCATACGTCATGATCAGAGAAAATCATCAAGGGCACTCCATAAAGGTGAATGATATCCCATATGTAAAAGTGACCCAAAATCTTCACTGAACTATACTCCTTGATATCATGGAAATGTGAAAACTTCTTGAGTTTCTCAACTATCACTCAGATGGAATCATAACCCTTCGCTGTGTGTGGAATTTCTGTCACAAATTCCTTGGATATGTCATCCCACTTCAACTCGGGGGTCTCAAAGGGATGCAACAAACCATCCGGAACTTTGTTCTCTACCTTCACTTATTGACATGTGAGGTAATAAGAGATGAAATCAGCTATGATCCATCTCATATAAGACCATAAAAACTGCTTTTGAAGGTATCTATACATCATTCCCACACTAGGATGCAAAACGAGGGGAGAAGTGTGAGACTTTCACATCACCTCCTCCTGCATCATGAATGTGACCGCCATCCCTCCCTAGAAAAGGTTGATGTGATTACCTCCTTTATAATATCTATTTGGTGAATCCACCATGGATATCTAGTCACATATGAACTCATTGTTGATTTCTCCTAACTGGTAATCCCTCACACGATTGAGAAGCAAAGGAGTCAACACCATTGACTGCAGAAAATCTATACCCTTATGCTCCACTAGGGTCAACAAAAAGGAATCCAACTACTCAGAATCCACATACACCAAGAAATCTTGGTACTTCTTAATAAGGTAATTTGCTTCTACTAATACCATCTCCAGGTAATGAGTCATGTATTACTTCTCACTGGGTCTCATTTTCCTCAACCCGTATGCGATAACTTTTATCCACTACATCAACATGGGATCACTCCTCAACATCAGTATCAATTCCTCAAAGGCCCTCTAGCACTACTCATTATAGGTAAATAAATTCCACTTCCACATCAGGATGGGTTAAAGGGGATGAAATTCTGAAGAAGTATTCCACAAACCTCTTGTAGTACCCCACTAAGCCGTGAAATATCTACACCTCTAATACTCTCTTGGGTGGATCCCCATAAATATTTTCATTGATCTTCACTGGGTCTATGGATAAATCATGCTTAAAAATTTCATCCCCCAAAATGTGAAACTCATGAATCTTGAACTGGAACTTCAAGAGATTTCCATAAAGAGGGCTCTATTGAAGAAAATATAGAACCATCCTCAAGTGAATCAAATATTCCTCCTCAAATACATAGTATATGAGTATTTCATTAATGAATATGAACAAAAACTAGTCCAAGTATTACTAAAAGATTTGGTTCATCAAATCCATAAACATGGGGGGGGGGGAATTCGTCACACCAAAGGGCGTCATTAAGAACTCATATTGTTTGTAGCGACATCAAAATTATAGATTCAAAATATATTTTTTGTGAACCCTCAACTAGTTGTATATGAACCTGATATCGATCATCGAGAACCATTTTATTCCTCACAATTGATCAAAGAGGTCATCAATCCTCAGAAAGGGGTACTTATTACTGATCATGGAATGGTTCAAGTGTCAATAATCCATGAAAAGCTGCAAGATTCTATCCACCTTTTTCACGAAAAGCATCAGAGTTTCCCATGGGGACACACTGGGTCTGATGAGTTCCTTCTCTTGAAGGTCCTCTAACTATAATCGCAACTCTTGGAGCTTGGTAGGGTCCATATGATATTATGAAGAAGATATCCGAGTAGTGTTAGGATGTATGTCAATGAAAAACTCTATCTACCACCTCATAGGTATTCCCAAAACATCATCGAGGAAGAAATATACATAATCCTACATGATTGAAGAAATCCAAATTCCTGAAGAGCCTACTTCACCAAGGTATACACTCACCAATTGATGGGTGATGAGATGCAACCTCTTTGTCACAAAACCTTCTTGCTCGTCCATGAGATATCTTTCACTAGAAAAGGATAATATCATCCCATAAATGAATATACATTTGAATTGTCTTTAGTGATAGTCAATCTGGTCTCGAACCATGTACAACCAATCTATACCCAAGATGACATCATAGGTTTCCATCATGATGGCCAAAAGGTCCTATGTGAACCTCTCTCTACCGAGAGATAACTCATACTGCAGAAAGATAAGGGGTAAAGAAGAAGAATTCCCTTAAATGAATGTAACAAACCCAGATTTCATAGTACGTTATTTCTTCAAAGTAATTCATTAACTTTCACTACATACAACACTGAGTTCAAGCACACCATGACTTAACAAACTAGCTGTTCAAAAGATATTATAAATAGTATTAACTAAATTTTGAACTTTATATAATCCTTATAATTTTAGAATCCATATTATGAGTTTCATAGACATAATGAAAAAAAACTAATTCATTTTTTTATATAAAAGAAGTATTTTTAAAAAAATGGAATTTTGTTGACTTTTAATGGAGAACTATTTTTAAATCCAATATTTGAAACTTTTATATATTCAATTTGACAAAAATAAATTTCTTCTTTTGAATCAGGACATAAGAATTTTGTTTCAATAAATTTTTGGTGTTTTTCTAATAACTTTCATATTTGGGTGAATAGTGAAAAATACTATATTTTTACTGAAAACAACTTTTTTAATCAAAATAATTTGTAGTGTTAAATTATACATTTTAATGTTTTGGAAGTATAAATGGATTATATTTTTACCATTTAATCCAATTTTAGTCATTGGAAATAATTTCACTTTGAAATTCAACATAAACAAGTATCAATCTTTTGTTAGTTATTATTTCTTAAAAACTCGTTTTTTGGTTTTGAAAACGGGAATTAATTTTAAATTAATAAATGAAACTTATATGTTTTTAATTTGGTAAAATAGACTTAATTTTTGAATTAATAATATCAAAATTATCTTAGGGTAAAATTTTGGTATTTTTCTGAAAACTTTCAATTTTTGATGAATAATGAAAAACATTGAGTTATTCGTTAAAACCGACTTTTTAATTAAATAATTATTTATTTTATTTAAATTTATTCTAGGTAAAAATAGATACAAAATACATATAAAGTTAAATATAATTCATTGGAGTCATTTTATAAAATGTTTAGATATATAAAAATTTTGTTGAACTTTTTACCGTCTTTTACCCACCTCCTAGGAGAATTTGCAAATTTGCATAAAACTGAATTTTACTGTTTCTATGAGATGAATTTCAAAAATTTTAGATACAAGGTTAACATCAGTAAGTAAAATGTGGTTCAATAAGATGAAAATAATTTTTGGTGAATAGTAACTTTTGACTTTTATTTAACGCGATTAAAGGTAAATAGGGTAATTCAAGGTAAAAAGAATATTATAATAATACCAAATTACCATAACACTTGTACTAACCTTATTGGATGAGTCATGAACAAACATGGTCACCCGTGGGTCAGTTTTGGGACCCCATTGAGTCACTTATGAATGATAATGACACTTTATTTTAATTAACTTAAAGTAAAGACAGAAATGACATAAACCAATATCTTTTAGTAAATCAATTTTTACATGGGGTTATATAAGCCATATTTTCAACCATAAATATTCATTGGAAATATAAAACAGTTTAATAAATAATGGTATTTTATTTATATTTCTTAGACATTAAATAATTTAATTTATTTATGACAAAATGATGATGCAGTAATTACCTAGTTAATGAAATATTAAAATAATTGATATTATAAATATCCAAATAAATGTAATTTGAGACTTTTTATGAATTCCAGTAATTTTCTAGGTTAACATGAAATTTAGGGTTGATTAAATAAATTTTTTTCAAAGTAACATTGCTGTTATGAATTTAACAAAAAACAAAATAGCAAATAGTGTCAAAATTGAAATAAAAGAGTTTTTGAAACAAATATTATATTATTAATTGATATTCTATTCTTAAAAACCTAAGGTTCATCAAAAAGTCTTAGATAATATTATATATGTCATTAATGAACCACTTGAGGTTCTCTTGGAAGTTTATTGTAAGTTTATTAACCATATAATATAAAAATACAAAGAGACATGGTAAATGTCAAACTAATTAACTAAGAGTTAAATCTAAAAGACGAGTTTAATATAGTGACCAAAACCTGTCCAAAACCTATTGGTTGAGTCTTTTTAGACCCATACCTACCTTATAATTGAAATAAATTATTTTGGAGCCATTATAAACAGAAAATTATTTTATTATAAAATAATATTTCAATCTTTTCCTGAGGTTCCCCTCACCCCTCTTATAAAATGGCACTCCCCCTTCTCTCAAATTCATCACATAAAATCCATTTGGATTTTCCAACCACTGCCAAAATATCTATCAAATTTCCTCACTTCATCCTAGAGGCCTTCCTTTAGTTATAAATCCAACCTAAGGATCCCTTTTGATCAAATCAAAAGGAAGAACCTGAAGAAGAGGTAAATATTTCATCACCTCTTTCAAGTTCTTTTCTTCTTCCACTTCTTCTTTACTTGTTGTTTCCATTCTAAAATAATAAATCCAGTATATTATATATACTATGATATTATTATAAATATGTTATAATCATATTCATTATTCTATCCATCCTTTGAATGACATGTCACCATACGTGCGTACGTATGGGTTACCGTCTCCACGCCGTGGTGTAGTTGTTATTCGATAAATTATTATTTGGATGGGTATAATAATGATGTATAATTGATGTAAATAATAAATATAACATGATAATTATTCTTTATATATTATATACCATCCTATTATATACAATTTTAATATCAAAATAATGATATTGTCACTCGTGCGTATGTACGGATTACCGTCTCCACGAACGCGATGAGATTCATTCCCCATCATTACAATTCAAGAATAATTTTCATTTGATGATTAGAAATAATGTTTAAATACTTTATATAATTATGGATATGAATACGAAACATCTCTTCCATAACAAACATGACTCACGTAACAAATAATATAAAGTAAAATGAATCCGTTAACACCCGAAACGACGATAATACTAAAATATCATTAACAAAGCATTATTAGAAGATCATATATGATATCATAATTTTGTATATAGTTCTTGTATAATTTAATAAAAATGATTTAACTATTATACAGTAGGTTAAAATTCCCTTGACCAAGGAAAAGTACAAGGTAAGAGTTATTTCTACAATCTCTTCATTATCTGAGGTTGTTTATACGTAATTATCTACTGGGACCACTTTATCATCCACAGCCATGTTTCTTAAAAATGTATCTCAAACCATTTTTACTATTTAATATAGAATGGGTTAAATTCATTTATACCCTTATTTGACCTTATATGTTTTTTAAAGCAATATTTCCATCGTTTTCTAAATAAGGTACTTTATGAGCTTTTCGACAAAATTAAGGTAAGAATGTTTTTTTAACTTATATGGTAGGTGCGGCTATTTTCTGCCATTATAACATCATCAAATATTTCCTTACAAGATTATAAGAATATTTTAAAAATAAATTTTTTCTTTATAATAATGTGACTCTTAAATGATTTCAAAATAGAAAGAGATATTACCCTCAAATTGTTTTGATTTCATCTATGTCAACATCATTTGATAAATTTTACACTTCTTTGAAGTTGATATATTATGATACAAATCTACCATATTGTATTTAAGGTTTTGTGATATATTTGACTATGGATGAGTTATTTTTAGGCCATTCATTGTTTAAGGTTAAAGTATTGACATTTTGGTATGCTAGTTTTAATACGGATGTTTATGTTATATTTCAAACTTTTCTTAAGATGAATGTATTGGACTAGTATGTTCCGGGTTGGGGACCAGTAAAAGTAAGCCCTCCAGGTTGGGGCCCGATTACAGAAGACCCTCCATATTGGAGTCCGGTTATATAGGATCTCCGGGTTGGAGTCCGGTTATAGAGGCTCTCTGAGTTGGAGTTCTATTATAGAGGCTCTCTGAGTTGGGGTCTGGTTATAGTTAGCCCCTAGGTCCTGGCACGAGGCCTTTCCACAGAAATTAAAATCTGGTACTATAGATTCTCTCATTATAAAATTAGTCATTACATCTGATTATTTGACTAGTAGAATATCCATGTGCATGTTAATATGGTAATTTTTGATTTAGTTTTTCCATATTATGTTCATGTTTATGTTTAAAAGGATGTTGTTTTTCTTACACATCTCGCCTTAAAATTTTATAGCTTACTTTAAATTATTTACCCTTACTGAGCATCTGAGATCACCCCTTTCTTATGTTTTATTCTCCCAGGATCCTAATAAGTGTGTTATGTTTAAGATCTAGGGTTAAGATAAGGTAATAATGACATTCTCGAAGGATATTTTTTATGTTGTATGTTGGAAAGTGTAATGTAACGTTAATGTATGTAATCTATTTTCCAAGACCGCTAAACTGATAGGTCTTTCGGTACTTGATTCCTTATAATCATTCCAATTTATTAAAATAATACACCGACTCTTGGAATCTAGGGTTGAGGCATTACAGTTGGTATCAGAGGAAGTTTAGTAGTAACCTTGAAACTAGATTTAGATAAACTCTGATTAGAGCACATTAACCTAAGATAGACTTTGAAGATTAGTATAGAAGAAATTAATATAATTTTGGTAATGTAGATATTTTGTGAGTTTTCCATGAAAATACATCCTTGTTTGGATACGAGTAGGTAGAGGCTTCTCTGGCACAAATATACCTTGGGGTAAAACCTGAAAACACCGCTTTGATCTAGACATGAATGAGAACTGGTGCATGACAGCAGGCCTTGCTGCACTCTTGGTTACAACACTAATGGGGTATATGCTTAGGATAATTCTCATTTTATTTAAAAATCATTATAAAGGATTTACGAGTATATACCTCCTCAATGAAAATATTTTTATGATTATGGATTACATCCATAAACTGTTCAATTTATGTTAGGTATTTTACAAGTTTGAAATTATTCATTGCAATTCATAAACTGACCTAGTGTATTCCATTGTATAGAAATGGATCCCAGTAGAAGGAATGTGAACTCCATCAATACGTATGATCTAAAGAATAAGAAGGATCATATATTTCACGGTATTAAGCCAATATTTAAAAGGGAAATAATCTCCCATTTATTCTCAACATATGAAGAAATAGTATCTTGTGTTAATAAGATAAGTAAATAATTCTCTAAGTCCTTTCTCTTTGAAGGGAATCAAGAGAAGAAAAGGATGGAAGAGAGAAATATGGGCAAAGGGAAGAGGGAAAAGAAGGATTTCCCGTATGTGATAACTATGGAAAGAATCACCTTGGTAAATTCTTGAAGGGAATGGGAGTTTGTTATAAGTGTGGAGAAAAAGGACACTAAGACTTTGATTACAAGGGTAAGAAAAAAGTTTCAAATGTACAATGTTTCATATGCAAGGCATTGGGACACTACATGAATCAATGTCCCAGTCATCAGAGTGTACCTTAAATGATGCTATTGGATAATAATCAAGTTATGATACCACCTCATATGAAGAGGAATGACTAGTGTTCTTATGTTGTTATTATATAATTATTTCATTTGAGTGTTGTATCAACAATATACTGGTTATATGAATTATGGAGATAAATAAGGATTTTACTGCAATACTATTTTATTTAGGATTTGAGATTACATGGTTCTAAGAAAAGTGACTTAATAGTAAGCTAATATTTTAGAAAAATACATGGTTGAAGGAAATGTAATCCTTAATATGGTCATGATAATGAGGTAGTGATTTTGGAATAAGAGATGGTTTATTTGGATAAATTATATTGGACATTCTTGAATTCCTTAGAACTGATTAATATATTTTTTTTAATTTCATCATTGTTGGAATATTCAATATTTTTGGATATAAGGAATATATCAAGTATTATATAAAGGATAAGGGAGCATGAATATAATCAATAGGGTTTTATGGTATTTCAGGGTGTTACCATGTTTTAAAATAATACATGATGAAGGTGTTCACATGTTATTACGTGGAAAAAAGGATCTTCATTGTGTTTAAATTCCTTATAAATTTTGGATTGTGAGTTTGGAAAGAAGTATTTTGGATAATTCTAAAGGTTGGAATGGATTATGTTTGAAATTTGATACTATTGTTAAGGTTATTTTTGAATTTTTATAAAAAGGACAACACACAGACCGTGTGACAAACCGTCGCGTCGGACAAAGTTGCGAGAATTGAACCCACAACCATAGTGCGATTGGGATTTATCACCTACCACTGGACTACGTGAAGTCCCCGGATTGTATAATGTAGTTTCTTTTTTAAAGGGTCTAATAGAGAAAGACAATCTATGTGTATTATCCAATAGCTCCTTATTTATCTTAGGCGATGAAGCCACATAAGGCATCATTAAAAACCAAATCACACCATCATCATCGATGTGGAACTCATGTATTTTCCCTTCCTTTACTGCTTTCAGCTTCTTTTATAGCTCTAGATCACCACTTTAAGACTCTTTGATCATTAATTTGATAGGTTTTTGGGAAATAATATGGGAAAATATGATTTATTCCATTCCATTATGATTTCCAAATCCATATTCTGAATATCTAGAAAGATAGGGTCTATCTCAATCCACATATTGGATAGAGTAGCAAGTTATTTTCTACTAAGAGCATCAGCTAACATGTTTTCATTTCCAAGATAATAGTGAATAGAGAAATCATAGTCCCTGATTAGCTCTAAACGTCTTCAATGATGCATGTTGAGCCCATTATGTGTGAATATATACTTTATAATCATTTGATCAGAATATATATCAAACTTTTCACCATAGAGGTTGTGGCTCCAAATATTCAGGGAAAATATCATATCCACTAACTTCAAATCATGCATAGATTATTTCTTCTCATAGATCTTCAAATTTTGTGATACATAAGCTATCACTTTATAATTATACATGAGTACCCAACCCAAGACTTTCTTTGAGTCATCACCTTATATCACAAAACATTCTCCATTTATTAGTTGTGTGAGTACATGCACAATGATTATCCTCTCCTAGAGCTCATTAAATATTTGATCACATTAATATATCCATACATACTTTACCCCTTTCCATGTTAACTAAGTTATAGGGATAAAAAATTGAGAGAAATTTCTCACAAAATGTTAGTAATATCCAACTAAGCCAAGAAAACTATGTATTTCCAAGGAACTAGTGGTTCTGGTCCATTACTCAATTTCTTTTTTAAGGGTCCATAGAAATTCCCTCTCTTGTGATCATGTTACCCAAGAATGAAACTTTTTACATCCAAAATTCACACTTACTGAACTCATCATACATTTTATCCTTCCATAATGACACTATCAAAATCCATATATTCTCATCATGATCCACCTTACTCTTGGAGTAAATGAGAATATCATCGATAAATACTACTATTTTTTTCAAGGTATTATCTAAATACTCTATTCATCAAATCAATGAAGATTATATGGGCATTAATAAGTTTTAAGATAATCATTATGAACTCAAAGTGCCCATACCTTATACAAAAAGCAGTCTTCTGAGTATCTTCCTTGTTCACGTTCAACAGATGATAATCACAATGAAGATCCAAATTTGAGAAGTAATGAGATCCTCATAGCTAATCAAACAAGTAATCAATCATTATAAGAGCATACTTGTTCTTTATGGTGATCTTATTGAGCTCTCGACAATTGATAAAAAATCATATTGATCCATCATTCTTCTTGAAAAAGTGAACTGGTTCTCCCCAAGGTGATTCACAAGGGAGTATGAACTCTAGTGAGGCCGGAGGTTTTCATGACCCTCAAAATATTATTTATAAACCTACACTAGCACAGTGGTGCAAGGTCGATCCATAGAGAAGGATAGTGAGTGAATTCTATGGGTTTTAAACTAAAAAACTCACTGTTGTGAGCAATGAGGTAAACATCTTTATAGTTTTTTTTTATTTTTCAATTTTTACTTTTTAATATTTTTTTAAAGACAGTGAAGATTAAAAAACGATTTAAACTAAGAAAATAAATCTTAAACTAAATAATGATTAACTAATGAAAATAGTGAAATGACACATAACAGAAAGATAATAAGTGAGATCAATTAAGTTCTAAGGAATTCTAAACTACTGGTATAAATGGAGGTTATCTCCATAGATTACAATCAAAACACACCTCAAGAAAGACTAAATAATTTACCTCACTAGGAAACTCAACAGGCAGAGGATTAAGTCTTGTAGTTTTCCACACCAAAACTTAATCGGTCTGCTAAGAAGTTTTAAAAGTTAACATTTGGAAAAGAAATCACCATAAATTCCCAAAGTTCAAGTTGTCAAAGATTTGAAAAATGCATCCAAAATCAACCTCGTCAGTCAATTTTGATGTTTAAAATTGAAAACATTGAAGTGTGAATGATCAAAAGATTAGAAAAAGAGTCAGTATCACCAATTGATTCTAATTTTTTAAAAAGATAAGCTAATGAAGGTTTATAGATCATAACCAGAAGGTTTTAAAATTCACGAGATGAGAAAATTAAGCCTATGATCATATTTTTTAAATTAGTGAAAACAACCAAAAACAGAGTACAAAGTTTATGGAAAAAGGGAAGGTAAACTCCCCTAGCACTGCTCTGCCTTCAGGATCCTTAGCCTCCTGCTCATCTCCAGTGTTGCTCCTAGGAATCCCCTCTCAAATCAGGTGTGTTTGTGGAATGAATGAGAGTCCTGATCTGATCTCCAAAAGTTTGTTAATGAAATGAATGAGCCTCCTTAATTCTACCGCTTCTTTGCTTTATATATCAATTGTCATCTGCCGCATGTCACTGCTTGCTTCCACTGACTTCAAAAGTCCCTTAGTTATGCACCTCACACGCATGTTTTTTTTGAAACAAACACATCGCACTATCTTTTCTCACGTAACTAACTCCTGGTGAGTTAGTTAAGTGAATCTGGATGTATAAACATCTCTTGAATTAACCTAAAGAGAATAAATAATTTTACATTAAAAAGTGTTAACTATTATAAATAATTATCTATTTAGTTAATTTAATATTTAAATGTTATTTAATTTATATTAAAAGTTAACTGTTATAAATTAATTATTTTATTCTATTTATAACAATGATTACATTATTTAATTAGTTACTTTATCTATTTAATTATAATTATTTTATAACATTACTTAAACAAAATTAATGTTATTTTTTTATAAATACTTATAAATAAAAAATTTTAAAACTCCTTAGATAAAATATTAATTTATAATAATGTATTTAATTTAATTATTAATGTTATTATTAATTGAAAATAATAATAATTGGTTAATTAATTCTAATTTTATAAACAAAATTTAATTTATTTTCATTATTGTTATTAGTAACTTTATTATTAATTTTTTAATTTTTGTTTTTAGATTAGATTAATTAATTTTTTATCTACTTTCCTCCCCTCAAATATCAGCACCCAGGGGGAGGGTTTTCTTCCGCAAGAAGCTGTTGTGGTAGCAGAATCCAATAGCTCTGATATTCTCTGATCAAACATCATCTTCAAATCCTCCTCCCAATGCAATCAAGTGACGGCTCTGACCGACTACCCTCCTCCCTTCGGTGAAACAATCCACGATGATGTCCCTTCTCGAATCCTCAAACGGTGGAACATAGATGATTCAGGTCCTCCCTTATTCAACCTCAATTCCACCTCCTCATCCTCGAATCGGCCTCATCAAGGTGAATTCATCCTAGCGACTAAGTAATGTGGGTTATTCTATGAGAAAGGATGGTGGCAGAAGGGCTGGATCTGCGTCGAAAAAGGCCGAAAACTGTGAAAAAATAGTGTTTTTAGGTTTTTTGTTTTAGTTTATATTGATCTTGTTTTGGATAGTTTAAGTAAATTTAGATATTAATTGATGGTCTGATATGAGTATTGATCTATTTTTAGTTCATGAGGAGTTTAATTCAATTCTTTAGCTATGTGAGTTGTGCTGCTTAGTGTTTGAGATTGGCAAGATGAATGGATGCACAACGAGCATGAGAAATTGGTGGATCAAGGCTTGATTCTCCATAACTTCATCTTATTCAAGAAAAAAGATCAACGTCGTCAATCAGTACTCAATTTCATCCTACCCTAAGTTAGGTGCTTCTTAATTCCATCAGGTGTATCCAAGGGCCGATGGAGATAGATGAAATAGTTGAAAAGGTGAGATGGTGAGATATTTTGGAATGACACCATTTTAAACTGGTAGCAGAAGACACCGTAAAAGGAAAATGATGATACAGTTTTGAGTGGCACCATGAAAGGTTGAGACAATAAGATAGGTTAAGGTACGTCTTTGACTGAAGGAGATGGTGGAAAAGGTTATGGTGAGATATTAAAAAGGAGGAATTACGGTGTCACTGTAAAAGAGAAAAAGTTGAGGCACCGTGACAAGGGTGCCACCGTGAGATTAAGACTATGCCACTATAACACTGAAAAATATACGGAAGTATAAAATAAATTAAAACTTAAATAAAAAATGAAATAAATAATTAACTAAAACTAAAAACTAATTAAAACAATTTAAACATTAAGTAACTCAATAAGTAAAATAAAATATACGAAACAAATAACAATTAAATTAAATTATTATTAACTTCAATTAATAAAACATAAATTTTTACTATACTAAAACTAAAATTAAGGAGAAACTAAATTATTAAAGATTAAAATAAAATTAAACATTTATAAAATAAAGTAAAATTATTTCTAAAAATCTACTATTTCAAATTGAATTAGTTAAGGTAATCAGATAACTATTCTTTTATTTAACAATTTATTTTAATAATGAAATAAAATTAAAGAGATGCAGTGAGTTTGTAAACTTAAATTTAAAAAAATTTAATTGTTAAAAGACAACTAAAATTTAAATTATTTTATTTTAAATTAATTAATATTTAATACATGCAATGTTAGATTAAGAGTATATAATTAATGTGCGAAAGCAAGATAATTAATTGAATAATAAATGTTAAATCATTAAATATGTAGAAAAAGATACCAAACTAAATTAAAAGTAATTTATACTATAAAATTATATTAAGAAATAAATTAATTATTTTAAATCATATAAAACACAATTATTTATAAAATTTGATTAATTTATAAATTTATTTATAAAAATAAAAAAGTGTTAATATTTAGTAAAAGTGTTAAAACGAATAATTAAATTTATAAAAATTAATTAAGAAGGTGTGGAAAAACATGTGCTTTTAAGGCCACATCAAATTCCCCACACTTAATCATTGTTTGTCCTCAAACAATCTCATGCTTTATTATTTTTGAGAAATAGAAAAAATGTTTTAATTGAATTGCTCAAAATGTAACATGTCCAGAACTTTCAATAGAGGACTTCAAGAATTTCTTTAGGCTTAGAAACTGATTTTTTCAGAACAAGTATTGCGCTGAAAAAATACTCAGATGGTTATCAAAATAACTATGAATCATCGAGAAATGAAGATATCATGCCTCATATGTGATACTGGTAGGTGACTAAATTCAATCCAGGATTAAGTTATAATCTCAAGAGTGACAAGAGGTTAAATTACTGTGGAATTAAGAACTTAACCAATGGAACTTTGTACTTTGACTCATCCCATAGGTTCCAAAAATAAATAATAATTTTTTAGTGAATCACCCTAATGATACAACCTAAATGACTCCTACAAAAACCAGTTGACCCCTTCTTCATTTGAAGTTCATCATTCCCCTCACCTTAATGAACTCATTTTTGACCCCAGAAACTTTATTTAATTTTCCCAAGCTATATATCATGTGATAATCACTATGCATATGCACGTATTCAAGGTGTAAAGAGGGCTTATAGTAAATATAAATAGACCCAGCATCTAGGGTCTCAGAGACTCACTGTGGGATCCCACATGCCCAAATTACTCCAGTTTCAAAATATTTCTATATAAAATCATCTACATTGTCTCAATAAGATAATTACTTTAATAAATTAAAGAAAAATGAATCCCCTAGGATCAATTCAAACATCCAATTCCAAGGATCTGATCATAACTCCACTAACAGTTCACCCATATCACTCTCAGAAGTAGTCCTAAACCAAGATCTCATTATACTACTAAGAAAGACCACTAACCAATCATCCACCCTTAATAATTTTAGATTCAACTAGTTCTCATATTCTAGAAAGGCACTATCCTTAGGCAAGACCCATTCAAGAAATAGTGAACAACCTAAAATTAAGCAAGAATTTTGAAAAAAATTACCTATTTTTTAGAAAAAGAATTAAGTTGTAGTGGGAATTGATGAGCTTACATTTAAGCAAAGTTAGGCACAATCAAGAATTGACCCCCTCCCCCAAACGTAGAACCCAACTTTATCCCCAAAGTTGACTTCTAAAGTGGAAAAGAACAATTAATCAATTAGGGTTCAAAATATATTTTCAATTTAGTGGATTTTTGACATGTGTAAAGGATCTGTTTTATGTTCAAAAATATTGTTTTCCACCAAGATTAATTAAAAAAAGTTCATTATCTAGTATATGCATTAAAATTTATGTTCAGTGATAAATATTTTCAATACAGCTCAAAAGTAGCATATAAGGTGTGGGCACATAATTAATTGGGGTGAAAGAAAGTTTAACAGAATTTATTCAGTTAGATATTCAATATAGCAAACAAAGTTCATGCTAAACATCCCAACTCAAAGTAGATTCAAACGACCAGTAGCATGTATCCCCACACACTTAGTTTCAAGCAGTGAATGGTTTTAAAAATAGTGAAATTCAATTTACAACAAAGAGGAACATGCAGAATTTTTCAATCCAGAACATGCAGAATTATTTTCCGAAGGGTGATATATAGCAGATTTTGTTTTAAAGAATGCAAGACATGAAACAATTTTTTTAGAAAGAATATTTTTTTAAGTGAGAAAAAAAATTATTAGAAAAAATAGGAGGAGAAATAAATGCCTAAAATTGAAGTAATTCCTTGACTTAAGATTTTTTTCATCAATCCTTCAATAAGGGAATTCTGATCCCTTATTACATAGTAGCAGCATTCTAAAAACACAGTGCATGTAAACCACAGACAAATAATCAGCATAGACATTTCATACAAAAGGAAACATGGAAGCACTTTATTCAAAGTAAAACAAGAACATTAAAGTAGTAAATACAAATAAAAGAACATGGGTTGACTCCAAAGAAGTAATGAATTTAAATCCTTTAGTTAGAATTTATTTAATTACAATTTTTTTTATTTATTAACACAACAAAAACCCATGGGTTGCCTCCCATGCAGCGCTATACTTATAGTCCCCAGCCAGACTCACCTAGCAACTAACTGTAATAACTAGGTGGATGTGGTTTCCTTAATAAGAACCACCACATATGTTTGGACCAAATATTTTTAACAAAACAATGAAAATTGTGGGCTCCCAACCTAAACACAACAAAACTCTCATAGCTTATAAAAATCCCCAAACATCACCCATTAGTAGTAATGTAAACGGTGCTCTCTACTTCCATAATTATTTCATATTTGACAATATTAAAATTTTTAGAAAGTGGAAGTAATGTATTAGGTGCTTAAAAGGGTATTAAAATGTCCTCAGATCTATCTTATTCAACTTCAGCACTAACAGATTCACATTCAATGGTACAAATGGGTAAATTCTAATTAGCAGGTTCAAGAGGAGATTCAATAGAATGCTGTACATAATTATAAACATTGAAACTCAAGTATTATTCCACCTCTAAACTATTATCAGTAACACAAGAAGGCTCACCACCCTTCAAGAAGGATCAACACCCTTCATAGTTGAGGATGAATGTGATAGATAGTGAATAGAATTTATTTTATCACAAAAAGATTTAGCTCTAACAATGTTGTAAATCTCTTCTAAAAGATCCTCATCTATTAACTCACATTGAACATATTCTTCTTTTATCAAGTCAATTCTACCTAGATCAAGTGTGTGTTCAACCTCTACTTAATGATCATGTTTAAAAAGATCACTTTCTAAAACCAAGTCATTTGAGTGTTGCAATTCAATTTCTAGAGAATAATTTGTGTAATTCAGTTTTAATAAGTTTGGTTTCTAGAATGTTCAAATTAAGACAATTCTCCTCAAGTTGGTTAACACTACTTTCCATTTCATTGCACAAAGTTTCAGAAAATTCATTACTATGAGAATAGGGAAATGAAAACTCATCAGTTAGTATTTCTTCAAATATCATTCCATTATCTTCATCATCCATCAACATTTCAGAAATTATTAGGTTTAGAAGATCAAAACATGGAAAAGAGATTTTCAGTTGAGGTTAAAAAAATTTATATTATGTATTATCCAGTTTAATGTTCTCAACGAGATTATACCCAATATCAAGTTCATCCTCATTATTCACAATGTCATAAATGTTGGGTGAATATTTTTTTACATTCATGTTTTTAGTTTCAAGTTTGACTTCAACCCGAGTGACTTCATTCTCAAAATTTCTAAAACAGTGATTTTTCTCCAAAGAAGGAATGATGTAAATAACTGGGCAATCTTTTTAAATCTGTTTTAATTAAGTTTTAAAATTGATCAACTCAACTCCATTAAAGTTATTTATTGTATTTTTAATGTTTTTTTATATGTTTAATGATTTATTTGTTTCTAGATTTGGTTCAACAGTTTTTGATTCTTCAAAGTAAATGGTTTCTTGTCGAGTTTCACTATCACTTTCCTCTTTCAATTGATTTTAGAATCTTTTGTAAACATTTTCCTTTTCATTTTACTCAAATTATTCTTGTTCTTTAACCCTTTTTAGTAATTCCAAAAGCATGTTTTCTAATATTTTCATTATTTGATCTTTCTCTTGAGAATATCAAAGTTGAATTTCATGGGTTTTAGTTAACCAATTGTTAATTAGTTCTACCATAGCATCCAATTTAGAATCAATTAGGTTAATATTTTCTAGGGTGTTAGGACTAGACTCATATTACTCATTTTCTTCAATGTAATCAATCTACTGTGGTTGGTTATGGACACACTACTAGGCAGTGTGCCCATAACAACCACAACACACACTATAAGGCACTAGTTGATCCCAGGTTTCATTAACTTCCATTTTTAAACTAAAACTGGGTGAGATTAAACACACAACAGTTCAAAGTGAAGCGGATTTTTCAAAAACAACACAAACAATAGGTTCCAGTTCGAAGAATTTTTTTAATCAGATTTTTATATTATTTTTTTATTTTTTTAGATTTTCTAAAACTTAGAACACTCAACATGTGCCTTCCCCGATAATGGTGCCAAATTTTGGTGAGTCTGGAGGTCATCACGACCCTCCAAATATTATTTATAAACCTACACTAGCACAATGGTTCATGGTCGATCCATAGAGAAGGAAGGTGAGTGAATTACAAGATTTTTAAACTAAAAACCTCACTATTGTCAGCAATGAGGTAAACATATTTATAGTTTTTTTTTACTTTTCAATTTTTATTTTTTAATATTTTTTTTAAAGACTGTGAAGATTATAAAAAGTTTTAAACTATGAAACTAAATCTTAAACTCCGTAATGATGAACTAAAGAAAATAGTGAAATGATGCATAACAGCAAGATAAGAAGCGAGATCAATTAAGTTCTCAGGAATTCTAAACTACTGGTATGAATGGATGATATCTCCACAAATTACAATCAAAACACACCTCAATAAAGACTGAAGAATTTCCCTCCCCAAGAAACTCAACAGGAAGAGGATTAAGTATTGGAGTTCACTACACCAAAACTTAATCGAACTGCAAAGAAGTTTTAAAAGTTAACATTTGGAAAAGAAATCACCATAAATTCCCAAAGTTTAAGTTGTCGAAGCTTTGAAAAATGCATCCAAAATCAACCTCACCAGTCAATTTTGAAGTTTAAAATTGAAAACATTGAAGTGTGAATGATTAAATGATTAGAAACAGAGTCAGTCTCAATAACTGATTCTAATTTTTTAAAAAATAATCTAATGAAGGTTTATAGATCATAACCAAAAGGTTTTAAGATTCCCTAGCTGATAAAATTCAGCCTATGATAATATTGTTTAAAGTAGTGAAAACAATAAAAAACAGAGTACAAAGATTATGGACAGAGGGAAGGTAAACTCCCCTAGCGTTGCTCTGCCATCGGGCTCCTTAGCCTCCAGCTCATCTCCAGTGTTTCTCCTGGGAATCCCCTCTTGAATCTGGTGTGTTTTTGGAAAGAATGAGAGTCCCGATCTTCTCTCTAAAAGTTTTTTTTGTGAAATTAATGAGCCTCCCAAATTCTGCTGCTTCTTTTCTTTATATATCAATTATCATCTACCGCATGTCACCTCTCGCTTCCACTGACTCCAAAAGTCCCTCAGTTATGCACTGCACACGTGTTTTTTTTTCGCGAAAAACACATCGTGCAATATTTTCTCACGTAACTAACACCCAGTGAGTTAGTTAAGTGAATCTGGACGTATACCCATCTCTCGAATTAAACTAAAGAGAATAAATAATTCAACATTAAAAAGTGTTAACTATTATAAATAATTATCTACTTAGTTAATTTAAAATTTAAATGTTATTTAATTTATATTAAAAATTATCTGTTATAAATTACTTATTTTATTCGATTTATAAGAATGATTAAATTATTTACTTTATCTATTTAATTATAATTATTTTATAACATTACTTAAACAATATTAAAGTTATTTTTTTATAAATATTTATAAATAATTTTTTTAAAAAATCTTAAGATAAAATATTAATTTATAGTAATGTATTTAATTTGATTATTAATGTTATTATTAATTGAAAATAATAATTATTGGTTTATTAATTCTAATTTTATTAACGTAATTTAATTTATTTTCATTATTGTTATTAGTAACTTTATTATTAATTTTTTAAGTTTTGTTTTTAGATTAGATTAATTATTATTTTTATGTACTTTCGTCCCCCCCAAATATCAGCACTCAGGATGAGGGTTTTCTTCCGTAAGAAGATACTGTGGTAGTGGACTCCTATAGCTCTAATATTCTCAGCTCAGACATTATCTTCAGATCCTCCTCCCAAAACAATCAAGTTACGGCTCCGACCGACTACCCTCCTCCCTTCAGCGCAACAAGCCACGTTGGTGACCCTTATCGAATCCTTAAATGGCGGAACACAAATGATTCAGGTCCTCTCTTCTTCGACCTTGGTTCTGCCTCCTCATCCTCAAATCGTCCTCTGCAAGGTGAATTAATCCGAGTGACTAAGTAATGTGACTTCTTCTATGAGAAATGGTGGCAGCGGAAGGGCTGGATCTGCGTCGAAAAAGGGTCAAAAACTGGTAAAAAATTTGTTTTTAGGTCTGTCTTTTTTGTTTATATTGATCTGGTTTTGGATAGTTTAAGTAAATTTAGACATTAATTAATGGACTGGTATGAGTATTGATCTATTTTGAGTTCATGAGGAGTATATTGCAATTCTTTAGCTATGTGAGTTGTACTGCTTAGTGTCTGCGATTGGTGAGATGAACTAATGCACAACAGGCGTGAGAAATTAGTGGATCAAGGATTGATGCTCCATAACTTCATCTTCTTCGAGAACTAAGCTTGATGTCAATAATCAGTACTCAATTTCATCCTCACCTAAGTTAGGAGCTTCTTAATTCCATCAGGAGTATCCGAGGGCCGGTGGAGATAGATGAAACAATGGCAAAGGTGAGAGGGTGAGATAGTTTAGAATGACACCTTTTTAAACTGGTAATAGAAGACACAGTAAGAGGAAAATGGTGAGACAGTTTGGAGTGGCACCGTGAAAGGTTGAGACAGTAAGATAGGTTATGGTGTGTCCGTGAATCAAGGAGACGGTGGAAAAGGTTACATTGAGACAGTAAAAAGGAGGAATTATGGTGTCACCATAAAAGAGAAAAAGTTGGGGCAATATGAGAAGGGTGCCACTATGAGATTAAGACTATGCTACCGTAACACTGCAAAATATACAGAAGTATAAAATAAATTATAACTTAAATAAAAAATGAAATAAATAATTAACTAAAAACAAAAATTAATTAAAACAATTGAAACTTTAAGTAACTCAATAACTAAAATAAAATATATGAAACAAATAACACTTAAATTAAATTATTATTAACTTCAATTAATAAAACTTAAATTGTTACTATAATAAAACTAAAATTAAGTAGCAACTAAATTATTAAAGATTAAAATAAAATTAAACATTTATATAACAAAGTAAAATTATTTATAAAAATCTATTGTTTCAAATTGAATTAGTTAAGTTAATTAGATAACTATTCTTTTATTTGACAATTTATTTTAATTATTGAAATTAAATTAATGATATGTAGTGAGTTTGTAAACTTAAATTTATAAAAATTTAATTGTTAAAAGATAGCTAAAATTTAAATTATGTTATATTAAATTAATTAATATTTAATACATGCAATGTTAGATTAAGAGTATATAATTTATGTGTGAAAGAAAACTAATTAATTGAATAACAAATATTAAATCATTAAATATGAAGACAAAGATACCAAACTAAATTAAAAGCAATTTATACTATAAAATTAAAGTAATAAATAAATTAATTATTTTAAATATTATAAAACAAAATTATTTGTAAAATTTGATTAATTGATAAATTTATTTATAAAAATAAAAAAGTGTTAATATTTAGTAAAAGTGTTAAAATGAATAATTAAATTGATAAAAATAAACTAAAAAGGTGTGGAAAAACATGTGTTTTTAAGGACACATCAAACTCGTTGTCCAAATTCTCTTGAAACTACTTCTTCAATGCTTCCAATTAAATTGGGGGCTATTCTATAGGGCCATTTTGAGATAGATATAGCTCTAGGTATGAACTCTATTAAGAAATCTACTATATGATATTAGGGAAGTTTTGGTAACTCTTTGGGAAATAAATCACTGTATTCCCTAAAAATTGAAATTTCCTCTAGACTGATACCTTCCTTTGACACAACTATTTGTTAATGATATTCTTATTCATAGGTTTTCATCACCCACACCATTGATGTATTTTACAAATGATATTCATGATCTTCCTTACTTTAGTAAAGGAGCATTGGATGGTTCAGAATATGAAAAGACATTTCCTTTTCCTAGAAGTTGATGTGTGATCAATATAATGAGAGCCAATCCGTGCCCAGTATAGCATCAAATTCCACCAAGGGAAGTAATGTGATTCATAAAGGAGAAGAGTCCAACACTTTGGTTGTAATTATTTCACCAATAGGTGTTTAAACATATATATCTACTTGAAGGTATCAAGGATTCGATTCAAAGGTTCCAGAAAACTTGAAGGATATAAAGGAATGCATAAAAATATATTTAAATTAAAAATTTTCAAGGAATGAGTTAATATTCAGAATACATTTCACAATTTTCTTCTATTGATTCTGGTTCCACCATTCTCTTAGGAAGATAATTTTAAAACAAAATAGACGTCAACAAATCGTAAATAAATAATATACTCTTTTTCAAAAATAATTATAATTGAATATCTTATGGGATCTATATGTCTATACTTTTTCTAAAACAAAGATTCTTGGATATTTACATATAATTATACTTATCATAAGGTTTTTAACTAATGTTATCTTATCATAATTCCCAAATTAACTAAACCATGCTCTGATATCAACTGTAGCAGACTTGATTTTTGTTACATAACTATTACATCATTTTTAAGATAAAACGATATAATAGTGATAAAAATCTAGGATAAAATGGTTTTGTGTCTTGGAAAAATATAATCATACATAAATTTTATATAATAAAACATAAATATTATTTAATTACTTCTATTTCTTCTTAGTTCCCCTAACTTTCTCCTTAGTAAAATTAATCTCTTGAGTATATACATCTATGAAAGGGGTTAGCTCAAATCCTAGTAAGAGGATGAATAAGAGAAATGAATCAATATAACATGGGTGAGCATATTCATCATCATCAAATAATAAGCATAAGATCATCATCAACATCATGAGGGATACTTGTGATAAAGACATGGAATGTGGAAATTCATAAAAATGAAACATCATGTCTTAGTTTTCAAATACCACACATGGTTGTGAAAAAATATAGCATCATATTTGTGTATAAAATATGTGAATAATCACAAAATCATCATTTTTAACAAATTTAGCACCATTTTTATACATAACACACACCATCTAATGAGATACATCACATTATCAAATGTATTGGAGGGCTCAATAATTCTTGGACCTCCCTTCATATCATAATATTTACATAATCATGCATGACACATAGAATGCATTATAATAATAGTCATAAATTAGTCACAATAAATATTATTTATATCAATATTTATAATTTTGAGGTAAATTTTTTATTCCAATGGTCAGGTTACTATTCCCAATGGTCAAGTTACTAGTCTAATAGTCACATTACTATTCCAATGGTCACATTACCTCTTATAAATACCACCACATCCATTCATTCATTATTCAACTCAATTACTCTCTAGGTTTTATATATCTATTTCCTAAGATATTTATTGGTTTACTTATATTTTTTTTCTTTTCTATAGTATTTTCAGTGTCGGTGATGATTCTAGTAGATTGGTATAATCCATATTTTCCAATTTTTTCTTTTATATTATATATATATATATTTTCCATTTATAATGTTTTTAATTTTAATTGGGTTCATTCCTGATTAATGTAATAGTATTTATTAACGAAGTGATGTTATTGTTGTTTTATCTATATTTTTATGTTTATAATATTGTATAATATAATATAAAATAAATTTATTCAGGAAAAAACACTGGGTCATTACACACACACACCCCTACCCTCTATCATGTCATGCTCTGTGATAAACACTTGATTAGCTATTCCAGATATGGTATTAAGATGAAATATATTCACCTATGATCATATATCATTCCTAATACCATCCGAAAATATTTTATCTTTATATAACTTTTCAAGTAATAGAATAGGTGTAAAAAATAGAGATCTATGAAACTAGAAGAATAATCCATCAATGATAAGATACCATACTTCATGTGGATAAACTCTATATCTCTATTGGCCCTAAACATCCTAATATTGAAATAATAATAGAAGGGTATAAAAAAACCCATATAATCCATATCACCATAAAAATCCATCTGAGTAATAATGTCCCACCATCTCTTGGATGAATTGTGTAGCATATATGTAGATAGCTCTAATCTCCTATGGAGAGGTGTCTCAAGATGCTTGAAAATCGATATCATGGCCTCTTACCATGACTCTTCAGCCTGTGGTATACCATACCCTAAAAATGTGACAAGATGATACTATTGGAACTCATCCGTTAACGCTTTTATAGTGGAGGCGGGTTGCAGGTCTCCCTGAATGATCTACATAAAGTGTAGGAACCCATATCAAAACTGAGAATCAGTTACCATATTAGGTATAGATAGTGGTGTTTCAAGAGGAATTACTAGAGGTTATATTAGTGACCCATGTCCCACCACCTCCAAATCATTGTCTTTACCACCATCGTTGCACATGACTTGAGGACTTCATGGTGGCATGTATTAAAAAATTCCAAACACATTCCTCAATGCAAAATTTAATATCCAATAAAGCACAGATATATGAATAGTATTAGTACAAGATTTTTTATATAAGATTCATACCCCTCTTCCTACTCCTAATTCCAGGTCTGGGAAATATAAATATCATATGAAAAGAAAGATACACTACCAAATTCCCACTACTAAGGTTGGGCTAGGGTCAAGTTCTCTGTTATAGCTCAAAGTTCCCAATATAAATAGTTTTAATTACAATTTATAGAGGAAAACACCCTTAAAATTTCAATTGTAATCCCTATTTAACGGTGAACATTTCATTTTAGAACTCAATTCCATTTAAAATTATTATCATTTATATAGAAATTCTTTTAAAAAGGTTGAACTATTTGGGTCACCACTAATAATTTATAAGGGCCCAAACACCTTATAAATTTAAGTGTGAAACCCATTTAATCACAACCACTTATTTATCAAGTCCATGCATGAAATGTTAGCACAATTTTGTGAACATAGAAATAATGTCACTAACATATACTGTTATGCACATGGTAATATAAACATGCCATGAAATATGCGCGACATATATATCCTAAAGTACCTATAATGATGCATGATGCAATAATACCTTGTCATATCAGCCAAGGGTGAAATACATAGTCATAAGGAACATCAAACACCAATTTCATCACCCAAAAGTGAAATCAAGGAAACCATAATAAGAAAAATCAATACTAACATGTCCCATCCTAGGTATTTTGGATTTTAATTGTATGTGGGTTAGCTACTCCCAGGAACTCGCTCATGAAAAAATCCTAACACATCTTAGATCTCCTTTATACTATCCAAAAACAGTAAGGCAGAGAAAATAAATATATTATACCTCATTTTGAAATCTTTAACATAGTTCACTCAATAATAACCAGAACCAGTTTTCCACATGACATCAAGTGAACCTCCTCAAGTAATAGAGGCTGCCGACTAACAATGAGGGTCTATGGTAGAATAATAGGGAGATAATATCCTCATGATAAAATTTTAGCACAATAGTTTAATAATATCAAACAATAGTGGATGAAAAAAGATAACTGAATAGATAAATAATAAAAATCCATCATATAAATAACTAGAAAATCACATCCATCAATGTCATATACAAAATTATGATCATGGAATGCTATATAAAAATGAAATACAACTAGACATGTCGGCAGGTGAACATAAGTATAGTTATACAAAAATAACCAAAAAGACAAAAAATGACTATCTCCATATAGCATCATAATCCATATTTTGTTCATATTCTCCCCTACTCCCATGATATAAAAAATCAAGTACCAACAACTAAATGATTTCCCTTATCCCTACATGCATCCATGAAGTCTGTATAGGTACCAAAAGGTGGGCTGTATGGGGTGTGAGATAAACTCATTAGGCCACCACCAATGGTTTCTAAAACCATCGAGTCTTTGAATATATAATAAAATATATGTAGGTAATAAAACTATAAAATATTTGTGGTAATAAATAACCCACATAGTTCTAGGATCCCATGGAACTCCCATCCTCAACTACCTACTTTGGCATAAGCCATACTATCTCTGAGTAATCAATAAAACATGATTTAATTAATAATGTCTCATGACTTAGATCATAGCCCAAGAATCCCCCATGTATCATATCCAATAGGATGTGTATAATAATTCCATCCGTAAAATTTAAGTCTCCAATTGAATCCAATCTTGTGTTGTGGCTTGGAAAACACATTGTATAATCATTTTCTTACTATTTAATTCAAATGTAACCTCATTATATCCATGGAATTACTAATTTTGAACCTGGTTATCTCTAAAGTTATTACATTAACCAAAAACATTACAATCCCATAATATACACCCCTTATAGGAAACCTTATATCACTCTTGGTGTGTTATAAATTTACCACCCTCTCAGTCCATCCTTGGAGGTCCATAAAGGGATCCCAAGTTTCACTCATGTAATATAAGATAATAATCCCACTAAGTCCGTCCTTGGAAGTCCACATAGGGAGTCCAAGTATCAATTTGGCATAATAACAGTCTACCCTCTGATTCTATCATTGGTAGTCCACAAGGAGTCCATGTATCACTCGGGCATATATGAGCTATCTTCCAAATTAGTCCATCTATATCTTTCATAAAAGACAACATATATCACATAGGTATATAATAATCATTCATTATAATCATTTAATTATTCAATCCATATTATTCTATCTATATAGATCCCAAGTTGGAACCCACCTCTCACTCTCAATATGGAAAAAGAATTGTCATGGGCTTAAAGACAAACCATACCATGTAATTTCACATTTTTGTTCAATTAAACATCAATTTTATATGATCAACTAACTAAAATTAAAAGGTAGTTTAAATAATAGAATAATCTTAGAATTATTAACATCACATGAATCCTCCCATTCATTTTAATTTGGTATTTTAATTTTTAATGATGACTCAAGAACAATAGAGTAAGATTAAATAATGGCCAAAGGAATAGGAACATGGATTTCCATTACCTCATTTTAATTAAATTTAAATTTCAATCAGTTCATTTAACATACCATTGGATAGGGGTAAAGAACACACCTCTAAGGTGAATCAAATCCAAAGTTCCCCATGGTGGTTTAATATCATTTAACAATACACCTAATGTGGTTGTTTGAATTTGAGGTCCTTAACCTTTAACATTACAACAATATTCTCATGAGTGGTGTAGGTCACGCCTATCCATTTATTTAAAAAAAAATTAATTTATAAGTGTTACTAAGAAGAACTGATATATTACACAACAACATAATATATAAACCCCTAACTACAAGGGAAAATCATGATACCACCTACCTTAGCTTGGTAGTTGAATCCTCATCTATTGTTTTCCTGTAATCTGGGTAGAATGGAAGAAATCGATAAAACATAAAAACAACTTGAAAATATTGTATATTATCTCTCACTAAAATAACTTTATCCATTAGAATATAAGTGAAAAAATGTTCAATATGAATAGATAACTCACTGGTGGCTATCCAACAAGACTGATAACAACTTGGTCAGAGTCTAGATGGTAAAGATCTTCAAAATCCAAGATTTAGTCATGAAAAATCTCCCAAACGTGATGAGAGTCTATTCGCTAAAGGATAAATAAGAAAAGGGATACAAGTTTTAAAATTTAAATCCATTAAGTGGAAAGGGTCATTTTACCCAACTCTTAAAGGGAACATAGTTTGGCCAAACTGTGCACCAACCATGCACCATGAACTGCCTCAAGTGAAACCTCAAATGGTCATGGAGCACGGTTGGAAAAACCATGTGTCTACTATGTGTTTTCCCACTGATCAAATGTATATAGAAATCACATCATCATGTGGCCTAGGTTTAACAGTTTCATCAAACCGTGCAGCCTTGGGTAGTGGACTAAACCACCCTATAAGGTTTGATTAAAACATGCGGGATAGGATGAATGGTTTCTACTAATCATGTGACCCAACTACCTCCTCGAAAATATTAGGATCCATGCTCTGTATAAGCCCTAGACACCCCATTTCCTCCATGAACCCACTAGGTCCTCCCATAAGAAAAAAATTAATAAATTAAATAGAAAATAAATGGTTTTGTACCTCATAAAAAAATCTGGGTTCTTATACATATTTATCAAATTCTTAAATAACTCTTAACATTCATCATTCTATAAAAAAATTAATCCATATTGTGTGTAATTTTCCTAGGTTTCACAATCTTTATAACTTGAACACAAATAATTTATAGTGCCCACTAATATAAGGGAACTATTGATCTCTATTAGAGATGTTGTTATGGGCCATTCCTCAAATTTCTTTTTCTTTGAAGGATAAAAAGATATCCCCTGGGTTATGATTACATTACCCAAGAATGTTACTTTATATATCCAAAAATCACATTTACAACAGTTTTATATAAATTATCCTTTTACAATATCTTTAACATACTACTCAAATGCTTCTCAAATCCCCCTTTCTTTTATAGTATATGAGAATATCATCTATAAAAACCACCATAAAAAGAGGTCATCAATCCATGGAAAGGGATAATTATTCCTTTTTGTTATCTTTCTATGTTCATTATCATCAATATATAGACATATTGACCCATAATTATTCTTGAAAAAGAGTATTGATGAAACTCATGGTGAATTACTTGGGTATTTAAAACCCTTTTACATATTCTCTTAAAATTTATTCTTCAGTTATTCCAGTTCAATGAGTGGCATTATTTATGGACTCTTGGATACTGGCTGAGATTCTGGTAAACCTCAAAATATAGAGTAATAATAAGTAAATATTTTGAGAATAAATCTATATATTACTTTAAAATTAGATAGTATTCAAGTATTATCTAATCATTTTTTCATTAAATCTAGATACACTTGTTATAATGAAATAATATCTATTTTTGAGATTGAATTTCAAATTGAGATTGATTATACTTTTTTAAATTATACAAAATCAAAGAATTTTTTGGTATATGTAAATTAATTTATTTTTCTTGGAATTTGATATTGGATTTATATAAATATATTCAATCCATGGATATTATAACATAAAATTCTATCAAAGGAAAGATTGTGATATTTTCTAGAAGAATCAATCCACAAACAATAATTGGGTAAGAATCCAACACAAGGTTTTCAATGATTTCACCACTAGATATTTTCATAGATATCTCCACATAAAGTTATTAGGATGGAAATTCAATAATTCTATAAAAATTATAAGATATAATGAAATTCATAGAACCCGAATCAAATAAAACATTCACCATTATTGATTGTATAGAAAGTGTACCTTTCACTATATAATTTTTTTTACTCTACCTCAGTGGTGGTGATAATTATTACTTTACCTTGATTTTATGGATTATGTGGTCGATGATATTGATTCCCTTCAATGAACTTTGGTTTAGTGAAAGAACTTATATAGTTCCCATATTTCTTATAGTTGAAACATTGGACCACTGGTTGAGAATTGATAAGAACCATCATTTCTTATTTTATATATTTTTGGACTCTTTATCACCCTTTTAGATTCATTAGATTGATGGCCCTAACTTCCACAAATGAAAAATTTCCTTTTCCCCTTGAGGTAGTTTCTTAGATGATTATTCCCATATTTATGACAAGTGTGTAGTCAAATTATATTCTCTCTATGATATTTATACATTGTTACTCTATAATCAAACTCTATTATCCTTGTTTTATCTCTATCCCCATGAGACCATAGAGAATCACTAATATCTATCCCAACTTCAAGGGAACATTAGAATATTTCCTCATAGTATTTAAACTCTCTAAATTTCTAATGTTTTTTGGAGGCCTAGTATAAGTCCACTAAAGTAGTGGTCAATCTTATATTTAGGGTCTATTACGTAGCTAGATGAATACATTTCAACCCTATGAAGTTTTCCCAACAAGACCCAATTGATTCATAATTCCTTTTCTTCAGTCTAAGGAGATTACTATACATTTTAAGATTGATTGTTTGAGAAATGTTTTTGTAGAAAAATATTTTCTTGAATCCTTTCCACTATACTAATATAATTTCATCTTTGGGTTTCATATTTTTCATCAATGTATATAACTAATAGTCATATCCCTCTAAGTGATAAATGTCCAGTAAAGCCTCATATTACTTAGATCTTTGGAGGATAGAATATCATTTTAATAGAATCAGAATATTGTTCTGGAAATAGGGGATCATAAGGAACACATAAAGTGGTAGGCCATTAACCTATAAATGAATCAACCAAAAGATTTTCTTTATTAGGTTAAGGTTGTAATTATATATGATTCATTCTATTATTAATAACTTATGTTAGTTGAGAAAGTACCACTATAAGGTTCTCAAATATTACACATATCATATTATGTATCTCATTTGTAAAATCCTTAAATTTACTTAGACATAAAATCTTGGCATGATTACTCCTATTTCAAACCATTTACTAAAATAAATGAAAGTTAGGGATAAGAAAAATCAAATTAATATGCATATTAAGATGAAAACTATGGTCCTTAAATAGAATAACTCATAAATGAAATGTATATCCTAACATTATAATTCCAAGGTTTAAATCAAGGTTATTAATGGTATATTAATTTTTAGGAACTCAAACGAACCGTAAAAAATAATTTAATATTATTTGATACCAACTATATTAACCCAAGTATCATAAACATATTATTACTTGATTTATAAAATATAAATCCACAAAAATCATCAATAAATTCCTACGACATAGTGAATTTAGGAGATTATATTTATAATACAACAACATAAACATAAACTACATGATAATAAATTTTTATCTCTATAATGTGCTACTAAATAATATTGGTGTTCATTTACTTTATAGGATTCTATGGGAACATACATAATGAAAAGGGTGAGCTATAAAACTCTGTAAGGGAACACACATGATAAAAAAGTATAACATATGAGTCAAGAGTCATGACATGATATTAATAAAAGGAAGGAACACATGTATTAATAAGAAAAAATTGATTAAATCAAACAATATCATAAGATCATAGAATCATAAGAATATAACAATAATATTTAACATGACATTAGAAGAATTATTCATGGATCCTTGCCAATAAAATATAACATAATGTACTAGTCTTACTATCTGTGCACCATACATGGTATCTCATGAGATGAAAGCATTAAAAACGTATTGGGGGTTTGTATAATTTCAAGACCACCCATGATATCAAAATATTTTCATGAATTTTTGTTCCATATAATGAAATCATATATAAGGGACACACATAAGAAAAACACATGAAAAGGAAATGGGTTATATAATCTTGTCTCAAATCATGACCAAGTGATATATAATAAAGATTCCCAAAATAGAAGGAATTAAATATTTTTTTTGGTTTTCATAATTTAAAATAGAAATATTGGGTATTAAATATAGAGGTATTTTTAATAAAACATCGTAAGAAATGAGTGGATAAGTATGTATATATTTGAACCTCTTAAATGATAGAACAAGAAAATGGTAGATATTATTTAAAGAAGGAACTAGCATGGTTTTTTTACTTAAAAGAAGAAATTAAAAATGATGGTTTTCCCTAAAATAGTTTCTATTTTTTAGAAATCATGGAGGGGAACACAATTTTTAAATATTAACATGTGAAAAGAAATAATTAATTAGAAACTTCCCTTTAATTAGTATTTCATTGGAGTTAATATTGAGAAGTGAATTTTAAAAAAATTATAACCCCAATAAATAAATAGAGAATAAAATAGATATATATATATAATATAAATACATATAGAATATATAATAATTATATGTGAATAAGAAATATGGAATGATATGTAAATAGAGAGATAGTGCGGCCCAAAAGTAAAGAGGTTGGTTTTGAAATTCCCTTACCTCAGGTCCCAAATTGCTTGTTAATTTCATCTAACCTCTTGAATAATAAAATTAAGTTTATTAAATAATTTATTAAGAATATTTTCTATAAAAAATTATTTATTATTGTTATTTTATACCCATTTATAATCATTATATTCTTTATCACCATCCCAATTATGTTCGTTTCATGGTTCCATGTTAGCATCTATTTACTGTTAATTATCAATGCTCTTATAAAATGGGTAAATAACTATAGAAATGAAATGGTATAGATTTAATGTATTTATAAAAGTTATAAGTGTTATATATATATATATTATTGTTCATAAATATGCATGTTTTATATATTATAAATATTATCATGTAATGGTCAGTTCATTTACGTGATTTTTCAACCATGTTAATCTTAATCTATTTCATTTTATTTTTTTAAATTTACTTACAAATTATAGAATATTAAAAATAATTAATATAATTATTATGATCATATTTGACCATAAAATTATTATTATTACCATCCATTAAGGTGGTGATAAAAAAGGAAATATGTCATCTAAGGAGGTGGTGAACTGACCATAATATGAGTGATATTTTAATAATAGAATAAATTAGAAAGTAGAACATGGTTATTCCATTATTATAATAAAATTTATATTTATTTATGGTAATAATGTCAATAAATTAGGATAAAAAGAATAGATTTTAGTTTTAGAATAAGAATATTTAAAGGAATAGAAATGCAAAAAGTGATTAGGAATTATTACCTTACTCATTCGAAAGTCTCCCTTGGTTAATGGATTATGCCCTCAAAGTTTAGTATCTTTGATGAGATGAGAAAATATAAGAAATAGATAAGAGTATTAGAGGGATATTTGGGAAGATTTTGTTCGATATAAGTACGTTATTTGTAATAAGAAATGGGGCGACGAATGGATGTATTTATAAGGGGTGGAGAGGAGTGTTTTAGAATAAAATATTAGAAAAAAAATACTATATCGTAAAATAGTGTCCCAACATCAAATTTAATTGTAAGGGGATTTTGAATATACCATAAATGGGTGAACGATTTATTCCTATAAATTATAGAAAACAAAAAATTTAATTCGTATATACTATTACCAAACATACTAATTATATGTTATTTTACTAGTCACCTCCACATTTTATTATTTTTGAAAAATGAAAAAACCTTCACCCAAAAAAATTTTGATGTTCTAATTCTCAAAATTAATTGAATTTTATAAAAATAATTTTTTGACAATGAGAAATTTAATTTTTAAATAAAATCCTTATTTATTAAAAAATACCATTTTTATCACACAATCAAAAAACTAACCCTTAGAAAAATTACCTTTGATAGCATAAGATTATTTTATTATTTATAAAAAAATAAATATTTTTATTTAATTTTTTTATGGAATTAATATTTTATTTTAATATTTCTAAATTTATCATTAAAATTCATTTTAATATAAATAAAACATATATATATTTAAAAAAATTATGGTTTCATTTTATCAAACTTAATATTATCATATTAACCAATTTAAATATAATAAAAATTCCTTATATTTTTATTTTTTAAGATACCCAATTATTAATTTACTATTCAATTAGTTGGGATACTATTCTAATGGTTAGGTTACTATTCCTAAAAACCAAGTTATTGTTCGAACCATCATGTTTTCAATGGTCATATTTGTTTTTTAGTTATATAAATATGTCCCATTTCATTAAGTTTTTATTCAATTTAATTACTCTCTACGTTAAATATTCATTAGTTTCAAAATGTATGTCATATTACAAATGTGTTGTTTATTTTATACAGTATTGTTCAAGAGTGTGATTATTCTAGGAGACAATTATTATCCACATTTTCTTATTCCATTTATTTTATTTTAGTTTGTGTTTATTGACCCATTTTACTACTTGAAATTTTTTAGGGTTGTTTATTTTCTAAATGCAATGTTTTAAAATAAAATTATGGTGGTCTTTATTATATGTTGAATGTGTTTATACTATATTATATTTATAACTATGCAACAGATGTTTATTCAGAAGGAAAATTCCATATATAAATGTTTAGGATATTACATTTATTATTGGAGAGGATTAATAAAGTACAACATGATAATGAGGACCTATAAAATAATATTGAAAATGTGATAATTGAAAAGTTTTTAGTGTTTAATATTGATAAAAATTTATTTTTAATATATGATATGAGGTTTTATATTCCATAAATACCGATGATAAAAAAGGATCTATAGGATGGAGCTCACATCTTTGACTTCTCTATACAACATGAAAGATCCAAGATGTGTAGGGATATATGAGATCATTTTTGGTGGGAAAATATGAATCAATAATTTATAGATTATACTAAAATATGATTAGTTTTTCAACATGGTAAGGATGAAAGAAAACATCCCAAAGGAGTTATTAAACCTTTAAATATTCCATAGATCATTTATGATAATATTAATATGGGATTCATCACTTAGATTCCAAATATATCCAATAATAAATATTATAATATTCATTATAATAGATCATTTTACAAAGCCATCACATTTCATAACAATTCATGAATATTTTTATATAGATCAAATTGCTCGGATTTTGGTGGAGTCATTAGATCGATTTAAATACATCATTTAATCTTGAAAAACCCCATAATATAAAAATATATATATGATTAAAAATGAATATCAAAATATAAAAGGGCATGTTAAGGTTATGAACACTTAAATTTCAAGGAGGTTGGGATCTATATTTACCATTATTAGAGTTTTTTATAATAATACCTACAACTGTATCATAAAAAATGGAACCATGTAAATACTTTTATTAAAATACATACTAGAATCTAACATGTTGGGTTGATGTTAGAATAAATAATTATTGGGTCAAACATTGTTATACTTCTTGATATCATTTTATGATACAGTGGTCCTAAAAATATGGGTTTTTAATAGGTTTTATGTGTAAAACATTGTTATACTTCTTGAGATCATTTTATGAAAATGTGTGTTTTCATTTGTATCTTTCGTGGTATTATTCAAGGTTATTTTATGTAAGGCCCCAGACTTAAACCTTACTTAATATTGAATTAAATGAGTAATTCACATTGAGGATCTTTTCAGGTTTAGAGTTTTTAGAGAATTAGGACATAACTATTACATCTCAAAAGATTACAAAGTAGTCGCTTCAACTAAAATTTCCATAAAATAAAAACTCTTAAAAAGAAACATGTTTAGTTCCATGTTTTAGGTAGCATGACTTTCCATTGAACCCATCCTTGACCCTATTCCACGCTAAGTCCTGTGAAAAAATTTCAAAAACTTGGGATGAGCATACAAATCTCAGTAAGGGATACACAAAGTATGAAAACTGTTAGTTTTTAAAAACAACAAGTAAACCATGTATACTTTATCAAAGTAATACGTTTCACCTTTTCGAAGTAGTAAAAACTCTTCGCTGAATAAAAGTTCATTACTTACCCTTCTGTAACCAAAATATTACCATAAAACCCATATAAATATCACATCACATATAAAGGTAACTTGGGAAATAAACATACTTAAGTGGAATAACCATAAGGTCGAATTCCACACATATCACTTAATGGAATAGCCATTCAGCCAACATCCATACATACTTAATGGAATAGCCATATGGCCGACTTCCATAACAAATGCATTGGAGGTTATAATGTAACCACCCGTCCTGGTATTCACGGCACCACCCATCATATTGTTTATCACGTAACCACCCGTAAAATGTCCAAGTACCATTATAAAATTATAACATATAAAACCAACATAAAGGAATGATAACATTTCCACATTTCAATCACAATATATCATTTAAATATATTGACATAATATAATCCTTTATCAAAACCATTTTCAATACCAAAATACAAAAAAAAGTATATGGTATTTATTTTATTTTAAAAACATTACGGCTTGTTGAGGAAGCCAAAGATCAAATAATACTTGCGGCAGCAGAAAAGGTCGTTGTCACCGCGTACGTAAAAGAAACATTCTTTTTTGTTGTTTAGTAAAACGCTTCGTAGAAAAAAGATTCCTTTTGAATAAAAGTAAAAGTAAAAGGGGTTTATACACCATATAAAAGAAGGTTTTGTATAAAACAAAATCTGCCTCAATGAAAAGAGATTGAGACGAATTCCCTTACAAAGACGGTATCCTTGGTTTAAGGATAAATCAATTACATAATTATGTGTGACAAACGAATACACCAAATATAAGTGGATATTAAGTGTAAAATAATCAAAGGAAATTCACACATATTCAAAGGATGACATATTCAATAACTACATGTTGAACCCAAAGAAATCGAAATTGGGTTAAGAAGTTCCCTTGACACCCTAACGGCGTCACATCAAAATGAGTTGATGAGAGATAAAAAAGGGTATCTCATCACTTGGACATGAAATTTACATCAATAAGGATATATGAGAACATATCCCAACATAACAATATGTAAATTAAAAGACCCAACAAAATAAGTCTTTTAAAAAGAGGAGGGTGAAGGGTTCCCTTACCGACATGGGTATCTTTCAAAACATACACCTCATGAAAGAAGGACAATACAAAATTGATGTAAATACTCATAAAAGAAATTATATTACACAATGAGTAAAATAATTGGCAGTACATACACCACTCAAATGAAATTGTGGAAAATGTAGCATAAATCTCACGGGAATAAAAGTGAGATGAAAAATCCCTTACGAAAACTCGGCAGCCTAACGGCGCCACATAAAACTTACAAAAATGGATTGATCAGATAAAATAGGGTATCTCATCATATTAAAATAAAGTTTATAGAAAGAGGAATATAAAAGAACATCCCCCAACATAACAAATAGGAGCTTAAAATAAGTGACATAAAGGAGAGTACTTAAAAATAAAGAGAGAGGTTAGATCTCTTACGAAAATTCGGCAGCCTAACGGCGCCACTCAAAACTTCTAAAATGGATTGATGAGAGAGAATATGGTCTATCATCACATGAACATAAAAATTACAGTAATATTAACATAAAATAACATCCAAATAACAAGAAATATTATCTTTAAAAGGAAAGACATAAAAGAGTGTACTTAAAAAGAAAGAGAGGAGTATGATCCCTTACCTCGTGTCCGACATGACTCGATCATTATTTAATCTCCTGAATAATAAAATTTGGTCAATTTATAATTGATTAATGACCTCCTATAAATATTATTATTCAGTTCATATCACATATTATAATTTTATAATAATTGGTTAATAAAGTGAGTTCGTATCAGACGTTTTTGTCGATGTTCAGTAAATGAGTAAAAATTGAACTTGTTGGAAAAGAATTTTCCATGTAGTTATAGGTACATCATCTACAGAATATTTTTTATGTTTTAAATATCATATATATCCATTATATATTCATTTTATACTATTCCATAGCATTTGGAGATAAAAAATTAAAAGCACCATTCATGGAGACGGTAGGCCATACGTACGCATGAACGCTACTTTCATTTTTTTGCCATATTAATGGAATTAAAACAAAATGAGAGATATATATATTATAATTCCAGAATTATAACCATAATTTTGATGTAATATATTACATATATATCCATTATATATATGTACTTATAATAGTACATGACATTTGGAGATAAGAAATGAAATGTACCATTCATGGAGACGGTAAGCCGTACGTACGCATGAACGCTACTTTCATTTCTTTTTTTTGTATTAAATTGAATGAAATAACAAATATATAAAGGTATACTATAATTACAGTATAAAATCATATATAATAACTTTAAATCCATCCTTTATACATCCCACATATGGCATTAACGAATCAAATCACTTTGAGGGGGTGGTAGTCCGCACTTCCTTAAATGAAGATATCACATTTACCCCTAATGGAAACCATAATGGTATGCCATAAATGAAAATACAGAAGCTTAAGTAAAACATAAACATATTATATATCATATATAAAAATAGTGACATCTTAATGTCCACCTTTTAAGGTGTTATATGAGTGTTGAACAATCATCGTTTCGTGAAGCAGAAATTCGCCATCCACAGAAACAATATGTTCTTGAACCATTATATGTAGGTGTGTGTAAGTTTAGCTCGAATAATTATTATAACAACATCCTAGTATGTTGAAGATATTGGAGTTGTTACAAAAGAAATGAATAAAAAGAGTTTAGGGGGTTGGAGAGGAAAAATAAAACAAAAGGACTCAAGTGAAGACATTACCTTAAAATCGGGTAACTCCCTTTGGTTTGAGCTCAAAGGCTTCCTTGGGAAGACTTATGCGCAAAGTTAGGATTCAAGGAGTAATAGAGGTAAGTGGAGAGACAAAATGGGCAGATTTTGGCCGATCTGAAGGCTTTGGGAGTGTGGGTAAGGAGGTAGAGGTGGGGGGCCTTTTATAAGAGGAGAGGAGGGGCACTCTTGTAAAGTTACAAAATGTTACTTTATTTTCAAAAGAGTTTCGGATTTTAAGGGTCCCAAATTGATGTATTTAGAGGATAAGGTGATAAGGGTTTTAAATCCACTCATCCAATAGGTTTTGGAAATGTGTAGGTCTTAGATATTACATTGTCTTTCCATTTTATTTAAATCGTTAAATAATGAGGTCATCGCTGCATCATCATGATGTCATAAATAATTTAATTTATTTAATGACTAAAAAATATAAAAAAAATACTATGATGTAGGAAATAATTTTATATTTCCAATGACTATTTATAGTAAAAAATATGACTTGTATAACCCCATGTAAAAATTGGTTTAGTAAAACATCTAATGTTTGTGTCATTTTTTACTTTAACATTAAATAAAAAGGTATTTATGTATTTTTCCAACCAATGTGGATCCATGGGGTCCCCAAGTTGACCCATGGATTTTCTTGGTCGGCCATGACACATCCAATGAGGGTAAGACATGTTTCTAGGTCATTTAATTTTATTAAAACATTATTCTTACCTTAAACTACACTAATTACCTCTAATCGCGATTAAAAACTTAATAAGTTACTATTCACCAAAAAATTATTTTTATCCCATTGAACCACATTTTACTTCTTAATGACAACCATGTATGTCGTATTTTTGAAATTCAAAACACAAATATGAAAAAATTTCATTTAAATAGAAAAATCAGTTTTTATAAGTACCACTTAGTGGTTTCACTATTCATCAAAAATTGAGGTTTTTCAGAAAATTACCAAAAATTCACCCTAAGCTATATTTGATATTCCGAATTCAAAAATAATGTCTATTTTAAAAAATTAAAAACACATAAGTTGCATTAATTAATTTAATAATTAATTACCGATGTCAAAACAAATAGCGTGTTTTTATGAAACAAAATGTATCAAAAGATTGACACTAGTTTAAGTCCGATTTCAAAGTGAAATTAATTTTAATGACCACTATTGGATTAAATGGTAAAAATATATTATAATTTCACTTTAAAACCAATTCAAAAGATAATATAATCATATAAATAAATTAGATTAAAAGTGGTTTTGAATTAAAATACAACATTTTTCACTATTCATTAAAAATTGAACTTTTTCGGAAAAATACAAAATATTTACACAAAGTAAATTTTGATGTCCCGATTCTAAAGAAGAATTTTATTTTGTCAAAGATAACACATAAAATTGTCAAAAAGTGGATTTAAAAGAGGTTCTCCATCAAAAGGCGGTTAATCGACCTTTTAAATAATATTAGAATGTTTACGCTTAAAATTGGATTCATTTGCATTTTTAATCCTCTAACATTTATTGTAAAAAGTAAAAATATTCGACAAACATATATAATCATTTTGTAGTTAGTCCTGTTCATTCCCTCCATTACAACGGTTAGGAGTTAACTACTATTTAAAATAATATTATTTTATTATTAGAGTGCAACGTAAGATTCTCAAGAAACTCGTTGTTGCGTGTTGAGTATTCCATCGAGCATAGCGTCCCCTTTAAAGTCATATTAATATTTTATTCACAAATATGGATAAATGTGAAAATGTCATACTCTTTATTTACCTGGGGTGTTACATCCTTCCCCCCTTTTGGGAATTGCGTCCTCACAATTTTAAAATTGGGCTCGGAAACATCCTTGAAAGTCCCACATCGGAACAAGAGTCGGTAAAACAATCACTTTAAGATAAAGAAAGATAAGTACAAAGGTCACCCGAGTTAACCCATATTAGGATTCCAAGTATGAAAACATGGACATGGAGGAGAAAACATAGGGTCATGTTCTGATGGAGAGTGATAGAAAACATGTTTAGGAGAAAGTTAACCACAAGAAAATCACAAACTTGTGATGGGTTAAACTGTATTCTATTCCCCAGTAGGAAAATTTAATAGAAAACATTTTTGTTTTAAGTTACTTTTTATTGAGGAATTTATTCATAAGGAAACATAATCACTTATCATGTTGACTTTCAACTTTTATTAGATTCCTTACACAAACTCATATTTTCTCCAAAAGATGAGTATTTAGGAAGACTTGTTCACATTAAGAGTACTATAATCAACTTCTAGAGAATCACCTAATCCAAAAAAAGAGAACTATATACTTCCTGTGTCTTTAGGCTTTAACTAAAAACAAAATAAAAAAGGTTAGTACAAGATCAGATAATCCAGAAAAGGATAACCCTTTAAAAAAAATCTATGCTTAAAATACAAAATTTGTCCAACAAAACCCAAATTTCAACGAGGACCATCCGATAAACAATTTGTCCATAAAATTCTTCAAAGTAAACCAGTCTAAGATTGAAACCCAAATATTTGAAGGATTTAGTCACATAGTCTTCCAAGTTAAATCGTAACATTTATCTCCAAACAACATCAGTTGCTCCTAAAGTCTCGTATTGAAAAGTAATTAACCTAATAACATATCCTCCATGATAGGTTAATCATTTTCATAAATAACCCAAAATCAACATACTCTTAATTCATAAAATCATATAACTAAAAAGAATCAGTCAAACTCACCAGGGACTTCACGTAGTCCAGTGGTAGGCGATAAATACCAGTCGCACTTTGGTTGTGGGTTCAATTCCCACAGCTTTGTCCGACGCGACGGGTTGTCACATGGTCTACGTGTTGTCCTTTTTTCAAAACTATATAAATAACCCTACATGTTTTACCATCAATCATTTCCTTATACCTTTAATTTTTATCCGAATTCATTACGATCTCATCATCTTAATTCTTGAAGTCTTATTCCACCACCATAAGATAAAATAAAACGATTCCCAAAATAAATAACATCATACCTTGATCATGGCGTCCACTCGGTTTCATCGTCATCTTGCTCACGTAGGTAGATGTCCCATGCATTACAACAATGATTTAGAGATCCTTCAAAATCATTTGCTTCCTCCATCCAAATACACCTCGTACAACATGGGTCATATGGGTGTTCACAGAAAAACAGTTTTGGAAAATAATCATGTATGACATATAATTCCAAAACATCTGATAAAACATGATTTCTATAAAATAGTCGGACCTAAATTGAGTTGAAAATTTCTATTATTGGTCCTTTTAAAATACCATAAGTATGTTATGTGAGACTATATTTTAAAATCAAATATAAATAGGTTGCACAAGGGTCTCCTTCCTCAGAACCATTTCTAAAATCATAATATGCTTCAAATTCTTGTGATAAGGTAAAATATTTGAAAATACCTTGATAATATTTACCTTTCTTGAAAATATGAGAATATTGTGAAAATAGTATTTGTCTAAAAACAACCCATGATCCATGATGATAACGAGGTATATTGGAGGTGTTTGATATCTCAAACAACTGCTTGCAAGTGAGTTGTATGCTAGAAAAAGTTTCACAATCATCCGAAGATGACTTTGCAATAATTATTGCAATCATGTCATCAGGAAGAGATAGGAATGTCGTTTGAGATCCTTCTCCTTCCATTCGTAACTGAATTTACTTGACCTGAAAAAATGTTATAAAACAAGGATTTAACTGAAATAATAGATATAGGGACTAACCTTGTGTCTAACAAAAACTCCTAATCCCAAAAGTTGTCTAAACCTCCCTTTGATACCAACTATAAGGACCCAGCCTTAAACCTTACTTAATATTGAATTAAATGAGTAATTCACATTGAGGATCTCTTTAGGTTTACAGTTTTTAGAGAATTAGGACATAACCATTGCATCTCAAAATATTACAAAGTAGTCGCTTCTACTAAAATTTCCATAAAATAAAAACTCTTAAAAAGAAACATGTCTAGTTCCATGTTTTAGGTAGAATGAATTTCCCTTGAACCCATACTTGAACCTATTCCACGCTAAGTCCTGTGAAAAAATTTCAAAAACTTGGGATGAGCATTAAAAGCTCAGTAAGGGATACACAAAGAATGAAAACTGTTAGTTTTTCAAAACAACAAGTAAACCATGTATACTTTATCAAAGTAATACTTTTCACCTTTTCGAAGTAGTAAAAACACTTTGCTGAATAAAAGTTCATTACTTACCCTTCTGTAACTAAAATATTACCATAAAACCCATATAAAGATCACATAACATATAAAGGTAACTTGGGACATAAACATACTTAAGTAGAATAACCATAAGGTCGAATTCCACACATATCACTTAATGGAATAGCCATTCAGCCAACTTCCATACATACTTAATGGAATAGCCATACGGCCGACTTCCATACCCAATGCATTGGAGGTTATAACGTAACCACCCGTCCTGGTATTCACGGCACCACCCGTCATATGGTTTATCACGTAACCACCCGTAAAATGTCCAAGTACCATTATTAAATTATAACACATAAAACCAACATAAAGGAATGATAAAATTTCCACATTTCAATCACAATATATAATTTAAATATATTTACATAATATAATCCTTTATCAAAACCATTTTCAATACCAAAATATAAAAAAAAATTATATGGTATTCATTTTATTTTAAAAACATTACGGCTTGTTGAGGAAGCCAAAGATCAAATAATACTCGCAGCGGCGGAAAATGTCATTGTCACCGCGTATGTAAAAGAAACATTCTTTTTTGTCGTTTAGTAAAACGCTTCGTAGAAAAAAGATTCCTTTTGAATAGACGTAAAAGTAAAAGGGGTTTATACACCGTATAAAAGAAGGTTTTGTATAAAACAAATATGCCTCAATGAAAGGAGATTGGGACGAAGTCCCTTACAAAGACGGTATCCTTGGTTTAAGGATAAATCAATTACATAATTATGTGTGACAAACGAATACACCAAATATAAGTGGATATTAAGTGTAAAATAATCAAAGGTCATTCACACATATTCAAAGGATGACATATTCAATAACTACATGTTGAACCCAAAGAAATCGAAATTGGGTTAAGAAGTTCCCTTGACACCCTAACGGCGTCACATCAAAATGAGTTGATGAGAGATAAAAAAAGGGTATCTCATCACTTGTACATAAAATTTACATCAACAAGGATATATGAGAACATATCCCAACATAAAAATATGTAAATTAAAAGACCCAACAAAAGAAGTCTTTTAAAAAGAGGAGGGTGAAGGGTTCCCTTACCGACATGGGTATCTTTCGAAACATACACCTCGTGAAAGAAGGACAATAAAAAATTGATGTAAATACTCATAAAAGAAATTATATTAAACAATGAGTAAAATAATGGTAAGTACATACACCACTCAAATGAAATTGTGGCAAATGTAGCATAAATCTCACGGGAATAAAAGTGAGATGAAAAATCCCTTACGAAAACTCGGCAGCCTAACGACGCCACATAAAACTTAAAAAAATGGATTGATGAGATCAAATAGGGAATCTCATCATATTAACATAAAGTTTATAGAAAGAGGAATATAAAAGAACATCCCCCAAAATAACAAATAGGAGCTTAAAAGAAGTTACATAAAGGAGAGTACTTAAAAATAAAGAGAGAGGTTAGATCTCTTACGAAAATTCGGCAGCCTAACGACGCCACTCAAAACATCCAAAATGGATTGATGAGAGAGAATAGGGTCTCTCATCACATGAACATAAAAATTACAGTAATATTAACATAAAAGAACATCCCAATAACAAGAAATATGATCTTTAAAAGGAAATACATAAAAGAGTGTACTTAAAAAGAAAGAGTGGAGTAGGATACCTTACCTCATGTACGACATGACTCGATCGTTCTTTAATCTCCTGAATAATAAAATTTGGTCAATTTATAATTGCTTAAGGACCTCCTTTAAATATTATTATTCAGTTAATATCACATATTATAATTTTATAATAATTGGTTAATAAAGTGAGTTCGTATCAGACGTTTTTTGTCGATGTTCAGTAAATGAGTAAAAATTGAACTTGTTGGAAAAGAATTTTCCATGTAGTTAAAGGTACATCATATCCAGAATAGTATTTATGTTTTAAATATCATATATAGACATTATATATTCATTTTATACTATTCCATAGCATTTGGAGATAAAAAATTAAAAGCACCGTTCATGGAGACGGTAAGCCGTACGTACGCATGAACGCTACTTTCATTTTTTTCCATATTAATGGAATTAAAACAAAATGAGAGATATATATATTATAATTCCAGAATGATACCCATAATTTAGATGTAATATATTAAATATATATCTATTATATAAATGTACTTATAACAGTACATGGCATTTGGAGATAAGAAATGAAATGTACCGTTCATGGAGACGGTAAGCCGTACGTACGCATGAACGCTACTTTCATTTCTTTTTTTTTTGTATTCAATTGAATGAAATAACAAATAAATAAAGTTATACTATAATTCCAGTATAACATCATATATAATAACTCTAAATCCATCCTTTATACATCCCACATATGGCATTAACGAATCAAATCACTTTGAGGGGGCGGTAGTCCGCACTTCCTTAAATGAAGATATCGCATTTACCCATAATGGAAACCATAAAGGTATGACATAAATGAAAAATAAAGAAGCTTAAGTAAAACATAAACATATTATATATCATTTATAAATTTAGTGACATCTTAATTTCCACCTTTGGAGGTGTTATATGAGTGTTGAACAATCATCGTTTCGTGAGGCAGAAATTCACCATCCACGGAAACAGTATGTTCTTTAACCATTATATGTAGGTGTGTGTAAGTTTAGCTCGAATACTTATTATAACAACATCCTTGTATATTGAAGATACTGGAGTTGTTACAAAAGAAACGAATAAAAAGAGTTTAGGGGGTTGGAGAGGCAAAATAAAACAAAAGTACTCAAGTGAAGACATTACCTTAAAATCGTGTAACTCCCTTTCGTTTGAGCTCAAAGGCTTCCTTGGGAAGACTTCTTCCCAAAGTGAGGCTTCAAGGAGTAAGATAGGGAAGTGGAGAGAAAAAATGGGTAGAGGTTGGCCGATCCAAAGGCTTTGGGAGTGTGGGTAAGGAGGTAGAGGTGGGGGGCCTTTTATAAGAGGAGAGGAGGGGCACTTTTGTAAAGTTACAAAATGTTACTTTATTTTCAAAAGAGTTTCGGATTTTAAAGGTCCCACATTGATGTATTTCGAGGATAAGGTGATAAGGGTTCTAAATCCACTCATCCAATAGGTTTTGGACATGTTTAGGTCTTAGATATTACATTATCTTTCCATTTTATTTAAATCATTAAATAATGAGGTCATCGCTGCATCATCATGATGTCATAAATAATTTAATTTATTTAATGTCTAAAAATTATAAAAAAAATACTATGATTTAGGAAATATTTTTATATTTCCAATTACTATTTATAGTATAAAATATGACTTGTATAACCCCAAGTAAAAATTGGTTTAGTAAAACATCTCATGTTTGTGTCAGTTTTACTTTAACATTAAATAAAAAGGTATTTATGTCTTTTTCCAACCAAAGTGGATCCATGGGGTCCCCAAGTTGACCCATGGATTGTATTGGTCGGCCATGACACATAAAATGAGGGTAGGACATGTTTCTAGGTCATTTCATTTTATTAAAACATTATTATTACCTTAAACTACACTAATTACCTCTAATCGTGATTAAAAACTTAATAAGTTACTATTCACCAAAAAATTATTTTTATCCCATTGAACCACATTTTAATTATTAATGAGAACCATGTATGTCGGATTTTTGAAATTCAAAACACAAATATGACAAAATTTCATTTAAACAGAAAAATCAGTTTTTATAAGTACCACTTAGTGGTTTCACTATTCATCAAAAATTGAGGATTTTCAGAAAATTACCAAAAATTCACTCTAAGCTATATTTGATATTCCGAATTCAAAAATGATGTCTATTTTAAAAAATTCAAAAAACATAAGTTGCATTAATTAATTTAATAATTAATTACCGATGTCAAAACAAATAACGTGTTTTTATGAAACAAAATGTATCAAAAGATTGACACTAGTTTAAGTCCGATTTCAAAGTGAAATTAATTCCAATGACCAGTATTGTATTAAATGGTAAAAACATATTATAATTTCACTTTAAAACCAATTCAAAAGATAATCTAATAATATAAATAAATTAGATTAAAAGAGGTTTTGAATTAAAATACAACATTTTTTACTATTCATTAAAAATTGAACTTTTTCCGAAAAATACCAAAAATTTAAACAAAGTAAATATTGATGTCTCGATTCTAAACTAGAATTTTATTTTGTCAAAGATAACACATAAAATTGTAAAAAAGTGTATTTAAAAGAGGTTCACCATCAAAAGGCGGTTGATCGACCTTTTAAATAATATTAGAATGTTTACGCTTAAAATTGGATTCATTTGCATTTTTAATCCTCTAACATTTATTGTAAAAAGTAAAAATGTTCGACAAAAATATATAATCATTTTTTAGTTATTTATGTTCATTCCCGCCATTACAACAACTAGGCGTTAACTACTATTTAAAATAATATTATTTTATTATTAGAGTGCAACGTAAGATTTCTAAGAAACTCGTTGTTGCGTGTTGGGTACGCCATCGAGCATAGCGTCCCCTTTAAAGTCATATTAATATTTTATTCACAAATATGGATAAATGTGAAAATTTCATACACTTTGTTTACCTGGGGTGTTACATCCTTCCCCCCTTTTTGGAATTGCGTCCTCGCAATTTTAAAATTGGGCTCGGAAACATCCTAGAAAGTCCCACATCGGAACAAGAGTCGGTAAAAAAATCACTTTAAGATAAAGAAAGATAAGTACAAAGGTCACCCGAGTTAACCCATACTAGGATTCCATGTATGAAAACATGGACATGGAGGAGAAAACATATGGTCATTTTCTGATGGAGAGTGATAGAAAACATGTTTAGGAGAAATTTAACCACAAGAAAATCACAAACTTGTGATGGGTTAAACGGTATTCTATTCCCCAGTAGGAAAAGTTAATAGACAACATTTTTGTTTTAAGTTAATTTTTATTGAGGAATTTATTCATAAGGAAACATAATCACTTATCATGCTGACTTTCAACTTTTATTAGATTCCTTACACAAACTCATATTTTCTCCAAAAGACGAGTATTTAGGAAGACTTGTTCACATTAAGAGTACTATAATCAACTTCTAGAGAATCACCTAATCCAAAAAAAGAGAACTACATACTTCCCGTGTCTTTAGGATTTAACCAAAACCAAAACCAAAAAGGTTAGTACAAGATCAGATAATCCAGAAAAGGATAACCCTTTAAAAAAAAATCTATGCTTAATCTCCAAAATTTGTCCAACAAAACCCAAAGTTCAACGAGGACCATCCGATAAAAAATTTGTCCATAAAATTCTTCAAAGTAAACCAATCTAAGATTGAAACCCAAATATTTTAAGGATTTAGTCACATAGTCTTCCAAGTTAAATCGTAACATTTATCTCCAAACAACATCATTTGCTCCTAAAGTCTTGTATTGAAAAGTAATTAACCTAATCACATATCCTCCATGATAGGTTAATCATTTTCATAAATACCCCAAAATAAACTTACCCTTAATTCATAAAATCATATGACTAAAAATAATCAGTCAAAATAACCAGGGACTTCACGTAGTCCAGTGGTAGGCAATAAATACCAGTCTCACTTTGGTTGTGGGTTCGATTCCCACAGCTTTTTCCGACGTGATGGGTTGTCACACGGTCTACGTGTTATCCTTTTTCCAAAACTATATAAATAGCCCTACATGTTTTACCATCAATCGTTTCCTTATACCTTTAATTTTCATCTGAATTCGTTACGATCTCATCATCTTAATTCTTGAAGTCTTATTCCACCACCATAAGATAAAATAAAATGATTCCCAAAATAAATAACATCATACCTTGATCATGGCGTCCACTCGGTTTCATCATCATCTTGCTCATGTAGGTAGAAGTCCCATGCATTACAAAAATGATTTAGAGATCCTTCAAAATCATTTGCTTCCTCCATCCAAATACACCTCGTACAACATGGGTCATATGGGTGTTCACAGAAAAACAGTTTTGGAAAATAATCATGTTTGACATATAATTCCAAAACATCTGATAAAACATGATTTCTATAAAATAGTCGGACCTAAATTGAGTTGAAAATTTCTATTATTGGTCATTTTAAAATACCATAAGTATGTGATGTGAGAATATATTTTAAAAGCAAATATAAATAGGTTGCGCAAGGGTCTCCTTCCTCAGCACCATTTATAAAATCATAATATGCTTCAAATTCTGGTGATAAGGTAAAATATTTGAAAATACCTTGATAATATTTACCTTTCTTGAAAATATGAGAATATTTTGAAAATAGTATTTGTCTAAAAACAACCCATGATCCACGATGATAATGAGGTATAGTGGAGGTGTTTGATATCTCAAACAAATTCTTTCAAGTGAGTTTTATGCTAGAAAAAGTTTCACAATCATCCGAATATGACTTTGCAATAATTATTACAAGCATGTCATCAGGAAGAGATAGGAATTTCGTTTGAGATCCTTCTCCTTCCATTCTTAACTGACTTTACTTGACCTTAAAAAATGTTATAAAACAAGGATTTAACTGAAATAATAGATATAGGGACTAACCATGTGTCTAACAAAAACTCCTAATCCCTAAAGTTGTCTAAAACTCCCTTTGATACCAACTATAAGGCCCCAGCATTAAACCTTACTTAATATTGAATTAAATGAGTAATTCACATTGAAGATATTTTCAGGTTTAGAGTTTTCAGAGAATTAGGACATAACTATTACATCTCAAAATATTACAAAGTAGTCGCTTCTACTAAAATTTCCATAAAATAAAAACTCTTAAAAATAAACATGTCTAGTTACATGTTTTAGGTAGCATGACTTTCCCTTGAACCCATCCTTGACCCTATTCCACGCTAAGTACTGTGAAAATTTTTAAAAAACTTGGGATGAGCATAAAAAGCTTAGTAAGGGATACACAAAGAATGAAAACTGTTAGTTTTTCAAAACAACAAGTAAACCATGTATACTTTATCAAAGTAATACTTTTCACCTTTTCGAAGTAGTAAAAACTCTTCGCTAAATAAAATTTCATTACTTACCCTTCTGTAACAAAAATATTACCATAAAACCCATATAAAGATCACATAACATATAAAGGTAACTTGGGACATAAACATACTTAAGTGGAATAACCATAAGGTCGACTTCAACACATATCAATTAATAGAATAGCCATTCAGTAAACTTCCCTACATACTTAATGGAATAGCCATACGGCCGACTTCCATACCCAATGCATTGGAGGTTATAATGTAACCACCCATCCTGGTATTCACGGCACCACCCGTCATATGGTTTATCACGTAACCACCCGTAAAATGTCCAAGTACCATTATAAAATTATAACACATAAAACCAACATAAAGGAATGATAACATTTCCACATTTCAATCACAATATATCATTTAAATATATTGACATAATATAATACTTTATCAAAACCATTTTCAATACCAAAATACAAAAAAAGTATATGGTATTTATTTTATTTTAAAAACATTATGGCTTGTTGAGGAATCCAAAGATCAAATAATACTCGCGGCGGCGGAAAAGGTCGTTGTCACCGCGTACGGAAAAGAAACATTCTTTTTTTTCATTTAGTAAAACGGTTCATAGAAAAAAGATTACTTTTGAATAAGTGAAAAAGTCAAAGGGGTTTATACACCATATAAAAGAAGGTTTTGTATAAAACAAAATATGCCTCAATGAAAGGAGATTGAGACGAAGTCCCTTACAAAGATGGTATCCTTGGTTTAAGGATAAATCAATTACATAATTATGTGTGACAAACGAATACACCAAATATAAGTGGATATTAAGTGTAAAATAATCAAAGGTCATTCACACATATTCAAAGTATGACATATTTAATAACTACATGTTTAACCCAAAGAAATCGAAATTGGGTTAAGAAGTTCCCTTGACACCCTAACGACGTCACATCAAAATGAGTTGATGAGAGATAAAAAAAGGGTATTTCATCACTTGGACATGAAATTTACATCAATAAGGATATATGAGAACATATCCCAACATAACAATATGTAAATTAAAAGACACAACAAAAGAAGTCTTTTAAAAAGAGGAGGGTGAAGGGTTCCCTTACCGACATGGGTATCTTTCGAAACATACACCTCGTGAAAGAAGGACAATACAAAATTGATGTAAATACTCATAAAAGAATTTATATTATACAATGAGTAAAATAATGGGCAGTACATACACCACTCAAATGAAATTGTGGCAAATGTGGCATAAATTTCACGGGAATAAAAGTGAGATGAAAAATCCCTTACGAAAACTCGGCAGCCTAACGACGCCACATAAAACTTACAAAAATGGATTGATGAGATCAAATAGGGTATCTCATCATATTAACATAAATTTTATAGAAATATTAATATAAAATAAAATCCCCCAACATAACAAAGTGGAGATTAAAAGAAGTGACATAAAGGAGAGTACTTAAAAATAAAGAGAGAGGTTAGATCTCTTACGAAAATTCAGCAGCCTAACGACGCCACTCAAAACTTCCAAAATGGATTGATGAGAAATAATAGGGCCTCTCATCACATGAACATAAAAATTACAGTAAGATTAATATAAAATAAAATCCCAATAACAAGAAATATGATCTTTAAAAGGAAAGACATAAAAGAGTGTACTTAAAAAGAAAGAGAGAAGTAGGATCCCTTACCTCGTGTCCGACATGACTCGATCATTCTTTAATCTCCTAAATAATAAAATTTGGTCAATTTATAATTTCTTAATGACCTCCTTTAAATATTATTATTCATTTCATATCACATATTATAATTTTATAATAATTGGTTAATAAAGTGAGTTCGTATCAGACGTTTTTGTCGATGTTCAGTAAATGAGTAAAAATTGAACTTGTTGGAAAAGAATTTTCCATGTAGTTATAGGTACATCATCTCCAGAATAGTATTTATGTTTTAAATATCATATATATCAATTATATATTCATTTTATACTATTCCATAGCATTTGGAGATAAAAAATTAAAAGCACCGTTCATGGAGACGGTAGGCCGTACGTACGCATGAACGCTATTTTCATTTTTTTGCCATGTTAATGGAATTAAAACAAAATGAGAGATATATATATTATAATTCCAGAATGATACCAATCATTTAGATTTAATATATTACATATATATCCATTATATATATGTACTTATAATAGTACATGACATTTGGAGATAAGAAATGAAATGTACCGTTCATGGAGACGGTAAGCCGTACGTACGCATGAACACTACTTTCATTTATTTTTTTTGTATTCAATTGAATGAAATAACAAATATATAAAGGTATACTATAATTCTAGTATAACATCATATATAATAACATTAAATCCATCCTTTATACATCCCACATATGGCATTGACGAATCCAATCACTTTGAGGGGGCAGTAGTCCGCACTTCCTTAAATGAAGATATCACATTTACCCATAATGGAAACCATAAAGGTATGCCATAAATGAAAAATACAGAAGCTTAAGTACAACATAAACATATTATATATCATATATAAATATAGTGACATCTTAATGTCCACCTTTGAAGGTGTTATATGAGTGTTGAACAATCATCGTTTCGTGAGGCAGAAATTCGCCATCCACGGAAACAGTATGTTCTTTAACCATTATATGTAGGTGTGTGTAAGTTTAGCTCAAATACTTATTATAAAAACATCCTATTATATTTAATATACTGGATTTGTTACAAAAGAAATTAATAAAAGGAGTTTAGGGGGTTGGAGAGGCAAAATAAAACAAAAGGACTCAAGTGAAGACATTACCTTAAAATCGGGTAACTCCCTTTGGTTTGAGCTCAAAGGCTTCCTTGGGAAGACTTATTCCCAAAGTGAGGCTTCAAGGAGTAATATAGGGAAGTGGAGAGACAAAATGGGAAGAGGTTGGACGAGCGAAAGGCTTTGGGAGTGTGGGTAAGGAGGTAGAGGTGGGGGGCCTTTTATAAGAGGAGAGGAGGGGCATTCTAGTAATGTTACAAAGTGTTACTTTATTTTCAAAAGAGTTTCGGATTTTAAAGGTCCCACATTGATTTATTTCTATGATAAGGTGATAAGGGTTCGAAATCCACTCATCCAATAGGTTTTTCACATGTTTAGGTCTTAGATATTACATTATCTTTCCATTTTATTTAAATCGTTAAATAATGAGGTCATCGCTGCATCATCATGATGTCATAAATAATTTAATTTATTTAATGTCTAAAAATTATAAAAAAATACTATGATGTAGGAAATCGTTTTATCTTTCCAATGAATATTTATAGTCAAAACTATGACTTGTATAACCCCATGTAAAAATTAGTTTAGTAAAAAATATCATGTTTGTGTCATTTTTACTTTAACATTAAATAAAAATGTATTTATGTCTTTTTCCAACCAAAGTGGATCCATGGGGTCCCCAAGTTGACCCATAGATTGTCTTGGTCGTCCATGACACATACAATGAGGGTAGGACATGTGTCTAGGTCATTTAATTTTATTAAAACATTATTCTTACCTTAAACTACACTAATTACCTTTAATCACGATTAAAAACTTAATAAGTTACTATTCACCAATAAATTATTTTTATCCCATTGAACAACAATTTACTTCTTAATGAAAACCATGTAAGTCGGATTTTTGAAATTCAATACACAATGATGAAAAAATTTCATTTAAACAGAAAAATCAGTTTTTATAAGTACCACTTAGTGGTTTTACTATTCATAAAAAATTGAGGTTTTTCAGAAAATTACCAAAAATTCACCCTAAGATATATTTGATATTCCGAATTCAAAAATGATGTCTATTTTACAAAATTCAAAACACATAAGTTGAATTAATTAATTTAATAATTAATTACCGCTGTCAAAACAAATAGCGTGTTTTTATGAAACAAAATGTATCAAAAGATTGACACTAGTTTATGTCCGATTTCAAAGTGAAATTAATTCCAATGACCACTATTGGATTAAATGGTAAAAATATATTATAATTTCACTTTAAAACAAATTCAAAAGATAATCTAATCATATAAATAAATTATATTAAAAGAGGTTTTGAATTAAAATACAACATTTTCACTATTCATTAAAAATTGAACTTTTTCGGAAAAATACCAAAAATTCACACAAAGTAAATTTTGATGTCCCGATTCTAAAGAAGAATTTTATTTTTTCAAAGATAACACATAAAATTGTCAAAAAGTGGATTTAAAAGAGGTTCGCCATCAAAAGGCGGTTAATCGACCTTTTAAATAATATTTGAATGTTTACGCTTAAAATTGGATTAATTTGAATTTTTAATCCTCTAACATTTATTGTAAAAAGTAAAAATATTCGACAAAAATATATAATCATTTTGTAGTTAGTCCTATTCATTCCCGCCATTACAATGGCTAGGCGTTAACTACTATTTAAAATAATATTATTTTATTATTAGAGTGCAATGTAAGATTCCCAAGAAACTCGTTGTTGCGTGTTGGGTACGCCATCGAGCATAACGTCCCCTTTAAAGTCATATTAATATTTTATTCACAAATATGGATAAATGTGAAAATTTCATACTCATTATTTACCTGGGGTGTTACATTTTATAATAATTTAATGTGGTTTTATAAATGTATCTAGGGATTCCAATTATATTTTAGATAATAATTGATATGATTTTGGTCTTAAATGGTGGTTTTGAAATAGGTTTTGTGTGCGAGACATAGTTACACCCCTTGAGTTTGTTTTATTAAAACTGTGAATGTTTTTTTTGGTTAAACAAAGTAGGTAAAAGAGTGTATATGTACTATTTTTGGGGGGGGGGTGTGTTCACCTAATATGGGGTTTTGAACGTTAAGGTGGTTATTTAGGAAGTCAAATATATTTTTAGAATTATTTATAAAGTGATGTAATGATTTAGAAAATGGAAAGAGAGCTGAAAAACATGGCCGTGGGCTGTTTTGTGTGAGTGTGTTGTGAAAAATGAATTTTATTGATGAAAGAGGTATTATATGATATTTGAGTGGGCTGCTATGTGAGTTAGAATGTCTTGGAATGGTTTATAAAAGTTGTTTAAAGGATTTGTGGAAGTGTTAAAGAAATTTGAAAAGTGTTGTGGGCTATTTTGGTGTGAGTCGGATTTCAAAATCAATTTGAATAAAAAGGGGACTTTTGTGACTTATGTGGTATACATGTGGTATTTTTGGTGAATTTTTGATATGGAAATGATATTTTCCTTTAAAAATTATATTTCTTGACTTGTTGAACTTGTTTGAGCACAAAGGGAAAACCCGGGTATCTAGGTGGGTGGACATGTACTAGTATGCTAGTGAATCCGTGGGGTTTGACCTCAGTTTCACTTAGGAAGATTGATGCTAAAAATTATAACTAAACTATGATGATGATGATTGGTGACCACTAGGTTATGGTTATGTTCCCGACTAGTGGCTCATGCACGAAAACAGATATTTGTGATGGTTATTCTCACCGAGATACAAGGTACCTGGGACCCACAATGAGCTAGTGCCTAGGGGTTATTTCTTATTGCTTGTGCTCATTAGATCCTTTATACTTACTATAGGAATAAGGTATATTTATCTGGAAAATTAAGTAGCTTTGGAATTTTTTTAAAAGTGTTTATTCTTTAAATTATCCCACTTGAAAACCGATTTTTTAAGTTGCATCTTTTAGAAATTGTAACTAGAAATTACATGTTTTTGAAAACTTGCATGCTTTTCGTCATTGAATGTTTATCGCATGGAATCTCTTAGTGGTGGTATCCTACTGGGAATTTTCTCACACCCTACTTACACCTTTTGGTGTAAGTATACTTGGTTATTTTTGTTGTCACAGGTTGGGTGAAATTTTTTGAGTTCCAGTGGTTCGGGTTTCTAGCAGGTCCTTGGTGGTGAAGTCCTGTGGAGATGGCTTGAGGGCAGTGCCCCTTGGAATAAGGGTTATTGGACTATTTTATTTTGGTTTTTTTCTTTGTTATAGTCTTATTGAGTTGTTTTAAAATATTTAATTCAGTTCTCAATTTTTGTAAAAGATTGTTTGGTTTGAAAAATCCAGATTCATTTTATTGGATTCTTTTGTTGTTTTAAGTTTATAAACTCAGGTAAATCATTCTGAATTATCATTTTTTGATACCTGGGCACATGTACCAGCACATGGGGATCAGGAATTCCATTTGGGGCTTGTCACAGGATGGGTTTGGTGCTAGTTTTGGTAGCAACTAGATTCGGTTCGTGACATAAAAAGTATTTAGTAATATCACTGGAAAATAATGCAAATAGAATCTCTCAATGAACTTAGATAATGAAAACCTCAAATGTAGTCTTCTTCTCAGCTCGGATCTTGAAAAAATTCATATCTTCCACTCCTTGAATCCTTGTTCTCCATTTATAATCCATAATGTAACAAAATTACAATAGTAAAATTTTAGGCCTTCAGGTATGGTTTAAAAAAATCATAAACTTCATCCTTATCTTCTATTTAATGTAAATCAAATTTCTTCACAATTATTTCAAAATTACTTGTATCAGTATAAAATCACTATAGCTTATTAATAGAAAGTAATATCTATAGAAAAAATAAAAATAACAAAATAAAAAATTATTTAAATGTAAAATACTTTATGGGTTTTGATGTATAAAAAACGGATCTAAAAGTTTTCATTTCAAGAAAATGGATTAATAAAAAAATTTCATCAATGATTTCACTTATTGTATTGAGGATAATAAAATTAGTCCCAACGTGTCTGATTTTATTTTGAGAGTTCACATTAACTACTTGTCATAAAACATTTCTTGGAAGTTTCTTAGTAAATATTGTAAGTATTTGAATTTTATTGTAGCTATCTACATAGGATCGCAGAATGGGTGAGTTACTCAAAAATAGGAGAGTGGATGCATTAGATTAATTGGGTGGTGTGTAATAATAAACTTTATATATGAAAAATTAATTTAGAGGATAAATAACATAAAAGAATAAATGAATGTGATGTTGGTGATATTATTCCATTGAGGTGGTAACCATGCTGTAATATGTTATACATAATAATATTCTCAAAAATATTTTTATTATATAATAATACATATGGATATTTTTCTAATATGGTGCACTATAAATATGAGTATCACACCACATTGGAAGATTAATATGATTAAATATTTTGGGACATGATGTTTATAGGGACGGAGATATAATGTAATTCATGGATAAGAAAAAAAGGTTTAACACAATTTTGTTTTTGATTAAAAGATCACACCATAATATATATGTTCACACAATAGTATAAATAATGTTTAGAATTCTAGTTTTGTGATAGGGTTACTATGATGTGAATAATTTTTTTTCATAGAATGAATAAAATATTTAAAAATATGGGAAATAGAACCTCACAACATTGTGTAAATGATCATTCATCGAAAGAACCTAATCCTCAAAATAATTTAATAGATCATAAAATAGGTTTATGTGTAGTATTAAATAAGATACAAGTAAATTTTTCAGATCTAGATGGTCAGAAAAATCAAACTGTAATTCGGAATAAACCGCAACTAGGATAAAAATTGATGAATCACACAGTAAGATAGAAGAAAACAATGTATGGATCTATTTCTATAATTTTTTAAAATTAAAATTAATTCCAAATTACCTTAGATCATGGTTGAGAAGGAAAAATTAATTGGTGATTAATGGGAAATTTAAAGACCCAATCAGTGAGAGACATGTCATAAAAAATATATTGAGTGTATAAAATTTATAAACAAAAATAATTAAGATAAGGGAGTCTGTTATGATGAATTTCATTGATTATTAGGGTTTAAAGAAGGAATGTGAGAATAATGAAATCACCCTTATTTATCTAGTGTTAATATTTTATGAATAATTATTGTATGTGATCACCATGTCTCATTTTATTTTATTCCTTATCTCAAATTAGTTTACAAGGAGATAAGATAAGGCAATAAAACTATGATAAAAAATTCATCTTTATTGAACCATTTTAATATCTATAGTGTGTATTATTATCCCCCAGTATGTAAACACACAATCATGTAGGATTCTTATATTATCCCATTGTAAATAACTATGTAAAATTACCAGGTCACTGTATTTATTCTCAGCATCAAGATATTGTGTGTGCTTGAGAATTGAAATATTTTAAGTGTTCTTATTAACAAAATGACAACATCTAGTGGAATATGAGAAGAATTATACACCCCAGTTTACCCCAAATTATTTTTTATTGGGCCCTTGGTTATAGCAATTGGTATCATATACACAAGGTTAAATTTTGATGAATCTTTTTTCAAAGGCTCACCACAATAGAAAACATGATCAATGAAAATGTAGTTCCTTTTTTTAATAGAATAAATAATTATATCTTGAAGAATAACATGATTTAAAATTTATTATATATATGGGTTGATGACTACTTGGTTTTGATTCGTGGAATATAAGTTAGTGATATTAAGATGATATCTATGATAGTCGTAGACAAATAACTTCTCACTGAGGATTAAAATACCTATAATTCATTATATAGATCTTTATAAAATCTAATATATATATATATATGAAGGTGATATTATTTACTTCAATTTATGTGATTTGTGATAAATTATTAAGCTATTACAAAGGTTATAGAAAGGTGAATGAGGAAAAACTATATGTGATTCACAAAAAAATTAATGATTTAAATATTACCAGAAATGATAATATTGATGGTTTATTAAATGGTCTCATTGAAGTCGTGGGATACACCTATGGATTTGGTGAAAAAATGAACTACAGTGTAATTATGAAGAAAATTCTTTAAAGGCTAACACTATTGTATAATTACAAGGTGTCTTCTCTCGAGGAATAATATATTATATAATTATCTCTTACTAATCATCAAAGTAAGTTTATGAATTATAAAAATAATTTGAAACTTAAAATCACTTAAATAAAATAATAAAGGGATATTTTATTCAAATCAATGAATATCCTTGAATTATATAATAATAAAAAGTAAGAAGAGTTTGTTTATTATGGATTTTGTCCCCATTTGAAGTAAATTTTAAAAAGGAAAATAGTGGTTTGAAACAAAATTTCTATTAGTATGCTTTAATTTTGGAAGAGTTTTTCATATCATAGTGATATTTCCCTAGAATACTATAAGTGGAGCAAAAGAATATATTTCACCCACATAATAGAGAAATATTTCCTTGAGAAAAAACATTAAATTTATAAAATGAAACAAGAAATAGGTTTAAACAAATGAAATTTTTAAGCAATGAAGAATAATAATATGAAAGGTTCTTAAAATATATATAGTTTAAATTTATCTTAGATACCAAACATGTTAGGATAGAAATGGTAGGGAGAGATAAATTTGAAATTTAGGAGTAAATTCAATCAAAATGAATTTTTATTTTTAGTTAGAACTTGATGATTTTCTTTAATATGTCAATATATAATGAGAGAAGAATAGGAAATTTAGTGGAATAATAAAGGAATCATTAAATTACATTGATCATATCAAATCCAAAATCATCCAGTTAGAAAAATTTATGGAATGATATAAATATTCTCAACTTATATCCACTAAAATTGTTGATTTCAAGGTGATAATTATAGAAAAATATATAGTTATTGATTTCTGTTTATTCTTATACTAATAAATAAAAAAATTGGTTGAATACTATAAAGAAGAAGTATTTTTCTCGTGAAAGAATGTGAAGGATGATGAAAAATAAGGTGGTTACAAAATAAATTTGTAATTCAGAAATATATCTGACAGTGAATTGATATAAATTTTAGGAATATTTATGTGGTCTTCTAAGAAAATAATAAGTGAAAAACGTTTTTGGAAATTTTTTAAGAATGGTCTTGGTTGGAATGTTTATACATCCATGATAGTAGCAGTTGTTTCTAAGAATAAATAAAAAAATAGGTAACAACTCTAAATAATTGAGAGATAATAAATAATCAATATGTTTGTTGGTGGATGAAAATATATAGATAGGAATGAGTGATAACTTTTTTCCATTGATAAAGTTTAAATTTTATGGATACAATTGGCATACAATAAAGAAAAGCTACATGATAGGATAATCCCTTTGGAGTCAATAATGAAGGTCTATAATATACCTTACACCAAAAATATGATACTCTATTAATGTATATTGTTATTTTTCTATAAATTTGTATGAAAGAAATAAATTATTATCAATGATGAAATTAAGGTAACTTTAATGGAAATCAAATGAGGATGAATGATAGACAGTCAAATGAGATCCCTTTGTAGAATAGTTTCTACATATTAGAGGAATTGGAGTATGATATCATAGCCTATTCCAAATATAACAAGGATAGAACACCTTATATCTCACCTCAACTAGTCACCCATTGAAAGGAAAAGCATATGAATGAGTAGGCTATCTTGACTAGAATTTCTATTAAATAAATTAAAAATAGTAGGAATCAGATCTTTAATAGTGGGTTTTCATATCACATGACTGGAAAAATGAAACTATTAAAAAATTTAAGGATTTGTATTGATTTTATGGTTTGGTTAATTAATTATATAAATTTAAAAATCAAGGGAAGTAAATAAAGGTTGGAAAAAGATAAAGTGAAAACAATAAAGTTATTTGTATGGATGAATTATGATACAATATCTTGAGTGTTTTCCATTTGTATGAATCTGGTTTTGAAGTGGCCTTCAATTATAAAGGATAACTTATGAAAGGAAAATACTGAATCTCATTTATGAAGGGATGGAGAAAAAACATTAATTTATATTAGGTTGAAAAAAACTTGAACACCTATCTACTCTCATTATAAAAAAAATAACTTATGGTTTCAAAGTCTCAGGTATTTCAATATAAAAAATATAAAGAATATTTAGAAATTAAATGTTGTGATTGATATTTCTAATTTGATAAATTATTGGGAGAAGAAATGTTATTCTTTATTAATTGGAAATATAGTGATAAATCTGTACTGTCTAGAGAAGAAAAATTCCTCAAATTTGTTAGATCTAATTTTCACCAATATGTGTAGTCCAGTGAAGGTTATTGGAATATGTGGGAGAAATAATATGTATTTTTTATTAATTATTATAGTAAAATTAATAATATTGCGTTCATGTAGGAAAAAAGGTAAGTGATTGAGTATATTAAGCAATTTCAGAGGAGAGTTGAAAAGAAAACATGAAGAATGATAAAGATTCTTTACCCAAAAAATTATATGGAGAACACATATAATTAGGTTAAAAGATACTTTTGTGACATGGAATTAATCATTAAGTACCATTAGTGCAAACACAAAAAATAGTTCCATAAAAAGGTGTAATTTAATGGTAAATAACATGAATAATACATTTCTCATCAAAATTTTCATCTCTCACCATAATTGGTAAGAATCTATTCAAGTGGTGGTGCACATGCATCAAAAGTATTTTTTGATCCACTGAGTAAAGAAGACACCATTAAAAATGTGTAATGGAATAAAACCAACATTTATCCACTTATAGGTGTTTGGAATTAAGTTCTACATGTTGGATAATGAATCAAGTGAAGGAAAATATAGAGATATATCTGATGAAGGTATATTCTTAGGCCAATCACTAAAGAGTAAAGATTGTAGGTGATTTAATAATAGGATGAAAATTAATAAATAAAAAATTAGTGTAAAGGTAATAGAATAATAGGTATAAATAAATTTATATTATAGATCCAAGTGAATATTATGATTAAGTGGAGAAATTAGAAACCAATTTCTGTGGCACATATAGCTCAATGCGTGAATAAGATTCTGAGGTAGAATGAGCATGAATAATTTATGGAAGAGATAATATTTTTTACTCAATATAAGAATTGTTAATCCTTATTCAATGATTTGAATATAATAATTGAAAAATGTTCTCCAACATAGAATAATATGGTGAGGAATATAGTTCATGTTACTATTTTATCTAAAGTGTAATTGTCCTAATTTGAATACAAAACCAAGTATGAATCACGGGTCAAGTATATGAATGAAAATATGAAACAATAGATAAAAATAAAACTTTGTTGTTAGTGATAAGGTTTATAGATCATAATATCATTGTAATAAAGTGGTTATTCAAGAAAAAATATGATGATAATGGAAAGGTGATTTAAAAAAAATAAATATTAACGTTAAAATTCAATGCACAATTAGAAGGGGTAGGTATAGATGAAATTATTATACCAATGGCTAGATCTGATCCAATTAGAATATTCTTAGTATCGGAGATAAAAATAAATTTTAGCATATATCAAATGGATATTAATTTGAATCTCATGAATGGAGTTCTCAAAGAGGAGGTCCATATCAAAATACTAGTGGGTTTTCTAACAGGTGATGATGAATTAATGGTGAAAAAGTTAAAAATTCATTTTATTGATTAAAATAAGTTAATCAGGATAGGTATATATGAAAAAAATATTATTTTATTTTAGGGGTTTTATTTTTTATTTTTTAGTTATGTAATGTTCAGGTTTGGTTTTGGTAATTTTCTGGGAAGTTTTAGGGGGTTTTGGAAGGGTTTTAGTGAATATATTTTTAGGGTAAACCTTGTGGATTCCCTAGGTAACTCTATGAGGTGGAATGGTGATCATGTGGGAATTTCATGGTTTATAAATAGTTTGATAAACCTTAAAACTTTGAAAATTTTCATACATTATCAATTCACATTATTAGAACACAGTTTTCCAAACTATGTAGAAAAACTATTCACGTAATGAAAGGGATTTAAAAAATTAGTTTTTAAACCATATTTCTCCCCTTAAATTGTCATTCTTCCTCAAATATCTAGGGATTTAAAACTATAGGGTTATTTTGGGAGATTCTAGTAGTTATATTTGATCTATATCTTGATCTATTCAAATCTTGGAAAGATAAATCTATGAATTGATGGTATGATCCCTATTTCTTCTCCACTCCTTTCTGATTCTTATTTTCCCATGGATTTGGTGTTTCTATACACGAACCTTGTAGAAAGGGTATGTTTTGTGGGTTTTTAGTTTTAGATCTTTATAAAAGGTTTTATATATATTGTTTTAATTTAAATTATTTCCTTCAACTATGATAAATTTTTAGAAAAACCATGGTTTAACTTTTTATATATAAAAAATTATTTAAATAAAGGGTTGCCGGTGACACCCAAAACGTATTTTATAAAATTCCCATTAGATTATTTTGTTTTAAAATGATGATATTGGATTATTATGAATATGTATTGGTAACATTTTGTTGACATGAGTTTAATGTGTTCATGGTACATATAGATCTGGGGCCTTGATGATATAGACTTGGATACCATACCTATTTGGGGACACTATGGATTAGATGGGTTGGTAGGTATTCATGATATATATTATGGGGCCTTGATGGTTTGGTATTGACCACTATACCAATTTGGGATCACTATTGTTTCACCTCCAAGTGATGACTTGGTTTTAGAGGAATGGGTTCCCACTTACAAGCTGGTGTGTTTAGTTGGTCCTGATTTGATGGGAGATACATTTGGTTGGTGCATATTATATGTGTGTTACATATATGGACTGAGTTTGTTTTATACATTACATGGGTGAGTAGGTAATGATGTGGGATGTTCCATGAAAATTATATTTCTAAAATGGATTTTTTGTGAGTTACTTGTATATATTTCTCTATAGATAATATTGGATTATTCTTCTATTTTATTTCACATAAAATATGAGATAACTTTTTCTTGTTTAAGTGGAATGTGTAGGAAGTCATTTATGGAATACCTATTGGTTTTATACTCCTATGATGCATATTCATCTTGGTCCATATGCAGTATTTGTTTATCATAGGCTAGGTAAGGGGATACCTCTTTCCATTCTAGAAAAGTGCATTACTTCTCTAGTCCCCAGTGATGGAGATTAGAGGTGGTTGTGAGGTGGAGCATGTGAGTGTGCCATATTGGAACTTAATTTTTCTATTAAGTATTGGTATTCTATTCTTACTTATTAGTAATAATTGGTTTATTCTATGACTCTGATCAGTTTTATATTGTATTTATTTGATATGGATCTTGTTTTTATTCATGTATTATATATATATAGACATAGAGATGTATTTTCAAGTTGTTCTATATTTAAGGAAAAATCATCCCATATGATTTAGTGATTCCTTTTTAATTTATTACCAACCATTTATTTTCAGGGTATGCACCTAAATATAGTAACGCCCCAATATCACCAAAGCTAATAGGCCAGGATCGAGATGTTACAAATGATATTAGTTTTTTATGGTTCATTAGTTGGGATGCTATTATAGAGATATGATGTATTTATATTTGAAATTTTAGAGCATAAAAAAGGCATAACTAACCTCTTTATGATGAAATTCAATTTACCAGGATAGTTTGGGTATGAAAAGTATTGTTATGAACTCTTAGGTTTATCATCACCACATCATCCAGAGATTAGTTGATGAGAGTTATATATCATGAATTAGTAAATATACTTCCCACTAAGATTATATCATTAATATGATATTTTATCAGTTATTCTATAAAAATGGTGACATGATAATTTTTTTTGCTGAAAATGGTTGGTTATACATGTATATGAAAATAAAACTTTCTAAGGAATGGTTTCTATAACATGGTAAATAAGGTTTGACTATGTGAATTGTGTTGATTATTATTGGAATTGAGTTTTCCTTTTTCATTCATTTTGTTTTATAGATTAAAGGAACAAAAAATTGATGTGGAAATAGATTATAAATTATTAATGGGCATGGTTATAAATAGTTGATTAAGATTTAATTGGAATCAATGTTGTTCTATGAAAAATGTTAATCATTTTTGAATGAGTACTTAGAAGCATGATTCTATGTTTATTGTCTTACTTTTTAATGGGTTTTTCATATCTATGTTGTAAAAAAACTCTACAAATGATTGGATATTTTTTGTTTTTCCTAGAATTTTAATATTTTCATGACATGACATGTGTTAATTATATTTAATGATTTTAAATTTTATTTCATATTGACAATGATTAAACAGAGTGTAATATAAAACATAAAGTAATATTTCATTGGGATAATATTATGACATTTTAATAAGAATATAATGTTATTTTCTTCCATGTTATGAATAAAACAATAAAATAATTTATAATATATTGAGTGTAAAAGTATTTTTATATATATTATAAATGTATATTTTACTTTAATAATCAATATGTTTTTTCAATATTTCATTTAATAGTTTTGTAGTTATGAGTTCATGGATGAATCTATGATTTTTTAATTTTTAATTATTTAAATTTTCTTCATTAGTTGGGTATTATTGATTGATAATAAATGTTATTGAGTATGATATTTTACACTGGGGAATCATGGAATAAAATATGACCATAAAATATATGTTGTAAAAAGTTATTCTCCCCCTAGTTGAAAATAAATGAATATACTTAAAATCTCCTTAGAGCATAACATAATTAGTTTTTATTAATCTTTTTTATTAAACATGAGTTTTTGAAGAATTTATTAATTTTTTTATATATGAAATAATCGGAACATATTATTCCATTGTTTATAATTGGACATTAAATCATTTATTTGGTGTTTATATAATTTTTGTTTTATGATCCATTTTTGTTGATAATGTTTATTTAAATTAAATAATTCCATTTCAAACTTCCGTTTTACAAATAATTTGGGGATTTAAAAAATTTCACAAAAAGGATTTAGTATGATATTTTATGATTTTTTAGTATTTTTACGTGATAAAATATTTTAAGAGTTCTATTTAAATGGGTTATAGAGGACATAATTTCCAAAAGGAAAGCTTTTATTGTTTTGAAATGTAGTGAACCAACCTGGGCCGATGAGACACATCACACTAGGGGGAAACCACAAGGCCCAAATCATGTTCTTGATCACTATGGGATGGATACAAGAACTTGGATAAAAATATTGTAATGAATGTTAATGATTTAACCATAAAAATCACCAAGACATGTCTCATGTACCAAAGGAAATATATATAAAAATAAAACAAAAATATAGTACAAAGAGGTAGTCTAAGTACAACCATGATACATAACATGAAAAAAGATCAATGGTAAATAATATAGGAAAAACCATGAGACAAGATTCTATCTATGAGTGACCATCCATCACCACCATCCCATGCCACCTGAAGATTATATTGTCTATGAAGAGCCTCCAAGCTACATGAAACAATTCCCTTTACACAAGTCTGGAAAAACCAAGTCTACATATTCCCAAAGGGATATATTGTGTGTGAGGAAATTCATATGATAACACCTTGAATATATATAAAGTATTTTTCCATGAAACTACAAGTTCATTATTTAAAACAAATCCAGTTTCATAAATTAGTACATATAAAAAAACATTTTCATAAAATATCCCTTTGACTGTCCTTTTCTTAAAAATCCATATCCCAAGACTTAAGAAAATGGAAGTAAAAATTATTTGATTAAATGAATGGTAACAACCAAGTAATAAATGTTTTTTAAAATAAGTGGACACATAAAGTAAAAGTATCCACATAATATCTACTAACAATGGACAAATAGTCCGCAAGATGTAGTCTACAATACCAAGATATCTAAGGAACTCTATCTAATGTAGTGAATCCTATGTTTTGACCAAATCTCATATCCCAAGGTCTTTCTAAAATCCCAAAATATACCATTACATGAAAGATAATCCAAGCCCAACATTTTTAAAATTTCTACGTGGGATTTCATCAAATACTTAAAGTCTATAAAAACTATTTTTAAAGAAAACCCCTTTAAAACATTTCTAGTCACAACCAAAGATGATGTAATAATCATTGATTTAAATTTTTCCTATGGAAAAATAAAATAAATCATTTTCATATGGGGAAAAAAATGATATAATAATAAAATTCAAGTACTCCATGGGAAATAGTCTATTGGATAGATACACCTACCTTATAAAAAGAGGAAACATTGATGCTTTCAAATTTAGTGATGGCAACAAAAGAGTTCTGGTTATCAAATGAATAGATATGAAAATAACATATTCAATTATTTACCCAAAACCCTATATTCAAACATCACATCCCATATGGATTCCAATTTATCGAGTAGAAGAGATATTTGGAATAAATCTAGAGAAAATATAATAAATCAAGAGATAATTTGAACATACCTCAAACAGATCCACCCAAATTGATCATGAATTACCAACTAAATAAGGGAAGAGTACTTTAGAGTGTTAAAGAAGGGATATTTTGAGCCAATAAGGGATTATAAAGTGATTATACACAAAAATAACTTAGGGAATTAAAGGAAGTTCCACTTTTGAGAAGTTTTGGTTTATTTTGAATTGTTATGCTGTGTAGTTAGAAAAACCATGAAGTAACAACTATCCCTGGAAACAAAATGTACACGGATACCTATAAATAGCCACATAATTTGAAAACTATTTTCAAAATATGAAAATTTCCACTGGAAACAACATATCTATATCGTACTGTTACAACATGGTTACTACTTGTTGATTTTAAAGTTTGTAATTTCTACTTTTCCTTTCCTTAGTTTTGAAAATCATACACTTTATTAAAAACTTATTTTACTAACTTTGTATATCCAAAGTGTTTTATACTTTTTAGTAGAAAAAAATTTCCTCCTGAATATAAAAACAGTTCATAACTAATAAATATAAACTTTCTATTCTTAAATTTTGATATATCATGCTGAGTAATAGTCTAGTACATCAGACTGGCTAGTGTCTTATTCATTATATTGACTAATATTTTCTTTATTTTACTCACCATATTCATATCCATCAAAATTAATCTTGTTTAGTTCATCAAACTGACCATAGTTCAGTTTATAAGACTGCCAATATTAAAATCCATCAGACTAAAAAATGTTTATAAAAAAATTTAAGGAATTATTTAAATTAGATTGAATTTATTACAGCATTTTAATGGTTCTATCAAAACGACATTGGATAAAGACATTTTACTGAGCTATCTAGTGAAGATCATCTGATCCCACTACAACAAAGTCCAATAATGAAGAAAATATGGCCATTAGAGCGATGCCTATAAATCGGAGTGTATTCAAGGATCTTGGAGCTGATATATTTACAACTAAGCATGTCTAAATATCACTCTATGAGAACATACCATTCTAATGATTTGTAATCTTTTATAGAGTTGTGTTATAAGGATTACAAGTAGGTAATTTTAAAATGCTTAGAATAGTTTTCCTTTTGTATTTGGTTGTTCTAATCATGGTTTAGATTGAGGGATTACATGGATAGGATTATAGGTGATACTTATAAGGCTGATTGAGGGATTCCAGGGTATTCCAAGAAAGGGTTGACATAGATCTTCATATTGATGGATTTCTTGTTTAATAAAGAAAAAGTTGATAATGATCATCATATTGTGGGATTTCCTGGTAATTATATTGATAAATTTTTTATTTAGGTAGAAAATTATCAATATATTATGTCATGATTTATAATATTATTAAATATTAAGGTTAAATAGTATAATATCTTCTATAAATATTGTTAGTTATTATTACTTTATTATAATATTTAATATTACTTGTTTTAAATAGTTTTATATTCCACTATGCAATTTATATTAGAATATTTTATTTTATAAATATTTTTAATATATGATTTATTAGACTATATGTGATCATGATTAATAAAATCTAACTTATCAGATGACTTTTGAGTCCGATATATATACTCTGATCATCAGATGACTATTTATCATGATCTTTATAATAAAATAGGTTTTGGGTTTTATATTAGTTTATTTGATTTAAATACAATTCACCCCATATTGTAGCCATTTTATACTTTTACTATCCAACAATTGGTATTATAGAAGGTTCAACTGATTTAAATTCTAATTTTTTTACTATTTTATATACTACATGTTATTTAATATTTTAATAAATTAGTTGTTTATAAACTATTATTACTCTAACATGTATTGTAGAAAGAGTTTATATTTATATAATTTGAAAGATTTAAATGTTGGCACTCTTGAGAAATTAAATCCTAAAAGACCACCAATTTTTTATATTTATTATGAATATTGGAGAGATAAGATGAAAATATTTATTATTAAAACTAGTGTTGGAAAAATTATTATGTTGACTAGTAATTATATGATTCTAAATAAAGATGTTAATGCTTTTACTAATCAAGAAAAGTTAGAGTATGAAATGAATTATAGAGTAAAGAACAGTTTATCATGTTCTATAACTAGAGTCATTTTTTATTTATATATAATCTTGTGAAGCTACAAATACCATTTAAAAGATGTTGGAGGTAAATCACTTGGAAACTTATAAAATTATTGAAACTAAAAGATCCAGGATTCATGTAAATTATCAATATTTTGATTTTATACCCTGAGAAACTGTTTCTAAAATGCATCAAAGATTTATGACTATTGTAAATAGTTTATAATATCTCTATGAGAAGGATATTAAAATTAAAATCTTAGTGGGAAAGATTATTGAGATCATTCTCAGAGAATGGGAATCAAAGATAACTACCGTAGATGATACTAAAAATATTACCCATCTTACACTAGATGATTTGATTGGAAAACTTATATAGTATGAGGGGAGATTAAAGAGAGATATTGTGAAGATAAAAAATAATAATGGAGGAGTTTCTTTTGAAACAACTTCTAATGTTACAAATAAAGATCAATCTGCTGAAAATATTTCCAATACTTCTAAAAAGAAGAAAGTTGTAGTTGATTTAGATAGAAGTTCATCAAAATAATTTGGAAATTAATTGGATAATCGTGCGAAGAGGATCAAAAAGATAATTGGAAAAAAGGATATCCAATTTATATATAATAAGAATCACAAAGATAGAAGTGATAAAAATTATTCTTTATAAGTTATATGTTATGAGTGTAAGAAAGTTATAAATATAAGTCTATATTTTCCTAAATTGAAAAGAAGGGACAAGAAGGAAATAAATTCTCATAGAAATTCTAAGAAGTATTATAATAACAAGGAAAAACAATCTAAAAGTTTCAAATACTTGGAGTATTATTGGAGGAGATGTTACTTCTAAGAATTCATCAGATAATGAAAGTTCAAGAAAAAAGAATATTAGTTATATGTAGAAATTCCAAAGGTTAAAAAATTATTCATGGATAAGGTTAATATAGAATATCTTAAAAAATAACACTTTTAATGCAAATTACCCTAATATAATGATGATAATAGTTTTATATCTTCTGATGAAGAATCATATTCATATGAAGGAAAAAATATTTACTATTTTTTGAATTAGTTTACAGATTTTTAGAATTATTAAAAAATAAAAATTGTAAGATTTATAAAAACATGAAATTGGTCAAGAAAATTTTATAAAATAAAATTCATGTTTTTCTTTTTAATTACTGAGAAATCATATTTTATTAAATATTTATACCATTATAATTCTATGAAAGATGATATTTCAAAAAAACATGAAATGTATAATTTTGAGAAAACTATTTTACAAATTTATATTATAAAACATAGTTGAAATAAAAATTCTATCGAGGTTAAAAATTTACATGTAAAACTAAAATATGAATTTTTTAGTCTAAACAATATTTTTTTTTATATTTACCAGTGGTAAGAATTTTTTTTTATAAATTTTATAATCAAATTATACCTCATAGTTATTTATCTAAAATGTGTTATACTAATAGAGAAATTTTTTTTAATAATAACTACTTTTCTCTAAGGAGTGATCTATTTTTCTCTAAGTGTCAAAGTGGTGGGAAATGGAAAAACAAATTTTTTTTAACAAAATTCAATATTTAGGATTTTATAAAGCTTTTTTTATAATATAATTAAAATTTTCTCAATATAGTAAGGTTTAAATAATTATGATTCCTAAAATCTTACTTTATGATAATACGAGACACAAGAAGGTTTGGGTTCTGAAATACTAATGTTTTTTTTGTAAAATAAGGAATATACCAACAATAGAAATATTTGGTAGATGGATAGTGGTTTCTTTAGATACATGACTAGAAACAAAGACTTCTTTATGAATATCATAAATATTAATGGTTTCAAAGTCACTTTTGGAGATAGTTCTTAAAGAGAAATTATTTGAATAGGTAAAATTGTTCTTCTTGAAAAAAAATTAATTTCACATGATTTATTTTTTATAGTAAATAACCAAAACCTTATTAGAATATGTTAATTATGTGATGAGTTATTACATGTGAAATTTTGGAATGATAAATGTACTATTCATAGTTCTAAAGATGAATTTATTCTTTCTTATAATCAATATGAGAATGTATTCACACTTAAATTAGAAGAACTTAGGCGCCAAGATATACCTTAACTTAGTGTAATGGATGAGAAATATCTGTTTTGGAATAGAATTTTAGGACATTGTAATGTTAACAATGTGTATAAGTTTTTAGGAAAAGACTATTTAAGAATCTACTAGATCTTAGGTTTTCTAATTCTAAATTCCGTGATACTTTTCAATTTAGAAAGAAACACAAATCAAGTTTTAAATATATAAGTGAAGTCTCAACTTATGATTCATTATAGTTAGTGAAAATGGTGTTGTCTCATCCTACACAAACTTTATGCATTAGTGGAAAATTTTATGTATAAGTTAGAATTGATGATTACACCAGATATACTTGGATATATTTCCTATAAAATAATATTGAAGCCTTTTTTGTTTTAATTATTTTGTATCTTTAGTTAAAAATGATAAAAACGTATCCTTGATAACTATTTTTAGTGATCATGATAGAGAATTTTTTAATTATGATTTTGAAAATTTTTTATAGTAAAAAAGGTATTATATATAACTTTTCAACACATAGAACTCCACAAAAAAATGATTTATTTTAAGAAATAAATATAATTATTAAAAATATTACTATAAAAATGTTGAGTGAATACTCAATTGATTAACATCTTTGTGATGAAGGAGTTATTACTTCAAGTTATACTATATATCAAGTTTTAATAATTCATTTTATTAATAAAATCTTTATGATTTGTGGACCTAAAAGAAACCAAAAGTTTCTTACATAAATTTTTTTGATGTAAAGTATTCATTTTGAATAATAAAGATAACTTACATAAATTTGATCCAAAGTTTGATGAAGGAATTTTTTTTGGCCATTATTTAACTACTAAGTGATATACAGTTTTTAATAAAAATGAAAATACAAATCATGAAAAAAATACATAATTTTTTTGATGAAACTGATCCTTTTGTTTTAAAAAAAATTCAACCCAAATCTTTAGATGTTATTTCAAAAAATGATTTTCAACCTATGTTGGATAGTTCTTCTCATTAAAGAAAAAATGAAGAATATATTTTTGAATTTTTACCACAAGAATAATTTCAACATGATGTTAAAGAATAGAGTTTTATTTAAGTCCAAAGAATAATTTTTTTTAAGAATCATCCCAGTGATAACATCATTGGTGATTAAGATCAACCAGATAGAAATAATTTTTTTTTGAGAAATATAATTGAACATTTTTATTTTTTATCTGAATTAAAACCTAATACTCTTGATGAGGATTTAAGGTATAAATATTGTATAAAATAAATTCTATACGAACAAAATAAATTTTAGAGGAATCAAGTTTAGACTTTGGTTGATAGATATAAAAATAATTTTTTAATTAGATTTAAATGGGTTTTCTAGAACAAGTATGTTGAAAATTGAATAATATATAGAAATAAAGATAGAATGTTTTATAGAGGATACAATCAAAAATAGGCTTTATATATGAAGAAACTTATTCTCTAGTATCTAGACTTAAATATATTTGTATACTTTTCACATATAAAACATTCTTAAAATTTAAACTATTTCAAATGGATGTGAAGTTTGAATTTATTAATAGATTTGTTTAAGACAAATTTTATATGGAACAAACCCCAGGTTTTGAAAAGATAAAATATTAAAAACATGTATCTAAACATACTAAGTAACTTTATGAACTTAAACAAGCCTTTAGATCCTGGTATGATAGATTGACAAGATTTTTGTTACAAAACTACTTTGTTAATTGAGTTATGGATCCAACTCATTTTATAAAATAAGTTTATAAAAACATAATCATTATTAAAATTTACGTCTATGAAATTATATTTTGGTTTACTAAAAAAGCATTAACATATTCATTTGTTGATCTTATGAAGTATGAGTTTGAAATGAGAATTATGGAAGAGCTTAATTATTTCTTAGGTTTCCAAATTTTATAAAAACTAGAAGGAAATTTTATATCTCAACATATTTATATAAAATATCTTGTTAATAAATTTTGATATAACATTACTAAAAGTTTTTATACTCTTATTATAACCTAAAATACTTTTTATATTGACGAATATAGGAAATTGGTTGATTAAAATCTATTTAGAGGAATGATTGAAAGTTTATCTTTACTTAACATATAGTCATTTAGATTTAATGTTTTTTGTATTATTATGAGTTAGATATCATAAAAATCAAAAAGATTCCCAACAAAAATATGTAAAATGAATGTTTCATTATCTTAAGTGAAATAAGTATTTAAGTTTATTTTACTCTTCTAGAAATTATTTTGAATTAAAATGTTTTTCAGATGCTAATTTTGGTGGATATAGAATGGATAGAAAAAGTAAATTAGAAACATATCATTTCTTAGGATAAGATTTAGTGACATGGTCTTATAATAAATTAAACTCATTATAACTTTACACTATTGAAGATAAATATATAGAAGTTGGATTTTGTTATGCTCAAGTGTTATGGATGCAATACACCCTCATTGACTATGGAACATGTTTTAGTAAAATTCAAATATTATGTGATAACACAAGTTTCATTGATTTAAGTAAAAACCCATCATGTCACTCACAATAAAAGAACTTAGATATAAGGAACCATTTGTTTTAGGATTCTAAACAAAAAGGAGATATCATTTTATAATTCTTAATAATGCAAGAAAAAATTTTAGATATTTTTATTTAACCCCTCAATTCTTATATATTCGAATATATTAAACAAAATGTTAGAATTATCAGTATCAAATGAATATTCATATCTAATTTATGTTTACCAATATCCTTATATTAATGAAATCATTTTTAAATGGTGTGTACATATGTTGTGGTTTTATAAACCATTTAGTTTTCCTAAATTTTTGTTTTCATATCTTATAAAGGTTTTTAGAATCAATTTTTTTTTTCTAAAAGTTTTTCAAAATAAAAATTTTTACTAATTTTTTTAGAATAGTTAATTCTTACTAAAAATATTTTTAGAAAATATATTTGTTAAAAATATTATTGAATTAAATTTCTTTTAGAAAAACCAAGAAGAATAAGTTACTAGATAAAAATTGCATACCGAAAGTTAATTTTTACCCCAAGAGGTACTCTTATGATCTTTTAGTTTTTTCAATTATCCATTATTTTTCTTTTTCTATGTTATTTACTTATTCCTTACTTTTTAAAGAGATTAAATTTGTTAAAAACAGTAAATTTTATATAATCAGACACAATTTATCCAAATTAATAATCTTATAAACATATTTAAGAGTTTAGAATATTTATTAACCCATTCAAGTATTGATCTCAACCATCATACAAAAATACAATTTAAATCCAAGATGTTGTATCTATGGAATATGAAGGGTCTCCCCTCAAGCCTGAATATAATGAAGTGGGTCACCCTTTCCTACACTGATTCCTAGAAATTTTTCTCAACCCTTGAATCTCATTTTATTACATATTCTTGAATGTTTGACATTCATCTGATTCACTTCTTCACTTCTATTGTCAAAATTAGTTTGAGTATGATAGAATCTATAAAAAATTTCTCAAAGTGAGATGTTGTAAAGAAAATATTGATCAAGAAAACATGGTAAAATAAATATGATTCTCTTTTGAGAAGAGTTTCATAATTTCAAGTATGGGAAATTTTTTTCATTGAAAAAGATGATTTTGATTTAAATTATCAATAAATTGTTAGATAATTATATTCTATGGTAGAATTTGTTATATAAGATGATTTAGATGTTATTTTTTTCAATATTTTTAGAGAGAGACGAAAATTAAATATTTATAAAAGCGGATGATTTAATTGAAGTACCATTAGAAAGAGAGGCTTACCTTCCATCTCATAAGATTCTGGATAAGAATGTGATTTTTGAAAATTAAAATCCAAAACATCATTTTTCCATGTTTTAAAAATGTGAGAAATTTATTTCATCTCATTAAGGACACGAGATTAGCTAATTTATGGATTTAAGGTTATTTAGTCCTAGTAAAAATAGATTGAGATACACTAAAAGTTATTTGCATATTTATATTATATTTCCTTATCAATATGAGGAAGATAAACCTAGTAATGTTTGTGTTTCAATCAATTGAGGAAATTAAGAAAACATCCATTAAATCAAGAATCCTTATGTTTCCTAAATTTATAATAAAGATGTTGGTTAATTGTATGGAATTATTTCAAATAAATAATTAATCTTATGTCATTCAAGAAAAGGTATCACATATTAGTGTGGAAACCATTGTAAGAATGATATTAGTATTCAATTCAAAACTCAATTTTTTTAGAAAAATGACCCAATATTGCATTTGATGCTGAAGTGGACAAAAAATAAAACCAGTTAAAGGAAAAAAGTAAAAAATGATCCTATCCTCCTAAACATCAAAGGAAACAAAAATCTATATTTGATGAGGATTTCAAAAATTTGATTGAACACAAGAATCATAAAATTCTAGGAGATACAAGTTTTAGAATTTATAAAGCTATGGTTTTAGATTTTAAGATAAAAAAATATGATGTTTTTAAAGAGGCATAAAAGAAGAAAAAACAGAAGATAATACTTGATAAAGTAATGATCATAGAAAATTTGATTAAAGGTTCCCAAAAGTATCAACTAATAAACCATTATCAACATTTCTATTATCAGTAATTCAACTAGTTATTGATTCTAGAACACATTATGCATCCAATAATACATTTCAAAATTCATTGGAACTAAGAGATTTAGATTTTCATGAAACATATATTATTCCTCTTATTGTTGAAAAGGTTATGGGGAAAGAAGTAGAATATGAACCTAGAGTACAAAAATTAGTTAATAAGTTAGTTATTAAAAACCTTAAAAAATATATTTAGTGGTCCAAAAAGGATTTTTTAGAACTGTGAGGTAGTTAGAGAAAGATCTAGAAGAAGAAGAAGAAAAAGAAGATCAAGGACCTGAAGAAGAAATCTCATCAGAGTCATCATCTTTATCTACTTCATTATCAACTTAGTCTGATAAAAATCAAGTTTTAGACATTTCTGTGAATGAAAAATCATCATCAAATAAGTAATATGAAGTAAAATAGTTTCACTCAAAATTTTTAGACAATGTAAAAATGAATAATAAGGTTGATGTGATGAATGTTTTTGATGATGAAAATGTTGAAGGAAAAGAATAGATAGATATCAGACCGTCTCTCCAATATATTTCTGAAGCTTTATTGGATTTATCTAATACCTCAATTTCTAATGCTCAGAAAAGGATTGATTATATTTTTCAAACCTTGAAACAAATTATATATTCAATTCCTTATCTTTAGAATATTTAAGCATGGTGCAAACAAGTTCAGAATATTTTTAATGAGAAATTAGATTAACTAAAGTTGTTGAAAACGTTTTTTGTTTAGAATGAATCTGATATAAAATGATTCAAGAATAAAACAAAGACATAGAAAATTATTATTAATCAAATGGTAAAAAGGTCAAGACATGTGGATACTTATTTGAAAGTACATGATGAGTAGTTTGAGGTAGCTAAGAAAGTATCTATTTATATTACTGATTAATTTGAGAATTTATCATCAGATGTTTCTAATAGATTGATGTTTGTGGAAAAATTAAAAGATTTATCTTATTATTGGAATCAAGAAATCATTGAACTCAAATAAGAGATTCCAAATTTAAAATATGATAAATCCAAAATCTGATCTTTTAAGGAAGACCTCTTGATGCCGAAAGTGGAAAAAAGATTTGAACTTTTGAAGAATAGGTAGTTTCTTTAAAATTAGAGAATAAAAATTTCTCAGCAATAGAAGAGAATATATCCAAGATTGATTCTACAACATAAGAATATGAGAAGAATCCGAAGTATTTTTAGAGAATAAAATCAACAATAATTAATCTTTACAAAAACAAATGAACCTTTTCTTTCTGAAATATTTATGTATTTTTAAATCAAACATTTTAAATGATATTTCATTTTAATTAATTATTATACAAATACATTTTTTAATGTTTTCCAATTTTACATGGATTAATGTTCTATATTTTATCTTGGATGAATTTTTATTTAAATAAAATTTTTTTGTATTATACTTTATAACATTTTTTTGAAAATATCTTACTTTCCCTTTTCATTTTTTGAAAATCACAATGGGGGAGAGAGAATTTAAATGGGATAAAATATTTAAAAGGAGGCAAATTATTGAGGGAGAGAATATGATAAGAAATATTTTATTATTATTCTCATAGATAATATAATATCTTATTAGATAAAGAATTTTGAAAAAAAAGAATTTATAAAGATAGGGTGAGTTAAGACAAGAAAATGGGAGATATTTCCTATAAAGTATTTCTTCAAATTTGTTAAATGTAAAAATGTTTGTAAAATTTTCAACGTTAATATTTTTTCATTTTATGTTATGTGTTTTGTAATTTCCAAGAAGTGGGGATTATTGTGTCAAAATTTTATACCTTATACATTTCCTTACCTTAGTTTTGAAAATAAAAAACACTTTAATAAAACCATATTTTAATAACCTTGAATATACCAAGTGTTTTAGAGTGTTATTTTAGAAAAAAACGTTTTATACCTAATATAGAAATAGTTCCTAACTAAAAAAAATAAACGTTATATTCTTAAATTCCTATTTATCAAACTGAATAAGATTCTAGTCCATTAGACTGACTAGTGTCCTGTCCATCAGACTGAATAACGTTCTATCCATCATATTGACCAAATACATTTCCATCGAACTAAGCATAGTTCATTTCAATGTACTGTACATAGCCCATTTTATCAGACATACAATATTAAAGTCTATCAGACTAATAAATGTTCATAATCAGATTTCTAGAATTATTTCTATCAGACAGAATTTATTACAACATTGTAATAGTGAAATCAAAATGACATTAGATGGAGATGTTTTACTAATCTGTCTAGTGATGATCATATGAGGTCAATGAAACTAACTCCTAGAATCATAGAAATATAACTGTTGGAGGGATTCTTATAAATAAGAGTGTATTCTAGGAGCAGGGTGCTGATGCATTTTAAACTCAAAACTTCTGACTATAACTCTACTTAAACATATCATTCTTATGATTTTTAATATTTCATAGAGTTGTGTTCTAAAGATTCCGAGTGACGATTTGTAAAATCCTTAGAATAGTTTTTCTTTTGTATCCTATTATTCTGATTAAGGTTTAGATCAATGGATTTAGAGGATATTACGATAGGTTATACGGATTAGAAGGATCGAGGGATTATAGGGCATAAGAAGATAGTATCGAAACCAATATTAATATTGAAGGTTTTCTTGTTTAATAAATATAGAATTGATACTGATCATCGTATAGAGGTCTTTCTTGGTATGGAAATATAAACCTTTATATTTAGGTTGAAAACTGTGGAGATCTCAAGTTCATATTTATAACATCCTTAACACTTAATTTTAAAGAGTAGAATATATTTTATAAATATTTTTTTGTCAATATTACATTATTATAAGCTTTCATATTACTTGTTTTACCAAGTTTTATATTTTATTGTTCAATTTATATTATAATTTTTTTTATAAATCTTTATAATATCTGATTTATAAGATTATCTCTGAGCGCAATTAATAAACTATGATTTATCGAATGACATATGATTCTGATACATATAATCTGATCAATGGCTGACTTCCAATTATGATCTTTATAAAAAATAGGTTTTGGGTTTTACGTTAATTTATTTTTACACTAAAAATCACTCCTCTTATATCCCATCATATACTCTTACTATCCAACACTACTAACAATTTGTAGACCATGTGCCTAGTCAATTTCCTAAAAAAATATAAGTTCTCAACCCCTTGACTCATGAAATTATTGAAAACCTCAAGAGTGATAAATTGGGAAAACAAAACATACATATTACTTAGAGGGTGTATAAATTCTCTCCACTATGTTACTTTGTATCACAAAAAATCACCCAGGATCCAGGAATTGTAAAGAGATATAGCCACAATCTCACCATCAATGCTTACCACTCTCATATCACATAGATATCTCATCCACCCTTCTATAGTACACATACCAAGGCAGTAATTTTACCATGAAATGACTTATCTTAGGGATCAAAAATCTTAACTAGATACTCAATCATTGAGGTTTCATAATCTAGATGAACATCCTCCCATTCAATCACATTGGAAGGGTCCAGTTTAGAATTTCTTAGTTGGGAAACATGAAACATGTCATGAATCAATGCAAAAAAATCCAAAATGTATAACTGAAAAGATTCATTTCTATGTTGTTAAATGATCTCAAAAGGACTAATATACCATGGTGAAAACTTTCATTTCATTCCCAAGAGATGATTCCCCAACTGAGGAGAAACTTTGAGGAAAACATGACCACTAACATGAAATTAGAACTGTCAATGATAGGAATTAGCATATAAATTCTAATGGCACTAAGATATTTCTAACTTCTTTTGGCTTAACTTAACCTTTTACACTATCACCTGAATAAGACCTAGTCCAATCAAGGACCATTCTCTCAATTCCTCCCAACCTAAAGGATATCTACATAGATTCCCATAAAATTATTCAAAGGGAGCCATTTTAATTAAGGAGTAATAACTATTGATACAAGTGAACTCAACCAATGATATATGATTTTCCATCAAATAATTAAAATTAAACATGCATGAAAAAAGTATATACTCAATAATTTGAATGGATTATTCAGTCTTCCCATCTATATAAGGGTGATACACCATACTTAACTTCAATTGGTTACCAATAACATCTTGAAAATACTTCCAAAAATTAGATTCGAATCATTGATCTCTTTTAGAAATAATTGGATAAGGCACTCGATGGTGCTTCAAAATTTGTTGATCATTTAGGTGTTTGAACTATTACACATTTTTTGTTCCCATAATAGTAATAAAATGATATGATTTCATGTGTTTATCAACAATCAACCAAGTCGAATCACTCCCACTAGGATCCCAAGGTATTCCAACAACAAAATTTATTGACATCTCATCACACTTGAACATTTTAATAGTTACATATATGAAAAAAAACAAGTCTCGAGTGATCCACCTTAATCTTATTACAAGTAAGGCATTATGACATCAAGTCAGTAATTGACCACCTCATCCATAGCCACTGATATTGTTCTATCAAATCATGATACATATCAGAAGTCATTTGGTGTATAAACCAACTAAACTTATGTCCACTATATATAAAACCTTTCCTTAGAGATATAAAAATGAATAATTTTCCTCAATAACACACGATACTATTGGTATACTGAGATGATACACCTATGGTCTCCCCACTAGTAGGGATTCTTCTAAAACACTAACAGTTTTCCTTTGTTTCTTGTCCAATATAAATCTGACCATTATATGAAGAATAAATTTTTACACAAGCTAATAACACCTTCATATCAGACTCTTCCACTTCCAAGATCATCTCAACAAATAGACTCATCAAGGACCACTCCTCCACTGATTCCTTTAAGCATTAAGTTGGTAACATCCTTCTCAACACATCAGTGACCACATTCCCTTTTCCAGGTGTATATGAGATATTAAAATCAGAATTTTATGGATATTTAACCCATAATCTTTATCATAAGTTCAAGTATCTTTGAATGAAAATATACATCAAGATCTTATAATTATAATATACCATAAAGTTATTCCTAAAGAGATAATGGTTCCATGTCTTAAGAGCATGCACTATAGATTCCAACTCATTGTCAAGGGTAAGATAGTTCTTCTCATAATGGTTTAATTTTTGTGGTACATAGGCTAACACCTACTTCCCTTGCATCAAAATAATCCTAATCCTTTACCCTAGGTTTCATATAAAACATCACAACTCTAACTTAACTCTGGAGGAATCATAAATAGATTCAAAGTCAATATTACTTTCAACTCATCAAATTATCCCTATCACTCTTTGTTCCATAAAACCTTCACACCCTTGTGGGTTAACTCTTCCATAGGAGATAAAGACCTGGATAATTCTTGAATAAAACATCTATAATAGCTTTCTAAAACCAAGAAGATCAGGATCTAAAACACATTTTTGGTTTTTTAACAAGACATAACTACATGAATAATATTTGGATCCACTAATATTCCCTTATTAGATATTATATTCCCTAGAAACATCACTACTCATATCCAAAACCGAAACATGGATAACTTCCCTACATACAATGATCTTTGAATACTGTAAGGATGATATCAAGGTGATCCTTGTGTTCCTCATTTGACTTGGAGTACACCAAAATATAATCCACCAAGAAAACTATGAATGAGTCCAAGAACTGATGAAAAATTTAGTTCATCACTTCTATAAACACCACATGAGAATTAGTAAGACCAAATAACATAACTAGGAACTTGGAATGCCCATACTGGATACTAAACACTATATTAGGTAGATCATATTCTATAACACTTAATTAATGCTACCCCAATCATAGTTAATTATTATAAAACTTCTAGGATCCTCATAGTTGATGAAATATATCTTTAATACCAGAAAAGGGGTATTTTTTCTTAATAATCACTATATTGAGATTTCAATAATAAACACAAATATGAAGGATTTTGTCTTCTTTCTCTACAAAAAGATCCATCAAATATCAAGGTGATATTCTAGGGTAAAAAAATCCATTCACCTAAATATCTTCATGATAAACTATAAGCTCTTTAAAACTAGTGGGTTTCATATGATAAGAAGGTATATAAATGGGTCTCATCCTAGGGAGAAAGTTAATAATGAACTTGAACCCCCTCTAGGTTTGTAACATAGAAAAATAATTAGGAAATACCTCGTGGTACACACTCACCATTAAAGAAAGAAGACTACTTAAAATATTGTTAATGGTGTCAAGAGACATCTCTAAAACTAGAATTATATCATTCTATAATAAGTAACAACATGACCCACTCTCCTTAATATAGTATCCCACTCACCTTGAAATACAAGAGGGACTCCATTAGAAGAAATAAACTTAACTTGATGATGATAACAATTTATCATGGCCTTAAAACCAATCACCCAATGAATTGCAATAATAAGGTCAAAGATATCAATATCAAGAAATAAGAAATACCGTTATACTTTGAAGTTGGTAATCATTACCTAACACTCATGGAATTTAAAACCTTTCCCCTACCTCTTTCTCAAGGGGTGGAAATATCCACCATGAATGGAATAATCTCCGAACACAAACCCAACATATCAATGAACTTAAATGATTTGAAAGAATAATATGAACCAATATCAAACAATTTTATAACCATAAAATATTAAGTAATCAAAACACCTCTCAAAGTAGTTGTCCATGATTAAGATCCTCTAATGCATACTCCACCATATAAAGATGACCAACATCAGCTCCTCCTTGTACTTTATTCTCTGTCTGAGTATCCCCTTTATTATAAGAGTGATATCCACCTCTTTTTCTGCAACATATTGGAACTAAGATCATTTGGTAACAATGGATCTATCCTTTATTACCTAATTCACCTTTCTAAAAAAGAACTTGAGATGAATAGTTTGTCAACATATATGGAATGTTATGGTTTTTTTCCTACAATCAAGATTGGTGTGTCCTTATCTCCCACAATGGATGTAGAACACATGAATCTATCATTATTTTTTCTTTGAACCACCACCACTACCCCGATATAGCTCACCTATCTTTATCTTATTTCTAGAAGACACATCCTAGATTCCCCTAAGGGTTTCTGAAACTCCACTAAGACCATTCTTCCTGGCTAAGTTAGCCTTATCTATAGCTCATTTATTAACTTCCTTTACATAGTTTAGTAAGCACGTGAGAAAAATTCTCATCTGAATCTTAGGTCTTAGTCCCATATTAAACCACCTTTCTTTGAAGAGGTCATTAATAATATTATCTAGAGAAAAATGGGCCAACTGAGTTGAATGAGTAAAGCACTCCATCGTAAATCTATCTCATTCCTCTAAGGAAAAAAACTTTTGATATTTAGACACAAATTTTTTTATGCTATATTTATTGGTTAAAGGAATTCTTGATGGTGTTACATGTTAGGTCATCATGTATTTTAGCTATTATGATAATGTCCTGACACTTATTTTTGGGTCCTTTAAGCATATAAGTGGAAAAATCACACTATAGAGTCCATCAAAGTATTCAAAAATTGAAAGATTCTTTTGATACTTTTGATATATTCCTTTGAGTCATGGGTTCCCATATCATTATTAAATATAGTGGGGATATTCTCGGTAAACTCTAAATAATTATCCAACATTCATTCTCTATTTCCACTAGCCACCTAAGATAGAGATTTTGTAGTCTAGATTACTATTTCTACTAAATATGGGTCAACTAGAGGATTTACCTATAGAAAATTCTTCACAACATCATCCCCTAGATTCGAAGTGATTATTCTTAGAGGAATTATCTATTGAACTATATATATAATACCAAATTAAGATTTAAATTCTCTTATGAACTCAAAAATTGAAATAATAAGAATTTACTTAAAATCACTCAAATAGTAAGCATTATCAACACTGTCAGATTCATGCAATAAATTAGTGAAAATTGAAAAAATTGGGCTTTTTCACACTGTGCACTATTTGGAAGCTTGTTTTTTTCCAAATCATGAATCAACCATGTTAGTGATACTATATAGTTATATAACCATTTTTATATTTACTTTAGAATAACTACATGGTTTATCAAACCATGTTCCTAAACTGTATACTTATGTTTCCTTTTTTTGGTTTCATCCCAAAAATGAGTCTATATCTCTTAAAAAACATATGGTTACCCATAATACTTATAAACAAAATATAAATATGTTATGGTTCATGAATAAAAACAATAATTATGCTCATGAACTTTATTATAATTCTTAATGACCCACACTAACTTGACACCTGATACAAATGTGAGCTAGCTTGAAACACTTTTTAACTTTCCACCTTAGTTTCAGTGGTCCTAAATTTTATATAACATAAAACCTAGAACAAAATTAGGAAGTGTTATCACTATTTTGTTTTAGTAACCTCATTTGATACTAATTTGTAATAAAATAACTATGGTTAAACCGAAACATCAACCGAGGCATACCAACATAAGGACACAATCACATTCTTAATCACCACAAGGTGATAAAATAAACCTCGGTATCATTATAGAAATTAATGGGAATGATTTGAACTTGAACGTAACTAATAAATATCTCATTTTCCAAAAGAAATATATATAATTATAAACTCAAAATAGAGTATAATTAAGAAGTATAAATACAACCATGAGACATAACATGAAAAATTTCAAATGGAATAGAACATATAAAAACATGATCCAATAGTTTAACTTCATGTGGACATCGGTCACCACCATCCCATGCCATCCAAAGATGATGTTGACTAGGTGTAGATTACAAGTGACATGACACCCTTATATTTACCTGGGTCTTGAAAAACCAAGTGTATATACACCCATAGGCACATGTAGGGTGTGATTCAATTCCCAGTAGGATACCATAATGAATCCATACAAATTATTTTACCAAATAACTGTTATTTCTAGATTAAAAAAGACTAGTTTTATCAAATATTACATATGAAAATATATTTTCATGAAAAAACCATTAATTTTCCTTTTCAAAACAATCCAAATACCAAGCCTTGTGGACATTGAAATAAAAAAAATTTTATTGAATAAAGAGAAATATCAGGAAAACCCATGAATTTTAAAACAATTGGGAATGTAAATAACAAGAATCCATGTAATTTATACTAATTATGTGCAAATGGTCGGCAAGACGAAGTCTATGATACCATGACATCCAAGGAAATCTAACCGGTATAGTGAATATAAGGTCCCTATGAAATCATGTATCCAAAGGTCTTCCCCAAGTTCCAAATTACACCATTATATATAAGATAATACAATCCCAATTTTTCAAATTATCTTTACATAATTTCAATGAACACTTGAATCTTATAAAACCTATTTTTAAATAAAACACCTTGTAAAACATTTCTTATCACCACTAAAGATCAATTAATAATCTTTTATTTAAATTTGTCCTATCATAATATCAAATAAATAATTTTCATATTCTAAAACCAAAGGATATAATAATAAAATTAATGTATTCCATTGGATAAAATATATTGGATAGAGACACCCACATTTCAAATGGAGGAAACATTGATGATTTCAAATTTATTAATGTGAAATAAATGGAGATGGTCTTTAGAAGCCTACACCTACAAATAACATAATCTATTATATACCCACAACCTTAAATTTGACCATCATATACTATATGGGAAACAATAGATCAATGGGAAGAGAGAACAAGTATAGATATTGATAAAAGAGGATAATTAGAGAGGAAATCCAAACATAACTTAAAGAGATACACTCAAATTGATCAAGAATCCCTAATAAAACAAGGGGAGATCCCTATATATCATTAAAGAGTGGTTGGTTCAAGATAATAAGGGATTTGAGGAGATTATACTTAGAAAATACAATGTAAATCTACATAATTTCCACTTTTAATAAGTTTAAATTAGGTAGCACAGTTATATGGAATAGTTAGACAAGCCATGTTCAAATCATATGATAGATACTGTCCCTTGAAAACTGAAGATCATAGTTACTTGTAAGTATCTCTATGGTTATAAAAACCATACAAAAACTATGAAAATCACCACTAGAACCAATATATCTATATTTCACAGTTACCATATAGTTACTAATAACCATGCATAGACTGTGTGCCTATATTATTTCCCATAAAACTATAAATTCTTGAAAATTGACTCCCATTTTTTTAAAAACTCATGACAGATAAACTGGGTAAAAAAATCATACTTGTGACCTAGAGACTATCACAAAAAATATATAATTGTGTGGGTTTTAGAAAACTTTGTTTTATAAATGTGACATTGTTAATTGATGAATTTTTTAATAGATTATATAAAATTTATTTTTGGACCATTTTTATTAATGTTTAGAATTTAAATAGGTTTCTTTAAATATGTTTTTACAAAAAATAAATTTTTAACATAATCCTTTTTTAGTTTTTTGGAAGTTAAGAACATTTAATATTGTATTTTTGGAAATTTAAATGGTGGTGAAATTGTTTAGTGGACACCTTATGGTGGCTTTCTATAATTTGAAATACTAGGTTACTAAGTTTTCAAAAGATAATACTAGATATTTTCTTGTGAAAATAGTGGTGTTGGTTATATTTTCTATATTAGTTATTCATAGAATTCTTATTGTACTGGTTGTGCTTGCACACTGCTTTTGTTTATTGCACCATTAAGGCTTAAGGTTGGTATTTTGATAGTAAACATAATAAATGGTAGGGGAAATTGGGATTTTATGTTGAAATGATGTCTCATGGGATGAGAATCATGAAACATTATGGGTAATGAGATGTTATAGGATATAGAGTGGTCACCCTACTTAATTACCATTGACATGATCTATCTTTGGTGTAATTAATTATCTTATAAGTGTAATTATTATGATATGGGTAATGTATTGGTTCCTATCATTCAATTTCATATTGATCCTTACCTAGAAGATCACTCTCATATCTCTTGATGAAGTTTTCATCTATTCAATATGGATGGGATGGAAATATTAAAGTTTAATATTCTTTATGCGCATATTTGAGAGCTATATCTTGTGATTCACTAGTTGGAATATGTGGAATGATGGGTCAGTTGGAGAAATTGAGAAATAAGGATCATTTTAATTTTTGAGAAGCATCTTGGGTAGAGTTAGTTGGGAGTTGTTTTAAAACTAGTACCTATTTTGAATCTTTCTAGGATATTGGAATGTACATGGTCATGTACATGTCTTTAAATATGAGTGATATACTTTCTTAGATACCTTGATTACTCTTACCCTATATGATTAGTGAGTCATTTACAGTGTCTTATTCTATTCCTCTCATATCTAGTCTCACTAAGGACTACACTGAATAAGTCATATATTTTGTGATCAATTGGGAAATAGATGTCTTAACTCATAATTCATTGGGTGATAGATTAATGTTGTGTTTCATAATTTCTTATTTATTGGATAAAGCATTAACACTCACTTGGGTCCTAAAAACTAGGTCGATGTCATGGTTTTTTTGGTTGGATCTCATTCCTAAATTGGGTGACTATTTTCTAAAAATTATAGTGGGGAGTATTTATAGTCTTACTATTAATTGAAAAGTTAATTATGAGGATCTATCAATGGGTCTATAAGGAATGAAAATTCTTTCCTATGTTTTGGGATCCAATTCTAGTTCCTCCTTGTGAGAGAAAAGTTTCATGTTAGTTGCTCATTTTGATATTAGGAAAATATTGAATATCAAATACTGGATAGTGGGCACATCATGACTATTATCTATACCTTTACACCAGTTATATTAAATTCATATGGGATTTGAAATCAAAATTTCTTCATATGCATGATGTCATTGAGATAGTACTTAACTAAATAATTGATTCAGTTTGTTTAATTCCAATTTAGGGGAGATGAAGTTTGTAAAAAAAACTTCTCTATCCAGAAAGTTATATAGTCTCTTAGTGTATTGATTTCCATATATTATCATAGATTAATTTTCCTTACCCTCATATGTTTTCTTAATATACTTCATATGGTCTAATTTAGATCATTTTATGATCCCCTATGTCTATCACTATTTTTCTAATTTACCTTTTCATTTTTACTTTATTGTTGGTAGTATGAGATTATATGTTTTTATTGGTATTTCTATGACTATGAAGATATTTTTTATATAAGAAATGTTAGTTAGAACCTTGGGGAATTGGGAAATCTTGGATTGTCAAGTACTTTTTTTAGGTAACTCACTTGGAAATATAAAGTGATTTATTTAGATAAGTGTGACAATATCACTTATTTCAGCTATTGAGATATTAGTATGAATTTGTTCCATAGGTGTTTGAAATATTTTTAATCACAATTAATATGTTCTTTTGGGTTCTCACCATATATCATTTATTTAGAGGGGAATGATAATCTCTTTTTTTGTTGAAATGTACCTTTGGTATGTTTGTTATGGAAGCATTATTAGGTTTGTTTAAATCTTTAAAATGGGGAACTATTATAAAGGACTAGAAAACTAATATATTTCCTTAACACCAATAACATCAAACATTACAAGGATCGGTAGCCTAATGTTGGTTAGAATTTTACAACCTTATTTTATTGTTTTATACGACTTATTATGTATTTGTAAGTTATGGAATATTCAGGTTTTCTTTTGGAAAGTTTCTGAGAGATTTTAGAAGGTTTCAAAAGTGTTTTGGAGGGTTTACGGTTAGGGGAAACCACAAATAGTCCCCAAGTAACTATACAAGGTTGAGAGGGAACCCGTGGGGAGTTTCATGGTTGGTCCATGGTTTTGGTAAACCATTTAATAACCATGTGACATTTATATTTATTTATAAAACACTATTTCACATGGTAGGACCACATTTTTCCAAGTAGTACAGCCAAACCATGCACATAATTAAAGGAGTTTTAAAAATTAGATTTTAAAAATTATTTCTCCCATGAATCACACATTGTTCCCCTTGTATCTAGGGCCCTCAAACCAATGGGTTATTTTGGGTGATTTTAGATATTCTCTTCACTCTAGAGTACAATCTCTTTGTATCTTAAAGCATTGGTCCTACGAATCAAAGTTATGATTCTCATTTATTCGTCTATCCTTTCCACTTATTTTTCCCTTGAGTGAAACCCCGGTATGGGGATTCCATTCCTCAATATTTTTTATCATGGTATGTATTGATGGTCCTTTGGTTTTGGATCATTTTTGGAGGGTTTCTAGTTCTAGGATCTATGAGGGCATGATGTGATTTCATCTTGTCTCCCATGTCTGAGGCAGGTGTCTTCACTAATAGTATATATTTGGTAAGAAATTAAATTATTTTTTTAAGTATAATTATTTTCTTTAACTATTATAAATGGTTAAACAATTCATGGTTTAACATTATATATTTGAAAAAATTGTTTAAAGAAAATGTTATAGGTGATACCCGCAGCATGTTTAAAAATATTTCTATTTTATGATTTATCTTAAAATGATTATAATATAATGTTGTGAACTTGGATTGTTAATAAGTAATTTATGTGAGTTTCATTTATTCATGGTGCATATGGATTTGGGGATACTAATTAATAATTTGATTCTATGCGGATTTTGGGGCACTATGGATTGCATGGGTTGGTGTGTATTCATTGTACATATGTTTAGGTCTTATTGGTTTGGACTTAGATGTTTTGATATTTTGGGGACACTCTATTTTGTATCTCTAGGTGATGAATTGGGTCCATAGTAATGAGTTTATGATTTTTATTTGGTCTGTTCAGTTGGGTCTACTTTGGTGAGAATTTCATTTGGTTCATTCATGGAATTGGTGTGTTGCTTTCATTTCATGGGTGTATTGCATACATTACATGGGTGTGTAGGTTATGATGTTAGTGTTTTTATATAAATTATATTTATAAAAAATAAATGAAAATTATACCATGAGGTAAAAATATGATTTTCTATGGATTATATATTATATATTTATTCTCACCTATTCTATATAAAATGTGACCTAACTTTATGTTGTTCAAGTGACATGTGTGAGAATTCATTTTTGGAATGCATACTGGGTTGTACACTCACCCCTCCATAATATTCTCCATGTGTATATAGTATTTGTTTGGTATAGTGCATGTAATGGGATAAATATTACCATTTGAGAGGATTGAATTGCTACTATGGTCCCTAGTGACAAAGCATAGAGGTGGTTGTTAGGTAGAGCATGGAAGTGTTCCAAGTTGGAAATTTATTATTCTTTTGAGTCTTGTTTTTTTCATCTTACATAGTAGTGATATTTTTTATGCTATGACTATGACTAGTTTTATTTTGAATGTGTTATAGATTAGTGTTGTGGTTATTCAAGAATCATATATATATATATATGTATATCCTTGGATATTTCTTTTTTCAGTTATTGTGTATGTAAGGGAAAATCATCCTGCATGATTTTTCAATGCCCTTGGCATTTATTACTTGACTTTGGTGATTAGGGGAGGCACATTAGTTTAGAGTAACCTTGGTTCTACCCAATCTAATGGATCAGGGATAAGATGTTGTAGTATTCTTTCTTACACATATCCTTAAATAAGTTGGAGTTTATAATAGGTTGAGGTGAACATAATATTTATGTGAAATCAACCAAAAAAGAGCTATTAATAATGCTTGTCAATGTTGAAAAAACATATTAAGAGTATTAAATTTTAATTTAATATAGTAATTTGTGTGATTCACAAGATTATAGATTGATATATTTTGGATTAAATAAATCACATATTTTCTTATGTTGTATGTAATCCAAAAGAGGGGATGCACATTTGTTTCTCAAGAAATATATTTGAGGTAACTACCAAAATAGTTTGAAATTCATGATATCAAACTATTTCTAACATAAATTATGGTTGGAACCATATTTTTAAAATAAAAATAAGGATTGGTTGTTGATCCCACTCTATAACAATGAATGATTAAATATTTATTTTATCTAACATGAACAAGCTCTAAAATAAATTTTGTAACAATCTTTTAAGGTTATTTATAGAGTTTTCTTAATGATGAATTGGTAGAAAAAATACAAATAATGAGGTGGATTCAAGTAAAAAATATGATTTTGTATATTGTGCATGTAATAATCATGATTTATAAGCAGAAACAGATATGAAGTGGACTGAAGATGTTGTGGATAGAAAATCCATGAGTATAGGAGCTTTATTAATTTCAATCAATATAATTTCATTTATTGGAAAGAATAAATAATTCACTTATCATATTATAAATAAATCAAAAAAATGGAAAAACATTTACACACTATACATGGATGAAACAACAACTAAAGTATCTTGTAAAAAATGTAAAGATACCCATGGTGGCCTATTGCTATAACTAAAGTGCGACTGAGCTAAGGAAAAATATGGTACATCCCTTGAAAATGAAATTGATTTATATATGGAACCATTTTACTGAGGATAAGTTGAAGGGTTTCATAATAAAGTTAGAGCTTGTAAATACTAATAACTAGGTGGTAGATATATTCACAAAACCATTGGACACACCGACATTTGAGAAGCATATGTTTAAACTCATTGTTCAACCACCTACCTCAACATGATAAGTTCATAAATCCCTTTTACCTATATGCATGTAAAATCTATCATGACTTCTTGGGTTCATAAAAAACCTAAAAAGTGTTTTAATTTTTTTAAATATTTGGATTTGGCGGTTATAGGTTTAACATGGATGTCTGTGTTTTGTTTGATAATGGTTATTGGGTTTATTATAAAAGTAGGGTGTAATAAAAGAGTCACATGAGAAATTAAATAATTGGCATAAATAATTGAATTATCATCCCAAGGGAGAGTCAGCCTTTAAGGGGGAGTATAAAAAAAAGACAATTGGTGTTTTATAAATATTTCAGATTAATTTTAGGTTTTATTAAAAAGTGATATGAGATGAAGTGAGGAATGAGTTTCTATCTAAATATATTTTTTATACATTGAGTTTTTATAAAATATACTTTGAGTTAAATAATATTAAATTAATTTATATTTTGAGTTTATGGTGTTTATTTGTCTCAAACTTCACTGATGATATCTTGGGTGGCTAAAAAACCCAAATGGAGAGAATTTTGAACCAATTTCATCAATAGGTGTGTTTATTTTCTTATGGAAATATATGTTCGTGCCATGGTTTTTGATTATATTTTTGGAGTTCACATTGGATCTTTGGAATAACATAAGGTTTGGTAGTTTATTAGTGAAATGTGAATGTATTTATAAGTATTTATAAAAATATGTAAAGGATCAAAATATAGTTGAGTTTCTAAAACCATGAAGAGATGTCATGTAAAATTAATTAGCTGTTGTGAATTAATAATATCAATCTATGTAAAATTAATTTAGAGGAACCAAAAACTATGAAATAATAACTAAAAATGATATAGGAGATATTATGAAGAGAATGAAGAAACCACTTCGTAATCTGTGATGAATAATAATATTATAAGAAATATTACGACTACATAAGAATTAGTCTTGAGATCTTGATAGTATGCTGTATTTTGAAGTAATTTATCTTACCATAGTGGATGATGTGTAAAAATAAATCTTTTGGGAAGTGAAGTTTATTTGGACAACACCATGACGCAATTCTTGTCTAAGAAAACAAAGTGCAATGATATTTTTATAGGATTAATGGGTCAAATTGCATTATAAAAGTTCATGATTTATTAGGAAATAAGTTAATATTGAGAATTTAATTATTAGGTTACTATTACATAAAAATTTTGTTTTAAACATAATTCAAGAAATCTCTAAAAAACTATAAAATTGGACCTTACACCATATTGTAATGGATCACACTAAAAATATATATATCCTTAGGAGAATTGATAATATCATAGTGTGGTTTTATAGGGAGTATTAAATGATATTATCCTAGACTTTTTGGATATGTTTATTGACCATGGATCATGTAGCAATACATTATAGGACACCATAACTAAGAGGAACCATAATTAATCATGTTTCAAGAAGGAATGACATGCCATAATACACATGTTTACTATAATTTTTTAAAATTGAAATTCTTTCCTACTTCCATGGGATCATGTTTTACTTTGGGAATATTAATTAGAGATTAATTGGTGGTTATAGGACCCAATAAGTCAGTAACTTGAGGATAATTCATGAAAACCAATTTAGATGGTTAATACCTTAATATTGGGGAGATTGAAAAAGAAATGAGTGAGTGTAGAACATTTCTAGATCTGGATAATTGATAAAATTGAGAAAAAATGACGAAATTCATTATAGATTAGTATTTGAAAAAGGAATTGGTGCATAATGATTAAAAAAATGATTATTTGGTTCTTATATTTTATAATTAATCCTTGCAAGCAATTATCTTGTTTCATATTCTTGTATTCATTATGTTAAAGTAGTGCATAAAGAGGTAAGATGAGGGAGTGAACCGAGGATTGAGAATTTGTCTTTCATGAAACTTTATAATATCTTTAGTTTTTATAAATATCACATGGTACATTTTCACATCATTGAAATATAATCCTTAGATTATCCCCTTGTGATTAACCATATAAAATATAAGAATTAGCATATTTATGTCACAAACCATCATGATCCATTCATATAGAAGATGCTTGAACCATCCAATAATGTTTTTGAGGGTAATTCCCAATGCCCATGGGCTGGGAATAAGTTTTAGGGTATTAGAAACAATAATTGATAATGATTTATCCATAGAATTAGATTTAAAGCAACAAAAAAATTCAAACAATAAATGGAATGACCCATTCTTATGTAAGACATCCAATCCATGTAAAATATATAAAAGTAAAACAAACATTAGATATAATAAATATGAAATATTATCTCATCTGAACCAAAATACCCTCCATATGTTTTAGATCTGACTCTCACTACGACCTCTGTAGATATAATACAATCCACCAAATGGCCATAAATAAAAGTTGTAAAGACTTGATTTAAATGTAATACTTAGTCGAATTTCTATGAAATAGAAAGTTTATGAACATATTACCAAATAATTTAAATGTAACACCTAAATGATGTGACGAATAATATAGAAACCAACCTACAATCCAAAATCAAAAAATTCTCTAAGAGTTCCAAATAGTTGAACCAATTCATGAAAATGAAATTCAAAAAAGGTTTGAGCCAAAACATGCTTAGTTGTCCACTACCCACACATATCAATAAATCATGAGATATCAAAATAATTTAAGGAAATCCATTATTTAAAACCACCAAACAAGAATATATATCATGGAATCTTCCCTACGGTTACTAAGGATATGTAAACTTGAATATAACTCACTAGCATCTATTGGAAAATATTGTAACATGTAACTTTCCATTTTAAAAGAACATGATTCACTAACATTGCTAGTGGAAAGGGATCTTATCACATTTAAGTTAGCCTACCATAGAACTAGGTGACCATGAATAAACAAAGTGATGGTGGGAAAATCAATAAGTAGTGGTCAATATAAGAATTAAAAAGCATAATAATAACTCACCGTCACCTCTTAAAACATCATATATAAATACACAAAATCCACATAATCCAATAAACACAATAATAATAACCAACTGTTAATGATTGTTTCCAATAACAGTGGAATCAAAGAAAATCATAAGGAAAAAACATTATTTAAAAGTATCAACTGGGCCTTTGAAAAAACTAATGTTTACTACTTAGTATTTTTATAGAAATTTAAGAATCACTTATAAACCATTATACATTAATTAACCTCTTGAAATATATTTAAAATACATCATATTAATCTTTATAAAAATAAAATAATTCTTAAAAGACCCTTTTTAATTTTAAACATCACCCAAATATGGTAAACATATTTTAAAGCCACAAATTTTTTTAAGGTAAGCATAAATATTTTTAAAATACTTTTTATTTCAAGTTTCACTTGAAATTCCAAGTAAATCCATAGGTAGATCCATTAAAATACCCAAAGTTTTTTCATAAAATAATAAATTTATGGATCCAGTCAAGAAATGTTGTATGAAACTAATAACACATTTAGTTGTTTTTATATTATCTCCATTTCTTTTTTCATAATTTAAAACAATCACTTAAAAATTATTTTACTAATGGTATATATACCTTATAAGGTAACTATTTTTCATTTAAAGTACTGTTTCTAAAAATGCTTCCAAAATCCAATAGAAAACCCCACTCAGACAAGATAAAAAAATAGAATGATCAAATAACACCATTTCATCAATTGAAAAAAATATAAGAAAAAAGGAGAATCAACTAAGTTCCACACATATCAATAAATCATGAGATATCAAAATAATTTAAGGAAATCCATTATTTAAAACCACCAAACAAGAATATATATCATGGAATCTTCCCTACGGTTACTAAGGATAGGTAAACTTGAATATAACTCACTGGCATCTATTGGAAAATATTGTAACATGTAACTTTCCATTTTAAAAGAACATGCTTCACTAACATTGCTAGTGGAAAGGGATCTTATCACATTTAAGTTAGCCTACCATAGAACTAGATGACCATGAATAAACAAAGTGATGGTGGGAAAATCAATAAGTAGTGGTCAATATAAGAATTAAAAAGCATAATAATAACTCACCATCACCTCTTAAAACATCATATATAAATACACCAAATCCACATAATCCAATCAACACAATAATAATAACCAACCGTTAATGATTGTTGCCAATAATAGTGGAATCAAAGGAAATCATAAGGAAAAAATATTATTTAAAAGTATCAACTGGGACTTTGAAAAAACTAATGTTTACTGCTTAGTATTTTTATAGAAATTTAAGAATCACTTATAAACCATTATACATTAAATAAACTCTTGAAATATATTTAAAATACATCATATTAATATTTATAAAAATAAAATAATTCTTAAAAGACCCTTTTTAATTTTAAACATCTCCCAAATATGGTAAACATATTTTAAAACCACAAATATTTTTAAGGTAATGCATAAATATTTTTAAAATACTTTTTATTTCAAGTTTTACTTGAAATTCCAAGTAAATCCATAGGTAGATCCATTAAAATACCCAAATTGTTTTCATAAAATAATAAATTTATGGATCCAGTCAAGAAATGTTGTATGAAACGAGAATGAATAGTTAAATTAAATCATATTTCTAACATGTTCCAAAATTTAAAGACCCTCTATATTGAAACAAAAATCATGTAAAACTTTATTTTCCTTTAAAATAATATTTAAACTTATTAAATACTATCACTATAAAATTTAAACATAATATAAAAATTGAACCAATCCATGTTTCTAAAATAAAAATCTTAATACATGGCCAACCATATCTCAAAGTGATGACAAATGAGAAGGAATGAATAACCTTAGATAGAGAAGAATTAATCAAGAAAGAGGAGACCTCTAAAAAACCTAAAAATAAAAAGAAACACAAAATCCAAGTAAAATAAGGAAAATAGGGTTCAATAAAGAGAGGTTAAACAACAAGAAAGAAAGGAAACATTTTTAAAGGAAATGAAGTGGGAATAGGAGGCTTTAACTTGGGGATTCGACTAAGAATTTTGAAGATATCAAGATGAAATCACCAGAGAAGGTAGAGACCAGTGGATTGAGGGGAACACTATAAGGGAATATTTTATAGGTGTGCGGTGTGATAAGGGGGGGGGGGAAGTGAAAATGGTATAAAAATAAAAAAAATAAATGGTAAATAAATAAAATTTTAATTTCAAGTTAACCTGCTCGGTTTACTCATGTAGTTTTCCAAACTATTCTTTGATTGTATAGTTGTCACCGGACACCCAAAAAATATATCACCAGATTAATACTAAGATATTAAACTTTATAGCTAGCCATAAATCAACCATAAAAGATAACACTATCTCAAGACAAACCCTTACATATGGTCAGTGAATGGTTTACTAATCATGCGGCCTAACCGTGCACCCATTTAATCTTTTTTATTTTTTTAAAAAAATTATGACTCAAAACTCTCCAAAAATCATAATGAATCAAAATAACAAAAAAAAATTTAAATAAAAAATAGAATAAACAATAATTATTAAAATGTCCCCATAATAATGATTTATTCCCATAAAAATCCATTTCCAAGGTATGGAAGACATCAAGGAAGAAAAAATTACAACACTCGAGAAAGAAGTGGGAGATGCGAAGATACTAGGATAGATCCTAATGGGAGATACAACCAATAGAAACCACTAATCAGGAACAAAAAAGCGTATCCTCAAACAAAATACAATGTCTCTAAGTAGAACTCACCCAACTTCTAAAGCACATAAGAATCCATTGACACTGAGACCTCTTAAGCCCCCCATAATTTATACTTCATTTAAAATGGATAGATAATGGAGAACCAAAAATAGATAATAAAAAACACCAAGAAAGACACAATACCCCCAAAAAATAAAGGAAATATGAATAACTCTATAAATAATACCAACTATACACAGAGCTAAATGAAACCCTAAATATCAACATCTATCAAAGAATCAAAACATAACCCCCAGGGAAAACTTGTCCCATAATCCAATCTCAAAAGAAAAGAAACCCATAATGAAACCTTACCAAAAATAAAACGGATCTTAGAATAAGGTCACCAGATTCCAAATGAACTTCCAGGACCTAAACCACATAAGTACCATCTCACAATAACCCTTAAAATAATTATCACCCTAAAATACTCACAAAAAATACCACTAGTCCTAGTTACGTAGGCACAAATCCCTATGTATTCCATGTTCAACCAACCATGAAATTCAAATCCCATTAAACTATATCCAAAACACAAAACAAAAAAATAGTGATCACTATTAGGGAATAAGAATAAAAAATAACCAAAATTACACAATCACACTCATAGAATTACCCAAATCAAAAATTGATTAAAGCATTTTAAGAGCTCTCACCATCACCCAATCCAATGAAAAATGAATCCTAAAAACATGGAATCACCCAAAGAAAAAATTCCATAAGATCACATTAAATTCTAAGTAGGTCCTTCTATGAAACCTATGATGCACATAAATCACACCACAAGGAAGAAGAATATGATTCTAAAAATCATTACTATACACTAGAGTAAGAGAAAATTTGTATTTACCACTTAATCATGAGTCAGGGTATGTATGAAAATTGGAGGGACCAAACATAACGAGGAAGAGAATCACCCTAAGGTTCACTACTAGAAATAGAAAATACATCCAATATGTGAGATTTAAAATAGTTAAAATTAAAATAATAAAAAACATAAACTCAATAATCTCATGTATCATCCATCAAATAAGAGAGTCCAACCAAAAAAGGTATAAGTTTAATTTAAAAAAATATAATAAAACAAAACACATTAATCATACATTACAACAACCCATTTTATTTTAAATTATCAATCCCCAATCCAATGATTTGAAACCCATTCCTTAAAACATTTCCTCTTCCCAGTTTTCAAATACTGATTATAAAATATAAACATAATTTTTATTTCCAAAACATCTTTCCCTAAAACTATTTTTATAAATCATTAACTTTTATTATTTTTTATTAAAAGATAAAATATTATTTTTTAAAAATTCTCTAAATACTATTTTGAAAAGAAACATTTCAGGAAATCCACTTTTCCATACAAAAACATATTTTTATGGAATGCACAAAAAAGCACCCCAAAATACGAACAATTTTAGCAACATAATATAACAGATCCATAACTCACCCTTATCATTGGGTGATGCTCATGGGTAGTCTAAATATCAAAACCAAATGGGATTCTTAATAATGAATGAACCGACCACATGGTTTGAGGGACCATAGGTTCTCCATGAAATAATTCCTAATTCATCTCAAGATTGAGAAATTTGTTTATACCTAATTTATTATGCTGTGAAAACCAAATTTATGACACAAAACATCTTATATTTTAATCACAAAATCATGAAATATCCCTATTTAAAATAATAATTCCAATAATAATCAACATAATATAAATACAAATTAAGAAAAGAAAAATCCAAAACACAAATTCAAATCCAAGAAACCCTTGGTGACTCAAGCATCATAATGAGGGGTGGTACTGAAGAAAACACTCACGAACAACCTATAAATTTATAACAACTGATAACAGATTGATAATACCCTGAAACTCCCAAGTAAATAGATGGATACTCAAGCATGTACGCCCTCACTATAAAACCTAGGTTTTGATACCATTTGTGGTAAAATAGATTGATCTTTCTATCTAGAAGATTCTCTAACCAAATCATCACATTCCTAGGGGTGTTCCAGATCCCCACTGGCTAGAGAAAGGAACCAAGGAATAATGAATAAGCATTGGTAATGATTTACTCATGGAATCAGAGTTAATATAACAAAAAAATCTTAAAAACCCCAACACTACCCATTCATTTATCAGATGTCCATGTTATGTGAAATAAATTTGTATAAAATAAATATAATACATAAAAAATGAAAAATAAACTCATAGATAATTCACAAACATCCTCCATATGTTGTATCTCTAAGTCCCAATACATCCTCCACATATATAATATAATCTAATTATCACTATAAATGAAGGAAGTAAAGAACCCATTTAAGGTGTAAAGTTGTCCGAACGTTCTATAAAATTAAAAAGGTACCAACAGACTTCCAAAAAAATTTAAAGGATTTGTTATCTAATAAGATAAATAAAACGTAAAATAAAATGTAAGGACAAATAAATCACTTCTCTAAGAGAATCCAAGAGCCAAAACAGATCTTAAAACTGAAATGTAAAACAAGCCTAAGAAGAAAAATTATCAATAGGGAACCAACCACCTTTCCACATGCCTATCCTTTAATATAATACACCTTTTTAGGTAGGTTGATTTTAATTAATTAAATATATTTTTTCCATTTCTAATTAAATTTAAAATAAATAACACAATGAAATGGATGTATAAACTTTTTTCTTTACTTTTGTTAAATGAAACCAGACACTGAAAATCCATTCCATAAAAGCATGCATGCCCAATATGGTAACTCTTTTTCATCTAATACGGACTTATGAATTTTTTGTACACAATCCTTTATAAAATAAAACTCAGAAAACATAAATAAAGATAACAGTTAGAGGGAATCATGACATAAAAGGAAAAAAAGGAAACAAAGGAAAATGAACCAAGTTTGAACATATATAAAGAAATAAGGGGATATTAAATAAAGTCAAGTAAATCCCCTATGACAAACCACCAAACACAAATAAGCTTCATGGGCTCTACATTATAGTTACAAAGTCTAGGTAACCTAAAATATAATTTTCTAGCATCTGGTGGAAAACTAGTAACACATCACTTGCAAGTGGAAAAGAACACACTTCAATAGCATAACTAATAAGAAGGGATCCCATATTGTATAAGTTATCATGACCTAGAACTTGGTTTTCTAAGACCAAACAATTTGAAGGTGAGAAATCCAATTAACATTGTTCAATACAATCATCACAAAGAATAATAATAACTCACACTCATCTCTAAAGAATTTAAAAAAATAACCCCAATCCACATCATACAATCAATACAATAATAATTATCAACCATCAACAGGTACAACTAATACAAGGGGAATCAAAGGGAATCATAAGAAATAAGAAAATCATTTAAAATTTCCTAATGAGATTTTGAAAAAAGATAACTTGTGATTCTAAGTCTTTTTATAGAAAATTAATAATAACTTATAAACTATTGAACATGAAATAACCCCATGAAATCCATTTAAATGAAATAACAAGAGAGAGGAAGGGGAGTAAGGGGTGAGGGAAGATTTACTAGGTTTTGTAACTTGAGGGAGGGAGGGGAGTAAGGGATAAAAGGGATTAGAAAATAATTAAAATAAATAGTTATTTTTTAAATTTCATGGAAATCGTTATGGTTTACCCACAAAATTTTCCAAACCATGTGGCCATCGCATGGAAGTCACTAAACACCAAAAAAATATATTACATGGTTACTCCTATGATCCCACAAGATCTAGATAGTTTTTTGAAAACCATTTAAAATAACACTATCTCAAGATAGACACTAAAGAATGGTTTCTACATAGTTTACTAACTGTACAAGCTAGTCGTGTGCTGATTTTAAACCTTTTAATTTTTTTTGAAAAATTATAGCATTAAATTCCTTGAAACTCACACTAACTAAAATATTATAAAATAATATTACATAAATAAATTAATAAAACGTGAGTTATAAAAAATTATTTTTATCATCTAGATAGTGCATGTCCTTGAAAATTAATAGGTTCAAAGTATTTTTAGTAACACAAGAACAAATTCAAGTGGAATACAAGAAGAATTTAACAAACCAATTAAACCCTACATTGTATTGGGAATTTTAATATAAAATTATCTAATTAAATCCAACTCATATTACCTTTTTTCATAAGTTATTTCCATGTCAAAGTAAATGTCCTATTACTCTCTCTTTTTCATTACTATTTACATTTCTATTATAATATCCTTTTCATTTTCTAAAATATGACTCAAATATTGTTGTGATATCATTTTATATAATGTAGTTATGAAATCCTTGGCATGTAATACTCCATTTATCTCACATTATTCTTATTTTTATAATTCATTATAATGGTGAATGTTTCCCACAAGTCATAAAACACTATATTGTCCTATGGCCAAGAATCCCTATAAGATCAATGTATTTGTCCTATATGAATATTTTATTTATATAAGGTTGAATTTATCTATGTAAGTATGATATTTATTTACCTCGTGGAGCCTATATTGTGTCCATAAAATTAAACTTATTTTTGGTACAATTTCACCTTTGGAATTAAAGAATACTATCCTGAAAATTTCTACATAAAAAAATTATTCTTCAATGAGTATAAAATATGTATGTCACATACTTAATATATATAAGGTAATTTTTTAATCTTTTATATGAAATCCTACTATTACAAATGAATTTATTCAATTGTCTAAATACATTTATCATCTTGATATTTTTAAATAACTAACCACAACTATTCTATATTCATCACTTGATTAGGGTAATTATTTTAAAATTTTTAATCCCTTATTATTTTAAATTATATTTAAAGGTATTCAACTAGATATAGATATTATTTTATTAACATATAAAACCTTGATAATATGTATATCCACTATTCATATATAGATAATAATTTATTACTTATGCATGATTTCATGGGAGGCTCCTTAGGGAACATTTATATTGTATTATTTAGAAATTGTATTTACAGGAAATATTTATTTGAATACTTATGTGATGAGTGGATCCATGAAATATACAACATCTTAATGTATCAATAGTTTTCAAATTATAAAATTTCTTGGGTATTCGGTGTATACCCACATTTTTACATATTATGTCTTGGCATGAGTCCATGGAGGCATGGTTATAATGTCCAAAATTATGTATTCCATCGTCATGAGATAATTTATTGTTATCCATGTGATTATATATTTTCATTTTCATGAAATACATGTATTATGTTTTGATTATGTATTCAATTCTGTGACATAAAGTGTTTATTTATTATGGCTGTATTTTTTATGCTATTATTTCTGATGTTCCCTACACCCACACATTTTGAGATAGTGAAAATGTTATTTCAAAAGGCAGGTGATGAATAAGACATACAATTGATTTTTTTTATTATGAATTGGTTGAAAGGATGGGAGGTTGGATCATCCCTTAATAGGTTTTATTACATAGTATGGGAATCTCTAATATACCACATCATCTTTTGGATCCATTATAATAAAAATACTTATTAACCTTAAGTGAAATCGATTGACTAGAAACATGTATCTAAGGGAACACTACATTGCGGTATTAAATTATCCCTTATTGTATTGAAGTATTTGGTTACAATATAGTTTGGATCCATATAATAATGAACTCTATAACTTATCAAAATATAATAATGAACTATAGTTTGGAGGAGTTTTATAATTGGGATTAGGCCAATGATAGGGGATTCATATGCATACCTACAAGGTGAATCATAATCCTTGTAGTTCGATTCCATCTTATGAGATATGTCATACCTTTTAAGGTCGTGTGATAATGAATATTTTTTTTTATTTTAAAGTCATGCATCCATGTATGCTTCTGATAAATTTAAATTCAAATAAAGTAGAGTTTTGTGTTATGTAGTTTAAAGTCACACATCTAGGAATACTATGTGGAAGATACCTAGAAATGGGTTGGTGTGGGGCTTAATAAAAAGTAACCCTTTCTATTTTAATTTGGTAGGTGATCTAGATGAAGGTAATTTTTAAAAACCATGAGGAGGATTTTGAATTAAGGAATATAGGGAAACCAATCAGAGAATATTGACTCGAGACATATGAAGAAACCTGGAGAATTATATAGACTTGAATAAAATTATAAAACCAAGAAGGGTATATTGACTTAAAAAATATAAGAAAACCCATAAATGTGTCTTGAAATGAGGTATATGAGGTAACAAAATGGATTATATAAACTCAAGGAATATAAGGGAACCCAGAGGTGTATCTTGACTCAAGGAATATAAAGAAACTAAGAGGAGTATCTAAAATTGATGCATATGTGGAAACCAAGAGTAGTATCTTGACCCAAGGAAAATAAAGGAACTAAGGATAAAATCTCAACTAAAGGAATATAAGTAAACCAAGTGTAGTATCTCAACTCAAGGTATTAATATAAAGAAAATTCATGAGCTACCTAGGTGGGAAATCATTCATGAAAGGGGTTACGCTACACAAAAACTTGGTAGTGAACTTTTTAAAAGGTTTAAACATCTGATAGAATATTATAGAGTCCATTGAATGATTTTGATCATGTAAAAGGATGGTTTTCTCCAAAAGGATTCTTAAACAACTATAAAAGGGGTCCTTCATGAAGTGGGTCACCTTAGGTAAAATATTATGAGTGGTAGACCATTTTAAAAAGGAAAATATATACTTTTGGAAGTACCAATTTCATATAATATTGGGGTTATATGTGAATGAATAAGGTTTAATAAAGTTATAAAGTTTAAGGATGTAGGTTTATAAAATATATATGTGAGTATCTCTCTATGGAAGTAACTATACTGGTATCCCCTTTGAAGGATCTTATAAGGGAATCCCCGTGAATGTTTTATACAAGAAAGGAATTACTATAATTATCTTACACGATTTAATTCCCCCTATATGTGGAATAAGTTCCCAGATTACCTAGGATATTTATTTGAAAGCTTCACAAATGAAACAATTCACAAATAATGTGATTTATCTTTCAGACCATGTGTCATAAAAAAAGATCAAACTACATGAATTATGTTCTTGGGTATTTCTATGAAGTGATTTGAAATCAATTTCTAGGAATTGAAATCACCAAATAGTTTTGTAACCACAAAGGATTGGAATAATAAATCTACCAATGATTTCCATAGCATACAAATCATAAAATCCTATAGAATATCTATAGTATATTTTTGTGAACAATTTTAGTGTCACTAGAATGTTACCTGACCATGAGGTATTTATGTCATCACACCAAAAATGATTTCTCAACCATAATAATATTACACATTCATAGAGTATTTCATATATATCTTTTTGAATGATTTCTACATCACTATAATGTTACATGAATTCATTGAATTCAAGTCATAACACCACAAATAATTTCTTGATTTTGAACGATTTATGCTACAATTATATAATGTGACAGATGGATATGTGGGTTAGAGGCCCACAAGGAATTAATTAAACCATAATGGATCTCCACAATTTCACCACAAATGTGTTAAACACTACATAATTCATTCATGACTATATAGTTTCTTTGCAGTATCAAAATATCACTTTTTCCTATAAATAAGTCCAACTTTATACAACCATAAATTTTGATCAGTAAGTCCATTTTGTCTCTTTGACCAGTAAAATAGAAGCCTAAAAATGAAATATACCCATAATTATAGGTAATAACCTATACAAAGTGTTTATGAATACAAAATGTATCGAGAAAATTATCAAAATGGTTTTATAGTTTTAGAAAACCATTTTCTTAATAACAAATAGAATATATGGATTACTATTAATAAGAGGTTTCAACCACAATGTCACTAGATCAGAATTTTGTTTGAGGAATATCTATTTCTTAGTGAGTGAGTGATTATATGTCACCTGAAGATCACATTTGTGTCTTCTTTGTACACGAATATATTTTTTCCGCACATCCCTTCTATTATTATAGCATGGGATGTATTATAGATTCTATGGAAAAATGTATAGAACACATTTTTCATTGATCATTAAAGTAATGAACCTCAAAAATAAGATTTTTTTGGGATGAAAATAATCAGATTATGAGGTAATATAAGGAATTTTTTTATATTAATTGAACATTTTGTAAACCTCTATAGTAGAATTACTAATGATAACGTGTTCACCAAAAGGATAAAATAAAATAAAATTTATTTTGGTACTAGGAGGAAAATACCAACTAAATGTGTTTGGGTATCCAAGAGGAGGATCATGACCGAAGTAATTTTTATTTCACAAATAAATAATTTATTCAAGGAGTTTTATATGCTAAGAAGAATAATCCACTCATGGAATTTTATGTGAATAAGAGAAATACTCTTCTCAAGAATTATGGGTTTCCAAGAAGAATAATCAACTCAAGGAATTTTTTATCCTGTCATAAGGTCAAATGAAGAAAACAAGGAATGTATTGGTAGGCCCAAATACTAGGATTATAAAATGTATGAATTAATGCTGGATTTATATTTAGATATGATAAATATGACTTGGAAATCACTATGTATCTAGTAAAAATATGAATCAATACACATGTAGTTCTTAAAAATAGAAAATCATTCTAATATTGGATTATAACCAGAATAAGCACCATCAGATTTACCCAATATATGAGGTTTGGGATTCTTTATATAGTGTCCTAGTTTATAACCAATTTAGAAAACTATTAATGAATTGGTAAATATTTTAACATGTGGGAAATGGTGTAAATGAGGTATTATGGTTGGGCCTAGGAAAAGTGGTCTAGGAATCTCTATATATCCCTTAAGAACAAGAATCAATCCAACTATAGTTTTTGATAAGGGGTCTCTATGTAGATCATACTCATGTACATGAGAAAATATAAAAGTTCCATTCAAGTATAGTGATGTTGGAGGAGACCTGATATGAACTAGTAAACCCATACACCAATTACCCTTTCATAGATCTAAATATTATATAAGATAACCTAGTAAAATTAAATAGACCATTTTAATTACATTATGTTATTAAAAAATTTACCATTGAGTCGTACAATTTAAGGTCATGGAAAAAGGACCATAACCAAGTGGAATTTTCTATGAGTAAAATCCAAACCCAAGGAATTATAGTTTCCAACAAGGGAATCTCAACTCATGAAATTTTTTTATTCATAAAAAACCATACCAAGATATGAAAGGTTAAAATAATAGGATATCGTAATATTTTTTTAATTATGGGTATGGTGTATGAATTTTTAACATTAAGGGTATTTAAATTTACTTGAATATATTTCTTATGAAATGTGTAAATCATAAAATAAAAATGACCAAGTTATTAGAAAATTGAGAAAAGTGTAAATCAGTTAATCATTGGTAATGGAGTGACCACCACTATACTATCATGAAATAAAACATGGGTTAGAGGATATTATCCTTGAGAAAAAAAATTCCTAGAGTTTACAGGCTAGATACATGAAAAAAGTAAAAATACTAAGAATAATATACATTTTTGTAATCAGATACAATTGATTCCAATTTTTTTGAAAGAAAAATTGAGTAGACATGATCAAAATTTTGGGATGCCAATAAAATAATCCTAATATAAGGATGTTAGTTAGTGATGATTTAGATATTAAAAGTATGAAGTAAATTTATGGAGAAACGTTTATTCAAGAAGGGTTTGAGAACTCTAAATGTTATTCCATTGTGTATTGAACACATTCTTAGGGTGAAGGGAGATAACATGAAATTTCATGAGTACACCATCATCTAAATTTTTTAATTTTACAAATGTGAAAAAGTTTCCTTATCTTGAATGTAATTATACACATGTCAAAGTGTATACTCACATATTAGGGGAAATAAATAATTTCTCTAACTTTTTCCCTAGACTAGTGGTTCCAATAAGAAAATATAGACTTTTATTGGGAAAATTTTTTATTTTCAAAATATTTTTGAATTTTATATTTTAAAAAATTACTTTTTCCCATTCCATGAAATGGAATGGCTTAGTTGTCGAGGATTTTACTTTTAACCATCCTTTCCTTTATGAGGTTTCAACTTGACAAGAATTTATGAATCTTTTGATATTTAGTATAGTCTATATTTTTCTTAATTCATGAAAGTGTATGTCTTAGAAGTAATGACTTAAAATTTTATTTGACCAAGATTTAAGTGCCTTAAACTTGAAAATCCTTTATTATCTATTTTATTTTAAGTTTAAGGTATTATAATTTTGATCATGGAGGGATATAATTTAAGGTTATACAGATTTGAACTGCATTGGATTATGTTCTTGTTTGTACATATTTGACCAAATGAAAAGTTAGATATCTAGCAATAGGGTAAAAATTTACTTGACGTGAATGATTTTACTAATAATAGACATCAAACTTTTATAAATGGGAATATATAACCTAATATAAATGATACAATGAATTCAATTTTAGGAAACCTAAATGGGGAGAATATGTGCCTATAGTTTAGGGTTGTGATTCAAAGACAATATATCTAATGAGAATTTTCCAATTGGAGAATATTAAATTCAGGATTTATGGTTTCTATTAATAGTCACTGTACTCATGGAATTGGGTTAAAAGAAGAGTATTTTGACATATTTTTTTTTCTTCATAGAAAATTCACATCCAAATGTGAAAGGGAACATGAATTGTATGTCATAATTTTTATTTGAATATGGGTATTATGCATGAATGAAAAACATCATGGGGATTTGTATATTCTTGAACAATTGTGTTATAGAATGTGTAAATCATATCAAACTAATTTCTGAGTCAATGGTAAATAGGGATAAGTGGGAATAATTTAACCATTAGTAATAGAGAAACTACTACCACACTGTCAAAAAATAGAACATGGATTTAAGGGGGACCTTTCCTTCAAATGAAAACATACCTCTAATAACTGGGATAAATACATGGAAAATATTCCATTTCTAAGTCTAGAAGTCCTATACTAGTCAATAACCCTATTACTATTCACTGTGAAATGGGTAACCAAGAGAAGATGCTCAAGGTTTTTGGTTTTTATTGAGGAGAATATCGACTCATGACTTTAAGGTGATGATGAATAAGTCATCAAGGATATAAAGTTTCTTTAGGGATAAAAGGATCTTTAAGAAGGTTTTGAAAACTATAAAGTTTATGAAACCATGTATCGAAACATTCTTAGGGAAAATGTATATGAAATGAAATATTTAGGCTACCAGATCACTGGAATAAGGGGACTTCTCAATGAGATGAGGTGGTCTGGTCGTGAATAATGACATATCTATGGTATAATTTTAGCACACTAGAGGGGGGAAATAAATTTTTATTAAATTTTTCTAGACTAGTGGGCTTGATAAGAATAACTAAAATTTTTCTAGGGAAAAGTGTTAGTCCTTAAAATCATTGTATCTTTTTTTTCATTTATTCCCAAATATTTTCCTAATCTATGAAAGGGTAGAGGATTAATTGACAGGAAATTGTATTTTTCTCAAGATTCCATTGGTGTGTTTTAACCTTACAACATTTTTTAATATTCCATTATTTTGAATAATATAATTATTTATAGGATATATGATTTGAATTATGAGTGAGTAGATAATCAACATTTTTCCTGAGATTCCAGTTTTTTATTTTCATCATAGAATGTACTATTTCTCATTCCTTCAGCTATTAATGGTCTTGCATGATGGAAGTCACGAACCAACCTGGGTCGACCCTAAACTGGTCACACGAGCCAGTCTACGACATGGCCTGAGAGGTGTTCCCGATCCTCTCGGGCTGGAGACAAGTGCTAGAGCATCAATAGAAGACAATTAGGAATGATTCGACCTAGTGAAAATAAATAAAGCATTGAAAAAAGTAGAATAACACAAAGTAAATAAACAACACAAAAAGAAAGAAAGATCAAACACAACCAACTAACCTGACCACAACCAAAACTCTCTGTGACTCTGAGAGCCGATCACCAGTCCACAGCTAACTCTCACCCACAATGAGAAAGCTCGAGTCAAAACTATAACAGAAACTAAAAATAGGAAAACACTATAGGGGTGAGTATTAAAACTCAACAGGTGTGCCCAACAAACTATTCCCAATGCACTACCTTTAAATAAATAATTTACTAAATTCATGTTTGAACTAAATTATACAAAATATGGGTTTCCACACACACACTTTAATTTCTAAAACAAGTAATAGTCCATTTCCCTTTTTAATTTTAAATAAGTTTAATGTTTGAAAGAAACAGGTTCATTGCATTTTAGAACTTTTTTTGCGAAAAATTTAGAAGTCCAAATTTTAGTTGTTAGTCAAAAGGAAAACCAAACACAACACACAATGCACACTAAGGGAAATGTAAAAATTAGCACCCAGGAGCCAGTAACCAAACTAGACCTATCAATAATCCGCCACATATAAATAAACACTAAGGAAAACATGGGTAGAACCTCGGAGCTCGTGAATAATACCGAACAGACTATACATGTGACTCATCTTGAAGGCATGCCCTACTCAATTATGTCATAATGCCCTAATGACCGGTGTTGCCATACATGACCTAATCGAGGGGCCCAATCCCATAGCACTGATAACAGAACACCTATCTACTATGGGCCACTAGCCAGTGCGTAATCTAAACTAGTGAAGAAATCATTCTCAGAAGATTCACTTACTACGCCAAGTTCCCATGTCAACACATGTAATGAAAAGGGGTGAGTCAACAATATCAATCAACCAGTCATGATGCGCAAACATCACACACAACTCACGCAACCAACAAACATAAAATAATCACCCCTGAGTCACATAAATGAAAGTTTTCCAAAATAATTTATTTTATCAAAGTGCCAAATGGGCCTTAACCAACTTTAAAGAAAAACCTCATTTCTCAAGAGAACCAAAACACTTTCTCATGCATGAGAAGAAATCATTTATCATTAAACCATAACTACACTTGAAATTTTGTGAATTATGTTCAAGGGACAAATGGGAATTCTCTCACTATTGTGCGTTAATTCACCAAGAAAATATTTCAAGTGACATGTATAAAATAAACAGCTCTTTTGACATCGAGTAATTATTTAAAAATTATTTATCAAATACTATTTCACATTTATGAAAACTAATAAAATATCATGAAATTAATAAATTCTAAATTTAAAGGAAAATGTAGTGGGCGACCTACCTCAAAGGATAACCAAGATGAACATTCCACCTCTTGACACTTTCTAACCAGAAGATGTTGTTAACTGCTTTCCCGCACATACTTTCATATATATATATATATATATATATATATATATCCTTAATCCAATGCAAATATTCCCCACACCATGAGGGAATAAATTCATAGAGGACATATATAATATATATATATATATATATATACACGCACCTAAGCATATGCGTGCGCCCCCTAAAGATGCTCAAAACTCGCTGCAATAAAAATCAAAGACTCAAAAACACCATGTAAAGATTATCACACTTACAATAAAATACCAAGAACTTAGAATTAATTACCAGAGCATTAAAATACACAAAGACCCTAAATAAAGGGTATGAAACAATATAGGGATATAAAACCTTTCCTCAAATCAACGAAGGTGGACCGAAACTGGTGAGAAATCTCTAACGCACCTTAAAAAATTTCCAAAACATAATTATAACCATTCATATTATTTAACATACCATTTCAATACTTATAAAACAATTTTTTAAAAAAATAAACAAAATACTCTACACACACAAAACCTACACAAAACCCTCTCTTAAATCCAACGCATAAAAAAATAGAAACACATTTAACACCATTCATATATTTTATAAAATCACTTATACAATTTATAAAATAAATTCAAGAAGTATAATAAAGGAAGACACTTAAAATCCAAACCATTTTTTTTAGAAAAACCATATTCAAGCCAAAAGTCCATATAAAACCCATATATGGAAAACTAACCACCACCTTAAATTCAGAATAAATTTATAATTACTAATTGGTAATTTAATAAAAACTTAATAAAACATTGAAAAACATTTCATAAGAGTTTACACCTTAAAAACACTCATTCCTATTACATAAATGTCACATAAAGCCAAATCATTACATATACATTCATATAATTCAAGACTTGACACCCAAAAATCTCAAACCATATGAAAAGGTCAAAAAGTCATTTTATAATAACACCAGGCATGAAACAATTAACAGAACAATTTTTTTCTTAATACTTAACAAGGTATACACACATTCAAGCTATTGAACCATGTCCTAAATAATGAGGACTACGTGCGAATCCTAATAGTACAATTTATGAAGCATGCATGGTACATAATTTTAACAAATCAATTCCAGTTATTAAAAAGCAGAACTTAAAAAAACATTTTCATTCCATAATAACTTAATCTAAGGATCAAATATATATAATTATCAACTAAAGGGGGTGAAACAATCAAGAAATAAATGGATTTTATACTTAAAGGGGATTTGAAATGGAAAAACTAACTCAATTGTTGAAAAACCTCTCGAAACTGGTGCGAAGCTTTGTTCGCACCTCAACCACACCTTTGCAGGTCAATAACAAACCGTAATCATGAACAAAAAACTCAATTTTTTTTCAATGAATCGTAAAATTGTAATCCCAATCAAAGAACCCTAAGACTAGAATATAAAGAATAAGAGAGTACCATAGAGAGAAGGAAGGAAGGTCGATTCCGTAGAAGAGGGAATTTTTTATAACCGCAATGGAGAGAGAGTGGCCGGAGGAGGGACGCGCATGCTGGAGGAGCTGCATCTGAAGGGACGACTGGAGGAGGGAGTCACGCGACTGGGTGCTGTGCCCCAGTGAAGGGTCGCACTGGTGGAGGTTGTGACACTGGGGGAGTCTCACCAGAGATGGATGGTGCGGCGCAAGAGGGAGGAGAGGGAGGTTTACACTAGGGAAAAAGGGAGTGTGGTTGTTGCATGTATAAGGGAGGGAAAATTGGGGAAGAAGGAAAAAAATAAATGGATAATAATAATAATAAAATTGAATCCCTACCTAATAAAAGAAAATAAAAATAATATAATAAATCAACCCTAACAAATATATCATAATAATAAAAAATTTATTAATAATACAGAAATGATAGAAAATATTCTTTTACTAATATAATTTCTTTAATAAAAATAATAATAATAATTAATAATACTAGTAATCATAATGATCATAACAATAAATTTAACAAATTTAGTTTTTATATAAAAAGTGTCATTAATAATTTTAATAACAATACTCGTAATAACTAATAAAAATAATTTCATTTTATTAAAAATAATTTTATTTGAATAACATAACCACATGGTCCGCACTCACCTCTAGAGAATTTGTGCGAACCGAGCGTGAACTTTTGTTTGATCCAGAAGTTGTCGCACCGGCGCCTGGGCTATTTGCACGGTCTCTACTGATCATGCGGTGCCTACGCACTGGTCAAAATCCCAATGCAAAAATCCCATCAAAAATAATAAAATAATAATTAAACAGGTCAGGGTGTGACAATTATCCCCGCCATAACATTTTCTGCCCCCAGAAAGACATAAAAAGATCAAGACCCAAAGATAGAACTCTATGGAACTCCTTAACTGTCACTCACCCCCAAAACTTTAAGCGCCTCCAGTTGATCAATCCAAATTAACACCGAACTCCCATGAAATGCAACTTATCCTCAAAACATGAACACCTTAAACACCACCAAAATGAAACCAGAAGTGAAACTATGATAATAACTAGGGGAGGCCTGTACGGACTCCTAGCCATAGGAAACAAGCCAAACTGACTTCAATGAGACCCCTGATGGGTCTCCCCACCATAAGGGCTGACAAGATTAATTGAACTTGGAAGCCTCCCATGCGGACCCGAAAACCCACCATAAGGGTAGGTGAGGGAAGGTCCCAACCAATAGAGCATCAAAACTACCACCATCACTATATTAACAACATTTCACCCTTGGAAGATCAAAAACCATGCCACACTAGGGATAAAGATTAAACCGAGGCCCCTTTTTACCATTGGGGTTCATCTGACTACACACAAACTTCATTCTGAGACCTATGGATGGAGCATCGATGATTGAATCATCTCCTGCCTTGCAAGCAGACTTTAATGTTTACCAAATATAACACATGAACCATAGTTTCACCAAACACACTTATAATAAACTAGAGGTTTCAAAGAGGTTTGTCAAAAACATTCTTACAACTGAAGGAAAAGAAACAACATAGAATGCTATAAGAGATGACCACTGTATACATCCAAGGAGCACTACAAAGATAAAAACTCAAAACTGATCCCCAAACATCACCCTACTCTTGCCGAAGGGCTGAGATGACCTTCAACGAGCCAGGTCTGACTTCAATGCACTTCTTTGAAACACCTCGATAGATTCACTGCACGTGACCCAGTCGCCCACAGGTGTGGTAGGGTCTTGGAGTATTCAGGTACATCAGTCTCTTATGTCCCTTCTTACCACACTGGTGATAGATCAAGGCATTGCGTTGTAAGAAAGATGAATGAAGGTCTGAAGGCCTCTTGATTCCTCTACCAGTACCACCAGTATCAAGGCACTTCACATTCTTCTTATCGCTATCTTCTGCAATACCCCCCAAGGATAGAGGAGGATTCACCACCTCAAGTCCTTATGCTAACTCAGCTTCGGCAAGGAAAGCATGTCTCACTACGTTAGGGAAGGTGATTACATTGAACACTTCCACCTTTGACTATAGCTCAGGATGTAATCCAGGTTCAAAATTCCAAGATATCACGGGATCATTTTCAACATACCTTGGTTCATATGAAGCCATTTCTAGGAAATGATGAAAGAATTCCAACACTGATCCCACACTTTGCTAAAGACCACATAACTCTATCCTCTTCATCACCTTTGTCACCTGAGAGAGGTATTGTTGGATGAATGATGAGTTGAAGAACTCCAAAGTGAGATCTTCTCGAGGATTTCTTTGAGACACAGACTTCCACCACCTCCAGGTTGGACCTTCGAGCATAAAGGTAGCCAACTTCACCTTTAATGACTCAGGCAGCGTAAGAGAACAAAAGTTTCTCTGAATCTTTGACAACCACTACTCTGCCTCAAGAGGATATACTTTCCCATAAAAGAGGGGAGGGTTCAAATTCCGAAATTCAAAGATGTAGTCCATGGACTAATCAGCTAGAGGATTTTATAAGGATGCACTACCCGAAGCTGCACCTTGGGCATCCATCGAACCTTCATGGGTGGGGGAAAACACTAAGTAACAAGGAAATAAAAAGCTGGGTCAAACATGGTCCTTAACATTTTAAATTAATCTTTTTAAATTTTCCAAAAATAAAACTTTTAATTTTTTTTGAAGTAATGAAGACCCAAAAAATCCACAAGGAGAAAATAGTGTCAATGTGTGACACAAAAATATGGTTGGCGGCCATACGCCCATCACGCGGTTATTAAAAGGAGCACTATAGGGTAATTTCCCCAGTTCCACATGGCTTGGCAGACCATGTGAGCTCACAGAGGTCACTTGACCATCTCCCCTTTCATTTCACAATACCTAAAAAACCATAAGAATAAAGGACATCGAAAAACCCGAACATCCCATGGTAAACTTAGGTTCAGAATGAGAAAGGGTTCTTGACTTCCTTCCTATTCCTACACCTCAAGTCCCAACAATTCTAATACTTCTACCATGACAACCCCAAATAAAAATGAGCGCTCTGAAAAACAAGGTCCGCTCAAGAGCTGACCTTCTCTGATACCATTTTTTCACGAACCAACCCAGGTTGAACCTCAACTAGTCATCCGAGCCGATCCACAACATGGCCCGAGAGGCATTCCCAATCCTCTTGGGATGGTGACAAGTTCTATGGCATTAATAGAGGAAATTTGGGAAAAATTTCACCCAGTTAAAATAAATAAAGCAACAGAAAAAGTAGAATAACACAAAGTAAATAAAAAACATGAAAAGAAAGAACGATCAGACAAAAACAACTAACCTGACCATGACCAAAACTCCTCACGACTACAAGATTCGCTCACCAGTACACAACCATCTCTCACCCATGACGAGCAAGCTTGAGTCAAACCAGCAAAAAAACTAAAGACAGGAAAACACTATGGGCATGAGTATTAAAACTCAGTAGGCATGCCCAAAAAACTATTCCCAATGCACTACCTTTAAATAAAGAATTTACCAAATTCAGGTTTGAACTAAATTATACAAAATATGGGTTTCCACACACACACACACACTTTTATTTCTAAAAAAGTAACATTTTATTGCCCGTTTTAATTTAAAAAAAAGTTTAATGTCTGAAATAAATAGGTACATTCATTTTAGAACATTTTTTAGAACAATTTAAAAATCCAAATTTTATTTGTTAGTCAAAAGGAAAACCACACACAACACACAATGCACACTATGGGAAATGGAAAAAGTGGCACACAAGGTCCAGCAACTGAACTAGACCTCTCAATCATCCGCCACATACAAATAAACACTAAGGAAAATATGGGTCGAACCTAGGAGCTCGTAAACAATCTAGAATGTACTATACATGTGACTCATCTTGAAGGCATGCCCAACTCAATGATGTCATAAAACCCTAACACCCGATTTTTTCCTACATGGCCTAACCGAGGGGCCCAATCCAAAAACACTTATAACAAAACACCTCTCTGTTATGGGCCACTAGCCAATGCGTAATCTAAACTAGTGCGACAATCGTTCTCAGAATATTCACTTACTATGCCAGGTTCTCATGTCAACACATGCATTAAAAAGTGGTGAGTCAACAATGTCAATAAACTAGTCATGATTCACAAACATCACACACAACTCATGCAACCAACATACACAAAAGAATCGCCCCCCGAGTCACCTCAAAGAATGTTTTTCAAAATAATTTATTTTATCAAAGTGCCAAATAGGCCTTAACCTAATTTAAGGAAAACCATCATTTCTCATGAGAACCAAAATGCTTACTCACACATGAGAAGAACTAATTTATAATTTAACCAGAACTACACTTGAAATTCTGTGAATTATGTTCAAGGGAAAAACGGGAATTCATTCACTGTTGTGTGTCAATTCACCAAGAAAATATTTCAAGTGACGTGTATAAAATAAACAGATCTTTTAACATCGAGTAATTATTCCAAAATTATTTATCTAATACCATTTCTCATTTATGAAAACTAATAAAATATCAAGAAATTAAAAAATTCTAAATTTAAAGGCATGTGTGGTGGGGGACCTACCTCGAAGGATAACCAAGATGAACATTCCACCTCTTGACACTTTCTAACCAGAAGATGTTGTTACTCACTTTCCCACACATACTTTCATATATATATATATATATATATATATATATATATATATATATATATATCCTTAGTCCAATGCACATATTCCCCACACCATGAGGGAATACGTACATAGAGGACAAATGTTTTATATATATATATATATATATATATATATATATATATACGTACCTAAGCATATGTGTGCACGCCCTAAAGACGTTCAAAACCCACTATAATAAAAATCAGAGGCTATGAAACACCATGAAAATATTATCACACTTACAATAAAATACCATGAACTCAAAATTAATTACTAGAGCATTAAAACAAGCTAAGACCCTAAATAAAAGGTGTGAAACAATATAGTGATATAAAACCTTACTTCAAATCAATTACGGAAGACTGAAACCGGTGAGAAATATCTAAAATGCATTAAAATATTTCAAAAACATAATTCTCACCATTCATATTATTTATTCAACCATTTAAATATTTATAAAACAATTTTTTTAAAGCAACACCCAACTCTACACACAAAAAACCCACTCAAAACCCTCTGTTAAATCCAACACACAACAAAAAAAATTAGAAACAAATTTCACACCATTAATACATTTTATAAAATAACATATACAATTTATAAAATAAATTCAAGAAGTATAGTAAAGTAAGACACTTAAAATCCCACCCATTTCCTTTTATAAAAACATTCTTCAAGCCGAAAGTCTATATGGAACCCATTTAAGGAAAACTAACCACCACTTTAATTTCTTAATAAATTTATAATTTCTAATTGATAATTTAATAAGCAATTAATAAAATATTGCAAAACATTTCATAAAAGTTTACAACTTAAAAACACTAATTCCTATTACATAAGTGTCATATAAAGAAAAATAATTACATATACATTCACAGAATTCAAGACCTGACACAAAAAAATCTCAAACCACATGCAATAAACAACAAGGCATTTTATAAAAACACCAGGCATGAAATAATTAATAGAACAATTGTTTTTATTAATACTTAACTAGGTATACACACGTTAAAGCTATTGAACCATGTCTTAAATAATGAATATTGTGTGAGAAAGCTAATAGTACAATCTATGAAGCATGTAGGGTACATAATTTTAACAAATCACTTCTAGTTATCACAAATCAGAACTTAAAAAACATTTTCACATCATCATAACATAATCTAAGGATCAAATATATATAATTTTCAACTAAAGGGTGTGCAAAAATCAATAAACATATGAATTTTATAATTAAAGGGAATTTGAAATGGGAAACCTACCTCAATTATTGAAAAACTTCCCAAAATCGGTGTAAAGCTTCATTTTCACCTCAACCACACCTTTGCGGGTCAATAAAAAACCCTAATCATGAACAAAAAACTCAATTTTTTTTGAAATGAACCATAAAATTGGAATCCCAACCGAAGAACCCTAAAACTAGAAAGGCGAGAAGAAGAGAGTAACATAGGGGGAAAGAATGAAGTTCAGTGCATTAAGATAGGGATTTTGGTGTAGCCACGCCGGGGAGAGAGTGGCCGAAGGAGGGCCGCATGCGTTGGAGGAGCCGCGTCGGAAGGGATGACCAGAGGAGGGAGTCGAGCGGCTGGGTGGTGTGTGTCGGTGAAGGGTCGCGATAGTGGAGGTCGTGACACCGAGGGAGTCTCACTAGAGATGGATGGTGCGACGCAAGAGGGAGGAGAGGGAGGTCTACGTGAGGGCCAAAGGGAGAAGGGTTGTTATGTGTAGGAGGGATGGAAAACTGGGGAAGAGGGAAAAAAATAAAAGGAAAATAATAATAATAAAATTGAAACCCTACCCAATAAAATAAAATAAAAACAACATAATAAATCAACCTCAATAAACAGATCCTAATAATAACGACTTTAATAATAATACAGAAATGATAAAAAGAATTATTTTACTAAAAAAATTTATTTAATAAAAATAAAAAAAATAAAAAAAATAAATAATACTAGTAATCATAATGATCATAATAATAAATTTAACAATTTTAGTTTTTATATAAAAAGTGTCATTATTAATTTTAATAACAACACTGGTAATAACTACTAATAATCATTTAATTTTATTAATAATAATTTTATCTTAATAACGCAACTGCACAGTCCGCACACACCTCTAGAGACTTTGTGCGAACCGAGCGTGGACTTTTGTCTGATCCAGAAGCTGTCGCACCCATGCCCGGGCTGTTTGCACGGTCTCTGCTAACCACGCAGTGCCTACGCGCTAGTCTAAAACCCAACAAAAAAATCCAATAAAAAATAATAAAAGAATAATTAGACAGGTCAGGGTGTGAAAACGGTCCAATGAAATTGATTTTTAAGGTCAAATAGCTTTGAAAAAGTGTTACTAAAGTTTATGGTCATACAGGTTTGACTAATAATTTAGGTAGTTTAAAAATAAATAAGCAAAATGAAAACCCAATATAAAATAATATTCATATGATAATATAGATAGATTCAAGGATTGGAACACACAATTTAATTTTATAATCCTTTGATCAAAGGCACCCTTAATAGAAAATTTGTGGTAAAATCCAATATGATTTGGTAGGATCCAAGAACATGGGTGGAAACAGGGATTGAATGATATTTAAATTTTTTCTAGGACAAAAATATGATATTTAAGGATCAATACACATTCTATGGTAATATGAGTCAATCCATACATAGTTCATGATAAATATTCTTCATTTAGATCTAGATTATGTATAAGAGAAAAGGTGGTTAAATGGATGATTATCCTAGTGTGAGGACAAAAACCAATGTGAATGATGTTTTAGAACTTATATAAACTAATATGCCCCCATTCTAACACAAAACCATGGTAATACATATACTAATTTAGAAAATAACTTGTTTTTTTTTGGAAAATTCAGGTAGCGATATATAATATATGTTTGTTCCTAGGATAAGATATCTAGGAATCACAATATATCCCATTATAACTAGAATGAATCCTTATATAGTTTTGGAAAATAGTTATTTTTTCATAGGTATGGTGAACCGTGATATTATGGAAGGAAAATGTTTCCATATCAATCAAAACTTCTTAGAAATATAAATCTTATTTTTATTAATATCTTATATAAGGAGGAATTTTTCAATTCCATATCATAAGGAATATATCACTCTTATAAAATTAAGGCCATACATGATATATCTCTTTGAACAGTTTGAAGAAACCAGAGTTGGAATACATTCCATATATTTTAAGGTCTTATAAATAGGACCATCATATCTTATAGTTTAAGTATATTTGAGTAGAAAGATATATAAGTAGATTAAGGTCATAATATATGGACCATGAACCACAAAGTTTAGGGTCATGTGGTAAAGAACTCATGTCATACAGGTTGGGTTCTTGGAACTATAACCTTATATTATGAATTTTGACTTATTTCATCAAGGATTTTCTTCATCTAACATGGTTTATAGCATGATAATTCTATATCTAAGTGATAATGACTCACATATAGATTTCATATCAAGATTCCTTAATATAATAAAGCCTTCATCAATCTTCATAATGATAAAATATTTAAAGAAAAATTATCCTTTGATCATATTTTACAAAATATTGTGATAAGGATAATAATTAGGATTATCTCTCATAATTTCATCCTTAAATCTATTATTAATCCAACTATCAAGAATGTTATACTCTAATTAATAGATAAAACAAGTAACGACATGATTCGTCCTAAAGGAATATACTTTTTTCATATATCATTGTGATATGGTAGACCCTAATTCATTCAACCACTTTTTATGTTCTTATTTGGATGTCCACATAGGTGAATCATAGGGTTTGGTGTCACTAAATCCATTATCCCCATATCTATTTTCTCATGAAGACAATCCTTAGAGATAAATAACTTCTTGATGTATATCCTAACAATTGATGGTATTGGTAGTAATTACCATGGACTCTAAAAAATTCCTCCTTATATATCATTATAATTGGGAGATCAGTCAAATTATTCTCCCACAGAAAGGAAAAATACCCAGAAACCTACTCCAGTTGGAAGGACTATACCCTTTTTGTTTACAAATTCTAGGTTTACAACACTGTTTCCCATGTGTATTGCATATGAATTTTTCAATATGGGAACTTGGTTGAATTTGAGATATGGGTGATGATGCCTTAATCTCGATCAATTTGGGGGTAGATTTTGAATCTATTGGATACTAAGACATTGATGGTAAACCCCTAGAATAGAGAAATCTGATTGTATTTAGGATTTAATAGTGATCATTAAGGTTGAATGATGTCCAAGATGAACCAAATGAGGGGGTATATAATATTAAATTTCTTCCCTCTCATTGGCTAGGGCACTTCACTATAATGGGAACCCCGATAGTGGGATGTTGTAATTTCTCCACAGATAAAACATCATTGAATATATACTAATGAAATGATCAGAAAAATGGGATGATCTTTTATGGGTCCAATCAGTGATTACAGGGATTCAACCCAAAAATCATTAGGAAGGGGAGTTATTTCTCAAAGTAACTCTATAATTGTTTTCCAAATATTTTAATTGTATATCTAAAACTGAGAAATATTTTATTTAATAGATATGTTCTTTATAACTTTATATAGATAATGGACATGAGGCAAGATAACATCATTTCCATACCCAATGTAATGATGGGAGGCTAATGATGGGTATCCATGAAAAGACCTTAAATGTTATATTTTACTTTGACATTATAAACAAACCCTATATACATTATATTATAAAGCATCAATTGAGTGGAAAAACTTCCTTAGATATAGGTGGTGTATCACTAATCTCTTCTTTACTATTGTTGGGAGTAGAGGATGGGAAAACCTATAAGAATCAAATTATTATTAAAGAGTCAAATAATCTCTATGAATAGTGTACACATTAGAACTAGTTAAAAATTATTCAAACCTAGATGATAAGTTATCAATGGAACCATAGGCCCCCATTTCATAAAACTCCACTTTCTCAGTGTGATTTTCCATCACTTGAATAACATTAACTGAGGGGAATTGGTTCTCCACATTAGAAGACTATCTTGTTTGGTGTGATTTTTCTCATTCTTTGAAGGATGGGTTTGTAAAGTCCATGAATGTTTGGGTTGGTATTAGAATTATTTTGGACTACTTATTCTCTTTTCATTTCCTATACCAATTACATCATATCTTTATAGATGGAGAAGTAGAAGATTGTATGTCCATAGTTTCAAAGGGAACTTGGGTTATGACTTGTTTATTTAGTAATTCATTGATGATTTCATGTTTAAAATCCACAGTCTTTTAGGTCTTTTAGTCATCAAACATTCATGTTCTCCCATAAGAGGTATTTTCCCACAATTTATCTACTTTAGGGTGAATGGATTATACACATGTCACATGTGATTATGATATTTCAATGGTACTTAACCATTTTTAGTATATTTTTTATAATATATTTTAAGATTAAGAATTCATGGAAAATGTTTCCTAGAATATAATGACAAAGGAAGTAATTTGGGTGATCATTCTAAATTAATTCATCTATAATTTTGTTTTTTTGAAACATAATAATATTGTTCTTTAAATTAGAGATTGGAACTCTAGATCCTGATCACTAGGGAATGAATAAACTTTATTCATTCTATATTTTATGTCATTTCATCTCCTCATTAATAGATTGAGGGTGTTGAAAACAATTTCTTATTTCAATGAATTCTCTATCCATGATGGTGGTACTTAATGAACATTACCCTTGGATATCTTAGAATCCACTGAGGTACTTTATGGGGTTGATCATGGTTGAGAACTGATCATGTAGGTTATCCACATATATTTCTAAAAAATATTCATAGGGAAGATGCATTTCCAAGGATTATGTTTGGACCTTCCATCTTGTAATGAATTTCATGGATCCCTCATTCTCTAATTACTTGTAAATAGAGAGGTTGAGGATAGTTTTTTTTTGTTTAGTGTATAGCTTAATTGGTAGATGAATTATTGATGGAGATCTTGCTAGCATACAATTGATGCAGTTATAAGGTTATTGTACCAAAAAAGGTGTGACCTTTTAAGGATTATGAGATGTATCTGATCCTAGATACCACTTGTTATTATTATGTTCCCAACATTTGGATACAATGAGAAGAAAAATTAAAGAGATTCTACCTTCGATCTCCCATTCTATTGAATATTGATAATTTTTGTTTTTTAATGCTTTGATGTGGAGGAATCAAACCCCCTATTCAAGATATGAATTCCTCTCCAATTATATCAGTGTAATTCATTATTCTATAAAATACATTTGATTAGTAAGAGCATCATGTAATCCTAGGATATCATCACTTGATTCATCCTCAAGTGATCTTCAAGAACTGGTAGCTGATACTGCCTTATTGTAGGGTATTCATGATAATCAATTATCCTTGAAGTCAAATGGGCAGATTTTAGTAGTATCAAATTAATGGGGTGTCTTGATTATACCTTTTTGGGTTGATTAACTAGGTCTTATTGAATAGTTTCAACAAAAGTAGACATGGAAGCTTCATGTTGATGATCATACATTGTTGGTATGATTCCCTTGAGGAATATAAAATTGATATTCTCATGATTATCTATTTTGGAATTCAATAGAAAAATCAATTATTTGAATTATATAGTCTTACTACCTTCAAGTTGTAGGTGGACTGTGAATGTGACAATAACTTTTCCTTTTTCTTTGGAACAAGCCCACTTAGTGGTCAGTAGTGTAAAATTTATAGGGGATACCCAATAGGGCTTCCATTGATACCAAGTGTTTAATCATTCCTTGTGTACCTTTTTGTGGTGGAATTATCTATATATTCCTCTTACTTTTCACATTATTCAAGGATATCATGTTCTGCTACAATATTTGACTCAATAGTGAAAAAATTTACTAATGAATACCCTGCAATAAGAAACTTAGATTTCCTTAGAGAATGTATATCTATAATCTGGGTATATTTCATTTGAATTTATGATACTAGATAAAACAATGGTGGTAAAAACTCTCTCACCCCTACGTGATGGGGGTTCCTCTTATATTGTTTCAATTATAACGATAAATCTCCCTACTTTGTGGACCTTTATTCTATCAAGTTCTAGATACGGTCTGATTCCGCTATGAGAATCTCAATGCTGGAAAATAGTCTCCCTCATTGGCGAGGGGTCTATTAAAGTAGACACCTGGGATATCTTTGATGAAGTGTAAATCTTATGGATAATTATGATCTTGAATTATCCCTAGTCCACTATCAAGATATACTGATGGGCCTAAAGAATGTTCAAAATAGCTGAGACATAGACTTTATTTTAAGTTATAGTGTTTGGTTTCTCATGATGTGATCCCCTTTTGGGTTCCCTTGTCTGAATGATAAGGGCTAATACAACTTCTTTGGTAGATTAATATAGAATTGGGGTCAAATGTCAATCACGATGACCATGGTGAATATGTTCCCTCTTAGGAATATATTGGGCATTTTTATGGATATGGTGTATACATTCCTCTACCTTCCCATGATATAAAAGGTATGGATTTCCTTTTTTTGTGGATATACTCCCAAATTAGTTTGATGTTGAGATTGGGTTCACCCACACCATGCTAATTTCATTGCATGGGGTTGTCCTTCATGGATTCAATCCCCCTAGATTCGCATGATATATTTCCAATTATGGATTTATCCATTCATGGAAATACCCTTTCACAATTACATCAATCATATGGAATTTTAGAATATTATTGGGTGATAACAAATGTTAGTTCCTAGGACCTTAGGAATATGTAGCGATGTCATTAGCATAGGATTAAAGTTTCACCAAATAGAAGTTCATGGAAACCCTCACTGTTATGCGACTATACCTCATCTAGCTGGAGATCCAAAATTATTTTGGTATATTGAATTAATAATCCATTTAAATTATGAGGGAATATAAGAAAACAATCCATATAATATCACCGATAATAATTCATAATCAATCAACTTATTTTCTATGTAAGTATTCATTGCAGGTTTATCATTAAATTTCTAATATGCCCCATGCCCACATGTTTTGAGTTAGTGTGAACCTTATTTACAAATTCAAGAAGTCTCCGAGACATACTAGTGTCACGGAGGGTTTCATGTTAGTTGATAGGGTGGGAAAATCTTCATACATATCCAATTAAATGGAATTAGAATCCACATAGTTTAGTTTCATTTATCAATACATGTCATACATTTTAAGGTCATGTGACAGGGATCACCATGGATCCTTTTAAGTCCATGCATCCATGTCCTTTTTTAATAAGTTTAAAGACTTATAGAGTAGACTATGTGTTATTTAGTTTAAATTTATACCACTAGGAATACTATTTTAAAGGTACCTATAAATAGGTTAGTGTTTGACTTACACACCAGTGGTCCTTCATAGTGTATTATGGTAGTTGATCCAGATGGTGGTAATTTTGGAAAACCCTGAGGTGGATCTTAGTTGAAGGAATTTAAGGAAATGAATTGGATAAACTTAACTTGAAGCATATATGGAAACCAAGATGAGTGTCTTGACTCAAGTAATATAAGGAATACAATATGAGTTTCTCAAATCAAGTCATATAATGAAACCAACAGATGTATCTCAACTCAAATAATTTGAGGAAACAAATAGAAATATCTTAAATTAGTGAATATAAGGAAACCAATACAAGTATCTCAACTCAGGGAATATAAAGATTCCAAGATGAATATTTCAACTATAATAATGTGAGGAAACTAAGAGGAGTATCTTTGATAAAGGAATATGAGGAAACTACAAGGAGTATATTGACTTAAGGAATATAAGGTTACCAATTATAGAATATTGAATCCATAGATATAAGGAAACTAATATGAGTATTTTGACTCAAGTCATTACCATATAGGAAATTTTAAACGGAATAGGTTACATTATACTTAATATTACATAGTAGTGGGACTTTTCAAATGGGTAAACATGTTCTATAATATGATAAAATCTTTAGAAAGTTTTAGTTAATGAAAAATGATGGTTTTCTACTAAACTAGGCTTGAAAACCTATAAAATTGATCTTTCAATAAGTGGGTCACCCAAGGTCATATCTTATGAAAATATGGACCATTATAAAAAGGGTGACAAAAACATTAGGAAGGATCAATTTCACATAATATTTGGGTTCTATGAAAGTGGATATGGTTCACTGATATTATATAGTTTAATATAGATTGTTTATATAAGATTTGTATGAGAAACCCTCTAATAAGAAACTACATTGGTATCCTCCATAAATGATATTTATGGGAGGTCCCGTGAAGTTTTTATTTGGGGAAGGAACTACTCAAAAGGTTATATACGGTGTCCACTCCCTCCCTTCAAATTAATTTATAAGATTAATTATGATATTTCTTTGTAGTCCCATATAAGTGAAATACATTATGAATGGTATTATTTCTCCCACAGACAATGTTTTATACAAAAAGAGATTATCCAATATAAAGTGTGCATTAGGGAATTTATAGTTAGTGTTTCAAAATTTAATTATAGGGATTGTCATCACAAAATAGTTTCCAGACCAAAAAGGATCACTATGAGGATACTTAAAAAATTTCCAGGGATGGAAAATATTACACATCTATGAAGTATTTACACTATATCTTTTTGAATGATTTCAATGTCACAAAAATGTTACATGCCCATGGGGTATCCATGTCATGGAACCAAAAATTATTTCCCAGCCATGAAAATATTAAGTGTATATGATGGAATAATTCTATATCATTGAGAATGATTCCTGCATCACCAGAAAGTTACATGACCATGATTTAGTGACTTCATAATTCTATAAATGATTTCTTGGTTGTGAGAATGGTACGCAGTTGTAAATTATTTCTCCTATAATTTCAAAAAGTGATGCTTGACCATGAAGGGAATTCAACGATAATAAATTCATGCAACTCTAATTGATCTAATAATTATGATTCAATTTTTTTGGAACCAAATAATTAATTGGAAACCACATATTTTCTTCAGCAACCACATATTTTCTTCACAGTATCCAATGTTTTCTTTCTCTAAAAACAAGTCTAATTTAAAATGACAATAAATTTTTATTCATAAGCCCATTTTAGCTCAAAATATACTAAAATTGAGGCATATGAAATTAAATACAACCTTTTATATGTGTATTAAAATTTATTAGGTGTTTTTAAAGTGTAAAAACTATCTAGAAGATCCTAAAAAATGGTTTGTATATTTTCAATGAACCTTTTCATCATCAGAATATGTCATATATGTCTTAATCCTGATGATATATTCTCCCCACCACATCACATGATTTTGAATTTTCTTGAGGAATATTTATCTATTAGTAAGTGAAAAATCATGTAAGGCATGGAGATTTCATTTTCTTATTCTTCATTCATAGAGATTATTTTCTTCCCATATGTGAATTTTGTTATCTCAGTAAGAATTATATCATGGATTCCATGGAAAAAATCTTAGAATTCATTTTTTAGTGAAAAAAATATTAATGAAATATTATCTTTTGTTGTATGATATTTCTTATATATAATTTTATCTTATCTTTTTCGTATATAACCCATTTTCCCATGCAATGAATAGGAATATTAATTATGAAATACCTAATGGATAAAATTAATGAATAATGATTAATACATTAATTATTCAAGATGTAATGTTTGTATTGTGATGTAATGTATATTTATATAGTCACTGAAAAACTACTAAAACTTTATCTTGAGTATCAGATCTTATTTAATCTAATTACTATGTATTAAATAAAACACCTTCTTTGGTTTACCTAATTCATGGCCATTAAATTACCCATTTTAATGATCAAGATCTTGACATGTGTCTATTTTAGAAGTAATAAAACACATATTAGTTTTAATGATTTTATTTATGTCTCACCATTTCAAAATGAATCCTCTGAATATCATATGTAACAATGGGATATCATAGATTCTTTTAAATATCAAGTAATTCCTATATGGATTCATTCTTCTAATGATTTATTTTTTTAATTCTTATTCCATCAACTAAATTAATATGTTTTAAAAATATTAATGTATATTACCTCAAATAATTAATGAATCATGTTTCACAGCCAAAAATAAAATCTAACAATATTATCAAATACCTACATTCATCACATTCATAAGGTAAATAACACCCTTTAATGTAATTGTTTAAAATCCTATGAAACTAAAATACCCCCAAGAGCTAGTATGGTGTGATAGGTTACCAATATTCACTTTTTAGATAGATCTTAATCTCCTATATCAATGATAAGTCTTACCTAGAGCTCCAATTTATATATATATACTATTAATAATGAGATATAATGATTCAAATACAACTCTAACTCTAAATATATACAATTAAGGTATCTCATGAGATCGTAATATTATGTGAGGCCATGGTATTATTATCTTTGATTATAATGTTTTGTGTGGAAACAATGTGGTTAGATATGTTTATATTATTTTACATGAACATGATAGGGTTGAATTTACCCCATATATTATGATGGTATTGGTAGAGGTACTTGGCATATGTTATGATTTTCTATACTTATTCATATACTGCATCCCTAATTTAATTCACCATGGTTTATGATTATTGAGTTAAAATTCTCAAATCATGTTATATATTATGCTTTCATGATGATACATTTATGGTTTTACATTCTGATACCTTGATATATGATTATGCTATCACCCAAGATCACTTCTTAAATTTTCATGATCTTATTCCATTAATGATTCCATTTATATAAATATTTATTTCCCTATATGATTATGTTATAATAATTTTTCCCCTTTGGCACAATATATTTTCCCCTTTACTAAGTGAGTAAGGTCACACAATTCTTACATTTTCTATTCATCTAGGTAATAAAGAAGAAAATTATATATGATATAATTATAAGGGAATCAATTATGAAGAATGTTTCAATATAAATATACACTATATCATTGAATAAGTTTGATATGTAGCTAATATATAAGGAAGCTAAATCGTGGCGTTATGGAACTATAATTAAATTGTGTATTTTAACATTTGATCATGATAAATAATGTAATATATATTTATATATATGTTTTGTTTGGCAGGTATTTTTTTTATTTTATTAGGTTTTAGTTAACTTTTTTGGGTTTGTTTAAGAAGTATTTGAGGATAAAACTTAATAAAAATTAGTTCAAATGAATGTTTCATTGGATAAAAACACTCCATGTTGATTTTCTATATTTACATCATTAGTTACTCTAATTTAATTAATATATTATTATTTATTACTATTTTTATCCAGTTTGGTATTAGTAAATGGAAGTAACCAGGTGAAATCAAGTAAATAGTAAAAGCAATGCACAATTCAATGATTTTCCAAATAAATAACTGAATGGGAAGGGATTCAGTTGTAAAAACATCATGGTTATACTTACCTAACTATCTTATTTCATGAATAATAACCTAAAATATGTAAATTTTACAAATGTACTAAATAATGGGAAATGTGATATCATTTTCATTGTGAATAAAATTCTACTATACTTTCAATGATCATTCAACCCACAAATTTCTCTTTAATGGACCAACATAAAAAAGGTGGTTTGGATGTTTATTATTTGTAAGTATTAGTAAACCAATTATGTAAATTTATAAATATAATTAATAATAAAATTTAAAATTCACACCATGAAAGGATATTAATTTAAGTAAACATTATTTATTAAATATTTTCTCTATACACTTCACATGAAAATATAGCATGAATTTCATTATAATAAAAAAATGATAAATAATAGGTTGGTTAAAATTAAGCTAATTTCTTAAAGATTTTAAGGTACACCTATATATTTATCATTGAACCTGAAATTAATATCAATTATCCTTTATTATCTTGAAACCAAGTAAATAAAATAATTATTGATTAGAGACTCTGGTAGCTATTAAGAAATTTTTCGATGCACTCTTAAAGTAGAAATAGGAATGGGAGACTCTCAATATATAGATTTTTTTTGGGATAAGAAAATGAAAATTGAGTTTTATGATATTTCAAGAGATAAATATCATAAAATAATGATTTTCAACTTTTAACATGTATAAAATATGAGTAGAATAATCCATGTAATTATTATAAAATAATTGTAAAATGTTTTAAGTCTGGAAATTTCATCCATAAAGAACATGATTATTGAAGAGATATGTAGAAGCATGTTAACATAAGGTAAGAGAAGAAAATCTTACCTAATTCACCAGAAACACTTAAATGTTAAAAATTTAAGTAGTTTTGGAATTATAATAACAAATGAACAAATTAAAGGGCCAGTGAGGACAATCATTATAAATAAACTCAAGAACTAAAACTGAAAGGAAGAGTTTACAAAGTTACTATCAATGAAGTAAATAATGAAAATGAAATTAAGAAATGTATAATTATTATACATTTATGAACTGAAAAAATATAATTTGAGTCTAGTTCTATGTATTCCTTCATATAATGAATGTTTTCGATGATTTGTAATGCACCACATCAAAATTGGAAGTTGATTTACCAGTGGAACTCCCAGTTTCTTGATTATTGTATCCAAATTATATAACTATTATTTGATTAATGTTTATGGAAATTTACTTACTAAAAATATTTTTATTCTCCCTTTTCTAAAATTCTATGTTATATAGGGTATGAATTTTCTCAATCAAAATAGAACTCATATCAGTTTTTGGGATAAGGAAATATTATTTTATATCCCAAATCATCACATGAAATAATATTGATACAAGGAATTTAAAAAGCATCCAATGTTATATAATTCCTATTATAGTTCTTAATATTCAATAAAAAATGATATTTAACTAAATTATTTCTAGATAATGTAAACATTTATTATATTTCAATTGTATATGAATATATTGATGTATTACCAAAATAATTTCTTAGTATTCCTCTTAATCAATAGATTGAGTTTTCAATTAACCTTAAACCTAGTGATATAATTATAATGAAGAATATTTATAAAATGTCCTTAATTAAATTTATATAATATAAAATAAAATACAATGAAATTTAGATAAGGGTTCTATACATTCATTTTCTTCACCATGGGTGCACCAACATTATTTTTTAATAAGAAGGATGATTAAAAATACTTTTTCATTAATTATTATATGATTACTATGATTATGATCAAGAAAAATATCATTTTTCATGTATTAATGATTTTTTTCTAGATTCATGAGGCATAATATATCTTGGAGATAGATATTTGATCTAGATATCATCCACTAAGAATAAAAAATGAGGATATCCCTAAGATAACCCTTTTTATAAGGTATTGGTACCATGAATTAATTATGATTTATTTCTAATAAAAAATTACTCTACTATCATCATCGATAATATGAATATATTATTTAGATATTTCCTTGATAAAAATTTTATAATAATTATTTATGATAAAAATATGGAATTTGAGCTCTAAAAAGTATCATTATTAGGTCATGTAATCACAAGCGAGGGTATATATGTGGATAATTAAAAGAAATAAGTAACTGAATAATATATTTGACCAATACATATAATGGATATTGGTAGTTTTCTTGTATTGGTAGATACAATCAATTACTTTTTAATCATTTATACCAATTTTAAAATATACAACCTTATTGATTTATAAGGGAGTATTTTTCTCCCGATAGAATAATGTGAAGACAAATTCTCGAAGATTAAGAAGTGGTCAGTCACTGCACTGGTACTCACACTATATTAAAGTAGAGACGGGTCTGTGATATATAGAGATACTTCAATAAACATTTTAGGTTGTATTATAATTCAAAATTATAAGGTTATATATTATGTATTATGTCAATTAATTATCTATTTGTAAAATTACCCGACATGTGATATGGTGTTAGTAGTTATAAGTTATGTATTAAATATTTCAAGGATTTTTTTTAGATATAGAAAACTATTATATATATAATGATCATAAGAGAATAAATAATATATTTAAATTTAATGTGACAATCATTAACTAAATTTAATGGTTAAATTTGATCAAGGATTATAACTACTTAATAAATTATCATATAAGGAAGGAAAATTAGCTGGCTGATGATATGAAAATAATAAATATTTCTACCTTATATATGATGAGGGTTGAAGGAGACCAACTCATCATGGATATAAAAATTATAGAAAGTTAAATCATAAAGGAAGAGATAAATTCTATATTTCCAATGTTATTAATATGAACCTATAATCCAAATAAAGATCAAGGAGGCACAAAAAGATGATATGGATCTACAAAAGAAGGTGGAGAATACTATAGAGTGAAACTTTTAAAAATAATATGTTATTTGATTTAGAACATGAATATGTATTCCATAAATGATGGAAATTAAGGTGGAGATTATTTATGATTTATATATCCCATTATTCCCAATTTAACTAGGAATAAAAATGATATATTGACATATTACATATCACTTCTAGTGGTATAACTTTAAAATGGTAATTGTTGAGTATAATCATGATACTTCATCTAAAAGTAAACTAAGGAAAAACATATGAAATATATGGGGATGATGAAACCATTATCCATAACCATACTTAAACAGGAGAACACCAACATATATTTTATCATATATCTTTCCAATACTCCTAGAGGAAAAAAAATTCCATTTGGGTTATGGTTGATTTACATATAAACTTATTGTATTTTACTGATATTTGAGAAAATTTCATACTTGGTGAACATAGAATGATATATATAAAGGAAGTGGAAAGGAAAAATAGGGAACCAATTTCAAATTTATTGGATAAAAAAATATGGTTAAAATCAATGTTTTAGGAATTAGATATATTATTGAATATTAGAACAACTTATCATCCTCAAACTGATGGTTAATTTGAATGGGTTATTAAAAATTTGGAATATATGATAATATCACATTTGATATAATTTAAAGGAGGCTGGGTTGAATATCTTCCACTAGTTGAGATCTAATGTAAGAATATTTTCCACTCATGAATTTAAATACCTCCATATAATAATTTTTTATGGGTTGAGATACAAAACTCTCCCATGTTGGGATGAAGTTGAAAAGAGAATGTTTTTAAGACCAGTTATTTCAAAATAAGTGATTAATGAGGTTTCAACTATTATTTATAATATCAAAGAAACAAAAAATATACATATTATATATGTTCTTAATCATCAATGACATCAAGAGTTTGATGTAGGAAATAAGGAATTACTTTTATATCACCAAGGAATAGTGTTATGAGATTCTAGAATAATGGATAGTTGATCCCTAGATATATTCACCCCTAAAAAATTATTAATCTAGTAGGAACTATAATATATTTATTAAAACTTTTATCAAACATCCCCTATGTGCATGGAATTTTCCATGTATCCATTTTTAGGAAATACATACCACACCCATCACATGTATTGAACTCAAATGTTTTGTAGTTAGAGAATGATATCCCTCATATGGGATAATTAATGGAGATCAGGGATTATAGATATAAATTAATATAATGAAGACTACACACCTTGTCAAAGTTATATGAAATAATCAAAGGTTTGAGGAAGAAATGTGGTAACCTGATGATATAATGATAAAAAAACCCTCATATATTTTAATATAATTAAAAAAATTAATGGAAATTTCTTAAGGGTGTAAATTTTAACACCCCATATTTTTAGTGTGAAATTATTTTTAATAATTATCACATGTTTAATAACTTATCTTACATAAAACACCAATTAAAATTTAATAATTCATTATTTCATTAAGGTAGAATATTATAATATAAAATTAAATAACCATTAATATATTAAAATGAATCTATATGAAACAAAATCATGAAAATTAGAATAGGAATAAAATCAAAAGTAAATAATAATACTTTGAGTTTGAAATATTAATCCTCTTATTCTCACATGAAGATCATAAATTTTTGAATAAAATAAAAAAATAAAAAAAATTAAATATATATTGAAATATTGATTAAGGAAATGAGATAAATGAATTTAGATAATTATATGAGGTTTTATATAGTAATGGAAATGGTAATACAACTATTATATGGCCTTTAGATATAAGTTCATTAGATATATAGTAATTGGCTATACATGTATCCATTATGTATATTGGATTGTAATATTTAGAAAGATGTTAATAATATAAAGAAAATAATATATTTTATATGTAATAAACATATAATAAATAATTATTAATAAAAACAAAACATATACTGATTCATTGGTAAAAAAATCTTGTATTCTTGAAAAATGTGTACTTTTATATTTGATTTATTTTTATATGTTATCTAATAATCATTAGCATGATGTAAGTTATGTGGTACCTTTATGATAAATTATTCACGTGTATTTTAATTATTATTTAATCACTTTTCATCACAAAATGGTATTTTATTGAATAATTTATTATATTTGGTAGATCTGGAATAAAATGTGAATTCATCAAACAGTTTAATTTTTTTTTGTTAAAAGGATAAATTTTCATGTCCATTTTTTTAATCTTTGAGAACATTATTTTAAATTTGGAAAAATTTATTATTTGTATTCATTTTGAGAATTAATTTTATAAAATTGGGGTTTGAGTTATATTTTATTAAAATTAATTATTCACAATGAGAATTTTCTTTGAATTTATTTTTAATATTATCAAATGATTCTTGATGAATTTAAAATTTGAAAACGTGGGGATATTAAAATTTGAATCAAACTCAATTTTTTTATTTTAATTTTAAATTTTATTGATACTATATTATAAGTTTGGGATGATCAATGTTGGATGTCTGATTATAATAAGATATTTATTGGTCGTTTGATTTGTGGTGCGAGAGGGATCTATTCTAGTGCCATCCAAGTAGAGTATTTTTCAAATTAATTCAAAAGGAAGCTAGAAATGAAACCTAACCTATGAATCCTAACCTATTTCTAGATTCATAAAACATGGGAGATGAGGGTTAGGCCTGCTAATTAGATACTCGATTATTTGACATAGAGATGTGCATACTTGTTGGATTCTGCTTATGATTGAGAGTTTCATAATTCCACTAGTTTTTTAAAACATGTTGCTAATGTTGATGGATGGATAGATATTGTGGGAGTTTATCTGAGTATTAGGTTTCTTATTTTAACCCTTGTGAAAGTTTGATGTTGGTTATTATTATGAAGGAAATGTGTGTACATATCTGGAATTTAAGGACTTAATGGGGGTTAGTTTGGTATTCATCTAGGAATTCATTAGTTTCTGGTTCTGTAGTTGACTTCCTTTCAACCAAGGGGAGTTCTAATGGTCTGTTTATTGCTGGAAATATTCTGGAGTTTGTTTACTACTGTTGAAAATTAGAGTTTCTATGTTGATATCTGTGAGTTGTGGATCTTAGAAGTTTTAGAAACTGGAAATATGATTGAAGCTAGTTTTATAGGTATCTTTTAATATGCTTGAAAAATTGTTTCAAAGGAAAAAAAGGGTGAGTTAGGTGAAGACATTGGGTGTTATATTTTTTGATATGTCAGGTCATGTGTGAGTTAGTCAATGCCATGTGATGTGCAGACAACAAGAGTAGTTTAATGAGTTTAAATTGAAAGCTGACATGTGGGATAGAGTAATTCGGTGCAGATATTGATTAAAATAAGGGAAAGGAAAAAAGATTATAGCATTCTATTAATCTAAAAGTCTCTAGGCCTAATATTCACAAAACACAACTACAAACTAAGAAGATATAGACCCAACCTTTAAGTAGGAGTTGTAGGTAGACCAAAGGGGTTCATGCTTCTCTTCAGTGGGGGGTTATCATCCTCATCATATTTTTCTTACTTTATCTAGTTAAGTTCTTTGAATATATTATGTATGCTATTTTTTTATTCCAATTAACATGATATTATAGTAATTTTAAATTGGGTAATTCAAGTTCTTTCACTGGTTATTTCCAATTTTTCTTCATTTATCATATTTTTGAAATGAAATAATATATCAAATTCAAGCTTAACATGATTTGGTTTACTTTTCTATTTCAACCTATAGTCAAGTGATGAATGTTGATTTCTTCCATTAATCACCTTATGTTTTTAGTGGAGTTATTCTTAGATTTATTCTAGAGAAGATCTTTTCAATCAAAAATCATTAATTCACTTAGAACCTGTTTTATCATCAATAATTACCAAGAGATTTTTTTAGTGAAGGAATCTAAAAAAACTCAACTTGGGATGTCATGGAATAAACTTGATGATTATTGAATCACTTTTATCTAAGTTGTTCTTATTTTATTACTATCTCTCAATAGAGTGGAGTCTACTGAAACATCAATATGGATACACTTGAGAGTGTTAGACACTCGTTTTGGTGTTGATTCTATTCATTTTAGTTATATTTTAATGAATTAAATTGCATGTCAAATAGGATACAATGAATTTATTTTTCAAGGTATCTTTAAAATAGATAACATCATTTATTTTCCAACTCCTTAAAACCATTTTTAACACCGTTAAAACACATAAACACTTCTTAAAACATAAAAATGAAAATCTATACTTATTTCTTCTAAATATCAATGAAATAATTTCTATTTTTAGTAGTTTAAAGATAAAATAAATCCCTAGAACATTCACACGCATTACATTGGGTTCGACCCTTTACTATTATAACAATATATGTTTATAAATTTTATTTTGATTCCTATAAATATCTCTAGTCTAGAGAGAATTTAGTACTATTTATGGGGAGGTTTGTCATGGTTTTCTTAATGTTTTAATATAAAAAATCAAAATGACACACATGGAAACTATTTTCCTTGAGTGCTGAAAATTTTTATAAACTACTGCTGAAATTTTCACTTTTCTCTAGTTTGTATTGAAAACTATTATTTTGTGTTTGTGCTCATAAAATCAAAGATATTGTTGAGTAATTTTAACATTTAATCATAGATCTTATTTTTTAAGAAACTTAATATAATTTATGGTCAAATTTGTAGGTAGTATAGGATTTTGATCACTTATTTTATTAAGAATTATTATAGTAGTTTTATTGAGGCTTCATATAGGATAAATTTTTTTTAGTTTTACGTCATGATCATGTAATTACCTTCAATTTTATATTAAAATGATTCTATAATGGATTTAATGATGATGAGTGTTGTAATTTGGATATACTTACAAAGTTTTTTTAGTGTATCGCAATGATGAAGAGTTATGAGAATTTTTTGAATAATTATCTATAAAGGATAAGAATAAATTCCTATTTTAGAGACTTTTAATTAGAACCTAGTAAAACTTGTGATCAGTGAAGGGAAAGGTTTTTCTAAATTTGTCAGTATTGAAACTTCTGAATTCAATAAAAGTGTTTTAAGCTTAATAATAATTTGAGAATAAGTGATAATTTGAAAAACTGTTTTAAGATCTCTAATGACGAAATTAATTGTGTAACTGAAACTAAAATTCATGTTTTGGAAAATCATGTTGGTAGAATTTTTCAAAAATTTTATTTTGAATAGGTTGAAATATAAGATCTTATTTTGGATGAAATACCCACATCTATAAATTCTTAAAATGTTGAGAGAATCCTACTAGTTGTGAAGTTTGATATTATAGAGGTTGAAATAAATATCTCTTATTTATTTTCAAACTATAACCCTTCATTGTCTATGGAACATGAAACAAGGATAGTTGATCTTGGAGATGAGATAAAAGTTTAAGGGGAATCAAAACTAACCTAAAATTCTCAAAACTTGTTTCAAATTTAATTTGATAACCATATTCTTGAATCATTCCTTCGAAACTCAACCATGTATAATTTTGTTTTTTATGATTTAATGTTCAATAATGAAATTGAGAGTTTTTTGAATCGTTCCAAACCCCATGAAACACCATAAATTAGGTCACCCATATAAGAAGGTGTGGGATTCATCAATTATGAGAAAAATTATGAGGCGGACAAAATGTTTTCTAGCTATTTCAAGGGGTTTTTTAAAGGGTATTTTTCAATTTCTAAGGGATTCAATTTTTTTCCTAGTTATTTATAATCCCATAGAATTTAATTTTCATTCAAAAAAATTCGGCGATCACCATGTGGTGGTTACCACTTAAGATACCACCCCAACCTAGTGACTATGGATAGATTATTAAAAGTGTTTGTATAGGGACTTAAAAACTAGAATTGCATGTGGGGAAACTCATGATTTTATTGATTTAAATAAAAAAAATTACATTTTTTTTGATAAATTTGATATTATTTTGATGTTTAGAATCTTTAAATAATGCTTTTAGTCCCCATTCATTTTATTATGAATTATTAGGATCTTTTCTTTGGTATCTAGTTGCGTGTAGGAAATGAAATCTGTCCTCCCCACAGTATAATGTAGAAACTAACTTTTAATTGGAGTTTCATTGACACATCATTATCACCATAGACCTGTTTTAATTTTTATTTAACTTAAATTATTGAATTTTATGTTGATTTTTTTATTTTAGTGTCCCATCATTGAGAGGAGCCCGATTGAGTGTAATATATAAAAGGGTGGTTGGGTCATTAAAAAGAAGATGACTTCATCGTCTCATTACATGTGAGTACTTCATTTGGGTTTTAATTGTTTAAAACTATTCATTCAAGCAATCACTTTTTGGAAATCCTTTGAATTATTTATTATAGTATGTTTTTCTTATTTAGTGTCTATGCCTAGATATTTAAATTCTTAACTTTATGATATCATTTAATTGAATCAATTTTTACTGGTTATTAAATTTTTTATTACTTCAAGAAAAACATGTTTAGTGGTGAGTTTTAATGATCATTATTTTTTTATTGTAAAATTTATATTTCATAATAATTTTTTAGAAAATTAGTTGAATATTATTTTATGAAGATATAGTGGTAATAGAAAAAAATGTTGGCATTCTATTTTGTTTGTTTATCTAGAAATAACTTTGAGTTTTAAATTAATTAATTCATTCGTGCATTGAATTTTATTTTAAAAGCCATTAATACAGTTACTTTTTGGAGGAATGATGTTGTTTTAAACCTACAAATTACATTTATGTTTTGGTATCACCTTCCTTCATCAAAACATATTAATTCTATTTTCAGTTTTAAAGATGAATTTTAAAATATCAATCTCTTCTCTCTATAAGGTGCTAAGAGGAAAAAATTATATACCTTTTATAGTGGATGAAGGTTATTTTTTCATGATATACTATAATGGTCTTAGTTTGGTGTTCTTTAGGGATTGGGATTAAAAAACAGCAATTGGCCTTAGATATTCTTTGAATCTTCACTCCTTTGATTGCTAATGACGATTCCCATGTATAAATCACAATGTTTTGTAAGAAAAATAAAACATGACATCAATGAAAACAACAAATTTATAGTGCTTTATTTTTTATCAATGTTAGGCTACTAATGATTTCATCCTATATAAATTAGAGGTTATTAAGATCACTTCCCTCATTTATAATTTTTTTAATGTATGTTTTAATTTTTCTATTAAACTTGTTTTTTGAAATTAATATTTTCTTTTTTTAATGGTATGTTGTTACTAGGTTGCATTTTTTAAGAGGAAGGGTGAAATTTTGTGGCTAAATTTGGTGGATAGAATTTTAAATCAATGGACTGTAAATTCACTATTATACCGCCATTTTGCGTTCCTTGGTTTATTTTAATTATATCTATTATATTTTAGTTGTTTTAGATTTTTTGAGATTACAATTGGAAATTATAACTATCTATTTGAATTAATTCTTTTCATTCTTCTAATTCATTAAAATTAGATAACTAAAAAACCATTTTTATGATTAATAGAATTCTAATTCAAAATAATTGAAAATATGATTTATCACTTTTTAATTTGTGAATTTCTATTGTTAACAGTGTGTTTGATACTAGTTGATTCAGTATTACATGATTAAATACATTCATTTAATTCTATTGACTATTTTATTTGAGAAATTTATACGAGTTATCTATAAAAAATTATTGAAAACAATTTAATATATAGTGAATCATTACTAGAAATTAATATACTTGATGATAGTTTGAGAAATTACTGGAAATTTTTGTAATTCATCCTACTATTTTTGTGATTTCTTATGACCCCTTTCACATGTTTTTCAATACTAAATTTCAATACCATCTTGAACTTAAATATCTAAATATGTTCTCTGACTTATGGTTCAATATTTGGAAAAATGTTGAAATTTACGTGTGGGTGAGATATTCTTTTCTATTAAAAACTATATTTCATTGATAAATCATCGAAATACCATGTATTTTTTTCAAAGACTGATTTTTTGGTGTTCAATTTGTATTTTTAGTTTTCTAATTTTTTCTTGAAATTATATTTTTTTTCTACTTTGATGGATTATTTTTTTAATCAACTATGTATTCAATAAAGTAAAATAGTTTCATTACTATCTTGAAAATTATTTACTTTGGGAAATTTTTAAGAACATTTTACATTATTAGTTGAATTGTAATATCTTTTTAGAGCTAAACTAATAATCTTTACATTTAAATGGCCTAAGAAACACACTTCTAATCCTAGTTTGAGCTTTTATTATTTAATATAAAACTTTTGGATGGGTCAATGTTTACTTCCTTGAAATTATTAAAGCTACTTATAAATTCAACTTTGTATAATTATTTTTATGGTTAAATATGTGTGTTTTTTCAGAAAAGAAAAATTAGATAAATTTTGAAGAACAATTCAATGAAATAGTAACCTGGTTCAACCACTTTCAATGTTAAAATTTCAATATTATTTTAAAAAAATGGAAACATAAATTTTCCAATATAATTTCCTTTAAGGGTGCATATAGGTAAACCATTCTTCCATATCCACTAAAAAGTGACTTTTGGATACAATTAATTGTGATTTTCGGCTAATCTATGTAATAAAATAGGTTTAATGGGTACTTATCATTCCTTATGGGGATACATGAGGCTTGAAACATTGAGGTTCCTAGGTGTTTGTGTGGTTTTTGTTTTTTACTAACTTCTATAAAAATTTATATAAATTAATTATCTATTATGGAATGATTAGTAATTGTTTATATATAAGGATAAAATCATTTATTTTTTTAAAAAATAATTTTCTAAAAATATGTTTTTATGCATTTTAATTTTGATTTTAAAATCATTTTTTATAATTTTTATAGTTTTTTTGAAAATGATTTTAATATAATTGATTTTATATTTTGAATCGTCAATTAAAAATTTGGAAAGATGATCAACATAATTTTTTGATAAAAAATCTGTTACCAATGTAAAGAAGTGAGTTTTGACGGTAAGAGTAAAATGATATAAAAGGATAAAATAAGGTGTAAAGTTATAACATTTTTATAAACCTTATCACAGAATAATATGTATTGCATAATTCAAAACATAGTTTTATATTTTTTCTTTTTTAATGTCACTTTCATTGTAAATTTACAAAATTTGATCATTAAATAAATGATATTTTCTAAAATGTCACTCAACTCAACTATAAAAGGACCTTCCTCCACCAATTCCAAACCACTCCTATAATTTAGTTTACTATTTGATATATTCTCTAATTATTTTAATAAAACAATATTCCATTTTTGAATCCCCTGGGTTAATGAAGTATCCGGAAATTTTTATAAACCAAATAAAATTTCCAAATGATGTAATGTTTCTAACTAATAATTAACAATGATTTCAATTCATTTTCATTTTATATTTACACACTCTTCATTAACAGATAATTGAATATTTTTATTTAAAATATAATAAAATGATAAATAGAGTAGATTAGAATAGAAATGTTGAAGACCAAGGGAATCCCCTCAGGTGATGATCCTATGACATAAAGGAAGAGAACCAAATTTTAAAAAAAAACCACCCTCTCTGCCCTGTCACAAGAATATTGGCCACCATATTTATCTCCCACTATGTGTGTATAATCTCCATATCTAGATGAATCATTTTTCTATAGGTATTAATAATATTGAAAATTTTCAAGGGGATGGTGGAGGTATCCAAAAAATCATTGATCACTATGGTAGAGTCTAATTTAACAATAGATAGGTTGAGATAGTTTATTTTACATAGAGTGATTCTAGAGAGAATTTCATGAGATTGAGATTGTATAGAACATTGATACCCATAGAAATTTGAGAAGGTAAAAATGATAGATCCCAAAGAATCATAGATGTCTTCCCAACTATGTATGATACCTATAACACTGGTGCCATCAATATTTAATTTCTATTCATTCCTTAGTGCCTTCTAGCACACCCATACTCCTTAACACCCAATGCTCCAACCTATTACAGGTATGATAGGATATAAAGACTAACCATACATGGACTGAAGAATGATAACTTTCTTATTAAAAATAATTTACCACTGTTATATCATATAAATAAAATCATAATTAGCCTACTATAATGGTATTATAATAAAATAATATCACACTGATCTATTAAATTATAGTGTGTTTTTATTTGGGTTTGTTTAAACACTTATTAGAATGGTGCTATAATATTTTCATTATGGATTATTATAAAAAAATAATTTAACATATGGTATTAATTAAAATGTTTTGTTATTTATTCAATCCGCGAATATTAATATATATAAGTATATTTATTAATATTTTTTTACATTTAATTGATCTAATAATCCTAAAAAGGTAATATTTATAACAATTATTTATGATCTATTACCATAAAATCCATGGAATAATTATGAGACTCTATAAAAATAAAAGAATATCTTTATCATTTCCATATTTATTTGGGATGTGATGATTACATGAAAAAGGAGCAAGGGATAAACCCACCATACCAAAGCAACTGTATAACACATAAAATAATCAATACCCGACCATTAATCTTAACTATGTAATATTAATAAATAGATAATATAAAAATATATATTATGGGTATTAATTAATATATTTACAAATAAGGTTATTTTATTGATGAATAATAAACCTATGTTGATTATAAAATTATTTAGAGCCTATCTAAGAAAGAGGGAATCCAATTTAATAGGTTTTCTTTCTCAATTTATTCCATTGTGATTAATATTCCTTTTTCATTGTATATATTCTCTCATGTATTATAAACTTTTATCATTATATATATATTTTTTGAAAACTTAATTTAATTAAATATATTAATTTACTATCCCATCATTTTATTATAATTAATAATTTAAAATTTATTATGTTTCATAAGTATTTTTTCTCTCTAGAAATATTTCTATTTTAGATTCTTAATTTATAATTTTTATTAATATGTTTTTATATTATTTATATTAAAAATATAAAATTTATTTTCTTCTTATAATTTTAGAGTTTTACATGTATTTTTTGATTGAATCATATTTCAATCATTATGACATTCATGAGTGTGTCTTCACTCAATAACTTTTCATTAAGTCACATTCTTTCTTATTTAGTGATAATATTTTTTTACTACCATTTTTTTTCTTATATTGGGTTTCATTTTATTTTTTATATAGAATATATTTCATTATCATAATATTATTTATGATTGATTTATATTTCATAAAAATATTTTACTTTTAAGAATAATTTACATCCCCATTTTGAAAAATAAATATCCATTTATCCCATTTTTATGAGTTTTTAGCATACATATTCCTTTTATTTCTTAACACAAATAATAATTTTTATTATTTTGAAATATAAATATATAATTTATTATATAACTATCATTATAATCTTTCTTTATATTTTAATGTAATGTATACATAATTTTTATCGATGCGTCTTACTTTGATTCTGGAAAAACATTCCAAAAAATGTTTGTCAGAAATTTTGAACCAACTACTATTTTACACCATGTTTCTTATAATTTGGAATTACATATTTTCAAGGGTTTATTATTTCAACAATTATTATTAAAATGTTGTTTAAAAGTATTTATTTTAATTTCTAAAAATAGTTTCCCAATTGAGCTACATTAATTTTTTTGTCAAAACAATACCAAAATGTTTATAAATAACATCGTATGATTTATATTCAAGTTTCTTTTAATCAAAAAGAATATTTACCAGTTTTGAATATTTTATATCATTTATTTATCTTGCTTTAAATTATCGTATAATATGTTTATTTTTGTTGACTGAATTTCTGGTATCTTATGATATGTTTTTTATGACATGTTTAATGATACCCTATAAAAATGATATTTTATACATTTTATTTCCATTTCTTATTCAATTATATTTTTAAAATGATATATGATTATATTCATCTTGTGTACATATGTAAGGCTATATAATTTTATGATTGGTTGGTCCAAAATTATATATCATTCCAAGGAAATAATTAAAATATTATATGTAACACCCCAGGAGTTTTTTTAAAAAATAATATGCCTTTAATATTTTCAATATTTTGTGTTACATGTAACACTAACTTTAGCTTGTGTTATATATAACACATAGCTTACACTACATTACACAAAATGCTGAGTTTAAACGAAATGTGGCTTATTATTAAAATATTATTATTTAATATGATAGTTATGACTTAACTATTGGAATGGTAGGTATGAATAATATTAACTAAAATTTTAAAATATGGTTTACACATGTATATAAAATTAATTATTTTGTGACCATTTATTTGAAAATGATAATGAAGGAAATATTTTTTTGAGAAACTATTTTTTTGAAAACAAAAGTTTTTCACCTAAATAAATTAAATAAAAAACTTTTAGTGAATGATTTTATTGAAATTTATATTATATATATATATAAAATAAACTATTTAAAATTCATTTTACATATGTTATAGATAATAGATAGAAATAAATCTAATTTTACACTTAAAGACTATGTTTTTATAAAGAACTATTTTTTTACCTTTTTTGGAACACTTTATTAAATACAAATTTTTAAAATTTAAGAAAATATATTTAATAAAATAAAATTTGTCTTTTAAATAATAATTTCAATATTATCTAAGGGATAATTTTTTGGTCTTTTCTGAAAAATTTCAGTTTTATTGAATATTGAAAATGAATTCATTTTAATTGAAAACTACCTTTTCATTTATTTTATTTATAAAGTTAAATTATATTTTAAATTGATTTTAAATTTAAATTCATTAAACTATAAAACAATTAATTTAATATAATTCATTGGAATCAATTTTATATTTAATTTTTATATAAATAATTTGTAAACTTTTGAACATTTTCTGTTTAAGACCCCTTTTTCTCGTCCTGTTTACATCATTAATTTTAATTTTAATTTTTACACTTATGTGAAGAGAATTTATAAAAATGGATTAAATATTTTTAAAAATAATAATTTATATTATATAATATTCTCAACATAATTATTGACCAAAATTAATAGTGAATGTGGTAAAAATTAATTACTGCGGTTAAGGTAAATATGGGTTTACCGATGGTTTAACTAAAAAGATAAAGAAAATGGTGACCTATAAATTATCCAAAAACGATTTTATGGAAATATTTAGAACCTAATACCTCTATGGTTCAATAATAGTACTTTTTTACCCAAGTTTCATATGAAAAATGTGGGAGCACTCAATTGTTTTCAAAAATACCATGTGCGTCCTCTACCCCGCTTATAAAAGGCCACCCTCTCTCCTCTGTTATTCACACCATAAACCCATTTTTTACAGCACATACCCTCACAAATCACCTCCCAAATTAACTAAAATCATACTACAATACTTATTTTTTATATAAATCCAATCAGGGAATGATTTTAGTGCAAACCTAAGGAGGGTGCCCAAAGAACAGGTAACGTTCATCAACAAGTGTATTTATTTGATTTCGTCATCCACCTCCTTAAATTATTATTATACCTTGATGATATAAGAAAATTATTATTTTAAATGTACTAATATGTTTTTATTTTATGTTTATGACCTTTAACCATCTATAATTCTATCAAATGGGTTATGAAATCATCGTTCGTGTGTACGACATACTACCACCTCACAGACTAATATCATTTGTTTTTCCATTATCGTATATCACAGTTGGGTATGATGATGGATATAAGTTATGTATATGATATTTATAACATAATTATACCTATATAGTCATTATATCATATATTACTCTTTTCTTTCCATTCTATAGGGGGTATGATAATAGCACTCGTGTGTATAGTGGACTATCGCCTAGCGAAGCGATTTGATTTGTTTTCACTAATGATTTGCATAGAACAGAATATGGATAAACATATGTGATATACATGAAATAATTATGATATTCCTGAAATATTTATTATTATTGAGATATAATATGTCATTTTATTTTTTATAGTTTCACTCACTGAAAGATGATAACCCCATTTGCGTACTTGTGGACTACTGCTTTCATGAAGCGATGTGACTCACTTTTCATCACCACACCACATGGATGATATTTATAAGTATATTTAACGAAATAATATGTTATTTATTATATTATTATAATTATTTAAGGATAATAAATTACTTTAACCATTTCCATAGCGATCATTTAAAAATGGAAATGTTATTCATGCGTACATATGACCTGTAATCTCCATAGTCATCACATACTTCATTTCTCCAAACCAAATTTCATGATTGTTCATAAAATTATTATTGATGTATAAATATTATATTTATGTTATGATTATTATTTGGAAGATTATGGATCCATGATCAAAGTAATATGAACTAAAATAACAAATCGAAGCATATATGAAAAACACAGCAGTTATTACCCAAAAAGTTATTTTAACATTTAATTGATAATAAATAGGTAATAAAAGTGAATAATTAAATAAAATATGGTATGATATATATAACTTCGGTTCTATAGTATATTTATAATAAAATTATATTTAAGATTCTGGAGGTTCGAATGAGTATGAAGGAATTCATGACTTATGGTAAGGGATTTCCATCTCACTTTTATTTTTTGTTATAAAAATGTCATATTCACCTGTGTTTTTTTATATGGTGTTTATAATACAAATGATTGTGTTTTATAATTATTTCCCTGAAAAATATGTTGACTTATTCATCTATTTTAGTATCTCTCTTTCACGAGTCTTAGGTTTTCAATGATATGAATGTGGTAAAGGGTTTCTAGTCTCTCTTTTATTTAAAGGAGATATATAAAAATTCACCATTAATTTATTTTTTGTGGTTTATATACTAATAAATTAACATGTTTTATAATTAATACCATAATTTTTATTGTATTTAAAGTTTCATTTGATGTTATTGTTTATTTTGGATTATGATTCAAAATATTACTAAAGTGGTAGGGGATATTTGTATCAATTTGGATTCATTGAGACTTATGTCATGTTATACACCTATCTCCTTTTATGAGGTGTATATATAGAACCCCTTTGACATGTAATATCAGGAATTTATTTATTCTCATGATTTTTAGGTTTCATTTAATGTTATTCTTTCATGGGTCTTACAATTCAAAAATTACAAAAGTGGTTAATATTTTATGTTATAATCTCATCATTTATTAAGATTTTTTATGATCATGTTTCTAATGATAAAATATTATAATAAATATATCAAGAAACTCATAACTTTTATTCTCCTTTTATTATTTCATGAGGATAAATTGTTTCCCTTTATATTATTCTCTTTGTGTACTCAATACTTCAAAAATATTTTTTTAATAAAAATCATCTTTTCGATCGAAACCCATTTTTATTCCAAAACCAAGTTTTCTAAAAATGTTTTCAAAATGGTTTACGATTTAATTTTTTTAAATATGAAATAAGATTTTCCTCAAAAAATATTATAAATTATTTTTAAATCTTCCTTGATTTTTTTTAGTATATTGTCAAATAAGGCGATTTCCAAAAAGTTTTATTTTTTAAGAGGTAATTTTCAAAGAAATGTTTCCTTCCTCAAGAAACATTCCAAGTGATTTAACTTTCAAAATAATTTTCCATCTAAGTTGAAATAATTTGAATGGTTTATGATGAAAATATTTTTATGAAACATGTTTCTCTTTAATGGGTTATACCATGAAAAAATAGTTATGAAACCCATTTATTTATCAATGGTTTGTGCATTGATGAGATGATAAAATAATTATGAAACCTGTTTCTTTTCCATGGTTTATTATATTATGAAATGAATTTATAAACCTATTTCTTTTTATGGGATCTAATATGATTGATTTTCTATGAAATTTTGGCACATAAATTTATGCATTATATGAAAAATGATACCTATATCTTATACCAATGAATTGAGTGATGATTTATATATGATGATATGGACAGGAATAGAATAGAGTGAACCTAAATCAGTAAGGGACTTTGTCTGCTATGATGGTATTGGGAGTTAACCATGAATACTTTGATATTTTGTGTATAATTACCTTTCATGTTCATAATATTATGCATGAACCTAATTGCATGTTCATAGTGTAATGTGTGAACCTAATTAAATGTTCAAAATGTTATGTCTGGACCTGTATTTCATGTTCATAATGTTATGTGTTGACCTAGTTTCATTTACATAATTTATGTGAGGGATTTATTTATTTTCCTTAACTTAATTAGTGAACCTATTTCTATTTATAAATGTTAAAATGTTATAAGTTGATGTGTATGCTGCAATTCTGTGTCTTATGCCAATGTTATGCTCTCATGGCTCATATTATTTGATTTACTTATGATTAATGTCTTATGAACTACCAATATTTATTCCATGACTTAATATTATGATCTTTAGTATGTATGGTATTGTTTTAAAATGTTATGATTGTGTTCTTATACCCTTATTTTCATGTTAAAATTATGTATCTCCATTATTTATCCTTACTAGGCATCTGAGCCCACCCTTTCTTATGCTTGGTTTTCCCAAGGTTATTAATAAATTTTTTTTGTATGTTATATATATTAAGATTACTTATTGGGTAGATGTTTATGGGATACATTTATGATCATTAATAAATTTAGAAGATTTTGTTCCAAGTTTCCAAAGGCAGTAAACTATTATAGTTTTGAGGTACGTGTTTGTGTAATGTATTGAATATTAATCTATAATTATGCAATAAACATGTATGAAAAACCTGGATTGATATATTATATCTCATAATATCTCTATATTATTTGAAGAAAATATGGATTTAGATATATTTACAATATAATATATAGAGAGGATGCAGTTAGCTATGTTCACAATGTTTTGTATGGACATGATGCAGTTAGATTTATCCATTATATTATGATGATCTGGGAAGAGATCATTGAAATATATTATGGTTTTATATGTTTATTCATATTTCACATTCTTAATTCATATCCTCATGGTTCATGATTATTTATTTTATATTTTATACTAGGGTATATATTATGCTTTCAGGTTAAACTTTTATAGTTCATGTTTTCATGTCTTGATCAATGATTTTTCTATCATCCCTCATGATCACTTATTGTGTTTTATATATATTATTACATTAATCAAGCAATTTATCCCATAATTATTTTTTCACACAAGTTTATGATTTAAGGATAATTCCTCTTTAATATATTATAATTTTCCCCTTACTGAGCATTTTATTTTTGAAGAAATGGATACTCTATCATGAAATAATTTTGATACAAAGCTAAAACCCAATGAAATTAAACCTTTGGGTTATTATTGGGTGATTAAATCATTAGTTGAATTTTTTTTTCTGGGTAAATGATTAATATATATATATATGTGTTATGTTTGGGTAGTATGAGTTATGAAAGACTCCCTATACTAGTAGGAAAGTGGGATTATATCACTATTGAATTTGTTACTAGACTTTCTTAAATATTTAATTGAAATGATAAAACATTAATTATCTTTTATCACATTATATATTTTTTACATTTCCTTTTAATAAGGGGGATATTCTATTAGATTTACTTGAATTATTTATATTAATGAAGCGATAAGGCTTCATGGTGTAGCTTAATATATTTGGGAACTCCTTATCATCCTTGAAATCATGGGTAGTTTTATAGGACTATGTGAACATTAGTGTAAATGTACAGGTTCTGATCACTTAACTTCATGGAAACATTGGATCAATAACAACCTCAAATAGATTTTTCGTACACTATAAAATGATTAAATTTAGTGTAATTTTTTTGACTTCTAATAAAAATTATTTAAAATGGAATATAGTGATAACCTTTAGTAGAAGAACAGTAATTTATTTTTGGATTCTATTTAGCGATGGGTTTTTAGTGGTGGGTTTTTCACATTTATCGATGATTGTTTTTATTGTTTTTATTTTTTTTGGACCACACTATATTTATTGGTCACTCATATAAGATACTTTAAAGCATAAAAAATATTTTTTAGATACATCAAAGATAAAAAAATAAAAAAATATTTTTTCTTTAATGCATTGACTAAGACCATTGGGCTCTCACAGTTGGAATAATATAATTTTGAGGTTATGGGAAGATCAAAATGTGTGGTCTAATTAACATAATGGTCCAAAAGATACCTTAATGGATTATCAAGTGATGTAGATTGATGATTATTCTTGTAGAAATCAAAAATTAAGTAGATTATTTATGAAGATACTTTCATCAATATACTTCTTTTGAAGTTGATATTATTTTTAAAATTTTAGAAAAATGCTATCAATAATTGTAATACATTATTTTTTTAATATTATATCTATGTTGTTTTGTAGTTTGAGATTGATACTCTCTATAGATCTCATTAATTTTTGAAAGTGATCATTTATTCATTAGTGAAAATATTGCTTATTGATTTTGAGTGACATCTTCATTTGCTTAGGTTTAATTATGCTTTCATATCCATGTGAAGTACTGTTAGTGTTATTAGTTTGTTTATTCCTAGTAAAATGGTGTAGATACAAGGAATAAAAGGAATTATTACATAACTATATGCAAAATGGGTCTCTTATATTGAATTTTAAATTAATATACTGTATAAAAAATTGGAGAATCTCAAGATAATGCATGTTGGTGCGATATAAGGCCTTTAAGACATTACATACATAAGAAAAATTTGGTTGTGTCTTTAGAGCATTTTCACCCATGTTTGTTTTTAATTTATGTTTATATATATAAGTTATATATTTATATTTATTAGTAATGTAAATATTTATATTTATATTTATATTAATAATTTATATATTTTTATTTACATTAAAAATTAATTTTTATACTTAGAAATTCATATATATTAATAATAAATAATAAGTTTTAATCAAATTATATTTTGTTTTTAAATAAAGAATTGACAATTAAGAATTAATAATCTAATAATTAATATTAACAAAATATTATATTATAAATGCTTATTAATTCAAAATTCTTAATTAAAATATGTTTATATATTTATATATATTGTATATTTATATTTATATTAATAATTATATTGATAAATATATTAATATTAAAAATTTTGTATTATATAGTTATATTTAAATATTTCTATTTATGAATAATTCATATATTTATATTTACAAATAATTTATTAACTTATATGTGTGTGTGTGCGTGTGTGTGTGTTTATATATATATATATGTATTAAAAATAAATAAGAAATTGTAAGTGAATTATATTTTATAAATTTTAATAAAAATTTAATAATTACAATCATAAGAGAAGTGTATCATTAAAAAAACATGACATCAAAAATTTGGGTTAGTGGTGATGAATGAAAACAATAATGTAAAATATGTATACATAAAGCATAGAAAATTTATATTAGACTAAAAATTCGAAATTCCATTAATATATTGAAACATATTTAGATTACATGAGGTTTTAATCAATAGTCTAGATTAATCCTCATCTCCCATATCAAATCCAATTATTAGAATTCAAATGTTTATAGAAAATAGGGGCTTATAAATATAAATGATTTTCTGAGAATGAGGAATACTATTAGTATGGGGATTACAACATTTACATAATATATAATTTATAACACATACATGGGGATTCCACAATTTCATAGAACCTCATATAATATTTATTAAAGTATCCTTGTTTGAAAAACAAGTAATGCTAAAATAATTGTATTTCATGCCAAGCTACCCCATAGAAAACCATATTAGGAAAACCACATTGGTAAAAACTAAATGAATGGAAAATGAGTGAAACTTTCCTAATCACCCCTTAAAAAATCATGATAGACTTTTTAGTCATTTTATCCATATTTTATATTTAAATTTCATATAATTCATAATTATTAATGCTTCCTGAAAATATCTTCCAGATTATCACAGGACCATATGTGTTGGATGACAATCTCACCATTTTTTATGTTAATGAGTAAAAAGTATTTTTTTTGTGAAATGATTTATTTTATAACCATTTATATATCCACTATTAAATTTTTTTATAAAGGATACATTATATTCATATGATATGGTGAAAATATTATTATTCATATCTAATGAACATTTATTTATGATATGATGGTTAACTGATCTTAATCAAACACATTCTTAACTTTATTCATGAATTTAAACCAATTCACCTTGATTAAAGCATGTTATAGAAATGGTTTATTTTATAGAATTAAATGAAATAGAATTTCCACTATATGTGAATAAATATCCTATTTAAGATGTATCTTTATGTGGATTAAGCCCATATTGGACATCGAAATGACAAACTAATTTTGGTTCCAAATACTTATAATAAAATAATGCCTAAATAATATATTCTTTAAGGAATCTTCATATATGTTTGATTACATTATAATTTCAATAAGTAATAATATGACTATACCTAGAAAAAATTCATAAAATTATATATCTTGACACATATTATTTTAAAGGTATATTAGTCCTCATATAACACTTAGATATGGTACTTCAAGACCAATATATTCTTCAATATCCTATCATAGACTAAAGGATATTTATTATGATAAATCAATCATAAAACCACAAGTGTATTTAATATATGGGATTCGTATATATATAATTTTGGTATATATTTTACATTTTTTTAATTTTTAAGAAATCTAATTCCATCTTCAATAAGTTTAATTTGTAATGCAAGTTAGGATATTTTCGTTCCAATTATTTCATTCAAAATTATTTCTTTAATTACTCTACTTACTTGGTAACTACATGAATTGTTTTAATTATATTTAAATCATCAACATGGAATCAAATGATGAAAATAATCATCCAATAATTTTAATAAAAACTCATGGAAAATTGGGTCATTTTTATAACACCCTTTCATTAAATACTCTCTCAAAATGTGATACCACATATTCCATGACTGATATAATCTTTATAATATTTAATTAAAATTAATATAATAAATATACTAAGATCCAGAACATGTAGGAGAAATTTTTAATCATTATAATATTTTTATATAAATAAAATTATCAATTTTAAGATATATTCATGTAGTCAAAACATCAACCGAGCTTAATTAAAAATATTTATATATAAAAATGATACAAGATATCAAAAGGTTATGACATCTATTATATGAGAGTGGGATTTATCATAATCAATCCCAAGTGTTTGATAGAAACCTTGAATAACTCTTAATATTGTATTCCTCACAATATCATTATTTTCACTTCTATTTCTCAGAAAATCTTATTTATAACGATCTGGTTTAATCCCTTCCTTGGTTTTCACAATTTACCTAAAAATATCACATTAATCAAGTGAGACTAATAAATATTTGATTTCACCATTTTATTTATACCAATATACTCTATCATGAAATTCATAACCTATTTTAGGTTGTTGATTTTCATTAATAATATTATGTTCCACATTTAATGAAGAAGTTTCATCAATTATGCTTTCTACTCTATCCTACCATCATTCAGTGTTAGTAAAATTTATAAAAAATTCCCCATGATCATGATCATGTATTTTTGTTTCATTGTATTCATAGGGAATTTCACAATCAAGAGAATTTATATTCCCCAACATGTTAATTTATTTCTTTAAACATCTTATTATTTGATGGAGATATTAATATTTTTAACTAAGAAATCTTTCATACACAATACATGAATTTGAAGAAATGCTTATAACTCAATTAGATTATCCTTCTAGGAAATCTACTATGTATGGTGAATTTGTAGTAGACATATATGATTTAGTATCTTATTTTGAATCATTGAATACATTAGGTAATTTATTTGCTAAATTTTTAAAATTAATGATATTTTTGACTTCCAATTCACTCTAATTTATATCATGATCATCATACAATCTTGAAATCATTTTTCATGATATTTTATTTAATGGGGATATATTTCCCCCTTTAGGATATTGATTTTTTTTCATTAAAATGAATATAAATAAATATCCTATCATTGTCTCAAGTTACTTTATGTATAAGGGAATTCAATTATTATTCAAATACCCAATATTCTTTGGGGTCCCTTTTTTATTCATTGGGGGGTATTACTGAAACATATAAATGTTTATAAATGTGGAATATTTGGTTTCTGAAAATAAGATAATTATAATAGGGAATATCCTTGATATCTTAATGAAATTATATAAATAAATATTGTTTTAAGAAAAATCATATTTCCCCATTCCAAATTGGGTAATTCTTTTTTAAGGAGTAGGATTCTAACAATAAATTGCAATAATAAATTATTTATCTAAACCATTTTGAGTATGAACATGAGATACAATTTGTTAAACACTTCTTCTAATTGACATTTAATAATTATTAAATTTGTGTGACGAATATAATCCAGTGTTAACAAGAAAAATATTCTTAATTTAATAATTAAAAAATTATTCCCATAATCTTATTTTTTAGGCAATAATCGTTAAAAAATATTGGTTTTGAGTAGATAATAAGAACACATGTGACCATATATTTTACGTATGGATCAGGATAATAAAAAATCTAAATCACCCACTTGGTGAATGAATTAGACCACATAGGTTACCAGGAATTCTTTCCAAGAATATTGGGGATTAGGTCAAAGTTTTTCAGTTTTGATGGTCTAATAATCAATTTTCATTGAGAATAAATAGATAAATATAATTTTTTAGGTATAAAAACCTTTTTATCAACCAATGAATGGGAATATGTATATTTAATTATTTAAAACATCATTATTGATTGTTAATGACCCAAATAATTATGTTATAAAATAAATACATCATGATTAGTAAATTTATAGTGTACTATATTTGATTCATTAATATATATATTTATATAGTATAATATGGAAGTAAATCTTTAATGTTTCTTTTGAATTAATTTTTTCTCATTATTAAATCTCATTATATAGAAGTATTTAACACATCCTTTATCTGTATATTTTATGTGAAACCCATTTTTAGGAATATAATTAATGTTTAATAATTTTTAATGATAATTTATTTAGAAAAAATAACTATTTAGTAATATATTCATAGCACTAGGTAAAAATATAAGCCATCGATTAATTTCATAACACTAATTTATGTACTTATATATTAGAACTTTTAATTATAAGGTTGATAAAATACATATCATATTTAGGAATCATGTGTTTCATTGAACCAACAATGAGAGAAATATAATTATCATTAGGATTAGTCTAAGTGGAGAGATTTATAACATCCAAATATATTAAAAATGAAATAATACATACATATCTATAATAAAATAAAATAAAATAAAATAAAATATTAAATATTTATTGAAAATCATTAGAAAATAATACTATATATCCATTATGATAATTTAAATTTTATCTATATTATTGATACTATAAATGTTTAAAAAATAATCAAAAATTTGAAAATTCATAATATCATTATCATACTTCATGGCCATATATTGTTTTACATCGAAACTATTTTCTATATTTAATAAAATATAGATAAATATAAAAAAATGATTTAACATACAATAAGTACATTTGTAGTTCTCCTTCATATTACACTAAAAGCAATCAATTTGATATTTTTTCATTTTCATTTATTTTGGTTAATTATAATTTAATCAGTCCTAATGGAACCCTTTCCTTTTCAAATTGGATTTCAAAATACCTCAATAAAATGTTTATCCTTAACCTTGAGTGCATTGATTATTTCAAAGACTATGATTTTAAGTAGTATCATTAACTTTATTGAATAGTGCTATATTAATGAGTCAGGATCCATGACTCCTCATCAAATGTTTATTAGTCTATTCCATAAAAAAGGAAAGAGAGTAATTTATAATATATCATAAATCATTTTTCTCGATATTTTTATATAAAATAATTTTTGAAGCATGGAAGGTAGATTTTTTTTAGTATATAAATATCGGTAATATTATATACACAATATTTTAATTGTGATGTAATTTTTAACATTTTGGAGTTGTGTTCACATAAAGATTTATAATATTGAAATTTTAAGTGACTCCATTCATACCACATTTTTGGTAGTATTATTAGTCATAAGTGATCATACCACTCATTTACATTTTTCCATAACACCAAGGGACCCCTCATAATTAGGTAATCATTCTTCAAATCCTCATAGAGGTGATATGGATGAAATATCAAGGTTGGTCTTAATATTTATTAGAATAATGATTTCAAACTTTTATCACCTCACTATTTCCGTTTTCATCAAGATACATCTCAATATCTAATTCCATGTCAAAAATATCTTTTAAAAAATTTGAATAGGGAGAATACTAATATTCCTAATATTCACTATATAGAATTTTAATTACCACTTTATTAATATCCTTTCTGAGAGAATTATGATCATATTGATAACATTTTGAGAAAATAATCAAATGCCAATTAAAATAGTGAAAATTTTTGCAACTAAAAATACATGATTGATCATAGGTGAAGAATATAATTGATTATTTATAATTTTGAATAATTGATATGGTAATTAAGGACTAAATCAATAACGTAAAAGAGGTCAACATGAAGTATCTTGAAAGTATGAAGAGCCAAAAGTTTTAATTTTTATAAACATACTAACATATATATTGGGTATATGAGATTGTACCCAATGTTTTATAAAAATCCCCATTTCCCTAGTCAAATCTATTGGATTTATAATAAAGGTTAGAGAAAATAAAGTGTTATCTATATGAAGGGTATTTTGGGAATGTGGAGTAACAATAATAGTATGATTTTGACATCCCCATAACACATAATTCATAATATATATAATATTTATAATGATATATTTATATTTATATATAATTTATAAAATTAAATTTGTGTTAATAATATTTATTTTTATATATGTATATAATTTATAAATTTATATTAATAATTATTTGTGTACTTAAATTTATATTTATGTGTGTGTGTTAATAATAAATAAAAAATAACAAATAAATTATATTTAACAATTAATAAGTAAAAATTAAAAATTAAGAATTAAGAATTTAATAATTACTATTAAAAAAACTATATAATTAGTAATTTTAAATTACTAATTCTTAATTAATTTTTAAATATATATTTATAAATATTAATAGTAATATTTATAAAAATATTAATATTTAAAGCTATGTTAATAAATAATTTATATATTTATATTTAATTTTTTATTATTTTTATTTTTTCATTTTCATGTTTATATATGTATATGTGTAAAACTTTTTATAAATGGTAAGAAACCATTTCGTAGGCTAGTGTTTTGTGTGCTAATGACTAACTATGAGGGTAGAAGTTTGAATTTTTTCCCCACCCAAAATTTATTGGGAAATTTTATATTGTGTGGGAAATGAGATGGAGCGAACTTGATTAAGCGGGTCAAAGAAAGCCTAGGTTTGATTTTTTGGTAGGATGGTTGAGTTGGGTAATAATAGGGTGGGTAGTGAATATTTTAAAAAAATTAATAAATTGAGAAATTGGAAATTTAATAAATCACTTCTAAATAATTCGTAGTGTTTTTTGAAAAAGTATCAGTAGATAATTCTCAACATAGGTATTCTAGATTGATTTTTAAAATCAATACGAAATTTATAGGGGATGTTTAACCTACTTTTGAGCATTAAAAAAATCACCACCAAATTGTATTTTAGTTGTAGTGATATAAAAACAAATTTCACTATATCATAAAAACATCACTATAAAAATCATTATATCAGAAAATATTTTTTACTCCATTGTCATGTTATAAAGTCCAATAAAGGTGGCTAGTTGGTCCAAAAATAGTTGAGGAAACAAATATAAAGTATGGGTTTTCAGTAAATATTTCTAGAAATCACAAAGTAGACGAAAAGTTTATACTGATAATTGAAATAAGGAATTGGAGTTTTAGGTAGTCGACCATATCATCTTATACGTTTCTCCACATAAGGGAGTTATAAGGAAGAAAATCTAATTTTGAGGTACATGGGGGATTTTTAGATATTAGAGAGAATTTAATCTATATATTATTGTTTGACTATACACCCAATATCTCTAAAGTACATGATGTTTTTTATTATTCACTATTGAAAATGTATATGTAATACATACTGAAATTACTCACCCTAGAAGAAATAAATCTAAATCATCACTTGTATTATGATGATGAACCTATCCAAATTATTTATACCAAATATAAAGTCTTTTGGAATTGAATACCTAAATTCTTGAATGTTCTCTGGATGAATTAAAAATTAAAGGAATTGAAATTGGATCCTGATGAACAATGATAAAGATTTACCCTCATTTTCTTCTATATTGATGCGTTAACCAAATTTCAATAATGAAATTATATAAGGTTCATAGAATAGATGATCAAATATTTTAGAAAAGTAAATATATATTTCATTAGAATATAAATCACACAATATAAGATATTTTATTTCATTATAGTATATCAATAAAAACTAGAGAGTTGCATTCACTACACTATCTACTACTAGAACTGTATAACACATAAAATATAAGACACCAGTATAATCCTTAACTACTAGGGATCATATTCTAAGATCAAATTAATATAAAAAAATTTATTATAAAGAAAAAAATAGGTAAAATATTAATATTTCAAATAAACTATAAGAATGATATGAATAATTTAAGTTGTTAAAATATAGTGTATTTATAATGTTTAATATAACCATTTGAAGGGTTTATTGAATATTAGAATAGTAACATAGACACTAGAATACAAATATTACCACTATATATAACATATGAGACTCAAGTAAAATAAATAATATCATATTGTAGAAATATAATAAACACATATAAATAATATTAAAAAATGAATGATAATTTAATTACATACATATGTCTCAAAATAATAAATAATTATTAAATTTTTTTTTCAGTCTTTAGCACTAAATACATGATTATAAAATACATTAATAGTTTTAATAACAATTAAATTTATCAAGTATATAAAATTATATTCCTAAAAAGTATTTGAAACATAGAACCAACACATTTAAATTATCTAATTCCGAATTAGTCAAAATAATCTAATACAGTTGAATTTTTTCATGAATAATAAAATACGATATATGTATATGACATGTATTATGATTTAATTTTGATATAAAAATTATTTAATAAATAATATAAAATATTTTATAGCATAAAATTTATATATTTTTTATATTATGAAATTTAAAATATTAAAATAAATTTCCAAAGGCTGTAAAGATTTTTTAAACTCTAAAATATTTTGTTAAGTTTTAAAAACAATTATTTAAGAACAAATTCCTTTTTATTGGCTAAAAAATATATAAATTATTATAGTTTATAGTTTTTGGAATATTAAAAATTGAACTCCAAGGATTAAATTCAATATATAATGATCTAGAACCATGTGTAAAATAGAGGAATTCAATTATAAATCCAAGATATACAAAGAATTAGTCAATAAATTACTCAACAATTATCCCTCATTTTCTATAAATAACTACCCGTCCTTTAATTCATATTCTTTTAAAAATCACTTATCATGGTTATTCTCTTGTTTTCTTTCATAATATTTTCTCCATGAATCTCTTAATACTTCAAGTGGGTTTTTCTCAAACATTATGAAGATATTTAGTAAGGTAAATGTTCTTAATATCTTAAATTAATTTCACTATTTTAGTGACTTTTAATCCACCTAAATTTATAATTAATATTATTTTATTCTTCAATATTATTGATAATTTATTATATAATAAATAAGAGACTAGAATTACCTCTAATTATACAATATCTATATGTTGTTATAAATAAAAATTATTTCTATAGTTATAAGATCCTTTATCTAAATATCTACATATTCCATGTAACTATGGTATCATGGATATATTATTTATATGCAAGGAAATAATTCTTAGAAATGATGTCTATGATATATCTATTTAATACTTTTCTGGGTCCCTAGTGAAATAAACATTTATTTGCTACAAGTGAACTATTGGAATTAAATTTTCTGTCAGGGAGTTACTATTTAATAAAATTTTATATCCCTAATACATATCAAATATGTTTATAACACACTACTGATTTTTATAGGGGATTTTATATTATTTCCTCAGTCTTGTATAATTTTAATATATTGTAACCAATGATTATTTATTATTAAAATCATTATACAATGAAAGTAACATACTATATTTCTCCCTTATATTTCTTTATATAAGGAAAAATTCAATTTATTTTATAAATAACCTATTAGTTTATAACATAATTAATGGATATTAACCTAGATATCAATATTATTATATTTAATGAGGAACATAAGGATATCATTATATCTACTTTTTTATATGGATAATTATAGAATACTAAATCATGTGTATGAAAGTTTTTCTTATGGGGATAACCATTGTACAACATCACTCTCCACTTATATGATGCATGGTCAAAAACCCAATCCATAAAATCCAAAAAAATAATGAATGTTAATAACTAGAATATCAAAATACAATCCTATTATTTTTATTTCGTTTCTTCCACATGTATTTGTCCAAACTAATAATCATATTTATGTCAAATAAAATATTATGTAACCTGCTATACGGCCGACCGATAACAAAAAATAAATAAGGAAACGACTCTTACAAAATAATCCAATTTCCTAGGTGACCCTTAAAAAATCACCCTCAGGATGCCTCTAATGATTGTTTTAAGAAAATGACCCTTACAAAAACAAAAAATAAGAATTAAAAAAATTCTATAAGGACCCTTTTAAAACTTTTTATTACCCATACAATTTCATGGGAAACCCTTATGAAATGTTATTTAATCCTTAAGAAATTATAATTGAACCTTATATTTTTTTCTTTTATATGTAATAATTCATAGAAAATCAAGATATTCCTTATTAAACCATAATAAGACTTAAAATCTAATGGAATGGCCCATATGATTTCATAAATTACCCTTACAATCATTCCTTTTTATATTTCTTCTATGATCTATGTCATGTTGGCCCTTATGAAAATAACTCCCTTACATAATTTGAAGAAGACCCTTAAGGTTTTTGACATAGATGAATTCTAGAAATATGGAAAAAATGAAATTAAATGAGAACACTCTATAATCACTCAACATCTCTTGAAGCCTTCATTTCATGTGTTCCCCATGACCATGTAAGGTTTTTTGGAAATTCCTAAAAAAATATGAGAACAAAGACAACTCAAAAACATTATTTAGAGATTTTTCTAAATACTTTAACTATAGTATTTTTGACGCATGTGTCTATGTAAAATTTTTAAGACTTGAAATGATTTAATATTTTTTAAATTTATTATTTAAAAAAATTGGAAAAAAATATAAGTCCAATTGATGTGACTTTATTGGAATACATTTTTGGCACATCTTACTATGTAATAATTGTATTTCTAGTTTTAAATGTGTTTTCATTGTATAGTTTTGAATTCTAGTTTTTTTATTAGTATTTTTTTTATTTTCTTGATGAAAATGATTATTTTGGGTCTTTAATTAATGAAATGATTCATGGATTAATTTTCTCAAAATATTAAACACATATTTTTTTTTGATTTTGGTGACATAATCCTTGAGATTTAATTTTCAAAAAATTCATGTGTATTTTTTATTATGAATTTGTATACCCAAATTTCCATGTATTGCTTTTAATAATATTTTGTGTAACCCCTAGAGATCTTTATATATGATTACATTTAAATAAGTAAATGTGTTTGATAAACTTCTCAACACGCAACACTGAACTTAAATGAAACCATAATATATTTATTTAGAAATATAAATATTAAGTAATCCCATTAAAAACTATCCATTTAATTAGTGAAGATGAAAAGCAGTAATCAATTTATGAAGTATTTATAAAAATCAATTAATATCTACTTCAATATGAAATAAATTCAATTAAAATAGCTAAAAAAAATTGAAAAATCAACTTATTCTTAAAAAAAAAATTTATAAAATAAGTTTTGTATTTCAAGAAACTATGTATATTATGATTATTTAATAATAAAATATATTTCTAATATAAATAATATATTAATAATAAATTAAAATTTAATTAATAGTAAATAAAAAAAGGAATAGTAAACATTTTAGAATGTTATTCTTTGCTCTAAGTAGTTCTCCACTATATTTTAGGTTTTTATTTAAATATTGACTTATCAAATTTTATAAATTTAATTTGAAAAAATTAACATCATTTTTGATTAATAATAATAATAATTTTTTAAGATGATTTTTTGGGATTTAAATAAAAATGGGTTTTATGTGTGAAAATGTTAAACTTAATCATACATAAACATGATATTTATATTTAATAAAATTGTATTTATATTGATATTAATTAGTTATTAATTATTTAACTATTTCTGTTTTTTTAGTCATTAAATATAATTACTTATGATAATTATTATTTACCATAAAAAAGTAAAATGGTTTTTTCAATGAATTATTTTTGTAAAAGTTATAAAATTTTATCTAAATAAATTAGATTAATATAATTTAAAATATCAATCTACTATTATGTTTAAAAAAATAAAAAATATATATTCAAACACTCATTAAATTAATAATTAATTGGATGTAATTATGAAAAACACTTAATATTTAAAAAACATTTTTCTATAAAAACAATTTTTATATTAACTATTGTTTTAATTTAAAATTCAATTTTATCGTATATAAAAATTTAATTAGGTTAAATGGATGAAAAAATATTATTAATCACATATTAATTTAATAATAATGGTCATCTTATATTTCTTAATAAAATAATTTCCATGGTTAATTTTTAATCATGATTAATAAGGGTAAATGGGTAAAAGATATATATAAAATTTTGAATTATTTGAAGGTCACATACACCTTATTAAAATAATATTTAGGTATTAAATTCATAAAAACATGTATCACCTACAATTTATCTATCTAACTCACATAACACTCATGAAATTTCATTTTTATCCCTTACGTATCATTATTTTCAAAATATTTATCCCTCTTTTTCACCTATAAAAAGAACTCACTTCCTCCCAATTCAAGGCATGCCTTTAATTCAAAATTATCATGAATATATTTCAAATTCAATTCTTATAGAGATAATATACACATTTGGAATACCTTATCTTCAAAAAAGTGATTCAGTCCCATCATTCCCAAAGTATACATCAAGTGAAGTTCCAAATTTTTATTGTAAGTATTACTTTCCCTTTTACATTCATTTTTTATCCCTCCCATTCACCCTCCTACAAAAAAATTATATACATATATGTATAATGACATTTGTATAAATAATATACTCAAATATGATATATTTAAGGTATATTAATTATCTATTTACCTCTCATTCAATCAAAAAATGAAAACTTTGCTCAAGCACATGTGTGAACTACCGCCTCCAAGAACGTCATGTTTAATTTTTCATCACCACATTTCAAGGATTTTTATAAAAATAATTTTTGTGAATAGATGTTTTATTTATGTAATGATTTATTTTTTAAATATAAGTTAGGCATTTTATAATTAATATTATAAATAAGATATCATTATAACATTAATTGTCTTAAAAAAGAAAACTACGGAGACAATATTTTTTTCATGATACATAATATTTTAATATCCATTAATTCTTAGTATTATTCAATAAAATTTTAATATATCACATTAATAAACACTAAATCATAACATTATTCTTATGATATAATTATTTTACAACTAACCCACCCCATAATCATATATTATTCATGGTAGGTTAATGTTTGGGTCAATTTAACCACCTACTTGAACAATATTATGAATTTATATCATGGATGACTATGATAAATTGATTTTTAGTATAATATGATATAAATATGTAAATAATGTTCTATTTTTTATTATAATATTTTAATCAATATATAACTCATTAATTATGAAATTTACTTTTGTTCATTAAAAATCACCGAAAGATGCTCGTCATTGATTTTGACCTCATTGATCATAACAAAAGATACCATGAAATGAGATTAAATGTTTACAAACTATGTTTTAAAAAATATTCCATTAACTTTTATTATTTATGAATTATTTTATTTTGTTAAATAATATATACCAATAACACTTTTATGAAATTTATTCAAAGTGATGAAGATTACAAACACCCGATGTTAAAAATAGGTAAAAACTTACTAATATTAATATGAATAAAATGATTTTTAATTAAGATTACAAATGGTTATATCTGTGTGTAATTTTATTGGGTATTTATTTAATAATTTTTTTTTAATTATGTAGGATTATTGGGGAAAGTGAAGAATTAATCAAGACCGAGGTAATAGTTTTTATCTAAAATTCCTCCATTTGATAAATGTTCGATACTATCCACATAATTTCATTTGTGTGTTATATATAATTATTATTTGAGATATAATATCATTAATTATTCTCTAATCATGATATTATATGTTTAATTAAAATACCTCTCTTTCAATGGGTTTGGAATAAAATGGTACTCAAGTTTTAAGGGTTTTCTTGGTTTCAATTATGATTTTTTGAGTCATTTTATATGTTATGAACCATGTTTTATTTATATGTTTTTCTATGGATTTTCTATCCCATGAATCTTATATAGTTTATTTCTATATAATTCATGTGATTTTCGAATATAAATCATGTTCTTTTCTTCAAATGTCTTTGGACTCAAGTGTTACCTCAATTATATGAGTTTATAGTAACTCAATATTCATTAATTGAGTTTTGATCATTCCATTGAATTTTTTTCATATAATTTGAGTACATTATATCCTTTTTTATTATATTATGCGGTATTCTCTAATTTGTTTTCTAGGATATACATTCCTACTATATAAAACCTTTGAAAATTTTTTCTCAATTCCTGTGATATTTTCTTTTGAAACCATCCAATTTCTTTCTTTGGATAGATTATGATCATCTTATACCAATATATATATAGTTGTATACTCATTTCTATATTTGATGTGAACATAAAATTTTACATAACTCTGATTGGATGATGTTCACGTATAAAGAATTTTATTTTATTGACATGGGGAAAATAATGGTGTCCCATATGTCGTTATTAAAATATAGATTATTATTGGAAAGTGGAATTTGTATTGCTTGACCACCTATATTCTTCCCCTAGATGGGTTATGATCGTATTATCTCTTTTATTGACATGAAAAAAAGTATTGGTGTTCTATATATTATTATTCCAATATGGATGATTATTGGAAAGTTTAATATTTATTTTTTAACCATCCTACTTCTTTCTCTAGATATTTTATAATCATGTTACCTCTTTTATTGACATATAAAAATGTATTTAAAATTTGTATTTTTTATTATATGGATAACCATGTTTTTATTGATAAAGTGGTTACTTAGGGAATGATATTAGAATTTTCAAAACCCATACTTCTAATACATAAATATCACATCATAATAGATGAATATTCAATATACAACATGATGATCCATGTGAAAATCATATAGGTCTAGTGAATTTAAAACTTAGAAACTTAAACAACTGGTTCATAGGTGAACTACATCTTCTCTCACTAAGGTATTCATATCAAGAACCCTTGTTAGAATTATCATACATAAAACCTTTATTTATAACCTGGGGTAGAAAACATAATAAATGGTGATCTTAGATACTCAGTAAGGGTAAAAAAGGGAGATATTAGTGATCACATAATAATAACAGGATAATTAGGGTATGAGAACATGAGATTTAAATTTGAAAACCATAACAAGCATATCATATATCATACACTCGAGTCATGACATAAATCTTGGTAGTATAGAAGACATGAATCATAATGGAATCAAATTACATAGTCCATGAGATAAAAAACATGTCATAAGACATAGAATTATGGAATATATATAAACTTATAACATTTTAAACAGGGATAAATAGATATAGGATCACTCATTTCATTAAGTACATGAAATCAGGACCTCACATAATACTATAGACATGAAATTAGGTCCATGAATAAATTTGAAAACATGAAATAAAGTGTATTCCTAATATATCATTACTCGATAAATTGGATTATGATATAGGTCACACCCTTATTTGGATATAACGTGACCACTATCCTTATTTATATCATAACCACCATACCCAGTTATAAAAATACTATCATGCTTGGTTATAATGTTACCAGCATACTTGGTTATAACATAACCACCATCACATAATAAAAACCATAAATATGTGTTCCATAAGATCATAAAACATTCATCATATCTAAACCCAAGAAAAGAAATGGGTTTCATAAAAATTTAGGAATAGTATAAACCATGGAAAAGGAACAAGATCCCAAAACATCTTATCCTAATAAACATAAACCATATGGAGGAGTAAAAAAGATAATATAATTGGATGATATCCCATGTAAAACACCAATAACACCAATTTTAGTTATCTTATATAGAAAATTATTTTGAAAGATCACTTGAAATGTTTCTTGATGAAAATAACCACTCTTTGAAAATAAAATTTTGAAACTAATAATTAATAAAGTATTTGAGAATTTATTTTCATCCAATATAAACAATGAAACTTATAAAGGAATAATTAAAAATTTATTGTTCATGAAGGAGTTAAATTCTATTTATGTCATACATGTTAAAATAAAGATTCCTTTCACATTTTCTGTAAAATCCAAATGGGTCGTATTTAGAAAATAACATGACTATTGCTTTTATTTTCTTATAAAAATTAAAACAAGGGTAAAAATGAAATTAAATAATATTTTGATAATATTAAAACATTTTTTAAATCATTTTTAGAAAACTTGGACATGGAAGAAAAAAGAATTTTTGACTGAAGAGAAAAATAATATCAGATTTCTTTAAACCCATTCTTTTAGAATATTGAGTGTATAATGAGAGGAAAATGAAGGGAAAACATGTATTCTAAAGAAATACAAAGATTATAATAAAATACATTAATTTATTGAAAATATATCATAATGTTTCATCATTGGAAGTATAATCATAAACAATTTTGATAAACAATGAGATTATAACATCAAACCCTTTCCTCTTTGGTAACTTTTTAATCATTGAACCCATTAAAGAATAACATGAAAATAAAATTTATATTTTATGAATATAAGTAGATTATGGATATAACATTTCAAAGGGGAAGTATATAAACCTCATAAAATAATATAGATGAAGAATACAACATATGTCTCAATGAAGGCAAGTTGAGACGAAATCTGTTACCTTAAGTCTCGACTTCCTTCATACACATTCAAAAATAATGTATAATAAATATAGGTTTATTATGAATATATTAAAGAAAAATTATAATATGTAAAATATTATATATGATCTACTTATGACATTTTATTATCCATTTATTAACAATTCCTAGTTAAAATCATGTTTCAGGTAACAACTGCTTCATTTTTTTGTATGTTTTGGTTTTTTATATTTGGTCATTAATTTTTTATAATGTTTACATAGTATAAAAAATGTTATACATGATATAAATATCATATATATTCATTGTAAATTTTTTTATATTATTCTATTAATGTTTTAGATAGAAAATGAATTACACCATTCATGGAGATAGTAGGTCATATGTACACATGAACACTGTTACCATTTCTCAATGGATGAAATGAAAAAAATTAAATAATATATTCCCATTAAATAATAATTTTTATTTCATTATTATCAAATATATTCATTAAATTTACACTTAATGTCTTCCATGGAAATATTTAGTGAAAAATGAATCGCATCGCTTCATGGGGCGGTAGTCTGTTGTACACATGAACGACATTATCATATACCTCACAAAATGGAAAGTAAGAAGGTATATGTGATATCATAAGTATACAAGTATAATTATGTAAAAATATAATATATATATATATATATATATTCATTTGATATATCCTTATTTTCATCCAAGTAAAATGAAAATGAAAAACACATCACATCGGTTCACGAGGCGGTAGTCCACCGTACACACAATCGATGGTTTCATTTCCCATTTGAAGGAAGAGGAGGTGGATATAGGTTTTGAGAGTAACATAGTTAAATATCAATATATGGAATATACTGGTTTTATTATATTTTTATAATTGAATAATATTTTAAGGATGTGGAGGAAGAAATAAAACAAAATGTAAGGTTATGAATTTCACCTCTTCTTAGGAGAACCTCTTTAGGTTTATACCTAAAGACTTATTAGGAGGGTTTACTAATCAACCCCATGAATATAATATTTGGATAGGTAATTAAGGAATATATTTTTTTAGATATTGGATGAACCAGAAGGTTTTTATGTGGGAATAGAAGAGGAGAGAGGATGACATTCTATAAGTGGGGGAGAGGACACAAATAGAATTTTTTATAAGATTAAAGTTTACCAACGTTTTTCACATAAAAAAGGATAAAAAATAGTCCATTATCATAACTTAGATGTTATTAGGTCAAAATATGTCCATAAATATACTGTTAGACAAGTTTCTAGGTTTTTTTCCCCTTATCTTTTTAGTTTAACTCCTCAGTAAACCCATTTTAACCCTAGCCTTGGTAATTAATTTTTACTATTTTACTATTAATTTTGACCAGATAATAAGTTAAACTTATTATATAATATTTATTATTATGATTCTAAATATTGATTCAATTTTTTCAAATCCAATTTAATTAATTTTGACATTTTATTTAAAATTTAAACTCATGGATGTGATGAAAAAACAGTTTTCCAAAGAGAAACTGATCAAAAGTTAAAAAAATTTTGATATTAAACTTCAATATGAAATGGATTAAAATGAAATTAATTGGATTAATTATAATATAATTTATATAATTCTAATTTTAAAACTATTTAAAAATAAAATTTACCTTATAAATGCTTTAAATGAAATGAATTTTTTTAACAAAAATCAATATTTTTTAGTATTCATCAAAAAATTAATATTTTCAGAAAATTACAATAAATTCACCGTAAACTAATTTTTAAATGATGATTAAAAAAAAGAAGTTAATTTTTTAAAATAAATTTTATAAAACTATTAAAAATAACTTTTATTATTTATTCACAAAAAGCAATTAAAATAATATTTTTGGTAAAAAGGCATTTCGAAGCCTATAAAAAATTTACTAAAAATTAAGTACTTATTTATAAATATTTTTTATTTATATAAACCCAATATAATTAATATTTAAAATATATTTATTCTTATTCAATTCACTAAGTTTAACTATTTTGTTATAATGGTTAATTTTAAATAATATTATTAATAGTATGTTGCAGTTTGTTAAAATTCGATATTGTGTGTAACATAAGATATCAAAGAAATTAAATTTATTTTAGTAATATATTTCATAAAATATTAGGTTTTTACATTATAAACCCTTTAATATGAATTCATCCCTAAAAATTCCATCACTTTGGTATAAAAAACTGAGGATACTTTTGTCTCATTACATCCTCAGGTTCCCATGTAGCTTCCTCAAGCTGTTGGTTTTTCTATAAAACATTAAATAGTTGATTAGTCTTGTTTCATAGAAATTTATTATAAGATATATAATATCCACTATTTATTCCTTATAAGATTGTGTTCCAGCAGTATGACCTTTTAGTTTAGTACATGTGTTAGATCAGGTATGTTCTTCCTCTAGAGAGATACATTGAAGACATCTTGAACATGAGAGAGGCTTGGTGGAAGCATAAATCGATAAAAAATCATACTAATATGATAAATAATTTAAAAGGGACTAATATAACCAGGTATTAGTTTTACCTTCTTTATTCCACAAATAAATTCATAGAGACACAATCTCACCAACTTCAAATTCATGATTGCATAGATAATTAGAAGAAATAATTTCCTACTTAATTTTTGTTATACTTATGTGTTATTGAATGTCTCTAAGATTATATAATATTTATTTAAAAATCTCATATATCAATATCCTTCCTTATCTAACTTCATCCTAGTAAATTGGAGTTCCAAACTTCTTTCCATATAGGGATTCATAAGTATCCATCTAAATGCTATAGTAAAAGATATTGTTGTATGAAAACTCAACCATGGGAAGTTATTAATACAAACCACCATTGAAATCCATATAATAAGATATTAGAATATCCTTTAGGTTTTTAATTGTTCTCTTAGACTAACCATTATTCTGAGGATGATACATAGTTCAAAAACTCAACTCTATCTCAAGAGATCATTAAACAATTCTCTATAACATTGAGACAAACCTTGGATCCTAATTAGATACAATGGAATATGGAACTCTATGAAACCTCAACAATTAGATAATATATATCCTAGAAAGTTTATCAACATATAAATCTTCTCTACTAGTGATAAAGTCTAATGTATTTTTATGTAGATCAACTACAACCCATATAGCATTGTTCCCTTTAGATGTTTTTGGGAGTGTGATGAAAAAACAAATGGTGTTGTTTTCCAATTTCCATTATAGTATGGGTAATTATTTTAAAACCCCATTAGAATTTTCCCTCTCATTTTTAACTTTATGATATACCATGAAATGTGATACAAGCTCAAAATTATCTCTCTTCATGCCATCCCACCATAAATACTCATTAAAATATCCATAAATCTTTGTACTTCCAGGATGAATAGAGAATTAAGAACTATGTGTATCCTATAACATCTCCTTCTTAAAATATAATATAGATAGAACACAAACACAATTCCTGAACCTTATCATTCCATCATAATCAAGGTTAAACTCAAGAACATTTCTTAATTTCTTATACTTTTCTATATCTTCCTTCTATGCCTCTTTAATCTTTACATGTATAAATTATTTAATGCTTATTTGAGAAAGATAATATTTATACCCTTCCATAAATATTTCTAGATCTATCCTTTAAAAACCTATAAATATTGGATCTTTTGTAATCCCCATCATGGATAATCTATCATGGTCCTTCCGAATCAAATCATCAACCACCTTGTTTACTTTCCCATTGTAGTAATTTATTGACCAGTCATAATACTTAATCATATCCAACCATATTCTCTGGTTCATATTCGACTCCTATATGAATATATATGTTAAAAAAAATTTATTGGTATATATATATCACACTTTTATCTGTAAAGAAAATGAATCCTAGTCTTTATTTAAAAAATTATTGTACTTAACTCTAAATCAAGAGTTGGATAATGTTTCTCATAAACCTTAAATTTTCATGATTCATAAGCTATAACTATGTCATTATTTATAAAAACACATCCCAATACCTTCTTAGATGCATCACTATTGATTAAAAACCATTCTATACTACTGAGTAATGTATTCACATGTGTATTGACTAATATTCTATTTATTTCCTTGAAAATTTACATTAATCCTTATAGATCCTTCTAGAGGAACTTAGCTCACTTATAAGTTAACATGGTGAGATGATTGGATAGTCATGATACATTATCCACAACCTGTCAATAATATACATTCAACCAAGAAGACATCATATCTCATTCTTAGTGGTTGGTCTGGGATAATGTTTAATAACTTATGTATTTGATGGATCCGCCGATATACCATTGCTTGAGATTATATGGTCCAAAAATGAAACCTTTTGTATACAAAATTCACACTTTGTGAATTTTTCAAATAATATCTCATTCCTTAGGATTTTTAGTAAAATTATCAAGTGGCTTTCATTCTCTTACATGGTCTTTGAATAAATAATATTTCCATCTATAGAGACTACCACAATCTGATTAATATAATCTCTAAAAAATATATTCATTAAATCCAAGAAGATAGTTGGAGAATTTGTAAGACTAAATGGAAAAATATATACTCATAGTGTCCATAAATTGTATATAATGTTGTATTGGGTATATAATCCTCAAATAACTATTCACTAAAACATATACAAAACCATAGGGTTTTATTTCATAAATGTCTCCAAATATATTATTAATATTGATAAACTCTCATTACATAAAACCTCAAAAGGTGTGTTTATGATTTGGAACTTATGATCAAAATTAAACTTATAAACCCCTAATTTTATCAATAACTAATAAGTTAATCTTATATGGAGACATATATGATTCCAAAATTAATACAATCCATATACGTTTCATGATTCTTATAACCCAAACCCCAATGGTAAAAATACTTCTACAATATAATCCATTAATCCCAATAAATAAATACTTCAATAATTCAACTTAAATGATTGAAATGGAATAGGTCCTTCATCGTTATGGAAGTTAAATTTTCTTTTAGGTAATTTACCTAGATAATACCCATATTACCCACATATAATACATTGAAATCCTTGATAATTCATCACTCTATGACCATATTTTATACACAGAAAACATATTATCCTCTATTTGAGATATTATTCTATGTTTTTATTCCCACTTTCTTGAAATTTTAGAAGTTGAATCATATTTCTTATATGTTTATTTCCAATAAAAAACCATAAAATTGTAGAATCCTCTTTTTTTATATATTATAAATATCACCAAAGTTTACATTGTTAATAATATATCATGATAGATTATTAGGAATAATTTTAATATCTTTCAATCTAGTCCTAACCTATTTGGTTTCTCATAGCCACATAATTATCCATTAGATTCACTGTTAACATGATTCTTTCTAGTTTCATCTATTGTCTAAAACCAAAAAATCATAGTGTAAGAAATACTAATCATAGTAGTAAACCACATAATCATGAAAAAAATCACATATAGGATATCTAAATCATGTAACAATCTTTTCAATATTTGAAACCTTAGTCTTAACCTAGGCCATTCATGGTCTTTATTCAAATCATTTATCATGGTTCATGAGATTCCCTTGGTGGATTATGTAGTCACCCTAGGGGGGTGAATCTATGGTGACCAAGTTTTACATATTATATTCAGTTTAAAATATTTCTTACTTAAAGTTAATCAAACCTCTATTATCTATTAGGATGTTTAGATCTTTTTAAACTCTTAATTTATATTTTACCCTTATTAAATGAATAATATATAAGGAAAAAAACACATTTGTATTTTTACATGGTCTAGCCTAGTACGAGAACCTACATCCTTATCATGGTGACTCCTATAGGTACATTGATTATTCCACTCATAATATTTTCATCAACTAAAAGTGAGGGTATTTACACTAAATCCCACAATTGAGGTATCATTTGAAAATATATTCTTATCTGCTGATAAAAAAATACTAACTCCGTTCAGTTTATGAATATTTTATTACAAAACAAACCCATAAAAATGTAAATTTTTTAATTCTACTCCATTAATTTTTTTCTAGAAATTATATCAGATTCCTTAGGCTTATTTATCCATTATATAAGTGTATGCCTTGTGTGGCTATATCCAATAATATATTTCTAATAAACATCTTTTGAAATTTAACTGAAAAAAACTTATGTTTTATCTAATTAAAAAAACTCATCACCTCATAAAATTTCTACACGGGAACTCTATCGATTGTATTCTATCTAGTAACCAAACCCACCTATGTTCGATTCTTTTGATCAAAAAAAATTTGTCTAGAACCCTTATTCAACACAAAACTAAACTCTGACACAATTCATCTAAAAAATTGACTTTTTCAGTAAATAGTGTTAAATATGATTTACTATAAACCCATTATTTATAGGCTCTCCATAAGTGGAAATGGGTGGGAACTATTTTTCATTTTTCCACTCACTGAAATTCACAAATATGACTTTCATGTACATTCAAATTCCACTTTGATGCCTATCAAGTATTATAGAAAATCTTGAACCTTCTTAAATCTTCTCAACTATTCTCGAATCTATCATCATTTTTTACCTTCTTCATATATCATTAAGTTTAGAAATTTTAGGAATTTATCATTTTTTTCTCATAAAGTTATTAAAACCAAATGAAAATCTCATAACATCATAAAAAATCATGATTAATTTAAAAATTTATGTAAATATTATTAGAAAAACTCTATCAGTAAAATGTTTTATCTAAAATTATTTATCTGATTGTATTATTTATATTTTTTTATTTGGTTGAATTTAATTATTATTCTAGCCTCATCTCAAGGCATCATATATTTCTTCATAGAATTCATTTTGATGTACTTTCTTACAAAAATTTTATCTGATGGACTTTCTTAATAAAATCTCATCTAATGAAATTTCTTTACCAGCTCTTCAAAAATTCAAAACATCCAACCTTTCCTATGAAAAAAATTTCTATTCAAAATTTATAAAAACAACTGGTCTAGCAAAACTCACCTTATATAGTTAGACATTCTTAACCCATTTTAAGTGACTCAATTCTATTGATCTTGACATATTGAAATACTAAAATTAACAATTTTCATTTATGTTTCTCAAAACCAACTGAAGATGGTTAACTAAATTGTAGCACCTTATAGAGACTTCAATCACATGTAACTTTCTGTTTGGTATCCACTTCAACTCTTCTTTCACAACTTCATTTTCTTAATTTTTTTTTCAACCAAAAATAAGCATTTGGTAAACACAATATATTTCTATAAAGGATATTTTTTTGTTTATATGAGACTTATATTATCTAAACTTTCATATTTTTCTAATTACAATGTTGATCTTTTATACCTTTTAGAAAATTCTTTCATGAAATAAACTTTTTTCTACTGAAGCTACTTCAAACTTTTTCACATATTTCTTTTTTATGAGGCTTTTTTAGATATATTAATCTTATAAAACTTTTTACATATCTTTGATTTAAAAAACATCAACTCTATTCAATACAATTGTGATCATCCAGCCATATTTGTCTATTAATCTTCATCAGATTCCATTATACAAAACATCCTTTATACAAACTCAAAAATCTAAACAGCAGATCTTCTTTTGAGAACTTTGTCTTGAATTTTGTGTCTTTGAAACTTAAACTATCTTTTTTAACAAAATATTTCATCAAGAGATTTGTCATGTCATAATTAACTTTTGTATCTCTATATAATCATCTAAATTTTAACATTATAAGTTCTTCATCACCACTAAATTTTTGTCTTTCTAACTTAACGACTTTGTAAATTTTAAAATTTTTTCATCTCTAAAAACTTTATGAAATTCTATATTTTCTAAATTTATTAATCTCAAATGATTTATTAACTTATTTAATTTATAAAATTCTTAATATTAAATTTTTAACTTTCTTCATCTCAAAAACTTTATAACCCTTTCTATCTCAGCAACTTTCTAAACTTATGAACTTTATAAATCTCTTCATCTCATCAAATTTAATTAAACAATTTCTTCCATAAATTTTTTAAAAATTCTTTCTTCTAAAAAATTTATAACTAAAGTTTCTTAAAAAACATGCAATTAATTTTTAAGAATTATTTCCTAATCTCTATAAGGAAAATATTATTAACCTCCATTGGATCTTCATATGTAAACTTTCTTAACTAACATTAAGAATGTTTCCAAAAACTCTATAGAAACTCATATTACCTTTAGAATATTTCTTCAATATTATAATTTTATTGAACATACTTCTTCAAATCCTCTTAAAATTCATCATTGAAGTTAAAACAAAGTACTGAAAACATATACAGCATATGTTATTTAAACACCCCAAAGGATCTATAATCCACCCCTTTGGATTTTTTGTTATTGAAATGTTATCATTAAAGTCAATTATGTTTTTCTCAACCTTATTGAAAGTGAATTAAAATCACACTTATCATCCAAGATATTTAAATGAGGGAAAAACATTTTCCTCTCCCTTAAAAGAATCAGAATCTTGAATCTCTCTATTTCACAATTTTATGGTTAGGGAGTAACAATATTCACACATTTTATTTTTACCTTATTTTCATCTAGAGATAAAATTATTAACTATAAAAATCTTGGTATAAGTAAATAATCACTTTTAATAAGAAATAATCCTAAAGTTAACCAAATATAAGTTTAAGTGAGAAATTCTTGGTGAAAAAAGTGTGATTAACTCAGACATTAAAACTTTCCAAGAATTTTACAAAGTGATGCCAACCTTTTCAAAAATATAATTCAAAGAAAATTTATAAAATATTTATTGAAAATAATTGCTATATACATATTAAAAACATATAAAAAAATTATAGCATAAAAATGAGTAGGTTTCTCCCCCTTTGTAAGATAATTTATGCTTTCTCACTAAAAATTCATTTTCCCCATTTGAAATTTGTACCCTTGTTTTTGTTATGAAGTTAGGAGTATATAAAACTTGCCTCAAGAATGAGAGTAACTTTAAACATTCTTCTTTATATGGATTTTTAGTATCCAGGGTTATAACACCTTGGTAAAACAGAATGACCATCTTTAACAACTTATAAATATTACAGAGAAACAAGCTTTATTTTTTCACTGTAGAACTCCCCCTAAAGAGCATCACCTTCATTTCCACCATGTTGGAATATACATAGTAATAAATTCGATCTATCTTTGAATAATTATAAAGTGAAATAGAGTTCAAAGAGTTTTCTCTACCTATATATTCTATTTTATTTAGATTTATTCATGCCTTCACCATTGATTTTACAAACATTGAACTCTTTGGGCTACATGAGTTTCTCTTCTTCATCTTATCTTATAAAATTATGTGGTGGAATTTCCTTAACATCATACAGAAAGTAACATGGATATTTATTACTTTATTTCTTATATAAACTCATTAATTATTCTAAATTTTCTAGGTATACAATCATATAAATCTTCAGAATGTATTCACCTTTCTTTTTGTGCTCATATTTCTTAACAACACCACTCCTTCCTTCTGAATCATTTAAATTTTTATCAACATACTTCTCCTAACCTGGAAACATAGTCATGAAGATTTTAGTAGGGTGTCCTTATAAATTAAATCTTCCAAAATATTCTTTTCTATCATTAGTTTACTCTTTATAGGTAACTTCCAATGAACTTCACCATCTTCATCAAAGATTTATTACAAAATCCTAATTCACTTATGTATTTCATGGATTATTTCAACTTATTTCTTAATATTTCTAATATTATCTTAAAAATTCATGGAATCTTTACAACCATCCATGAAGTGTCATTTTCTTCTATAAAAGTTATATATTTTCTTATATAACACATATTATGAAACAACCTTATTTAGAATAAAATCATTATTTACTTATTTTTGTTCACATCATAAGGTAGGCTTAATCTCTATCTTCCTTATATTTTCTTCTAGGTTTTTTATCATATTTATTATGTTGTTGTTAGTATAAAAATATATACACTTTTATTTATCATTTCCATTTCTATAAATAATTTCACAAAATTCTTCAAGATATCCAACTATGTTGGATTTCAAAATATCAGTCTTATTTTGTGAAGTTTGACTAAACATGGATGATATTCTTTTTTCCTTTCACTTTTCTCCCCCCTAAACATTGGTTTTATCTTTTATTAATACATTGTAAAATTATTCCAACAATAAATATCCATGTTCCCAAACATTCCAAAGCACCAATAGTAAACAATGAATATGGTCTTCTTTATTGTTTTTTATTTTGGCTGGTGTAAAAATATTTATAAACTTTTTTCTTTTAGATGTTAACTTTGTTATTAAGGATATATTTGGGGGAAATTTTTTCATTTTATTTTATAACTTCCACTTTCTTATAAGAGTTAGTTCTCTCAGATTTCTTCACCATTATTTTTTTAAAATTATAAACTACACTGAAAGTGATTTAGTGATGACAAATTCATCAAAAAAAGGGTTTACATTTTTCTTCAACTTGTTTGAATATGAAACTTCTAATACTTTAACTTCTATCCTACCATTGGATAGATTATTTATTGAAGTAATAATTTCATTAAAATCTTTTGATGAAATTATTATCTCTGAATTATGTGAAGATTCATCTTGAATAGCTTCCATGTTTCCCAGTTTCAATTCCTTCTCAAGACTATTTATGTTTAAAGTGTTTTATAATTTTCAAAACTCTTCACTTTTTGTTAACATTTATCTTTTAAAATTTCTAACATTTATTCATGTGACTTACTAATCTTATTCAAGGTAAAATTAAGTTCCATTAATTGATTTTCCTTGTTCTCTAGTTGAGAATTTTTAACCACAATAATTTCAATATGAGTATCTATAAGTGAATAGAGATTTTCCTTAAAAAAATTTGTTAATACATATTCTCCACACAAATTCCTTAGTATAGTTTCTTCCCTAAGGATCAAAAATTCTTCATAGGATTCTATTGAACATTTATTAAACCTGTTTGATTTTGTTAAGGTGTCACACATGTTATTATTTAGATTCTTTTATTCATGTATTTTACTTTTTTGTAGTAATCCTTCTAGCTCTTTAATTCTTCTAGTTTTTGTATTCTAAGTGAGAGTTATTGTTTCCAATATAAAATTCAAATGAATTGCTTATTTCCAAAATAACTTCCTTAAGAAAAATATTCTCACAAAAACATCTATTTAATATTTACACTTCAAGGTTGATTTTTTGTTAATATAGTACTATATATTTTTTCTTTAATTCAATAAGTGTAGTGAGAGATATAAATTATTGAATCTTCTATTATAAATCTTGATCTAAGTTACAATGTTTCGATTTATACTATAATATTTCCTCTTATTCTTCTTTAATACATGAAAAGATAAATTTAGTAAAGGGAAGCACCACCCTTTATTATCACTAATAAAAAAAGTGCCACCCTTTATCAGCGCTAATCAAAAAGAACTGATAAAGGGTAATCTATATCAGTGATAATTAAAATCGTTGATAAAGGGTAGATTTATCAGCGCTAATTAAAAGCGTTGATAAAGGGTAGATTTATCAGGGCTTTTGTAGCGCTGATAAAGATTAGACTTTATCGGCACTAGAAAAGCACTGATAAAGCGAGCCTTTATAAGTGTTAAAATTTTAGCACTGATAACGGGTGGATTTATCAGCGCTTTTTTATCACTGATAAAGGAAACCATTATCAGCGGTAGAAAAGGGCTGATAAAGCCACCCTTTATCAGCGCTAAAATTTTAGCGCTGATAAAGGGTCTCTTTATCAGTGCTTTTGTAGCACTAATAAAACTAGTCTCTGATTTTATTAAAATAAGGCACACAGTCTCGTCTTTTTTATCGGGCCCCAAGCTCTCGCGATACTATACCCCTGTGACAGCTTCCCTCCCCCCAATATTCCCTTTTCTGGACCTCCGCCATACTCTTTATCCTTCTCCTCGAACCTCTTTCGCGGATCTTCCTCCCTCCGAACCCTACTCCTCCTCTTCCCCTCTGGATCGTACTCCGCGTGAACCCTACTCCAGCGGATCTTCCATGGATCTTCCTCCCTCCAAACCCTACTCCTCATCTTCCCCTCTGGACCGTACTCAACGATTGGTGGCTTCTCCCGTGCACCCCCCACTCTGGCGGTCGCGTCTTCCCCTCCCGAGGCAGCATAGAAGGCTCCCTCACCCTTTGGGTTTTTCCTTAGACTTCATCAATTTCTTCAACCAAGGTTAGTGGATGCCCTAAACTATCTAGATGTTTTTAGTATGAGTTTTTGTGCATTTATTGTTGTTCTATAAATTAATTTTGTGATGAAAATTGTGTTTTTGAATCATTTTGTATTCCTATGTGTTTGGAATTCGATTATATTGTTTGTGGTAAATGTCTAGATTAAATTTCATATAGTGCATCTTTTAAATATTTTTTTGCCCTCTTGATTTACCCCTTGAAAAATACACACCAACCCTACTACCATCCTTGGGCCATAGTAAAATCCTAATCACTAGATGCCATTCAAGATGCTTCATATTGATCCCATGTGAAACCTATGCTCAAACATATAAAATAGATATAAGGTCTGAACATGCTCCAAAGTGCCTATGCATGGTGTGAGAAATACATCTCAGTAGGGTAACACCATGTTACCCTAGTATATATCATCATATCCATGTATGGACGAGGAAAATAAAAACATCACCTAAGAATGTTGGATGTCATATGCTAACTAGGGAACCCTGACTCAGTGAACGTTAGGTGTTTATGTACTAACTACGACACCATAACACATGATCATTCCATATTTGGTACCATAAAAAAATTCCATCATCACCACATGCCATCATATTGGTACCCATGTTCCAACCCATACCCAAAGGCTCGGGGAAAGCATCATCCAAGAACTCAACCCACTATTAAAAGGTACAATGTAATGTCCTAGGTTCAAATCCTAACCCACTTCCTCATAAATCAGGATAGGGTCCATTATCCACATGTCCTATCTCATTAAAACCCAACATTGTCACTCAAGGAATTCCACCATAATGACCCAAGCCTTTCCACTGAAAGAAAGTTCCATCATCCACATGTCCCATATCATTTCTTTCATTACGTATTCCTTTTTGTGTATTTAGGCAATATTGGCTGCTAATTGCGGTGAATTTGGATACTCCCAAGATTTATATTCTGGATTCAAAGCACAGATTTCCAACAAACCAACCGCATGTGATGCGGTTTGTCAATCTGTAAGACATGACATCCTACATTTTAGTACTAAACATCAAGTTATATAATATATATTATCTTTTACTGGGGATTCTGTTATGATAGGGCTGTGTACCAATATCGTCTAAATCATGGTATGAGGACAGGGGCTAAGCATAAGGAGCCAAGAAAGTACAACGTGTGGACAAGTATCATTGTATATATAATAAAATTGAACTATCCAAACATATATCAAAACAAGTTACTTACTCGCCTCATGATCAATGTTTCTGTAGTGTCTAAAACAAACAAACGACAAAGATTGCAGTTATTATGTTTGTAGATTCATGAGAGAGATCGTTGTCAATGGACAAACTAGCACCCCTAAAGAGGTATTTTAAAAAACAAGTACTATTTAATTTAAATTATTTATTAATTCTTTATTTATATATTTTTCAGTACAATTATGAATTCCAAAAAGCGTCATATTCACAATACGATGTAGATATGTTCAGAAATGAGTGGGCCGCATACCTGATGTAAGATTGTCAGGAAATAGCATGAAGATCTGACTTTTATTACAAGAGTTGCAGACATGTATAATTGGTGGACATTTTTGAGAGGGGTTCATGGAGATAAAAAGATGAAACATTCTTATATGTAAATTTTTGTAGAAATTTTTTAATTATTATTAAATAAAACATTCTTTCTCCAATGAGTCATTAGTCTATTTTATCAGATGAAATGCACCAGCAACATGCAAGAATGATGAACCACATTTCATTGGGATTTGGACAAAAAAACCAGTAAAATCTTTAAAATACCTTCATATCATGCATGAACCAGTAAAATCTCCAATCGTTAGTTCCATGTATGCGACAAATTCCATGATAGATTGGAAGTTCACCAATCCATTTGATGAACAAGATGGGATGCTAAATCTGGCATTTAGAACATCCAATGCATGAAATTGTTCCAATGATTCGGCAATTGATGCTACATTTAAAGATCTTTCCTCTGTTTCATCAAGCGAGTCAGTTCCTATTTCCAAAAAGCATTCACAAACAAGACTATCTAATTATTCATTATGAAAAACATAAAGGTACCATTAAATACATACATTGGTCAACTTGTTTTGGAAATTGTTTATCTTCATCCATGCCTTGTACTTGCACTCATGAATTTGAAGGTGAGTATGCATACATGATAGTTGACATTCTTAGATAATAGTTTTTGGAAGAGTATAAGAAACAAGAAGCAATGAAGATCATTAGAGTGTTGGAAAAAATGTGGTTGCTATAAACAATGTGGCAATCATCTTGTGAAACGCAACCTAAGTTACAACTTTTAGGTATTGTACTATATTTTTTTCTGGAGGGTTTCTGTGTAAATGAATTTTGGAATGATCATTGCTATTCATTTTCTTTTAGGTTTTTTTAACAGCCGAGGGGAAAGGGTGGGGTCTGCAGACATTGAAGGATATATCAAAGGGTGATTTTGTGTGTGAATATGTTGGAGAAATGTTAACTCACACAGAACTACGAGAGAGAAAGCTAACAAAGATTAGTTAAAAGCATGCATATACATTTCTCTTAGATGGTGATCGGGGTTCGAGGAGATTGAAGGGAAAAGAGGCCATTTTGTTCGATGTTAGATACTATGGAAATGTTTCAAGGTTAAAGGTCGCCTTTAACAGCGCTTTTTTAGCGCTGTTAAAGGGTCCCACCACTTTATCAGCGTTGTGCTATACATGCCTTGTTTACCTATGATTAATAAACCTTGCAACATATCTATAGTATCTGACATCTAAACAAATGTACTCTTTTCCCTTCAAGCTCCCTGAACCCCTATCACCATCTAAGAGAAATGTATATGCATGATTTTCACTACTCTTAGTTAGATTTCTCTCTCACATTTCTACATGAGTTACCATTTCTCCAATATATTCACACACAAAATCACCCTTCGACATATCCTCCAATGTCTGGAGACCCCACCCTTTCCCCTCGGCTGTCAAAAAAACCTAAAAGACAATGAATAGCAATGATCATTCCAAAATGCATTTACACAGAAACCCTCTAGAAAAAAACAAAGTACAATACCTGAAAGTTGTAACTTAGGCCGGGTTGCACAAGACGATTTCCACTTTGTTTGTAGCAACCACATTTTCTCCAACACTCTAATGATCTTCATTGCTTCATTTCTCTTATACTCTTCCAGAAACTCTTCTCTAAGAAGGTCAACTATCGTGTACGCATACCCAACTTCAAATTCATGGGTGAAGTACAAGGAACAGATGAAGATAAAAAATTTCCAAAACAAGTTAACCAACATGCACCATCCTCGATGGAAGTAAGATAGAAATTCACATGGACGTTCTTAAAGATATGATTTTTATGTATATAGTGAAAGGGTGGTGGATGTTCATTGTTGATGTTGTTATTCTACGGGACTTTCACCTTCTCTTATCCTCTCGCTATGTCTTGGACATCATGAAATAGCCTTATATCATGTGGGGTAAATTGAGGTTGCTGAGAAACTATGGCACCACCTGATCTTTAATATCCAGTGCCCTCAGGATTGTTTTGCTAATCAAGCTGCCTCTAATCATTAGTATCGTGTAAAGGTGGTGCGGAAGCCTCCATGATAGATTGGAACTTGACCAATCCATTTGATGAACAATATGGGATGCTAAATCTGACATTAATAGCATCCAATATAGGAAATTGTTCCAATGATTCGGCAAGTGAGGCAACATTTAAAGATATTTCGTGTGTTTCATCAAGTGAGTCAGTTCCTAGTTCCAAAAATCATTCACAAACATCACTCATCAGTTTCCTCAGGGATGAACTTTGGTTCATGGATTTGTATGATCAAATAGAACTATCCTTTACTGCTTTTACAACCTATGTGGTGCATGTTTCAAATTCCTCCAGGAAAAAGGAACAAATGTGGTGAGTTGTAATCCATATCTATTTGATGTTTTGAAATGTTAATTATGTTTTGAAAATGGGTTCAATCTTTGAGGAAAAGTTGAATTGTCCTTGATTCATGTATGGATGATGGATTCACATCCATTCTAAGTGGTTTTGATGGAAAGTATGGATGATAACATTGGTTGGTGTTCTCATGGATTTCTAAGCACGGTAAGTTAGAAAACATGTTGGGTATGTTGTGGAGTTTTAGTTGGGGTTCTAGTGGTTCTTTCCCAATGATAGAGGTGTTAAACATTAGATGGTGGTGTTTGTGAGCTAAAGCGTATAGTGGGGAGCACCATAGAAATTAAGTGGTCGGTTGATGATATGATCGGCATTTTGAATTAGATAGTGTTGGGTAAAATCCATCTTGGTGTTTAAATTGGTTGAGTACATTGAGATGAAGGTTGTGGTTGGGTTGTGTTATGGGTGTTTGGGGAAATGTAAGCATTTAATGGTACCTTTATGTTTTGCATAATGAATAATTAGTAGATCACATTTTCTTGTTTGATATACTAGTTTTTCTGTAGGTCTTGTTCGGCTGGCTGTACTGATGCATATTTTCTATTTGCAGTAGGCAGGGATTTAATAGTGCTTTTTTAGCTCTATTAAAGGTGACCTTTAACAGCGCTAAAAAAGCTCTGATAAAGGCGACATTTAACAGTGCTAAAAAAGCGTTGTTAAAGGGGCCCACCCCTTTATTAGTGCTGAGCTTTACAAAGATTTTTTAGCACTGTTAAAGCCTGATTTGAGCGCTGGTATTGCCCGTTTTTTTAGTAGTGTATTACTTCATAAATATTCAAAAATTAAACTAAATCGTATTTGGGGAAACATTATTTAGGAGTGTAAATTTTTTTATATTTACAAAAATTCTTACCACACACCTTAATTTTGGTTAGTGGTGAATTATCCTTCCCTTTATTTTTGGAATTTTTTATTTTTTTTCTTATAATATTCTTTATTTTTATGAATTTTCAAGGTTTTTGATCAAGCCACCATGTTTCTACAACCATATATAACTTTTGAATCTTTTATCTCAAACTGAACTTCCTTAAACTTTGGAGATAGATTTTATTCGAATTCCAGAAAGTGGAAATTCATATAAAAAGTTAAACAAAACTAGTAACAAAACTTATAGATCCAAAATTGGTGACACTCCTCTAATACCAATTGAGATTCCCCTAGTATATCATACAGTTACCCAGATATTGTGGGGTGAATCAATAGTGAATTTGTTTTAGTAGTTATATTCAACTTTAAATATTTTTTACTTTAAGTTTATAAAAACATTGTTATCTATTAGGATGTATGGATCTTTATAAACTATTCCTCGACATGTTAAATTTATGAAATAAAGATGATATAAGAAAAAAAATACAAAGTTATTTTTAGAAGGTTTGACCTCAGTTTGAGAACCTACATCTTAGCCATGGTGACTCTCGTTGGACAATAGATTCTTCCACTAATAATCATTTTATCGATTACAAGTGTGGGCATTTATAATGCATCTCACATTTGAGATTTCTTTCAAAAATATCTTCCTATATACTAATATAAAAAAATACCAACTCTCATCAGTTTCAAAAAAAATTCATACAAAACTAAGACACAACCAAAATATAACTTTGTGAATTCTTCAAAATGAAAGATCATTTAGAATGTCAGTATGATTTCTTAGTCCGATTTCTCAATCTGGTAAGTGTCTGTCCAATGTTCCTATGTATATTAATCTCAATCTGACACAAATCTTCTAAAACAATTCCTAATACAAACTTCTATTCTATCCATTTCAAAAAAAATTAACACCTCAAAAAACATTCTATGTAGAAATTTTGTCTATTGTATTTTTTCTAGTAACTAAAATCACATTTTTCCAATTCTTCTGAACAATTTTTTTTTTCAATAACACTTCTTTAATACAAAACTCAACTTTGGTTAGAATCTAAATTCTGAAACAATTCATCTAGAATAATTTTTTTAAGTAAAAAGTGTTAATTATGATGTACTTTCCAAAAACTATTTATAGGATCTCCATAAGTGTGAATGAGAGGGAAATATTTTTCATTTTGACGCACACTGAAATTCAAAAATATAAAATTCATATACATTTGAATTCTAAATTGATGCTTCTCAAGTATTATATAAAAATCTAAAACCTTTTTAAATATTCTCAACCATTTTTGAATCTTTTAGCATTTCCAACTTTCCAAATGATTCCTTAAATTTATACATTTAAGGAATTAATTAGACTTTTTTTGTAAATTTATTAAAACAAATGAATATCCAACTGCATAATAAAAAATATTGATGAATTTAAAATTTTATGTAAAGATTCTTAGGAAAACTCAATATAATTTTTTTTCTATAATTCCTTATCTGAACTTCTTCTTCAAGTTTCTTCATTCAGTTTTCTCTGATCATTCTTCTTGACTCAGCTCAGAGAATCATATGTTTTTTAGAGAAGTGTGTCAAATGGTTTTTTTTTTGTGAAAAGTTAATTTGATGTAATTTTTTCCAAAAACTTTATCTGATGGTCATTCTTAATAATCACTTCAAAAATTAATATCTTTTCACTTTTTCCAATATCAAAACTTTTATCTTCAATATATATAAAAATGGATTATCTAAAAAAACACACTTATCATAATATAATGTTCTTGAGCCATTTTAAGTAAATCACTTCTATTTCTCTTAACCCACAAAAATCAAAAGTAAGTAAAAATTTCTCAATTTTTTCTCCAAACCAACTGAAGACAGCTGACTATATTATTAACAATTCTAGAGGCTTCAATGACATATAAAATTTTATCTAGGAACCACTTTAACACTTCTTGAGAAACTTGATTTTCTTCCATTTTTATTTTCACAAGAAAAAAATCATTCGTTAAAACCTTCAAGTTCTTATCTTGGATTTCTATTTGTTTATTTGAGATTGCTATACTCTATACAGTCATATTTTTTTGATTATCAAGTTGATATTTTTTAGAAAAATTAGTCATCTAATAAATATCTATCAACTAACATAACTTCAAACTTACTCACATATATCTTATTTGATGTGGTTTTTTTAGAAAGTTTCATCCTATGAAACTTTATACATCTCCTAAATTTCATAAAAAATAGCTTTGGTCAATATGATTTTCATCATCCGGTTAGATCTATCTAATGAGCTGTATCTAATGAATTTTTATAAAACCTCCTTCACAAAAACCTTTAAACCAAAAAACCATATGTTCTTACTAAAAATCTATCCAAAACTATATTCCTGAAAAAAAACATCCTTTTTAACCAAATATTGTATCATGTAATTTTTATTGCTGTAAGGGACTTTGAGATCTACATAGAATCATATGACTTTTAACCTTCTTGTTCATCATCTCCACCAACTTTCAAACTTTCAAAATTTTCTATCTTTATAACTTATCACTTTATTCTTGTCTAGTAAATTTTTGACTTTATATCTTTTTTAAATTTCTTTATTTCAATAGATTTCTTATCTTCCAGACTTTCTCAGTTTCTTTATCATAATAACTTTATATATTTATTCATATCATAAACTTTATAACATTTTTCATCTAAAAAACTTTCTAAACATCTGAAATTTATAACTCTTTTCATCTCAATAACTTTCTTTCAAAAGTTTCATCCATCAAATTTTTAACAAATATTTCTTCCAATAACTTTATAATAAAATTTTCTTTAAAAACTATTATAAGTTTTTTAGGAAAGTTATCCTAACAGAAATAAGTAAAATTTTAATAACTTCCTTTGTCACTTCATACGAAAAATTTCTTAAATATTATTAGAAAGTTTCTCAATCCTCTATAGAAACTCATATTCCCTTTATAACATTTATTCAATATTATAACATAGTGTAACATAGTTATTCAACTCATTTTAAACTATATCATTTAATTTACAACAATGTATTAAAAATATATTCAACCTATTTTATTAGAAAATTCTAAAGGATCTTCTGTTTAGAAAGATAATATAAATTAACCAAAGCATTTCCCCTAGGATTGTTAAACTTGGTTCATAGTATGGACCATTGTGATATACTAGGTAATTCCTTAGTCAATCCTGGAATACCTTTTTCAATGTTATTACCCCTAGGTATACCTATTCTAGAACCATTTACACTTATATTATCTATATAGGGATCCATTTCGAGGAAAAATACACTCTTTTATTTACCATATCTTAGGATATTCTCCTATATATAGGATTGTCCTAAGGGTTCTCACTAAATTTTTCACATCCTATTTTCTAATTTTTAAACCAAACATTTCTCAAATACTGTTTGTAAAGACCCAAAATTCTCATATATAAATATCACATATTAATGGACATATATTCATTATATAACATAAAGATACATTCTAGAATCAGATAGGTCTAGTGACTTTGGAAACTTGGAAACATAATCACCTGGTTCATAGGTGAACTACATATTCTCTATCTATGTTCATCATATCTTGAACCCTTCTTAGACTTATCATACATAAAACCTTTCTTCATAACTTGGGGAAGAAAACATAATAAAGGATAATATCAGATGCTTGGTAAGGGTAAAAAATAGGGATATCAATGATCAAAAAATAATAACATGATCATAAGGCTATGAGAACATGATCATAACATTTTAAAACCATAACCTGCATATCATAGATCACAAACTTGAGTGATTGCATAAATATTATCATTTCATAAGACATGGATCATATAAAGGAATCAAAGTACATAATCCATGAGAGTATAAACATGGAATAAGACATAGATTTTTGTCATACAGCTAATCTTATAACATTATGAACACGTATAAATAGAAATAGGATTAGTCATTTCATTAAGGATGTGAAATTAGGCCCTCCCTTAATCCTATCAACATAACAGTTGGTTATATTCATAAAATTATGAAAATAAAATCAATTTTATTCATAAAATATCATTACCTATGAATTGGAGGGAGATATAGGTCTCACCCCACCTTTGTTATAACATCACCATTATCCTCAGTTATAACACAACTACTATCCTTGGTTATAACATGACCACCATACTTGGTTACAACATATCCACCATCCTTGGTTACAACATAACCACCATAAAATAAATAAATCCATATATATGTGTACAAAAATATCATAAAACATTCAACATATCTAAACCCATTAAAATAAATTTGTTTTATAAACATTTCATCATAGTATAACCTGTGGAAAAGGAATGAGTTTCATAAAAAACTTGTCATAATAAAAATAAAAAATATAGTGTAAGAATATAGAAGGTATCATTGGATAATATACTTAGTAAAAATTTATTAACCTCAAAGGATTCCATCTTATAATTAAAATTATTTTGAAATATCAGTTGAAACGTTTCTCAAGGAAAATAAGCCTTCTTTACAAATCAATTTTTAAAACTAAAAAATCATAAAAAAATTTAGAAATAATTTTCTTTAAAAAAAATTCAAAACTTATAAATTAATATTTGAATCATTGAGTATTCATAATGGCTGAATAATATGTTCATTCCATACCTGTTAAAAAAATATTCATTTCCCATTTTTATTAAATCCCAAATAGGCCTTATTTGGAAAACACAGAAATATTAATTTTAAAACATTTAAAAAAAATTAAAAATTGGGTAAAAATTAATTTAAAAATTATTTTTATAATATTAAAACTTTCCTTAAATAATTTTTTTAAAACATTTACATGAAATAAAAAAAGTTTTTTTGATTGAAGAGACAAATAAATCATGTTTTCTTTAAAACCATTATTTTTGAATCTTGAGTGTATAAAGAGAGTAAAATGAAGTGAAAACATGTATTATCAAAAAATAACTATAGGATAATAAAATTTATGAATTTATTTATAAATATATCATAATACTTCATCATCAAAACAATAATCATAAACAATCCCGATATACAATGAGATTGTGAAATCAATCCCTTGCCACTTTGGTATCTTTTGAATCATAAGCCCCATTAAAAAATAACATAAAAAGAAACATTAAAAATTATAAATATAATTATATTCATGATATAAAATCTAAAAGGAATGGTATATACAACTCATAAAAGTATATAGGTTCATAAGACAACATATTTCTCAAAGAAGACAAATTGAGAGAAAATCATTTACCTTAAGTATCAACTTACTTTGTAAACATTATAACCTCATGAAATAAATATATTTTTATTTTAAATATATTAAATAATAATACTAATATGTATAATACCATATATTTTCAATTTATTACCTTTTTATCAATAATTATTTATTAAAATCATGTTTCGTGTAATAATTGCTTCATTATTTTTCATGTATGTTTTGGTTTGATATATTCGATCATTTAATTTTGATCATGGTTAAATTATATTTAGATTTTTTTCAAGGATATAAATATAATATATATTTTCTATATAAGTATTTATATTAATATACTAAATTTATATATTGAAAAATAATAACACCATTCATGGTGACAATAGGCCATACATACACAAGAATGCTATATCCATTTTCTCAAATAATGAAACAAAATAAAGATAAATAATTTATTACCCATATAATATGATTTTTATGTAATATATATCACATATATTTGTTAAATTTACCCTTATTACCTTCCCTATAAAGTGTTAAGTAAAAATGAATCATGTCGCTTCGTAAGGTGGTAATCAGACATACACGCGAACAATGTTATCACATCCCCCACAAAATGGAAAGTATAAATGTATATGTGATATAAAAAACAAATAAGTATAAATATTTAAAAAATATAATATATATTTATTTAATCTATCCTTATTACTATATAAGTAAAATAGGAATGAATGACATGTTACATCGGTTCATGAGGCGGTAGTCCTCCGTACACACAATCGGGGATTTCATATTCCATTTGATAGAAGAGGAGATGGATATAATTTATTCCATTTTAATAATAAATAAAATATATATTTTATATAAAGGAGTTATTAAGTCAGCATAATTGAAGAAAATTTTAATGATTTGGTGGAAAAAATAAAAAAAACACAAGGTTAATAATTTTACCTCTTCTTTGGAGAACATCTTTAAGTTTATACCAAAAGACTTCATACGATGGTTTGATAATAAATAAAAGTCCTATATGAGGTTTATATCGAATTAAATAATATTTTTGGCTTGGTATTTACTGAAACAAATTGTTTTGTATTTTTTAAGAGGATATGAGAGATAATGTCCTTTTATTAGTGGGGGAGTGGACACCCATGGAATTTTTAAAAGAATAATGTGTATCCATGTTTTTCACATGACCCAAGGATCAAACATGGGTTTTTATCTAACCTTATAGGTTATAAAATCTATATATATCCATAAAATTGTTTTTTGATATTTTTCTAGGTCATTTTACCTTATAGAGTTTTAGCTTAACCCTTGGTAAAACCATTTTAACCTTAAACACAATAATTTTTTTAACATTTATTTTGGCCAAAAATTAAGTTGATAATGTTATATAATATTAATTATTATTATTAAAAATATGGAATAACTTCTTTATAAATTTCATTCATATAATTGGAAAATTTTGTTTTAAAATTAAACCCAGAGATGCAACAAAAAATGGTTTTCCAAAGAAAAAATGTTCAAAAGTTTAAAAAGTTTTTCTATCAAAATTTAGCATTAAATTGATTCCAATGACATAAATTGGATTAATTATATTTTTATTAATCTAATAATAATTTTAAAAATATTTTAAAATAAAAATTTTCTTATAAATTCTTTTAAAGGAAATATGGTTTTTTTATAAAAACTATTAATTTTACTATTCATTAAAAAATTAATCTTTTCATAAAATTATCAAAAACACACCCTAAGATAATTTTTAAATGATGATTCAAAAAAATCAGTTAGTTTTTTCAAATAAATTTTATAAAAGTGTTAAAAAATTAATTTTATCATTTATTCATAAAAATAAAACAAATCATTTTTTGAGAAAAAATTTATTTTCAAAGCATATAAGAAATTTACTAAAAATAAGTACTTATTTAAAAATATGTTTTATTTATATAAATAAATTATAATTAATATTTAAAAGTTTATTAATATTCATACCACCATTTTTAATAGCTATATTATAATTGTCATGTTTAAATAATAATATAAATAGTACACTACAGTTTGTTAAAACTCAGTGTTACATGAAATACAAGCTATATAAGAAATTTAATTTATTCAAAAAATATATTTTATAAAATCTCATAGTGTTACAAGAAGAATTTTTAACTATAATGTTGAATGAATTAAACATAATCATGTTATTTGTGGGGGCCAAAATTATATATCACCTCGATGCATCAACAGGTATCATGAGACAAAACATGTTGAGTTTTGGTTTATACCTCTTCCCATAATAGGAATGTTTCATGGAAAAAGGAAATGGTAACTTGTATTTTATGTATTAAATTATTTATTAAATAAATATGAGATCATTATTATTTATGTTTAAGTTTTAATATATTTTTATGCATATATAATTCTCTCCGTTTCAGTTGATTATGGATTTATGTTGTTTAATTGTTCCTTTTATAATATTTTTGCCATGGTGATTCCATAATTACCTCTGTTGTATGTTTTCTTTTATTGATCATTTTGTATCACCCTTTATTATATTTAAATTTCTATAGGTTTTTAAGAAAATTAGTATATTATAAATTTTTATAAGTATAACATGTTTGAAATAATTTATGGGTGATGTTGGAGACTCATTATGGATTAAGTAGTTTCATAAAAATAGTGAAAATAATGTTTTTTTGATACAATGAGCATGGTTTTGTTAATTTATGTTTTTTCCAATTCTCAAAATCTATAAACATGGAATGATATTTCGGTTATAATATATTCAATATGTGTTATTGATTTTTTAATTAAGGATGGTTATATCTAGTACTTTATACATGGTCATAAAGCGAGTACCTAAAGTTTTCATCTATGGAACTGGATCCTAATTGTGGGTTTCGAGATGTCATAAGAAATGTTTAGATAAATTTAGAGATTAAGGTGTTTTTAAGGATAAATTAAAGTTTTGTGAGTTAATTTTGTTCATAATTTCAATAGTATAGACAACTCATTGGATTGGTATATGATTTAAGTATAAGGTAATAATTCACATTCTATTTCTGAATTATAATGAGAGAACTTTAATGAAAACCCAAGTAATAATTATAAGTGTTGGATAAAATAATTATATTTTTTTAAAATAGAAATTTTGAGGGTTTTCCAAGAAATAAATCCCCATATAGATACTAGAATTTGGATTCAGTTGTGGCATAGATGCATCAAGGTGTAATCACCCAAAAAAGGCTAATTGATCATTAAATCAATCTTTAATATGGCACACACTGAATGGGCCTAAGACTACACACCTAGATAAACAATCCTAAGGATATTATTCGTTTAATCAAAATATATTTATAAATCATTATAAAGTATTTAAGAATTATTTTAACTGATTATTTTAGAGAACATAATAGAAAATTGACCACGGATAACCAAGGATTGAACAAGGGAGTCATAGGTTGATCCAAAAGTATCATATGTAAAAATAATATTCATAAGGGAAGAAATTTTTATGTTGATTTTTTTTATTTTTTTTATTTTGGATATTATCATAACCATTTTTGTTTTCATATTTGGTTGAAATAGGATCACAAATATGAAGCTCTAAAAGGTATGTATCTAGAAAACATTATGTTTTATAACTTAATAAGGGAGAATATATAATAGGCTGTGAAATTTAATATATGCTTGTTATGATAAAAAAATGTGAGTATCCTAGATTACAAGTGGTAGCAAGGTTAATATATTAATATAAATTAAATCTTGATGATCCTAGTTATTCCCATTAAGGAGTGATATTTTTCAATGATATTCTGGTATATTCTAAAAGTTGTTGGAATTATGTGAAAGATATAAGGATTTTTCTTCATTATTTTTGATTTAAAAGTATGGAAATGTATATTAAATGATATAAACTGCCTTGTGAAATGATTTCATGGAAATGTTATATTTTTCAATATAGCTACTGAAAAACATATATTTGAGGGATTAGTAAGTTTTATGATTAATATAAGTTTGATGTTGAGATAATAAAGGGTTGGGTGATTTTGAAAATGTATGTTATGTGGTATCAATAGCCTTGGTATTGATGATATTCAATGATATGTTAAGAAATTATTATCTACTTTTTTGGATTTTGATATAAATTGACTAGAGTGTGACTTTATAAACTAGTGATCAATATATCTTAGGGAAAAAGATATAGTTAATTGTTTGAAAAATATACAATCTTATTATGATTTAATTTCATGGGGATCCAAATGATATTGGAAGAGGTATTCTATTCATAATATATTATTATGGTAGATACATACATGTATATTTGATTTTAGGAATGATTTATGTCGTGTGAGGAAGGATAAGTAACTTTATATAGCTTTAGAATTTATGGTATATGTCATATTAGAGGTTATACCCAGAACAAAAATATTTTAAGAATACCCACACCTACTTTCTTAAACGAGTAATCATTAAATTGTGAGGACGTATTTTATTTAAGGGGGGAGAATGTAACACTGCAATATCTTAATATATGATTACGCTTAAATAATTCAATGTGTATAATAGCTTACCCCACACACAAAAATAGTCTTAAACAAAATTGCAATATATTTAATTAAAAATATAAATATTAAGTATGATTTTTAAAACCTACTCACTGAATTATTTTGAATGAATAAGTGTAACCTATTTATAAAATATTTATCAAAATAAAATAATGGATACTTTTAATGTGAATGAAATTTAACTAGTATTACTAAAACAAATAAGAAAAATAATTTTATACTAAATAATAATGATTTAAAAAATTGGTGTTTTATTTAAATAAACTCAGTTTTATTATTATTAGAAAAAAACCTTTTGTAATATAAATAACTAATTACCAATAAATTAATTAGTAATTGATAGTAATTAAGAATATCGAATAGTTGACATTATAAAAATATATTTTCTGATATAAAAAATTCTCCACTATATTTTGGGATTTTATTTAAATACTTAATTATTAAATTTTATAAATTCAATTCTAAAAAATGAAAATATATATTTTTTGATTAAGTGTAAAATATTTTCATAACATGGATTTATTGGATTTTTTTACAAATGGTTTTATGTGTGAAAATGTTAAAATTAATTTTATGCACAAATAATAATTTTATTTGATGAAATGTAATTTATATTTAAAGTAATTTTGTCAAAATTATGTAACCATTTCAATATTATTTGTATTCATTGAAAACCAATTACAATGTATAATGATTTTCAACCATTGTAAAAGTAAAATGGTTATTTTCAAATATTTAATTTGATAAGTGTTAAAAACATTATATAAATAAATTAGATTAATATTCCATAAAATATGACTATAATAAGATGTTTAAACACATTAAAAATATATAAAAACTCCTTAAATTAATAATTAATTAGAAATAATGTTAAAACACTTGATATATATAAAATGATACTTTTCTCTAAAAACACTGTTTCATATATCTTGTGTGTTAATCTAAAATTTATTTTTCTCATATTAAGAATTTTGATTAGGATAAATCGATACCAAATTCAGATTCATCATATATATATATTTCAATAAGGGGCATATTATATTTTTATTAGTAAAATAATTCCCATGATTAATTTTTAATCATAATTAATAAGGGTGGAATAAATAAATAAGGTAACTCATATTTTTAATAATTAAAAAAATCACATATAACTTTTATAAATCCTTGATGGGTATTAATTTCATAAAAACATGTACCACCTACCTTTTATATAACTAACTCAACTAAGTGTCATGCAATTCCATTCCTATCCCATATTTAACATTCTTTTCCAATGATTTGTCCCTCTTTTTCACCTATAAAAGGATCTCACTTAATCCCACTTCAATACACACCTATAATTTGAAATTAACATGAAACTATAACCAATTTACTTCTTATATATCACATATACATGTTTTTACTCCCCTTAATAGAACAAAGTTCATCAATTCCTTTATTTACAGGGGATACTTCAATAGAAGATCCAAATTTGCAACATAAGTATTACTTACCATTTTACTTTTTTTTCTTTATCTTCTCCATCCACCCTCCCCAAAAACCATTCTAACCATATGTGTATAATGAGAAAATTATAAATAAAATACTTAAATTTTATTATAGTTATGGTATAACAATTATCTATTCTCCTCTCATTCAATCTAAAAAATGAAAACATTGTTCATGTGCGTGTGCCGACTACCACCACTAAGAATAAAATGTTTTGTTTTACATCACCACATTTCAAGGATGTTTGAATAAATGTTTTTATTGAATGTAAATTTTATATATTTTAATACTTAAATTATATAAATATAAATTTGTAATTATATAATAAATATTATAAAAATTATCATTGTAACATTAACCAACATAAACAAGAATACGAAGAAGAAAATATTGGTATTCATACTAGATAATATTTTTATATCCATAAATTATTATTCTAAATACCAAAAATTTATATATATCTCACTAATAAACAATAAATAAAATCATTATGCTTCTATTATAATTATATTAAAACTAAACTATTTCGTAGTTGTCCATTAAACTTGGTAGATTCTTGTTTTGTTCAGTTTAACCATCAATTTGAACAATACTATATATTTATATCATCGATGATAATGAGAACATATTTACTATCATAATATGGTATAAATATGTAAATAATGTTTTATTTTTGGCTCTAGTAAGGTTATATCAATATTTAACTCCTTAATTAATATGTCACCCTTCTTTTATTAAGAATCACTGAAACATATTTGTCACTGATTTTAACCTCATAGATCATAACCAATGATACCATGAAATTAGATAATTTATTTATAAAATATCTTGGAACTTATATTTTGGTAAATTATATATTTTAATAATGATTTAATTTTGAAAATAATATATACCAACATCACTTTTATGAAACTAGTTCGAAGGGGTAAAGATTATTTACACTCAGTGTTTAAAATGGGTAAAACTAATCATTATTCAAATGTATATAACTACTATAAGTGAAGATTATAAATTGTTTTAGTTAAGAATAAGGTTCTTGGGTATTTATTTAATAAAATTAATTTCAATATTCAGGATGAGTTTTGAAAGTGTAGAATTAATCAGGACCGAGGTAAGGATTTTGTCTCAAATTTCACTCTTTGAGACATGTTTGGTATTACACACTTAATTTAATTTATGTGGTGTATATAATACATAATTCAGAAATCAAATAATGAATATTATTTTAATCATTATATTTTAATTACAATTACAATCCCTCTCTTTTAATGTGTGTTAATTAAAATGTTACTCATGCTCTAACGGTTTTCTGGGTTTCAATTCAGATTATTTGATACATATTATGTGTTATTCACCATTTGAAATTTGTATGGTGTTATATATATTTACTATCCCATGAATTTTCTATAATTTATTTCCTTTTTAATTTAGTGGATATTCTAATCCTAATCAATTTCTTTTCATTAAATGTATTTTGACTCAAGTGTCACCCCAATCAAAATTGTTTTTGGTAAATAAATTTTCATTCATTGAGATATTAAAATTCCATTGAAATAATTTCATATAAGTTGGTTAAATTATTACCTTTGATTTTTTTATGTTATATTCTCTTATTCTTCCCTGGAATATACATTCCTATGAAATAAAACCTTTTTTCATTGTTTTATCGCTTCTAAGGATATGTTATTTTGAAACCATCCATATTATTTCACTAGATAAATTATAATAATGTTTTTCTAGTATTAAATAAGATGTATACTCATTCCCCAATATGGTGTGAACATTAATTTTTACATAACTCAGATTGGAGTTGTTATCTTAGAAAGAATATTATGTTACTAACATGGGGAAAATTATTAGTCTTTTGTATGTTGTTATTCTAGTGTGGATGATTGTTGTAATGTTTAATATGTATTCTTTAACCATAGAACTTCTTACTTTGTATGGTTTTTTGTCATGTTATCCTTTTTTGACATGGGAAAAACTATTTGAATTCCATATAATGTTATTCCAATATGGATTATTATTGTCAAGTTGACTTTTTATTGTTTGACCATCAACCTTATTTCTTTGGATAGGTTATTATCATGTTATCCCTCTTATTGACATGGGAAAAAATATTATCATTTCATATTTTTTGTTATATAGATAAAAAAATTTATTCAGTAAGAGGTTCCCTAGGGAATGGAATAAAAAGATTTGTTGACTCTTATCATAAATGCATTGGACTTAATCAAACGATGGGTGGAACAAGGGATTATATATCTCCTCAATTCATCGATAGGTATCATGAAACAAAAGAAGGTTGGATTTTAGCGTATACCACTTCCCTAAATAGAATAGTTTCTTGGAACACATATTGGTTTCATGTTTTTTATGTCTAAAATTATGAATTTCATTAGTATGAGATTAGTATTATTTATATCCATGTTTTCATTTATTCTCATGGATATAACATGGTCTTAGTTTCTATTGATTATGGATTCATATTGTTTACATATTCATTCCATAATATTTATGCCATGATTACATTAGGTATATGTTTTACATATTTCATATTTGATATTTTCCTTTATTATTATTTAATTTCACTAGGTTATCAATAAAATTATCACATATAACTAGTTTAAAAGGATAAAACATGTGAAATAATTTATATAAGACGTTAAAGAATCATTATGGATAAATTATTTTTATATATATAGAGAAAAAAAATCTATTTTATAAAAGAAACAAGGGGTTTGTTAGTTTATCTTTTGTCCTAATTATCTAAAGCTATAAACCTAAAAAGATCCTTATATTTTAAGATATTCAGTAATAATTATTGATTTTTTAATTAAGGATGGTTATATATAGTATTTTACACTTATTAGAAAAGTTATTATATAATGTTAGAGTTTATGGCACCAAATTCGAGAGTGTGGGATCAAAGGTATCACATGTTTCTAGAATCAATTATGGTTTTATTATATGAAGTTTAGAATTTTATTGAAAAAATTAAAAATAATTGTCATCATAATATTTTTTATAATTTTCATAAGTATTTCTATAACAATAATTTTTTTAGTTTCAATGAAATATTCTAATTTCATATGTATTTTCCCCCAGTTTTTGTATGAATTTGGTCTTTTGTGGTTTTTGTGGAGGTGAAGATGAGTCCATGAAAATTTAAATTTTTTTATTAATCCATTTTAAGGAAAAATGGGAAAACCGTAGTTTGAAAAAAAGATACAACTATATGATGAAATATCCCAAAAAATTATTAAACACTATACTATGATTACTTGAATCAACTAATATATTAAGTTCCCATTACAGTATACTAAACTAGATATCTGGATCCTCTCTAATAATCTCTTCAAGGCGATTGATCATCCTGTCCATTGTCTGAATGAATTCCTCTGAGTATATTTTTCTCTAGTTAAAGACCTAGGCCTGGATTTGATCTTGTTTATATATCCAAGCTTCTTAATCCTTGATGTAATCAAGTTACAACCTTCTTTGATAAATTCTTTTAATACCCTCTTCTAAAATATTGGTTCATATAGCTTTATCTAGAATTTCTTCTTTGGAGTGTAGGACAATTTTGAAGAACTATCCATCCTCTTCTTCCCTATCTCTTTTATTCTTGCTCAATTCTTCACTTTCCCCATTCCTTGTGGTTTTTCTTGACTTTTTTATACCCTTTTGGATGACCTCTTCTCCACCAGTTTTGGAAAGTGGGAGTAATCCTTGTGTTCCTTTGGGTTTTTCCCTTGGACCACTATACCTTTCCCTGAGTCTTGAATTCATTTTTTCCCTTTCTTCCTTCTAAGGCTGTGATGATATTTCCCTTAAATTCATTCAATGATATCCATAGAGATTTGAATATAGGTGTCATGAGCTAATGTATCCTCCTCTTGTGTCAATGGTTGTTCTTGAACACCGAGACCTTCAAATCGGTTCCCTAGCTTAATCACCAAGCCTTTTCCTACTTTATTCTCCAAGCGCATATTCTTCCCTCCATTTCTATCCTTCATATGTATTGTGGATTTAGCAAAGATGGTGTTTGGATCGAAGGGCCCCAAGACACTCACTTCGTCCAACCTCCCTTGTCCACGAAGAGATTTTATTGTAGCTAGCAAAGAATACTTACACTATAATAAGTCTGGGCCAATGTTCTACTCATATCTAGGTCCCCTAAATTGTGTATGCATGTTGGTGTCCTCCCAACATTGAACTTGAGTGCTTCTGAGACCTTGTACATCACTAAATATAAAAATCACCTCACCTACCTCGACTCTGTTGGTTGTAACCGGTAGTTCCACCGTAGCCCCATCCAAGGGGCCCTCCTTTTCTAGTCCACCCACCTTCATAGCCTCATTTCCACCCTCCTGCAAGGGGTTCATACCCAAATCATATTTTAGATGGTCAAATACATCTACTACCTGCGGATCCACCTCTATATACTTCACACTCTTCACTACAAATGAAGGAACCAATGAAGGCCACTGCAGGAGCTGATCCTCCCGAGAGAGAAAATACACACCTAGAATGTCTTATTGCCTGAAGTGTTCCACCACATTTGGTACATCCCCACTATCTTTCTTATGATCACCCAAGCCAGAATTATCCCAAGCCTACTGGTGCACTACAGGATCAACCTACACCTCATACCCCTCAGTTGTACTTGAAAATGGGACCTTGATTTGTCTATCACTATGTCTGCGATGACATATGGAGACCAAATGGACTTACCAGTGACATCCCAAATAGAACTATAGAAATGACTCAAATACCACCCTTTGTTTCCATCTGAACTCTTCATTGATCGAGATCCACAACCACTCTATTAGAGGCTTTGATACATTGACCTTGACACATACACGAGGGGAGATTGGGTGAAAAACCACAGAAGTTTGACTATCAGAGCATAAATATCTTCCTACCAGATATCCCAAAATACAAATAATTGTTCGGTTCTGAAAATAATGTGGAATATTTGGGAAACATACCCACACCACTGTCGAAGGCGCTTCGTGGTTCATGTTGAACTCAAAAGACCAGTGAAGAAGGTAAAATCTGCAACCGTTGATAACACAAGGGGAACTGGACTAGGTAATGATCATATCATCATCTAATGTGAAATGAATCATCAAGTGGCACTAATTAAGTATACCCACCACTACACAATATTGAAGACCACACGATTCAAGTACAAATCTGTTGAAAGCATCAATTGAGGGTCGGAGACCCCTGAATTGGGCCTCAAGCATTGAACTATGAAGATATGAAGTTGTGTTGAATTATTTTGTTGAAATATCAATCTGAGGTTATCTGATGTGAAGAGTAGGGACCTTAGGAAAAATTGGGATCAATGTGAATAAAGGATGGAAGTCTAGATTGGTAAAAGGGATGAAGGACCACAACAACAAGGAGGAAGGGTGGTCATTTCCCCCTCCCCCTGCCGGGGAGGAGGGGGTCAGAGCCTCAGGAATCTCCGCTAGGGCATCGCTTCAAAAGGCTCGAGCTCTTCAGTTCACTCACACACACATTCTATGAGTGGTGAAGATGAGTCATTTCCACACAAAACCCAAAAATCTCAAATCTTCTCTAAAGCACGAGGAGGATCTCGAAGATGCTAAATATATGTGTGGGAAGATTATAAATAATTTGATAAAAAGATTATAAAGGATTAACTGGGCTTGATTTTTTTCTGGATTTATGATTTAGTTGGCTATAATTGAAAAAATGTTGGGGTGACAACTTTTATATAGAATAATTTCTCGATTAACTTGTGGGATATGATGAATAGAAAAAAGTGAACCACATAGTGACCCATGAGTGAGTTTGGAGTAGTGGACTATAAGTTTGAAGCTAGGAGGTGGTGCATGATTTTTATTTAAAATTAAAAAATTGGTCATTTATAATATTTGGTAATTTCACACAACATTTTATAGGGGACACATCTGATCAAAGAGTTGGAGGGTATGACAACCCATAAATTATATAAACTATTATTTCATGAATTATTACAAAAAAAAGACATAATACAACTCTAAAATATCAAAAGGTCTAGTGACTTTGGGAAATTAAAAACATAGAAAATTAACACGAAACACCAATATAAATACATTAATTGAAATATCTATAACATACCTACAATGGACCATATTTTCATGAAGTTGTGGATCGTTTGTTTTTTAATTTGAATACTTTTTTTAAACATGGTAAACATTTATTATGGCCTAATGAATGTCCCGGGTGAATTTGGGGCTTGTTTGGTGCCTGAAGTTCCTAAAAATGGATGAAAGAGTGGGATGCACAGTTCCCCTAAAACTATGCAGTTGCAGACAGTGGCACCTATAGGCCTCATAATTTGTCAGAAACCATGCGGCCTAAGGGGAACAACTGTGCAGGTCTGCTAAGATTTGGTATTGAGTATATTTTCATAATTTTTGCATAGTTAGTCAAACTATGCACCTAACTGTGTAGGGTTCCCCTAATTAGTAGTGAATTGCACATGGTCTGTGCACGATTTTCAAACCGTGTGCCTAAACCGTGTGACCCTATGTTTTCAGGTTAAATGACCATTTTTCCCCTCACTTAAGTTATAACCATATTTCCTTTTTCCCATTCTTCTTTTAATGGTTGAACACGAGTATCCTCCTCTTTTGAGCTCAAGAACACCTCAATCTAGTAATTGAGATAGATCTCCCATTCGAAGTCAAATTCTTAATCTATCATAAGCGTTGGATCCATCATGGTAATCTCTCCTAGTCTATTACCTTCTATCTTGGTTTATTTCCCAATCCATCATGCTATTTAGGTGAAATATTAATGTCACTATTTTCATGGAATTGGACCATTTCACATATCACTTACTACCTACTTTGAATATGAGGCTGATATCGAGTGAGGAGTTTTCTATGGAATTGAGGTTGGTGGTCACATAATTTCCCCCCATAAAGTTTTGAAGCTTTGTAGCTATTATGTAGTGTTAATCACTGTATTTTACCGAGCATCTCTTTTTAGTTAATTTCATCATATCAATTTGACCCTTGCATCTTAATTCATGCTTATTGAGTCTGTTTAGGAGGGTTACCTCATTTTTGGACACTCCACGGTTGAGCCAAGTATAATTACCCCTTTTTAGTAAATGGACATAAGTCAGGATTGCCTCATTAGCTTACAAATTAGACTTGAAATGTGAATTTCATTGTTATGTGGATGTTTATAGGACCAAAAGAAGCTCTTAGGTGTTTATCTCAACCTATGTTGGGAATTTACCATCTAAGACTTTTCCCACTTAACCATGACACCTTCCAGTTGACTCCTTGATCCATATGAATTGATTTTAGATGTCTTAATTAAATAAATAAGTTGATTATAATGAATGTTTTAATCAAGTGGAGTGGTTATTGCATGGTGGATTCCCCACCTTAAATGAATTATATGAATTAGAATAAAATGGTTCAGGGAGGGTGGTAAGGCCACAACTTTATTTATGATTTTCTAAATGCACACTTTGAATAATTACGACTTACTATAAATGAACATGGCCTTTGAGATACATGGGATATTTTTTCTCAGGTATTATGTTATAAGTATGATTATGCCTCATTTATATGTATATGGAATAGATGAAAAAGAAGCATGGGAGTTTATTCATCGTGACAATTATAATTATGAATACACCTTTATATAGGTTGCGTATGATGGTAAATAGTTTTGAACATGGTGGAAAATCACACTCTATTGAATCGGGTGTTGGGTTTGGCATCTCACATTAGTGAAACTATATTGTTGTGGGGATTTAAACACCATGTTCCAAGATTAGATTGGTGACATGATGGATTATACACCATACTGAGTGTTATTGAATGAAGTATCACACTCTTTTTGGGATTTAGGGAATATACACTATTTCTTGAGCGTATTGGCTCATTAGACTGATCATGGATGTCTATGTTATGCCCCGGTCTAGCCTGCACTAGTATTCTTGGTATATGGACACTTAACTCTATATATACTTGGTTCATATAGGTGGATGAAATATATATATATATATATTACTACTATATATATAGTGACTATCCATAATTCCATCCTAGCCACGAGCTGAAGAAGGTAGACCCTCTAGGTGTCCTATAGTAACCTGAGTGGGGTGGTAATTTATTTCAGTTCTGTTTTACTATTCTGTTTATACTTGAACACTTTTTAGTTAAGATCACTAATTATATTACACCTAGACACTATTAGTGGTGGCCTGCTAAGATTTTTATCTCACACCCAACTTGGGCTACCTTTAGTACCCAAGAAGATTATTTGTTTGCAGGAATTTATAAGGGAAAGCTCCCTTCTACAGGTTACTGATGTGTATTTCTTATAGATAGAGCTTAAGAATATAGGACCAAGCATTAGCTCAATATTATATAGTTTATATTTTTATTCTTTTTTATTCTTTTATATGCTTGTTCCCCTACACCCTTTTTTTTATCTTGTCATACACACATGTATCAAACACTACCTTAGAGGATTTTGATTATATTACCAGTTGTTCAGTTATTATTTATTCATCAAATAATTATCTATTTATTTTGCCTACTTATATAATCATCTATTATTTTATGTTATCTAATGTATCTAATGTTCTACTTTGATATGAAGGTATAGTCTCCCCATTATACTACCTTAACACCCTCTCTGTTAGTAAAAAACCTTTGGCTTATGGGGATTCACACTTGAGTCCATGTGACCCACCTACTTGAGGCATGGGTTAACTGAACCCTACTTTGAGAAGTTAAAAAGTGGTATCAGAGATTAAAATTTTCTTTTATCTTACTATTTGGGTATTAGAGTGAATATTATGAGTTAAGGAGATTTATAATTGACTTTATACCTAGACATAGCTAACCCATGTATTAGGGAAACCCAAATTACCTTGGATTGGTAATTTCTTTTATTGATTATTCTTTTTATAGTTGATATGACTTCATAGTTGGGTAAAATTCTTAATTTATAATGTTATTGATATTGGTATTTTTGAAATGGTGATTTCTGTACTATGGCATAATGAAATATGGGATTTTCATTTGTACATGAATCATCATAAGAAAATTATGATTAATAGGACATGCATTTTTCCATGAAACATTTTTTAGCATGCATATTCCTATAACATATTGATTGTTCCTTCAACATGTATTGAATTTGGATGAAATTTCTTATAGGTATTAAAAAATATAATTGGTACTCAAAGTACATTCCTTAACCTAACATTGTTTCCTAAATAGGTTAAAGAAGACACCATTAGTAGTCAATTATAGCACATTGATCCATGGACCATTGGTCACAAGGGCTGGAAATTATTTTGGTGTTGGTTAAGTGGATGGAATACATTGGTTCATAAGGTGTGTATGGGCCCTTATGGATCAGAAAATGGAAATCCATTCAATTCAACCATTTTAAATTAATTTAAATACTTGAAAAATCAAAAAATAAAAATGAATATTACACATAAATTTAAAAAATCCATCTTATATATATGAATAATAGAGACATAGACCTAATTCTTACCATGGTAGTGGGTAATATGGTATTTTTTACGTTATTATGGCCTGTTGTAATCTCTTATATCATCTAAACCTAGTTTTTTGAGTAGGAAGAGTGGCATGATTATTCTTATATGAAAGATTTATACCTATACGAGTTTATAATATGAAACCATTTCTATTTATTAAATCTCTTCTGAGTCATGTGTTTGTAATTATAGCACTATTCCACCATGATGTCCTCTGATTTCATACCCTGAAGGGAATGATGACCATGTACATAAGGTGGTGGGTCATGATCCATCAGTGATTCCTCCTGAAGTTCCACCTATGGAACCTCTTTATATACCAGATATGGGAACTGACACATAGTTCTAAGAGGTCTTTCTATATATGATTTTTTCTATGAAAGTTGTAGTTTGACCTTCCCCACCTATGATAGATTTGACTGGATATTTACAGCAGTACTAGCATCCCACCTTTTTAGGGGATGGAATACCTCATGTTGAAAAGTCATGGCTTGAATCCATCCTTTACAAATTCATATATCTAGAGACACCTCTAGAGTAAAGGGTCAAGTTGGAAGCTTATATGCTATGTGATTCAGCCAAGCAGTGGTGGGATGTAATCACCGAAGAAGATTGGTATTGTGATATGGTTTAGGTTGATTTTCATACCATCTTATATGAATACTTCTTTCCCCATACTCTAAGGACTAACAAAGTAAGATAATTCATTAACATGTGTCAAGGGAGTATGTTAGTTATGGAATACTCATCCCATTTCACTAATTTGTAGTAGTTTTATCCTACTCTAGCTGGAAATGATATCATGAACACCATGCAATTTGAGGATGGTTTGGTATACACCATCCGGTTGTAGGTCAATTTTTTTAGGTTCACTACCATTTCTAAAATCATCAACCAAACTCATATCATAAATATGAATTTGAGTGATGTTGAAGGAGCGATTCAGGGTGGTTCGACACCAAAATCTATTAGTATTTCTTATTCTTGGAAAATAGGAACTTTGGGGATACTCATAGAGGTGGTAGCATTTATTCCCCAAATGAATACAGTTTTGTGATCAATCACTAGTGCAATAATTCAGAATATACTAAACCTCAATGCTTGTGGGATCCAGTGAAGTGCAGAGGTTGTGGTAGGATGGTCCAAATCTAGTGATTCTATAGTACATTCCATCCAGTACCTAATTATAAATAATATTCACCTACTCTTCGGTCTGGATCTAGGAATGTAGGATTATGATAGGTAGATAGCTATAATACCACTGGTTGATCACGCCGAGGTGGCAGTCGAGGAAGAGGTTGAAAGACTTATGATTATCCATGCTAGTAGAGTGGTCTTGCTCAGGGTAGTTAGTAAGTGACCCAAGGCTACAGTATAGGCTTGTTACATGTAGTCTATCCAACAACAGAGAAGTAGAGCATCAGATCTTCTACAGTTCTATGTTCTATTCTACTAGCCTCTACTTTAATGTCTACTTTTTTTTGAAATAGGTGTGTATCACTCTTTTCTATCTGAAACTATAATGGAACGTTTGGGTCTTGAGATCGAAAAATTTCATGGAATTATGATGATAGACACCATGTGAGGTACCTATTTAGAGGGTGTTCACCATTGTAAGGATTATCCTCTTGAGATAGGTAGATATCTTTTCATGTGGATTCTTTTAGTCCTCAACAAAAAGGGAATTAATGTAATCATTAGGATGGACCAATTAGTTCCATATCAAACCCATATTGACTAATATCATTAGAGGCTGAATTTTACATCACGATAGGGCATTAATCATATGCATAACTGAGAATTGGATTTCAATGTGACTAGATCTAGACCTGAGAAATAGAGGCTTAGAAATGTGAGAAAACAGATCATTGATCTTTTCCTCAATGAACTGGGGTTATAACCTGGTGTTTTTCCACTTGTAGTAGAGAGTTTCAAAGTAATATTTCTTGAAAACTTCTCTGGTCCACCTCTAGTGCGAGAGGTAGATTTCACAACTAATATACTACCAGGAACAACACCAGTGATCATTCCTCTTTATAGGATGGAACCTATGGAGCTTCTTGAGATCAAGAAGTTTTTGAAGGATCTAGAGGCTAAGGGTTTCATACACCCTATAACTTCTCCTAGGTGTTCACTGGTCCTTTTTTCCAAGAAGGAAGATGTTACCCTCAGGATCGGTGTTGATTAATGTCATTTGAAATAGCTTACATTAAAGAATTGGTATCCACTACCTAGAATAGATGACCTATTTGATCAGCTTCAAGGAGAGAAGGTGTTTTCAATGATAGATATGAGATTAGGCAATCATGATGTGAATGTTATGACTTTAGACATACCTCACACTTACTTTAGGAGTAGGTAAGGTCTATAAAGGTACCTAATTATTCTGTTCAGACTCAGAACACACCTGTAGTCTTTACGGCTCTTATGAATCTAGTTTTCCACCCTTATCTAGATTCATTTGTGGTTGTATTTTTTGATGATATCTTGGTGTATTCAAACTCTAGAAAAGACCATGAAACCTATATTGATATTGTGTTGAGGACACTAATAGAGAATCAAATATATACTAAGCTCATTATATGCCACTTTTGGATCAAAAAAGTCTACTTCTTGGGTCACATTATCTCGGAGTCAGGAGTTTCAGTAGACACATATAAAGTGAGAGATGTAGTTTCTTGGGAGAGGCCTAATAATTCCATTGAAAATTATATTTTATTATGGATATACAAATATTACAGACACTTCATACAGTATTTCTCATGCTTTATAGTGTCGATTACAGGCTTGACAAGAAATGGTTTGAAATTCATGTGGTTAGAAGCTTGTGAATCATCCTTTTAGGAGTTGAAGGGCCATTTGAATTTAATGATGATATTGATTATGATAGATCCAATAATGATCTATAATGTATATTTTGACTCACTAGGTATCAGGCTTAGGTCTATTATGATGTAGGAAGAGCGAGTCTTCAGGTTCGGGTCTCGTCATTTGAGGCCTCATGAGTGGAATTACCCAACGCAGGACCTTGATCTCACTACTGTTGTGTATGCATTATGCTATTGAGACTCTATTTACTTTTACAAAAATTTTTGGTGTTCACTGATAAAAAAATATGTACTTTATATTATATTTTTATGTCAAGGAGTTTGTACATCTTAATTGAGCTCCACGATCTATTTTTTCTAATAGAGAAGCTCATTTTACATCATGATTCTAGCATGGGTTACAGAAGTTCTTGGGTACATATGTGATTTCGAGCATGGCCTATCACCCATAGACTGATGTAAAGATAGAGCATACTATCTAGGTTCTAAAACATAGGCTCTGTGCATGTGTCCTTAACTTTGGGGGTTCTTGGGAGAAACACATTCCTCTTGCGGGGTTCTCTTATAATAATAGATTTTAGGATACCATTGATATGGATCCCTATGAATCCTTATTTGGTAGGCCTTTCTACTCACCTATGTATTATATAGAGATAGGTACATTAGCTATGATTAGATAACATCTCATACAAGAGACTACAGAGTAAGTTTAGCTGATCAAGAAGTGCATGATGAAAACTTAGTCCAGATAGTAGTCATATTCCAACAGACATAGACAACCTCTTCAGTTCAAGATCAAAGATTGGGTTTTCTTGAGATTATTTCCGAGGTTGATCCATAGAAATATTCTTAATTAGGGTAAGCTCTCACTAAGTTTTTTTAGACCCTTCAATATTGTGAAACGGATCAGGCAAGTGGCTTACTAGTTGGAACTTCCTCAAATACATTGTTCAAATCATGATGTAGTTCATGCATCTCAACTTTGCTGATACAATCCAGACCTATCACATGTCTTTCATCCTGAAGAGGTTGATCTAGATGTAGATGCTTCCTTCAAGAAGTATCTAGTGTGTATTGTGGATCAAAGCATGAAGACCCTCTTAGGAAGCTCAGTTCCTTTGGTATGGTTGCTTTGGAAGCACGACTAGATAAAGGAAACGATGTAGGACTGGGAAAATGATATACAATCTCAATGGACTGAACTATTTATTGAGAATAACTATCTATGCTCAGAAGGCCAACTCAAGGACGAGTTTCTTTAAGGATGGGCGGTTTTGACGACCCATCTTCTCACAAAGGTACGAATCATTTTTTTCTCAATTTGAATAATTGGTTTAAACATGGTAAATATGTACTACAACCTAAGGAAGGTCCCAAGATCATTTGGGGATTTTTTGGATACTGGAGTTCTAGAAAAAATGGTTAAAAGACTAGTTCTCAGAGTTTAGGAAAACCGGGCCACACGGTTTAGGAAAACAGTGCTGCCAAACCCACACAATTTCTCTAAAATCATGTGGATAAAGATAGTGGAACATGTAGGTCACATGGTTTGTATGAAAATATATGGCTTGAGTCACATGGTCATTTGAGTCTTATGACATTTGGGACATAGTTTATTTTCATGGTTTTTTCATGATTAGTCAAATCATGTGCCTGACATTGTCAGATTCCCCTAAGTAGTAGTGACTTGCACTTGGTTTTCACATGGTTTGAAAACCATGCATCAAAACTGTGTGCCACTATGTTTTGGGGTGAAATGACAATTTTACCCTCACTAAAGTTATAACCTTATTTCCTTTACCCTTTCTTCTTCTAGAAGTTGAACATGTTACTCCTCCTCTTTTGATCTCAAGAACACCTCAATCTAGGTATTGAGCTAGATCTCTTGTTCGAAGTTCGATTCTTGATCCATTAGAAGTGTTGGGTCCTTCCTGGTAAGATTTTATAGTATCTTACATCTAATATTTGTTTACTTCTAGATCTATATTTCTTTTTAGGTGAAATCACATTTTACCTATTTTCATGGAGTTGGATCGTTTATCATATCTCTTCTAACCTACTTTGAATCTGAGGCTGATATCGAGCAAGGAGTAATTTGGGTCCTTGAGGTAGGTGTTCGTGTTGTTTTCCCCATAATGTTTTAATGCTTTATAGATATTCTGTGGTTCCACATGTTGAAATTTTCCAAGTGTCTCCTTTTGGTTGATTCCTTTATATAAATTTGACCATTTCATCTTAATTCATGCCAATTGAGTTTTTAGTGGTTAATAGGATGGCTACCTCATTTATAGACACCACATGGGTTTTCCAAGTAGAATTACACCTTTTTGGTAAATGCACTTATGTTTGGATTGTCTCTTTAGCTTACAGATTAGACTTAAAATGGAAATTTCATTGTTATATGGAAGTTTATTGGCCCCAAAGAACCTCTTTGGTGTTTATATCCACCTTTGTTGTGAATTTTCCATGTAGAAATTTACCCAATTGCCATGACACATTCTAATTAACACCTTAATCTATATGAATTTATTTTCCCCATCTTAATGAATTAAATGGGTTGATTATTATGAATGTTTTAATAACGTATAGGGGATTATGCATGGTGGTTTCCCCACCTTAAATTAATATAATGAATTGGAATGAAATGGTTCATATAGGGTGTTAACACAAAACCTTTATTTATTCTTTTCTAAATGTACACATTGAATTATAATGCCTTACTCTAAATGAAGTTGTCCTTTGAGATACATGGGATGTTTTTCATCTTGTATTATGTCATAAATATGATTATGCTTCATTTATTTGTATATGGGATGGATGAAAAAGAAACATGGGAGGTTATGCATCAGGCCATATATAATCATGAACATGCCTATATATAAGTTGTGTATGATGGTAAATAGTGTTGGGAATGGTGGACACTCACACACCCTTACATCGGGTGTTGGGTATAGAATATCACATTAGTGATACTATATGGGAATTGGTCTTTACACACCATGTTCCTTGTTTAGAGTGATGCCATGATGAATCACTCACTATCTCGAGTGTTGTTGCATGACGTGTCACACTCTTCTTGGGATATAGGGCATGTATCCTATTTATTAAGCTTATAGGATCGTTAGACTGGTCATAGATGTCTGAGTTATGTCCCAGTCCATCTAGCACTATTTTTCTAGGTATATGGCCACTTACATCTACCTGTACTTGGTTCATGTAGGTGGATACAATATATATATATATATATATATATATATATATATATATCTACTATATATATATATATTGAATATTCATACTTCCATTCTAGCCATGAGCTGAAGCAAGTAGACCCACTAGGTGTCCTATTGGAACCTAAGCAGACTGCTTATTTATTTTGTCTTTATTTTACTATTCTTTTTATATCTTCACACTCTTTAGTTACAAGCACTTCTTGGATTGCACATAGACATTGTTGGTGGTGGCCTACTGATATTTTTATCACACACCATACCTAGGATGCCTTTGGTACCAAAGAATATTATTTTTCTATAGGTATTTATATAGGAAAGTTCCCTTCTATAAGTTACTAATATGTATTGCTTTTAGATGTAGCTTAGGAGTAGTGGGTCGAGCATTAGCTCAAGATGCTATGGAGCATATTTTTTTTCTTTTTTTCTTTTCGTATATATATATTCCCCTACACCCTTTTGTATTAGTGTGTCATTCATACATGTATTAGAAACTAATTTAGAGGATTTTGATTATATTACTAGTTGTTTAGTTATTATATATTCTTTCACAACTTATATATTTATTTTTTCTTCTTATATAAGCTTTCATTGTTTTATATTATCTTATGTATCTACTATACTACTCGGATAAGAGAGTATAGTCTCCCCACATTACAACCTATACATCCTCAATGTTATTCAGTAGCCTATAACATATAGGGAGTCATGTTTGAAGCCACCTAACCTATCGTCTCTGGGCATGGGTTAAGTGGACCCCAAGTTAGGACATTACAATACCCTTATATTCAATTGATCTTTTAATAATTTTTGAGATAACCTTGGTATATATACAATAAAGGGCTGATATATAAATCCTAGTAAGGTAATAATCAAATCATAACATAATGAAAGTAATATATGTTATTCAATAGGAATATCAAGGTTACATAAAAGGGTTATAATCATAAACATGAACATCGAAGCATTATATAAGATGATAACATCCAAGAAACATAGGAACATGGAAACATCAGGAAACTAGACATAATAAGCATAAGTCAAGGCTAACTACTGAGAAATCATAACATAGTGTTCTTAAGATGACATCCAATGAACCATAAATTTTATCTCATGAGATAAAAAACATTACCCAATGCATTGGAGATCTATATAATTCTGAACCCACAGGTCACATTCATATCAAGTACATGAATTTGTGTGTGACATAGATTATACAATATAAGAATGTCTTTAATTACTTTTAATAATATTATTAAGGATTGTGGGTCACATACATGAGAGTACCTAATCAATCAAGTATATTTACATCAGGGTGAATAACCGTAATTGTAAATGGGTATGTGTATACACAATACAAATATTTGGCATTGAAAATCATGGCATAGTTTAGGTAGCATAACGGGTGTACATAAAGGTTCATGGAAGGGGTTATATAGAGTAAATGGTAGTATATCATTACTTTTGAATCATAATAATATTAAATTTATGTGTAAAACCATATTCCAACATGAATAATTGTAAATCAAAAAGAATAATACAAATATAGTATTTGAATAAAGAGGAGGAAGAGAATCCCTTAATTCAATATTGTAAGGGCTTAAGTAATGGTTATAATGAGAGGGGGAAAATTATAAAAAATTACTAGAAAATAAATTGAATAATAAAGGTATATTTATAAAAGGAAGTAAAACATAATAAATTGAGACTCAAAAGGATAAATAAAAAGAATGTTTTTGAATGGTAAAGAAGAGACTCACATCCCTTACCTTGAGATAGAGATTCTAGAAGATTGAGAGGAGCTTCTTAAGATCATGGGAACATCTTTGGAGGTATTTAGAGATAGCTAAGGAGAAAAAAATAATTCTCAATTTGTTTTTAGTGAAGATTATTGGGAGGTTGGGTGGGTAATTATTGAAAAAGTGATGGGAATTTATTATTAATTTCTAAAATTAGGTTTTGGACACTATATGATAAAATAATCAAAACAAAAAATCTTCCTATATTTTTTTCCCATGTTTTCTAAAAAAGAAGATTGGTTTCAATTACATTTATAAGTGCATGAACAGAAAATGTTAACATAAAACCATTGGTGATGTGGAAGTCAGTCATGTTCACAAAGAATTGATTTTAAAACCTAAAAATATAATATAGGTTTTGGAATATTCATTAAAAATTTATGAAATTAATCAAATCAACTAAAAAACATTATTTTAAAGTTAATATATATATTTGGTTTTGGATTCATTTTATAATATTTATTATATCTCTTTTGGGATATTATGATGTCATAATATAGACCATATATTTGTACGGTATTTTATTTTTACCAAAATATTTGACTTTCTCAAAAAATTATGAAAATTTTCCATTGGATAACTTTAACATGATTATTTCAAAAATAATATTTTTTACCAAAATAATTTTATAAATATGAGAATTTTTATTTTTAAATAAAAATCATTATTTATTGGTAAATACTAGTTTTTATAATAATAACCGCTTTATGAGCCTTATAAAAACTACATTAAACTTTACTAAATTATATAATGATTTAAATTTAAATAAATAATATTTAATAGGAATAATTATTTAAATAACATATATTTCAAAAAAAATGAAATCATAAAAGAGAGTTTCTTAATTGAAATAATATATTTTCCCAAAATATAATTTAATTTTCTTCATATTAAAATATTATTTTTATCAAACTCATTATTTAATATAATATATATTAATTAAAAAGAAAAAAGCAAAAAATATAATCATTGGTTTATTAAAAATAAAATATAAAAATTCATACTACATGGTTCTAGATATATAACCCCTTATTACACTATTGTGTGTCTGATAGGAAATGTGGGCGGTGGTGGTGATTTTTGGGATGGTTTGGTGTACATGGTTTGGGTTGTGAACTCAATAAGCTTGAAGATCTCCCATAAATAGTTATTTCTAATATTTTAGTTGTCTAATCTTAGCTTGATCTTGGACAAGGTCAAAGGCCAGTGATTTTATCTCCCTCAGAAGCTATGATAAATGGGATTCATAGGGTATGATCCTATTGTATGAGTTCATTTATTATACCATTTGTGTAAATTACACTTCAGCATAGACATTAATATATAATAATCATAATAGTCACCATAAAATGACTATATTATCAATGGTTGTGATTCTTAATGAAATTTTAAATCTGATAGGATATATTTTATAAATTTCCCAAATAAACAGAGTAAGGGATGTTTTCTTTATAACTACATTACTTAATGATGAATTTATTGAATCAAAATGGAATTTTAATTTATAAGAGTTTAGTTCATTACATCCTTCCATATTTAGAAAATTATCCCTTGAAATTTAATTTTATGCACTAAAAAAGATTAGGATACTTCTGTTTCATCACCTATTCTTGTTCCCATGTTTCTTCCTCAAACTTGAGGTTCCGTACAGTACTTTGACCAGGTGAGTTGTATTGTTTCATAAAGATTTGTATTTAAGATATAATATCTTCTTGAGATTATCCTTTTGTGAAATATCATTCTAAAAAGGTACCACCTCTATATTTATTACATGTGAGGGGTCTAGTATAGAATTCCTCAAGAGGGATACATGGAACACATCATGTACTAAAGATATGTTAGGTGGGAGTGCCAGTAAATATACAATAGATCTGAGGTGATCAAGGATTTCAATGGTTATGATACATCTATGAATAATATTTCTCTTCTTCCCAAACCTTATTACTTCCTTTCATGATGATTTAAAAAGGAATACCTTGTCTTCGAACTCAAAATCTAGGTCTCGTCATCAATTTTTTGTATAGATTTTCTATTGAAAGTGTGTAGATTTTATATAATATTTAATGGTATAAACATTCTGTATAATATACTAGATATGATTATGTCCTGTAAGAATCCACTCTCTAACTTAATCACATAATGTTGGAGTCTGAAACCTCTTCCCTTACAAAGCTTAATAAGGTGTCGTTTGAATTCTAGAATGGAAACTGTTGTTATATGATAAATCCACTAAGGGGAGGTTTTGGTCCCAATACCCTTATAAATCCATTAAATAATATCTCAACATATCCTCTAGAGTTTTATTGGTTCTTTCAAAGTAGAAATAATTCTGAGGGTGACAATTAGTACTGAAACTCAGCTCTATATCCAATACATTCGTAATTCTTCTCAAAAACCTCAAGTTAAACCTTATATCTTGATCATATATAATAGATAGTGGAACTATATACAATGTTACCACTTCTGTTATGTTTATCTTTGTGAGTTGATCAATAAATAAATATTCCATTATAGTAATGAAATTATCAATCATTGTAAGGTAATCTACTACTAACAAGATGGATTTATTGCCTTTATATGTATTGGGGATCCATATAATAAAATCCTAGGTTATTCCCATTTACATAATGCTATGGGAAATAGTTGCATCATACCCTAGACTTATTTCATTTTTCCTTGACTTGATGGAATACCAAGAATCATGATATAAAATTTCCAATCTCCCTGTTCATGTTATCCCACCAGATGTTGTTCTTCAGATCTCTATACATCTTAGTACTTCTTGGATGAATAAATAATGATTATCTATGAACATAATCCATAGGTTATATTTTTATCTCTGGCTTTTATGGGACATATATTTTATTTTTAAACCGTGTAACTCCATCTTTAGAAAATTTGAACTCTGGATTATTATCTATCTTCCATTTTAACTCTTTATCACCTTTTTTGGACTCTATTATCCTTTCATTAATAGATGGTTGAGCATTTATTTGAGAAACATAGGATGATACCCCTTTTATGATTCCCATGTACATCCTTTGTATGTCCAAGAATATTGGATCCCTTTCAATTCACATCATGGATAGGGTCACAGGATAATTTTTATTTAGAGAATCTTCTACTTTATTTACCTTTCCTATATGGTAATAAATTAAATAATCATAGTCCATGATCATCTCTAACCACCATTAATGGTACATATTGATCTCATTTTATTTGAATATATACTTGAGGTTTTTACGATCTGTATGAATGACACACTTTTCCTCATACAGATAATGTCACCAAATATATAATGTGATGATCACTACAACTAGTTATGGATCATGGGTGGGTTATTTTTTCTCATTGATATTTAATTTATGGGATTAATATTCTATCACATTTCCATCTTGCATGAGTACACAACCCGATCCCTTTTTGGATTGATTACTCTAGATCATAAATCCTTCCCTAATAGTGGGTAATGTGAGCACATGTGGATGATTAAACTCTTCTTTTATTCTTTAAATATCTCTTTTTTATTAGTCTTGTAAAAACTCACTTCCTTTCAATTTATCTGGGATATTGTTCTTGAAAATCAAAACAATTTCTAAAAAATTGACAATATTACAAAGATAATATAAGGAAACTACTAATATATTCCACAAATATTAGTTTGGGTTATCCTTTAATTTATTATATTTAATAAGGATAGAATTATATCCCTTTGTCGGTGATAATATTACCAATGAATTTTACTTATTCCATAAAAAACATTCATTTATTATAATATTGAAAAAATATTTCCTTTCACAAGGTCATTAATACAACATCCAAATGATCCTCGTGATCATTCTTGCATTTTAAGTGGAGAAGAATATCATCTATAATATCTAAAATAAATTTTTCAAGGTAATCCATAAATAATATATTCATTAATAATAACTATATAATTAGTTATTCCAAATGGAATTATTTTGAACTCATAGTTCTCATACCATGTATAGAAAATAGCATTGAGGATATCCTTATTTACATTTATTTGATAATATCCTGAACAATGATCCACCTTAAAGAAGTAATGGGACCTATGTAGTTGATTGAACAAGTCACTAATACATGTAAAGAGATACTTATTATTTATCATGATCTTATTGATCTCATGATAATCAATGCAGAGGTGAATTGACCCATCTTTCTTCTAGATGAAGTTGACCAATAGACTCCATGCTCACGAACTTCGGTGTAAAATCCCATCATCCAAATTATCTTATAGTTTATACTTTAGCAGAAAAATTTTAATAGTATATAATCTATATGGAGTCTGGGATATTGGAAAATCGCTAGGTATATGTTCAATTGAGAACTCAGCCTCTCAATTAGGAGGAAGACCAATAAATTATTTAGGAAATATATCAACATATTCTCTTAAAATGTGCATGTCATCAAGGATGACATATTCCTTAGTCAAAATCATTTTAATATAGATCAAAATTCTCCTAAGGCAATAATATCAAGGCTTGAGTTATTGATTCCAAAGGAGATCCATCCTCTTCCTAACACTTGTATAGAATCAAAGGGATATTCAAGATACATAGGGTAATTTACTTATCCACATAATTTATGTTGGTATTATACAAGGAAATACAATTCATACATAGAATTGTATCAAATTTCACTAAAGAAAGTATCATAAGGTTTTTAGGGAAATTCGTCCCACAAATATAGACAATGGAGAAGTTCTATACTTAGGATAGAATAATTTCCCCACTCTCCATTTTCCCAGATATCTCAACTTTAATGTTTTGAGGTATTGATTGAATATTTTTACTAAGCTTTCATGATATAAAAAATTATAGAACCAAAATAAAATATTACTTTATCTATTTTTTAATGAATAACTAGAATACTTATCACCACATCTATATCAAGATCCACTTCATTAATTATGATGGAAAAATCTTGACATTTCTCTTTAGGCCTTGGTGGTTATTGGCATTGGTAATCATTGAAAACCATTAGCTTAGTGAATTTATTTCCAAAGTGTTCTTATTCTATATAGTTAAAAAATTTGACAACAGGATGAGAATTAACTAGAGTATTCCATTCTTCCATTACATTGGTGGGTTTCTCCCATCGATATTCATTAGTTAGGTTCCTTTCCTTCCCACACCTAATGCACCTGCTTGTCCCCTTTATAAAATATCTAGGATACTTCTTCCCAGACTTTTTACAAGAGGGATGTTGGATTTTTTTTCTAAAATAATATTTCTACATCACTCCACCAGAATAAAGATAGATTATCTGCTTCCTATATCATGACCCTTGAGATTCACAGACCATTATTTCGACATTAAGAGAACATTATAAAATTTTATCATAGCTATCAAAGTATCGAATCACAAAATCGATTCATATATTTGTCTTTAACCCACCAAAGAAGTGGTAATCATTACTTTTTAGGTCAATGAAAATTCTAGAGGTGTATCATGAAAGTCTTTCAAATTTTTCTTCATACACCCCAATGTATTAATAATCCTTTTTCTTGAGGCCATTAAACTCCCATTCTATTTTTACTCAAATAGTCTGAGAAAAATATTTGACAAAGATAATTTTCCATAATTCTATCCACTCCATCACTACTATCTTCTCCTTGGGATTTATATTTTTGATCAATTTCCACCATTGATAAGATTCACCCTAATTATAAAAAAATTATAAAATGACCTTATCTTACTCAAAGTAGTGGAAGATAGAGAATAAATTTTCAATGGAGTTGATCCATTGTTACATTATTAAAGGGACTATAAGATCCACTAAAATTCAAAGGCCTTTTTCATATAAAGGAATCAATTCAAACATTATATTTCTTAGTGGGATGTGGTTTTCCGCCTGATTCGTGTTTCTATTCAAAACATGAGTTAATTGTGTAAGTTTTGTCATGAATTTCTTGACTCTTTCTCCCATCGGGTTGTCCATCTCATTTGGGCGGTCATCACATTATCCATCACATTGTTTTTTTACTCGGTTCCTCCTATATCAAGCCATTAACTAAAATAAATGTAAAATTAAGGATGAAAATTTGTAAACTATTAAACATATAAAAGATAACCTATGAAAATTGAAGTGATAACTCATAAATGATATAAAACCTTTAACTTATGAATTTCTAGTTTTGAATCTAAGTTAATCATTTTATATTTCTTAACATAAAATATCAAGGGAATTCTTTGTTCCCTATATAGTGGTTCATAAGGAGATTATGAATTCACCAAAACATATGCCCTTGGGAGTGTCAAACTAGATGTTCAGTATGTACTCTTCGTCATACAACAAGTGATGATTGATTTAATACCCAATGCACCATTTTTAGGGTTACTACCCCTAGGTATAACTATTCTATAAGCACATATATAATGACACTAAAATTTCTGTTTGACACTTTGGAATATTTCAAATAATATTTACAAAGAGAGTTGTGAAGTCATTGTAGGATTTTGGGTCTTGTGGAGCCTTGGTGTTGATATATTAAAAATATTAAATATAATATATCATACATGAATAGTTTTTTAGAAATAATGGAATAACTCTTGGACAATGTCTTAAAAGGGAAAAAATAACCTACCATTGAATTGGGATCATGGCTTTTACCCTTGGTTCTACATAAGTATTTTTTATGTCAAATGCTTCGATAGAGTGCATTCATGGGTGGAGTAAATGTGTCAAATTAATTTAATAATTTAATTGAAATTAAATTTTCTAACCCTAAAACAACATCTCTATTTAACCCCCTCTATAGAGAATCCCCTAGGGTTAGATGTATAAACCTAGAGTATGGAGAGGATATAAAGGGGAAAATCATATAGAGAGATTTTTAGTGGATAATTATTGAATCATGGATTTATGATCATAGTACCACTTAGTTTGTTTCCATTGATGGAGTTATTGAATCTCGCAAATGAAAATGATGTAGAGTCATTCTTTTTCAGTGATCAATCCAACCTATGGTAGGGTGTTTTTTCTTGTGGATTATTTCCATGTTCTTGATTATTAGAGATAAATATGAATTAAGTCATATAAAATTAATTCATGGATATTTCATCATTGGGTTTTCCAATGTTTGTTTCTTATTTATAAAATTATGAATTTTTTGTATAGTATTCCTTGAATTTGTTGATTTAATAATATCCCTCCTTATTTGGATTTCATAAATGATATACCAACAAAAAAGACCTTTATTCAATGCTCATATTTTATTTTTTACCTTTCTCTATTCATTCTTTCACGTTCATAATTTTTATTTTTATTGGCCGATGATTTGATAATACATGGGTAACTGATCATTGTGAAGTCATTTTTTTCATAATAGATAATTTTTCTGGGTCTAGTTCTGGGATTTAGAGGTATGTTTAAGGCATGAAAACAAAAATGATAATCCAAATATGCTTTGGGCAATGATGGATATGTGAGTCGGACCGAACATGTATCCTTGGAAGTGATATGATGAGAAATTATGAGCAACAGATGTCCAAAAATTAGTTGTGGATAGTGATAGTAGAGATCTGATGATGGCACAGTATATGGAGGTTTTCATGAGTTGTTCATACATGAGATTTAAAATGGAAATGATATGTATTTTATGAACTAAGGGTAAATAGAACCCAGCCACTGGTGATGTTGGGGTGCAACCAACCAAGATATGGGTGTTATACCATGATACCTAGAAAATTATAAGTTAGTAGCAGTTCAGTCAAACACACATTGAAATTTTGAAATTTCTATGAAATTTTGATGTTCATAGAATGTAGTTTGTAAGAACACACATTGTGTGGAATATTATATTTGGAATATATGTTTTTTATGTGGTTTAAATATCACACATCGTGTAGTGGACCCACACACTATGTAAAATTTAGCTATCCAGCTCAGTGTGTTCACAATAAGGAAACCATGTGACCCTACACACCATGTGTGTTAGATTACACCCCATGTACTTTTGAAAGTGTATAACTTGGGAAGATGAAAAACATCAAGTGCTAGACTAAACTCTATATGTCATGTATCATAAGATAACCTCTAATTTATCTAGATAAGGACATGTATTATTAGATTTAAGGAAACTTGTATTACTATATTTAGTGAGACACAATATGTAACCCATGGGATATGTTTTTTACTTCTTCTAAGTGAGGTGGGAGCCTAATTCTCCTTAGAGTAGAAGTAGTATGAGACTGGGTGAGCTCCCTCGAACTGTGTCAGTGTTGTTGTGTTCCCTTATTCAATCCCTAAGAGGGTACAGTGAAGTATCTTATATTGAGAACAGGATATGTGATCCCCTCTAAGGTTCACTTCCAAATAGAGTAAGGTATCCATATATGTGTCCTTATGAGTGATCCTCTATTATTCTCCCCTAGGTTCGTTCTAGTGTCCCATTTCTGAAATATAGGGCATGTGATCCCCTTCATAGTGGGATAATCTAGTTATGTTTACCTATCCACCATAGGTCCTGGGTGTGATCCACTATATGTGTATTAACATCTGTTGTATTTTGGTAAGGTTTAGTTTTGTTGAGTGAGTATCTGAAAATATACCTCTTAGTTCCCCTATGATTCTTCATGGAAAGAACCGAAAATTATGACATCTCGGATGAGTTCCATCACTATAATGAGGACCAATGAGTGAGTTATCTTAGATAAATGTTACCTATGAGCCTCTAGTAGAATCCTAGTCTAGTTTTGAGTATATGAATATTATGTCCCACATGGTAATGGAAAATGGTATAGAGGAGTGTTGAATAGAGCAGATTAATTTTTTTTTATAGAAATAGATTAATTAGTTAATATAATTATCAACATTAATTAACAAAGTTAATTAGAAGAATAAATAAAAGAAAGAAAAAACAATGCAAGTATGTTTTTTATAGTAGTTCTGTCCAAAGTGGACCTAGTCTACTCTTACGCATCTCTACTCAAAGAGATATATGTTGTGAACTAATCAGATTTTAAAAGAGGAATGATAGCCCAATTATAAAATAATTTTCTAGTGGAAGAATAACCAAGACACTGGAATTTCTTATGGGTAGTTATAACCCAATTAAAAAACTGACTTTAGACTACCAAACTCACAACCCAAATTGTTTTGTCTTTATAATCTGGGAGTAACCTTTAGATGATTTAGAAGAAGTATTTTTTTTAAAGTATAAATATAAAAATGATTATAAGTGAAAGATTAGAAAAAGTGTTACAGACACAAGAAACCAAGACAAATAAAGCACAGGTGTTTTTTCTTAATCAATGTATTAGTAAATATTATCAATGAAATATTATTCATAGCAGTTTTTTTTCATCCCTTGAGAGATTGTCTAGCTGATGGAAATGTGATTGCATAGGTATAACACTTCAAAGTTCAGAGTAAATATATATATATATATATATCAATATATCATATTCTCATAACTTTTATATGTATGTCTACTATAGAAGAAGGGATTAAACTCCTTTAAAAAAATAATATAAACACAAAAGAGAGATGTTTGTGAATTTATAATTAAAAAATGATAAATCTATCTTATCATAATGTGATGGAAAAGATAAAAAAATAATCAACTCATGACAAAAATTTAAAACAATGAAGACTAATTCAAAAAAATTAAATCATATAATTTAATATTTTAAAATAATTATGTAATAATAATTAAATTAAAGTTCCCATGAAAATATAATGTTTGAATTAGAATTAGGAAATTCAAATACATTTCGTTCAAAAAAAGAAATAAATTTTCGAAGAATATCAAAAATTAATAACACTACATTAATGAAATTAAAATAAGTTTGAATGATTTAAATAAAAACTAATACTAATTTATAAACACTAAATTTGAATAAAACAACATTAAATAATATAAATAAAATTTTGAGTTTCTAGCTTTAAGTTTCATGTGTGAAAATAAAACATGCATTGATATTTATAAAAACATATTTAAAATAATGAAAAAAATATCACATAGGTTCTACAAAATTAATATGAATTTATAAATTCATTATAATAATTTAAATATGTGATGTCACCATGAAGAAATTTGGGATATTATATATTATGTAAAAAAGATCAAATTTACAGATTTTATAAAAACATGTAGAATTTAACTAAACTACATATCAAAATTTATATTGGTGTTTTTAATGTAAGTGTTTTTTCCTATGTAATAGAATTGAAAATTTAGGAGAAATAGACGTAAGTTATTCTTGTTATTAATTTACACAAGTGATTCATGTAATGGAATTTACTACATAGGTGATTCATGTAACGACCCAAAAATTCATTAATGAAAATTATTCTTGGTCTATTTAAATTTCTTCTTATAGTTAGGTAAAACATATGAACTTATTTGGTTCTATGTTTTGGGTTTTAAAATACAGTTAGTAATTTTAACCTTTGCTAATATATTCATTGAATAGTGAAAACATGATTAGTATAAATATAGGGCTTTAACAAATCCAATTTACTCAGAAAAAGGAAGCGATGGCATCATCCAGTAGACTTGCCTCATAAGAAGACCATTTTTCAGAGCTTGGAACGGATTTTGTGTCATTGGGATTTGCTGTTGACCAAGCCCAAGCCAAGCTTGAATATGTTAAGCTCTAGCGGAACCACCTACGAGAGAAGTGGAAGTTGATAGAGATTACCACTTGAGAGATGTTATCCGAGCCACCCCAAGAGTTTGCCACCATCGTGAACCTTACCCTAAGATATTATGTGGGTTTTATAAGGGTTTATGTAGCAAGACCCTAGCACAATGATTATGTGTATTATTTTTGTATATAATAATGAATATACATTCATTTTTTTATTCTATCTCTGTAAATAGTTTTTAAAGAACAAATAGTATTTTTAGTAAATTTTAATATAACGAACCTATTTTGATAAATTAACGGATTTAGGAATTAAATAATATTTCAATAAAATATTATTATTATTAAATTACTTTTATTAAGTTTAAATGATCATATAATTTTTAGGAATGCAATTGTAATTTTTTATTAAGGTTTGAAAGCTGTCTTTGTCAAAACCCATGAATTTTCGATAAAAGTTGGTTTTTATTTTGAATGTGAAAATTCACATATTTAGAAAATTATTTAGATAAAATGAATACTATTTTTGGAATTAAGATGTCAAAATTATCAAATGGTGAATTTATAATAATTTTCTGAGACAGTCGATTTTTTGCGTAAAAACTAAATATCATTTAAATATATAATGTTTTTCATGACATCATAATGACCCAATAGTGATGTAATAAAATACTCTAAAAATTATTTTCGTCCAATATATGTTTTACCATTAAAATAATGTGATTTTAGTTTTTTTATTTATTTTACAAAGATTTAGTGGACCCTTCAAGGCTTATAAAACATTTGGACTTTTTAAATTGTTTTCCTTGAGAATGTGACTCACCTCCATATAAAAAACCCTATTATTTTAAGAATTTAGGAGATTGGAATTTTTAAAAATTGGTTTCCACTCCCATTTGGAAAAAAATATGGGCAAAAACCATGGGCTGGTTTGTGGCTTTTATTAGTTTAATGTGTGGTGTCCCAAACCTAAATAATAAAGAATTATCTCTCCTTTCCTATATAAACCCACCCAATATCTCACTTAATCTTCACTCAAATCCTTTGTAGTTCAACCAACCACTTAAATCCTCTCTCTATAATCCTCCCAAGCTTCCCTAATTGCACAATAATCCTCTCTCAGGCATCTCCCAAGCCTTTGGGATCACACTTCCAAGTAAGGGATCCCTGCCTTTCTCTTTTTATCCAACTTTCTTAATATTATTTTGCCCATTTATTTTCAGTTATAAATGTTGGGGTATGATTTCACACCACCTCCATACTTCCCTCTTTATGTTTGAAAGATGATATACCCCTTTCTCTATCATTAAATGTCTCCCATGTACACCCGTTACTATACCAAAACTCTGAAAGGAATTTATCTCTCCTCAATTACATTTAAGAAATTCTTTGGTATCATGAATCTAAATTCCATTACAATTGTTGGGACATGTATCTATATGACCCCCTTACTATCCATTTCATGTACATATTATGAGACACCCCTTCTCTCTCATCAACCATTTTTTAGGATTTCTTATGTCACGTCGTTATGCAGCCGAAATTGTACCATGTATTTCCAAGCCAAAGTCATTGTGTAGTGAATACCATGCCTATTTCTCTATTAAGGGTATTCAACTTTATTCACATTTAATTATGGATTATATAGTTTCATGTATGTATTCCACATTCCTTTATCATGGAATGAATGATGATGTTTAATGAATGCATGTTTTATGATCCATGTGGCACACTTATGCCTGAAATGAAATGTTTACGAAGGGTGCACACTAATAGCACTCCAATGCATTGGGTAAAGTATATTATCATGATGCATCATGTGAAATTATTGTTGAATCATGCTAATTCAAGTGAAACGAGGGTTTACTAGTGCTTCATGTGTAATTAGGGTTTATTCATTCTCCATGTGCAATGCACCTTGGCTCATGCTAATTCCACGTTAAGTGTTTTTGTCACATCTCCTTGTTATGATTATCATCATTTATCATGACTTTATGTTCATGTTTCTCTTGTGCTCCATTTATATGCCTATTGACTAAAATGTATTGTATTCCTCATGTTATTCCATGTTGATTCCCTTACTGGGATTTATATCTCACCATTTTCTTATGTATGTCCTCAAGTTATCCCATGCAATGCTAAGTACGAGAGAATGTAGTGGTCATGTAAATGAAGTTTTCAATAAATATGTTTTGTTTCGTGTTTTAAGTTATTATGTAATGTTCCTAAGACCCAAAGACACTAGATCTATCGATCTTCCATGTTGTATTAAGTGAAGGGTTTATGTAATAAATCATGTTTAAGTGTGTAATAAAGGCAAGGTTGTTATAGTTGGTATTAGAGGATAGGTTTATTTATTTTTTGGATTAGGATTAGAAAAACCTAGTGAATCCTTAGGAATAAGACTAAGTATAATAAAAACATCCCTATGTTATGCTGAGTATTGATTAAGTGGTTTATCAAGAAAATGCATCCCTGTCTAGATATAAGAAGGTAGAGGCAGCTCTGGCATAGATGCACCTAGGATTGAAAACTCTGACAAGGAGTTTCAGGCTTGACCCGGGGTATCCTGGTACACAACAATAGGCCTTTCTTCACTCTTGTTTATGCCACTCTTGAGGGATATTCTTTGGTGAATTCACAAGCTTAGTATGAACCATTATCGAGCGAATTAAAAAAATTCCCCTAAGAAAATATTTTAGAATTTAGATCATGGATAACATATATTGAAGCCTATAAATTCCTAGGTTGAAGAATTAAAATTAATTTGCAGCACATCTATTTTTGTCTTTGAATTCCCCTTTATTTGTCTAATAGTTTAGGGTAATCATCCTATGTCTATATCAGATAAGGTATAACTAGAATCAAAAAGTGAAGGGTAGGGTCATCATCCATAGTTCTACACATTCTTTTATATCCTGAAAGTTTAGTAGAACAACCCCAACACCACCACAAATCCTGGAAGCAAAGATGTCGGTGAGTACGAAAAATGGGGAAATCCTTGCATCCGATGAATATAACTCCTCCCCTGTCATAAAAGGTGGATTTAACTTCCCGGAGAACCTCATCCTACTCCCTCTAGAGGAATTTGATGAAATTTTCGGTATGAATTGGATTTGCTTATATAGAGCCAACATAAATTGTTGTGAGAGGGAAATCACTCTCCTTGTGGAATCAGATATATGTGGAGTATATTAGAATATATATGCCCAAGTGAAATTATGCCCAAGTGCTTCACCATGGGGTGCACCAGTGCTCTTCATCAAGAATAATGAAGGGTCAATGCACCTTTGCATCAATTATTGTGAGCTTAAAAAAATCAATACAAATAACTAGTATCCTCTCTCATTAATTGAGGACTTATTTGATCAGCTGCATGAAACAAAATACTTCTCCAAGGTAGATTTGTGGTCGAGATATTGTCAAGTAAGGGTAAGGAAAAAGATATCCCCAAGAATATTTTCCGTACAAGATATGGTCACTATGAATTCATAGTAATACCTTTCAGACTCACTAATGATCCAACAATCTTCATATAATTGACGAAGAGAGTTTTTTATATTACCATGACAAGTTTGTAGTAGTATTTATAGATGATATTATTATATACTCTAAAACAAAGGAGGAGTATGAGGAGCATCTAAGCACTGTACTAGAGATATTGTGAAAGGATAATCTCTATGAAAAGTACAGAAAGTGTGAGTTTTGGTTGAAGGGGGTCTCATTATTGGGCCATATCATCACAAGGAATGGGTTATATGTGGATCCATCCATGAAAACTGTAATAGAGGGATGGCTGAGACCAACATCGGTAATGGATATCCGTAGCTTTTTGGGGTTAGCTAGATATTATCGACGATTTGTGAGAAATTTCTCACGATTGTCCAACCCTCTAACCAAGATAACTTATAAGGGAGTAAAGTTTTCTTGGAGTGATGAATGCGAAGAAATATTCATGGAGTTGAAATAGAGGCTTATCACCACGCCCATGCTCACTTTACCAACAAGTGGAGAACTTTTTTTGGTATTCAGTGATGCTTCAAAGAAGAACTCAGGATATGTGTCGATGAAAAATGACAAAGTCATTTCCTATGCATCAAGGAAATTAAAATATCCTGATTAGAATTATCTAACACATGATTTGGAGTCGGCTGTGGTGATCTTCACTTTAAAAATTTGGTGGAATCATCTCATTGAGGAGAAGTGTGAAATATATATGGACCACAAAAACCACAAGTATATATTCACACAGAAAGAGTTAAACATGTGCCAACGAAGATAGTTAGAGCTAATCCAAGACTATGACTGCTCAATCCTTTACCATCCTTGAAAAGCGAACAAGGTGGAAGATGCTCTAAGTAGAAAGGACCCAGTGATTCAATCATTGATGAGAATTTAAAAGGATACAATATTCATATACATGATGAATATGGACATGGGAATCATAAATAAAGAAACATCATCAATCCTTTCACAAATGATTTCTCAAATATCTCTTTTGGAATGGTTAAAGAATTCTCAAAAGTATGATGTGAGAATTCAGAAGAAAGAGGAAGCTATAAAACACATAAATCCTTGGAGTTCAATGTTAATGAAGAAGGAATTGTGAGATTTGGGAAAATAATATGTGTTTCATCAAGTCCGGAGCTGAAGAAGGAACTTTTGGATGATGCACATAGTTCGAAATTCTCTATTAACTTGGGAAAAACAAAGATGTTTCAAGATCTCCGAGAGCATTATTGGTGGGGTAATATAAAGAAGAAGATCGCTGGGTATATATCAAAGTGCCCAGTGTGTCAGCAAGTGAAGTCAGAGAGACATAAGCCTAAGGGGATGATATAACCATTTCAAAAACCAGCATGGAAACGGGTGAACATCACCATAGACTTTGTCACCAGACATCTGAAGACATACAAAGGAAAAAAAATGAAATCTAGTTTGTTATGGATCATCTTACAAAGTATGAACACTTCATTTAAATTCGGGAGGAATTATCATTGGATGAAATGGAATGGATACATATATCAGGGAAGTGGTAAGGCTGCAAGGAGTACCACTGTATATTGTATCTGATCGAGATCCATGATTAACCTCTATGTTTTTGAAGAGCCTTCAACATGCTTTGGATACTGAAATGAACATCATTATAGCCTATCATCCTCCAACTAATGTCCAATCTGAGAGAAGTATTCAGACACTAGAAGATATGTTCAGATCATATTCAATGGACTTTAAAGAAGAATGGGATCAACATCATCCTCTGGTGGAATTATCCTATAATAATAGTTTCTACTCGAGCATCTAAATGGGGGTCTCATTATTTGGCCATATCATCACAAGGAATGGGATATATGTGGATCCCTCCCTGACAACTGTAATAGAGGGATGGCTGAGGCCAACATCAGTAATGAATATCCGTAGCTTTTTGTGGTTATCTAGATATTATCGATGATTTGTGAGAAATTTCTAACGATTTTCCAACCCTCTAACCAAACTAACTCGGAAGGGAGTAAAGTTTTCTTAGAGTGATGAATGTGAAGAAAGATTCTAGGAGTTGAAATGGAGGCTTATCACCACGCTCATTCTCACTTTACCCACAAGTGGATAAAGTTTTGTGGTATTCAGTGATGCTTCAAAGAAGGACCTAGGATATGTGTTGATGTAAAATGACAAAGTCATTTCCTATGCACCAAAGAAAATTAAAAGTTCATGAGCAGAATTATCCAACACATGATCTGGAGTCGGCTACGGTGATATTTACTTTAATTATTTTGTGGCATCATCTATTTGGGGAGAAGTGTGAAATATATATGGACCACAAAAGCCTCAAGTATATATTCACACAGAAAGAGTTAAACATGTGCCAACGAAGATGGTTAGAGCTAATCGAAGACTATGACTGCTCAATCCATTACCACCCTGGCAAAGAGAACAAGGTGGAAGATGCTCTATGTAGAAAGGAACCAGTGATTCTACCATTGATGATAATTGAAAAGGATACAATATTCATATATTTGATGAATATGGACATGGAAATCATAAAGAGGTCAACATCATCAAAACTTTCACAATTGATTTCTCAAATATCTCTTTTGGAAAGGTTCAAGGATGATCAAAACTATGACGTGGGAATTCAGAAGAAAGTGGAAGCTATCAAAAAAATGGAAATACATGGAGTTCAGTGTTAATGAAGAAGGAATTGTGAGATTTGGGATGATAATATGTGTTTCATCAAGTCCAGAGCCGAAAAAGGAACTTTTTGATGATACACATAGTTCGAAATTCTCTATTAACCTAGGACAAACAAAGATGTATAAAGAGATCTAAGATAATTATTGGTGGGATAATATGAAGAAGGAGATCGCTGAGTATATATCAAAGTGCCTAGTGTGTCAGAAAGTGAAGTTAGAGAGGCATAAGCCTAAGGAGATGATGTAACTATTTCCCAAAGCAGCATGGAAATGGGTAAACATCACCATGGACTTTGTCACCAGATTTCTAAATACATCCAAAGGAAAAAATGCTATCTGGGTTGTTGTGGATCATCTTACAAAGTCTTCACACTTCATTGCAATTCGGGAGAAATTATCATTGGATCAACTGGAATGGATACATATATCAGGGATGTGGTAAGGATTCAAGAAGTACCACTATATATTGTATCTGACTGAGATCCATGATTCACCTCTATGTTTTGGAAGAGCCTTTAACATGCTTTGGATACTGAACTGAACATTAGTATAGCCTATCATCCTCCAACTAATGGCCAATCTGAGAGAACTATTCAGATACTAGATGATATGTTAAGAACATATTCATTGGACTTTAAAGAAGAATGGGATCAACATCATCCTATGGTTTAATTGTCCTATAATAACAGTTTCCACTCGAACATCTGAATGTCACCTTATGAATCCCTTTATAAGAAGAGTTTCAGAACACCAACATGTTGGGATGAAGTCGGTGAGCGTAAGATGTTAGGACTCGAAATGTTCAAAGAAATTATAGAGAAGGTGAAAAACATTCAACAGCATATCAAGGCAGCCCAGAGTTGACAGAAGAGTTATGCAGATAACTATCAACCAAACCTTGAGTTTAAAGTTGGATACATGGTATTTCTATGCATATCTCTAGGAACTATGGTCACGAGGTTTGGACAGACGTGGAAGTTACGTCCTAGGTACATCGGCCACTTCGAGATTCTTGATCGTATCGGGGATGTGGCCTATTGAGAACTTTACCTCTTGTTCCAGGGGAATTCTGGGTAACTCTCTATGAAATACATCACTATATTCCCTCATAATGGGCATTTTCCCTCGATTGATACCTTCATTTGAATCAAACATTTAATCAAAGTATGCTTCTTCATAGGGAATGAACACCCACTCCATTGAAGGATTTTCCAAAGTAAATTCATGGTCTTATTGCATTTATAAAGGATCAAGGCATAGTTTGGAATATGAAAAATATTTCCTTTTCTTGATAGTTAATATGTTTTTTACATAAAAAATCCAATAAATTACCAATATAGTGTCAAATTTTACCAAAGGAAGTATCATGATATTCATTGAAAGAATCTTCTAACATATGCCAACATGAGAAGATTCCAACACTTAGGTTGCAATGATTGCACCACTTCATGTTTTTACAGATATCTCTACTTCATGTTTTTGAGGATTTGATTCAATAGTTCTATAAATCTGTCATGATATAAAGTAAGTCATAAAACCATAATAAAATAATACTTTTTCCATTCATAAGTGAATAGTAAGTGTACCGTGTATGACTTAATTTTCAATCTCCACTTCAGCAGTAGTGATGGCATAAGAGTTGCCTTTCTTCTTTGGCTTTGGTGGATACTAATGATGAATACCCTCAAGGACTAGAGGTATTTTGAATTGTCTTTCATAGTTACCTTTCTCCCTACAGTGGTAGCATTGGACCATGGGTGGTGCTCTCCTTTCCTCCACCACATTATCTTTCATCCTCATGTCTTTTCAACATTTGTGAGCTTGGTGGCCTTCTTTCTTACACTTGAATCATTTCCTCATCTATTTTAGGCAGTTTCCATGATGCTTTATCCCACATTTTTTACATGTGGGTGGTTGAATTTTTTTCACCTTTCTCATTAGACCCTATGACATGAAACTCGATCTTTCATTTCTTATCACCATAGCCGTGGGACCATTCTCCAAAATCTATCTTCACTTTGAGATAAAATTGAACAAATTCTTTATAACATCCAATGTCTTGAATTTCTATATCTTTTAGAAGGAGTGGTTTTAAACCACTAAATAGTCTATAAATTTTTATATCATTATTGATAACAAAACCTGAAGCATACCTTTAAATCCTTTTCAAATTTTCTTCTTAGTCTGTGAAATATTATCCTTCCTTTTGTTTCATATCTATAAATTCTCCCTCCATATTTGTACAAAGATTTTGAGGTAAATACTTATTAAAAAACATCATCTTAAAGTCTTCTCACTCCATATCTTTAATTTTGTAAGTGGGCATGGTGTTCTTAATCAATTTCCACCATTTGTCAGCCTCAAAATCTAGACAATAAATGGGAAGAGTTACCATCTCTATCTGAGAACAGTGAAGCACATAAAATATATTCTCCATTGATTTATCCCACTTTTACAAAACTAGTGGATTAGAAGATCCACTAAAATTTGGTGGACATTACCACATAAAACACTCAATATTTAGTTTCTCTTAGTTGTCATTCAGGTAATCACTACATTGTATCTTGCACAGTTTGTTGGCTTGGTTTCTCCTCGTTCCAACCATTTTCTAAAATAGAAAAGGTTAGAACAAAACATAAGTCAAAATTATATGAATAAATAATTTATTCCTTTGTGCAATTAAGTGTATAGAAATATCTTATGGGATCCCTATGTTTAGCATTTTCTAAAACAAATATTCTTGGGTGCTTACTTATACTTAGTCTCATACTAAGGTTTTTTCACTAAGGTTCTCTAATCATAATTCCAAAATTAATTAAACTATTATCTAATACCAACTATAGTGACCCTGCATTTCTTAAATGATTATTACATCATTTTAAAGATAAACAACATAAAATAGTTACACAACTAGGATAAAAAGGTTTAGTATATTGGGAAAACTATTTTTATACATAACTTTTACAAAATAGAACATAAAAATTTATTTAATTCCTTCTTCTCTAGCTTCTTAGTGGCCTTCACATTCTCCGTAGTACAAGTAACCACCTAAGGATATACATAAAAAAGGGGTGAGATAAAATCCCAGTAATAGGATAGAGAAAGACATGAATTAATATAACATGAGGTGAGAATAATCATCATTGTCATAACATAAGCATGGTATCATCATCATAATCATTAATGGAATAATTAGATAATGGCATGAAATGTGGCAATGCATAAAAATGAATCATCATATCTTAGTGGTCAACTACCCTACATAATTGTGAACAATGATAGCATCATGTTCACACATATTTCAATTTTTCTAATTCGATACATCAAATTAAACAATTAATTGGTGTTCTATATAATTCTATGCACACTCATCACATCATACATTTACATATCACTATATAATTCTCGTCGCACTTTTCACATCATAACATTTAAATTGTCATGAATGCCACATAGAACAATAAAATAACCCATTGAAATAAATGGGTTTAATTTCATAAATCATACATTAAAGAATAAAATTTTGGGTTCCCAAAAGTGATATTTAATAACATACTTGGTATATTGATCATCAATTTTGAGTGAATAAGAAACAATCTCATGAGAATTAAAAGATGTGTTTTTAGAAAGAATTGTTCTTTTGGAAAATCATATAATTTTTAATAAAACCATATTGGTAACATGTATATCCAAAAAAATATAATGTAATTATGAATAAATGATATTTTTTGAACAATAAAGTAATATCCATACTAAAAATTTTGTGAAAGAGGGAAAACCTAAAGGAAGAGAGTTGGGTTCGAGAATTCCCTTTACCTTATGTATGAATGATTTCTTCACTTTAATATCATATATATTCACATTAAATTCTTTAATTAACAAATAAATACCCTTTTATACTTCAATTTGATTAATTTCTATTTTATTAAGTTCATTATGAGCTTTTTGATGAGTTATAGAGTTTAATTTCATCATTTCGGAGTGTTTGTTTTCTTTTTTTCCATGATCGGTCCACTTGTATACATGAATAGAAGTTCATGTAAAATGAGGATAAATATATTTAATTGTTATTATATGTTATTAATGATCATAAAAAAATTTAAATTATCTTATAAATAATTTTTTTATTCGGAATGAGGATGGATCATTGGATGAAAGTTAGTGATGATCATTTTGGGTTAAATTTGGTGGTTTTTCGATCACAACAAACTCATTTTGTTTTATCATTTAGTATTATGTATATATTATAGTTATAGAACATAAATATGGTTTTATCATAAATGTTTTTAAAAATTAAACCATTATAATGGTAGTATTAACATCCTTGAAGGATTTAAAGGAAAATGAAAGTGCATCACTCACAATGTCGGTAAATTGACACATCATGAGCAATGATTTTATTTTTAGAATAAAAGAGATGGGGGAGGAGTTTAGTGAAGGATATTACATTAACATGATATAATTATATTATATGTAAGGTACTGGAGTTATAATTCCATTTTTATGAGGGTAGGTTAGGAGTGAATAAAAATAGAAAAGTACTTGAAAAGAAATTAAAAGAAAAAAAAGAGGAATTTACCTCTTGAATTTATCCCCCTTGAGAACCTCCTTATGGAATTTGTTTTGTATTTATATGAGACAAAGAGATCCCAGAAGTGTGGGAGGGGTTAGGGAAGAGTATTGGGAATAATTTTTACAGGTCTCAAATCTGGATAGGTTTGAGTATAAGGGGTGGTGAGGGGTGGTATTTATAGTAGAGGAGAGGGGTGTTTTCTCATTAATTTAATCATTAGTTTATTATTTTTCTTTAAGACAATAAATAGTGATGAATCTATAATTAAATATAGTAAAGAGATAAATATAATTATATATTATAGTTATTACATCATTGATGACCCATGGAATAGTGTATTTAATTTATAATGTATTTATACCGTAAATTATAGTATATTACTATTCACTAAAAATTCAATAATTTCATAAAAACACCAAAAAAATCACCCCAAATATTTTTTTATGTCTAAAATTCCAAAAATAAATCCATTTTATGAAAATAATTTTCTAAATATGATTAATTTAGTTTTTAATTAAAATCATGATTTACATTGAAAATACAGATTTTAAAATTATAAATGATTTTATAAAACTTTGAAAATTTACTTAAGGTCTCATGAAATTATCTTAAAAATATAGGAAATCAAAATATTAATTTATGATTACATTTTATGAAAATAAATTTTCTTTTATATTATTAAATTAATCATAAAAGTTTAATTAAATATTTATGACTTACAATGATTCCAACACTTAATTAATAATTTAAAATTATTTATTTACTTATACTATGATATAATTATATCATACATTGATTGATAAGAAGTATAAATTTTATTTATACTATCATTGGTAATGTTAATATTCATTTGGCTGATTTACTATTTAGAAGGTTCATTTTACTATTCCTAATGTCAAGTTACAATTTCATTGGTATTGGTTCATTAACTTCAAAAATTACCCTTATTTCATTAATTATTCACTTATAATGTTTTTTTATTGTTTCATATAAATGATTATATGTGATTTATATTACATGAAATTACTATAATAAGGGTTAACTTCAATAGATAAACGTTTGGGTTGTTACACCATACCTACTTCGTCCTATGTGGAAGTATCACTGATCATTTCACAATGACCATTCTAACAAAATAAATTCAACATTACATCCCATAAGAGAACATCTTGGGTAATCCACATTATTAATCATATCATTCAAATCTAAGGAGTATGTCTAAGGCATCCCATAGTAGTTGGCCACAAAAAAAATCCCTTAGAGGTAATCCTAGGTGATGAATAGTCTTCAAGAGTCATCGCCAAACCTAAGGGGTATCATCCATGATGTTTTTAAATATCATGTGTCATTATCTAACTAAAGGGGTATCACCCTTAGTGTTCCAAAATATCAATCATCATCACTGAACCTAAGGGGTGTCACCCTTGTAATTTTAAAATATCAAGCATTATCCCCAAACCTAAAGAGTATCACCCTTAGATTTCCAAAAATATTAGGCATCATTGTAGAACCCAAGTGGTATCAAACTTGTAATTCCGAAATATCAAGACCCCATTACTTGAAGATACATAATGTCCTGACATTTGACCTTTTATCATACCAAGACCACCTATAAAGGAGTTTTCCACATAACATCATAAATACCTCTAAGGTTTATGATAACAGTGCCTCAACCACCTCATATGGGTTTTCCTATTTTATTTATAAAAATAAAATAAGAAGGGGTTGATTGAATTCCAAAACTAATCATCATTATCCATAGCTTTTCATCTCACATGAAAGATTAAGGTTCTATGGTGACACTCATAACCATCTCTACCTAGGTCTCAAACACCCACCTAAGGATAATAATGGTTGGGGAACCTACTTGGGTATCCTTGATCAATACATATGAAAGGTCCCCTATATGGGGTCCTTAGGGTCAACACATAATAAAGTTACCATACCTAGTGTCCTTTAGGTTATAACAAGGAAGGGGAAGCCTACTTTGGTGCCCCTTTATAACAACTCATGCTAGGGATAAAACCCATTACTTAGGGGCATCATATCCCAAAACCTAGTATCATTGATCTAAATGGTACTAAGGTGTCTCGTGGGTCCTCACATGGCCTAATAAGGCTTTCTATAACAAGTCATATCACAAAACCATCTTGGAGGTGTCCAATAGTCAAGGGAAATAGTCAAAGCCTCATCTATCGTTGACTAAGGGAATCAAGATAGTACAGAGGACCATCATGTCCTTGGTACATTTTACAGTATACCTAATAATTTCATTTTAAATAAATAAATAAATTTTATTAAAAAAGTTTATCTCCCAATATTGTGAGACTATAAAACACATTCCATATAAAATAAGAATAAATCATAAGGGTAGGAATACAGGACCACTACCTTAATTAAGGCTTTTCTATTTAACTATCTAATCAGAAAACTTTTATCTAGGCTCCCAAAGGTCTGTCCTACCCTCATCTAAGCCAGTAACACCACTCAAGATCCTACCTTAAGCCATACACAATTAAAATATTAATTATAAAAAATTATTGTAATGAATCTGACCCCAGTAACCATGATCCAACATATGATTTATTATATTGTAATAATATACAAGGAATTTCATCCTAAAATATTTAATTGTTTAGTTTTTTGGTAAAGTAGATAAATACTTGATTCATATATTACATTTTAAAACATAAATTACAACATAATTTTTTTTGAGAATAACATTATTCCCTCTAGAATATATTTTCATACCAATCATAGTACACTTCATGGATTCTTGGGAAAGGTAAAAAAGGTGAGCTCAAATTATTAGTAATGGTGAGGGACAGTGGAATATATCATGAATCAATAAATAATAATCAATGTGGAAAGTTAAATAATTGAACACACTTTCCATTTCATCAATAACTTAGAAATCATAATTAGATAAGGCATAATCAATATGGTAAGTTAAATAACTGAAACACATTCCATTTAATCTATAAAATGAGAATGAAATTCCTTCAGAGATAATATCATTGTCTAAAATCATGGATCATAACAACTAAATTATTAATGAAGGAAATGAATAATTATTGGACATCATGATCTCAAGCATCATGATACCTCTACCATAAAGTTTTTTCACTAGATGGTTTAAAACTATAGATAGAAACCAATTTAATTCTAGCTTATAGATTCTCATTATTAGACTAACGGTGCCTCAAGGGGTTATCTATAATCAGTACCCACACATATATGCATGTCCAAAGAATTCCTCATATATAAAATATTAGATTTAATTCATGAACAATGTTTCTTATTATCAAATATCTGTATTGAGTAAAGAATATATATTTATCAATATTTCCCCAGATAAACAAATAACTTTAAATATAGAACATCATATTTATAAATGATATATATTTTAACAAATAAACATGTCTATAATAAATAATTTGGTAATTTAGGGTAAATTTAATTTCTAATGATCATAGGTAAGTAAATATTTCATGGTAAAGTTAATAACTGTAAAAATGAATTAAAAAAGTGAATTTAAATACTTTTATTGGTCAAAATTGTCAAAAACCATCCATATAAATAAAAAATATAGTATCAATACAACATATACCCATTAATGTTAGAATAAAGTGTAAATTTCATTGATGAATAGAAATACCATAAAAAATCCTTAAAAAATCTTGAGGAAAATAAAATTTTTATTTTCAAAATAATTTTATTTGAAAATAACATTTTAAACCCATAAAGGAATATTTAAAACATTTAGTGTTCATGACAATAAGAAATTCTGTACATGCTAATAAGTTAATGCAAAGATTCCTTTCTAATTTTTAGTAAAAATAAAATGGGACTTATTCTGAAAAAGACATGAGGAGTCCTTTATAATTTATTTTTAAATTAAAAATTGTTAAAAATTTATTTAATTAATCATTTTTAAAAGTATAAAAACAACTTTAGAAAACATGATTTTGGAAGAAAATGGATTTCTGGATGAAGAGATAATTAAATTAATATTTTATTAAAAACATTTTCTTAATTATTTTAAGTAACAATGATTGGAAAAAATGGAAATATTACTTGAAAATATCATGAATAAACATAGTTAAATTTAATTAAATTGTTTATTTGGAAATGTTCAAATAATTTTTTTCAACTGAAATTCATGAAGAAACAATCTCAATTAGAATGAGATAGTGAAATAAACCATTGCAGTTATCATAACATTGAAGTGAGAATTAATAAATGAATCGATTGTATGTATCAAATATAAATAATCATAAATAAAGTTGAAATAAAACATAAGATAATAAAAATACATTAAAAACATAATCATAGAATATCAAATACTATGAAGAAGTAATATAACCGAATCAAATGAAATTGAGTTAGGAAATTATTTACCACTAGATAACATTTAAGACAAGTAATATTAGATGAAGTAATTAAAATTTAAACATAAAATACCATGAATTTTTAATTAATAATTATATAACATGTCAAAGGTGAGGTATATACACTGTATAAAATAAATTATGATCATAAAATTTCAAAATTCCTCAATGAATTGAGATGAAGTTCATCACCACACGCTTCCTTTTGATTGAATATGGTTTAAAATACTATAGAATGGTTTTAAAAATGTTATTAACTTATAATATAATAATATTAATATATCTTATATCATACATGGTTCTTTTAAAATAAATTATCTCCTATTCATTAATAATTTTTCATTATTTTCATTATTTTGGGTGTAAATTATCTTGTTTTCTCATGCATGTTTTGTCATGAAAGTTCTGGTTCTTATGAATATTATATACTTCCATCATATATATAATAATAATAATTAGATAATTAGAATATTGATACATAAATTATACTTTAATGACCAATCATGAAAGATGGTTTTGAAAAATGAAGTATGTTGTGATCATTGAGACGGTAGGTCATGCGTACGCATGGGTAACATTTCCATTTTTAAATAATAATTATTGAAGGAAGGTAAGTAATATCTTATATTTAAATAATTTTAATAATATCATAAATATGTTATAATTTCTTTAAATTTACTTATATATCTCATACATTTGGAGTGGTGATGAAAATAGAGTTTTATTTCTTGGTGAAGTTGGTAGTCCATATGTACATGAATAATGTTATCATCTTTAAGTGAGTGAAATGGTAAGAACTAAAATCATATATTATCTTTAAATAAATATAAATATGTCATTAATGTCAAAATTATGTCATTTATATCACATTTATTCATTAATTTTGTCTTTATTACCTTCCATGTATAGATTTAGTGAAAAATATAGTACTTCACTTCGTGGGGTGGTAGTCTGCCATAACCACAAATGAGGTTATCATATCCCCTACAACATGAAAATTTAAAAAGATATACATTATATAATGAATCCATAGGTTTAATTATGTTTTAAATATCATATATATAATTTATATCCATCACCATACCCAACCATTAGATGTATTTATGGAAAAAATTTCATAATGGTTCGTGAAGTGGTGGTCCACTGTAAGCACGAGCGACATTATCATTACACATTTGAGAAAAGAGGAGATGGATATAGTTAATTACCTTAAAATAAATATATATTATTATATTATATATAATTACTTTTTTGATGATCATAAATTATTAAGATTTGAAGGTGGTGTAAGAATAAATAAAAGAAAAATTCATAGTTAGGAATTTTACTTCTTATTAGACCATCTCCTTAGGATTATACATAAATTATTACTAGAATGAATTATGAGAAAAAAGTGGCATTTAGTGTGAGGTTATGGAATTTTTGGATTTATTTTGTCAAGTAATGTCATAAACAAAAGTGTTTTAAGGTGTGAAAAATAGAGTATAGGGGTTTCCTTTTATAAGTGAGGTGAGTTCGCACTTGTAATATTTTAAAGGAAAAAGGTATACCAATGTTTTTCACATTAAAAAATGATAAAAAATGGATTATTATACATAATTAAACAATATAAGGTATAAATATTTCCATAAAATACATTTTAAGAAATTGTTTAGGTCATATTAACCTTTATCATTTTAGTTTACCCCCCCCCCCAATAAATGAGTTTTAACCTTAATCTTGGAAAATAATTTTTAAAATTTTCATTGTTCATTTGGGTCTAAAAATTAAACTTATTAGATATTATAAATTATTATGATTATAAATATGTAATCTATTTTTAAAAATTTCATTCAAATAAGTGGTAAATTTTAACTTAAAATTAATCTCGCAAACACAATGAGAAAGTGGGTTTTCAAAGAGAAAATGTTCAAAATTTTATAATGCTTTTATATTAAAATTAAATATGAAAATTATTCCAATGAAAAAAAACTATATTAATTGATATATAATTATAATATTTTTAATTTAAAACCAATTTAAAATTTAATTTAACTTTACTAATAATTTAAACAAAAAGATAATTTTAAATTAAAAATCTGTATTTTTTCACTATTCATCAAAAAAAGAAAAATTTCAGATAAATGCCAAAAAAAATCTCTCTAATATATTTTTGATATTTTTATTTAAAAAATTAAGTTAATTTTTTCTAATAATTTTTCTAAAAGTATCAGTGAATAATTTTATATTATGTGCACAAAGCACGACTAAACCGTCTTTTAGAAAAAATACAGTATTTTAGAAAACATTTCTTTTTTTCTTTTATATTATTATTATTTTATTTATAATTAATATAGAAACATAATTTTCAAAATTTAGTTATTATTATTAATACCTACCAATTTAATGACTAGGTTATCATAGTATACTCTATTACGGTTCATTTTGAATCGGGGTTGTATATTTCACAAGCTATCAAATAGATTAAATTTAAAGAAATATATTTTATGGGTTACTTAAGCTCAGTTTTTCATGTTATTAATGTAATTGAAAATAATGTTATTCTATTATAATATTGGGGTGTTAAATTATCCACACATTTAATAAAGTTTTTCTTTGCAATTAAAACTGCATCTCAGAAATCAAGGGTTTGACATTTAAAAATTCCTTTATTGAGAACAAACATTATAAAAAAGGGTTAATAAAACATCCTATTAATAAGATATAAAGGTAAGTAAAAATTTCATAAATAATAAAACATAACTAGGTTCCTATATAGAATAAAATTACTGACAAGTGAAGATATAGACATGGAATAAAATCATAAATAATTATAGATAATGTTATTGGTCATTGATCACAATAAAGTGAATGATCAATAAAACATTAAGGACCTAAAATACATAAATCTATGATTTTTTAAAAGACCATTTGATTCATTAGATATTAAGGTAATAGGATAATAATTTTTATCAATATCTATTTCCTAAATTTTATTAATTTTTTTAATATCATATAATATAAGGAAATAGACTTACGTGATATGTTTCTATTTCAGAAAAACAATTTCATACTTCGGTTATGATTTGATAAATTTCTAATCCATCACTTAATTTAAGAAATAAATATCCAAAAATTATGTTTTTATTCCTAAATCACTAAAATTAACTTTTAATGGATCATAAGATCTATAAAATAGTGGAAATTCTTTCTGTCTATCTATAACTATTTTCCAAAATCAATATGCTTAGCACAAGTTATATAATATAATACATTAATCTATAAACCTCAAAGGTAACACCACCAGTTCATCATTAATATTTATTTGTCAAATTGTTTCATTAATAATAATTACATTTTAACTAGGACATCACATGGTCATGTGGTAGTTGAAATACCCTTTTCGACCTTCAATTGTAGGTTCAAGCCTTGTACCCTTTGTCGGATGCATCAAGATATCCTTTGTCCAAATCTATATTAATATAATTACTATAAAATTCCCAAATTTTGATGGCACATAATTAATACAACATAAAATATAAGATAAATCTTAAAGGTTACTAATACACTTAATGTTCTGTCCACAAAATGTAAAGGCATTCTTCCTTAAATAATTTTTCATATTCTAAACTAATGGGTTGTATTCCCATAAATGTTTTCCAAAAATATCCTTAATCATGTTATATTTCTACTGTAAGATTTTTTAAAATGGGAATTTAATATTTGGATATTATGATAAACCTTAAAATTATAAACCCATTATGGTATATATAACTATTAAGTTAATGAAGAAATATATTCTTTTAAAATTTAACACAATCTTTAGATGTTTCATGATTCTTATAACCAAAATATCATTCATTAAAATAATTCTACAATTTAATTCTTGAATCCTAATACATAAATACCTCATCTATTTTATTTCCACATAGGTCCTTTCATGGTCTAGAGTTTAACCTTTAGAAGAGTTATTTGACTCAGATAATACCCAAGTTCCCCACATTTGAGACAAGGAACTATAAATTGATCCATGTGATGAGATTTATTTCCTTCTATTTCACACTTCAATTTTCCTCAATAATTATTTTCTTTAATCCTAACATTTCCACAGATTAATAATTTTACTATTCCATTGAGACACTTTCTTGTGTGTCTCATTTCATAATTATGACATTAATGAAAACGAGCCCTGTTTTCTTTATGGCCTCCACCACTTGAGATCATAGAGAACTCCATCCCTCTATTATTTAGTGGGTCCAGGATTTGGTTAAGGTATAGGTTTTTAATCATATTTTTAGATAATTGATTAGGAATAATGACAATATCTTTGAATTCTATCATCATACCATTTGTCATGTCATAGTCACCACATTTTCCTTCATATTCAATGTTAACATGATTCCTTTGAGTTCCAACCATTGACTAAAACAAAACTTAGAGTATGAGAAATGGTAATAGTAAGGGGAAAACAATATAATAATTTATAGCATGTATAAATCATGAAACATTATTTTCAAAATAAGACTCCTTAGTTTTAACCTACATCATTCATTATCATTGACTATTAAAATCATTGATAGTGGTTTGTAAAGAAAATGTGAATTATCCTAAGAATAACCCTCATGAGTGTAAAAATAGGTTTATAGTAAGGCCCATTTTCATGCACCAAGTGATGATTGAGACAATAAAAATGATCCCTTTCAGAGTTATTACCCCTAGGTATAATTTTGCATGAACCACATCTACTTGTAGTATCCAGATAGGGATTTATTGCAAGGAAAACCCACATAATATCTTCCTTGCCAAAACATTAGGATTTTCTTCTATACTTATCGTCAAAGTTTATTATAGGGCTATATTCCCTAATCTATATTTTCATAAATCTAGTTCTCATGGTTTCTACTAAACTTTCTCTAATACCAACTATAACGACCCCGACCCTAGTAACCCAGAGTCTTTTTCTGCTTTATTACATTAGAATAAGATATAATGAATCACATCCCAATTGAACTAATAGGTTAATAGTCTTGGTAAACTAGATACATACTTGGGTATAGAATTTCATTTGAAAACAAAAATTACAACCTAATGTTTTTCAAGAATAACATTATTTTCTCTATAATATCCTTTTATATCAATCATATTACTCTTCATGGATTCCTAGTACTGAAATCAAAATAAGGGGGAGCGCGAATTCTTAGTAAGGGCTAATAACATCATAATATTTCGTTAATAAATAAATAATAATCAATATGGAATAGTAAAAAACTGATTTTTTTCATTTAATCAATAAATTTACTATAATAATTAGATATGGAATAATCAATATGCAAAGTTAAATAAATGAAAACCCATTCCATTTAATAAATAAACTAAGAATTAAATGCATCCATAGATAATATCATTTTGAAAATATCATAGATAATATTAACTAAAATCTTAATGAAGAAAATACTTAATTATTGGACTTTATGATCTCAGGTGTCATGATACCTATATTGTCAAGACCTTTCAAAAGATGATTCAAAACTATAGACAGAAACTCATTTAATGGTAGCTTATTAATTTTCCTCATGATACTACCAATACATCAAGGGTGTATCTATAATCGAGACCCACATGTATCTTCAAATCCAAATCATTACTTTTATATTAAATAATTGATTTAATTCATGAATAGTGTTCATTAATATCAAATATATGTATTGAATAAAGAATAAAATTTTTTCAATATTTCTGTAGGTAAATAAATAACTTTAAATCTAAAAAACCATATGTATAAATGATATAAGTTTTAAGAAACAAATATATTCATGATAAGTATTATGGAAATTTAGGATAAATTTAAGTCCAGTTATCATAGGTAAGTGAATATTTCACGAGAAAGTTAATGATTACAAAAATACATCCATAAAGTGAAATGTCAATAATTTATTTAGTTAAAATTATCATAAACCACCAATATAAAGAATTAGGATAGTATTAATCCAATATATAGTAATTAGAGTGTGAATAAATGATTGTTTTTTTGGTGAATACAAATACCATTAGAAGATCCTTAAAAATATTCATGAGTACAATATCCTTTCCATTTTAAAAATCACCATTTAAAATAAATATTTCACAAAAAAAAATTAAAAACTTTTTTTGGAAAATAAAATTTGAAACTTATAAATAATATTTAAAACATTTATTAGTCTTGATGGTAGGAAATTCCATACATATCGATTATCTTAAAACAAATATTCCTTTCACATTTTTAGTAAAATACAAATGGGCCTTGTTTTGAAAATAAAATGAATATTTCGTTCAAAAAAATTGAAAAAGTAAAAATGGCTAAAAATTTAATAAATTATTTAGAAATTTTAAAAAAATAACATTTTTATAAAACAAGGTTTTGGAAGAAAACAGATTTCCGACCGAATAGGGAAATGAAGTAAGATTTTCTAAAAAATATTTTATCAATTATTTTAAGTACCAAAGAGTAAAAAAATGGTAATATTACTTGAAAATATAATGAATAACTATTATAGAGAAAAATGAAATAGTTTTATTAGGATATTTTCAAATAATTTATATCAACTGAAATTCATGAGTAAATAATCTTTATTAGAATTAGATTGTGAAATAAACCATTATAATGATCATAACATTAAAGTGATAGTAAATCAATGAATCGATTAAGTGTATAAAATTTAAATCCACATAAAACAATTTTAAATAAAATATAAGGTAATAAAAAGTAATTACACACATAATATTAAAATATGAAATACTATTAATAATTAATATAACCCCATGAAATGAAATTGAGTTATGAAATTATTTCCCAATTGGTAATTTTTAAGTCAAATCCCCTTGGTTGAAATAATTAAAATTTAAAAGAAAAATACCATGAATTATTAATTAATCATGACCTTATATTTAAAATTTGAATTATATAAATCATATAAAATATATTAGGTGCATAAAAATACAATAATCCTTAATGAAAAGAAATTGAGATGAAGCCCCTTATCTAATGCATCTTTTTGGTTAAACATTATTTAACCTCTTTTATGGTTGTTTTAAACATTTTATTAAATTATAATAGAAAAATATTAATATTTATAATATCATATGTTATCATTTTATATTATATAATCACCCATTAGTTAATAACCTTTCAATATTTTCATTATTTTGGGTGTTAATTGCCTTGGTTACCCATACATGTTTTGTCGTTAAAGTTATGATTCTTGTGCATATTATATAGTTACATCATATCCATAATAATAATCATGATATATTTATTATATTTATATATAAGTTATAGTTTTAATACTAATAATTAAATATGGTTTTTAAAAATTGTGTACTTTATGATCCTGGAGACAGATGGTCGTATGTACGCATGGATAACTTTTCCATTTTTCAACGACTATTATAGAAACAAGGTGAGTAATATTTTATATTTATATAATTATAATAATATCTTAAATACCATATTATTTATTTAAATATACCTATATATATCATCCATGTGGTTTTCTGATGAAAAGTGGGTCACATCACTTCGAAAAGGTAGTAGTCCACACGTACATGAACGATGTTATCATCTTTAACTCAGTGAAAATTTAAGAAATAAAATGATATATTATATTTTCATAATGATAAATTTTTCATTAATATAATAATTATTTCATTTATATCACATATATTTATTAAATTTATCCTTATTACCTTCCTTTTAAATCATTAGTGGAAAATGAATCACATTGCTTCACGAGGTGGTAGTCTTCCAGACACAAGAGTAACATTATCATATCCCCTATAGAATGGAAAGTAAAAGATTATACATGATATAATGAATAAATATGTATAATTAAATTATAAATATCTAATATATACTTTATATCCATTACCACACCTAACCATGAGGGTGTTTAGGGAAAACGTGTCACATCAGTTCGTGAAGTTGTAATACGCCATATAGATGATTGGCATTATCATTTCCCATTTGAGAGTATATGAGAAAGATATAGAAAATTATATTAATAGAATTAAATCTCATTATATTTGAGGTCATTTTTTATGCAACCATTAAATGAAGAATATTTTAAGGAGGTGGAAGAAGAAATAAAAGAAAAACGCTTTGTTAGTAATTTTACCACTTTTCAAACCACCTCCTTAGGATTACACCTAAAGTATTTCTAGAATGAATTTATGAATAAAAAAGGTTTTTAGTATTAATTAATGTAATTTTTTTAAAAAAAAATTTGTATTTTTTTTCCAAATAATAATATTTTTTAGATTTGAAAAAGTGAGAAGAGGGGTGGCATTTTATAAGTGGGTTGAGTGGCACACTTTTAATTTTTGAAAGGAAAAAGGTGTATAGAAATTTTTCACATGAAAAAAGCGTCAAATGGAGTTTTATAGAGATATAGAAAATTTAAGGTACAAATATTTCTATAAAATATATTTTATAGAAGTTTTGGGGTCATTTTAACCCTTATCATTTTTGTAACTCTCGAATAAATGAGTTTTTACCTTAACCGTGGTAAATAGTTTTTGTTGTTATCACTATAATTTTTTCACAAAAATTAAGTTGAACTTTTAAATAATATAAATTATTATGATTCCAAAAATTTAAAAAATCTTTACATATTACATTTATATAAGTCAAAAAATTTAATTTAAAATTAATATCACAAAGATGGTGATAGAGCGGGTTTTCAACGAGAAAATGTTCAAATGTTTACAAAAATTTTAAATAAAAATTCAAATTAAAATTGATTAAAATGAAAAAAATTGTATTAATAGGTATATATTTAGACTAATTTTACTTTAAACACAATTTAAAATATATTTAACTTTATAAATAATTTAAATGAAGAGTACATTTTCAAATAAAATTCAGCATTTTTCACTATTCATCAAAAAATGAAACATTTCAAAAAAATACAAAAACATAACCCTAATATAATTTCAATTTTTCAATTTCAAAAATTAATTTAAGTTTATCCAATATATTTTATAAAAGTGTTAAATATTAATTGTAAATTATGTGTGCAAAGAACCACTAAACCATCTTTTAGAAAAAAGATACATTTTTTAGAAAACATTTATTTTTTATTTTAAATAATTATTATTTTATTTTTAATCAATATATAAACATAATTTACATAATTTTTTTTATTACTATTCATACACACCAATTTAATGGCTAAGTTATACCATTATACTATATTATGGTTCATTTCAACTTGAGGTTCCATGTTCAGTAAACTATCAAATGGATTAAATTTAATGAAATATATTTTATGGGTTGTTTAAAAAAATTGTTGTCTTTTATACACATCATTGAACATAATTTTATTCTCTTATAATATCACGGTATTAAATTATCCCCACATTAAATAAATTGGTTCCTCGCAATTTAAACTTGATCTTGGAAATTGAGGGGTTGACATTTAAAAAATTCCATTATTGAAAACCCACATTGTAAAAAGGGTTAATAAAATATCCTCTTAATAAGATAGGAATATAAGTAAAATGTTCATATGTAAAAACACATAACAAGGTTCCTAAGTAGGATAAATTTTTTTCATTTGAATATATGGACATGGAATAAAATCATAAATAATTAAAGAAAATGATAGAGGCCATTGATCAAAAGAAAGTGAATGATTAATGTAAAGTTAAGGACCTAAAAACATAAATCTATTATGATTTAAAATACCATTTGATTCATTATATATGAAGGAAATATGATAAAATTTTTGTTTAAAGATGATTTTCCTAAATCCGATTAATTCCTTTACTATCTAATAATATAAGGGAATATATTTACTTGATATCTTTCTATTTTATAAGAAAAATTTCATTCTTTTGTTTTTCTTAGAACAATTTCAAATTCATTACTTACTCCATGAAATGAAGACCCAAAAATAATTTTTTACACCCAAAGCACTAAAATTCAATTTTAATATATCATAATATCAATAAAATAGTGAAAAGTCTTTCCGTCTATCCCTAACTATTTTCTAAAACCAATATTATTATCACAAGTTATCCAATATAATACATTAATCTATAAACCTCAATAGTAACACCACTAGTTCATCATTAATATTTAATAATCAATTCATTAACGTATGAAAAATTTCATTTAACAATGACATCATGTAGTCCTATAGTTGGTGAAAAACCCTTGTGGACCTTTGGTTTTCAGTTCAAGCCCTATGACCATTTCTAGATGCATAGAGATGTTATTTTCCAAAAACATATTAATACAATTCTTTTAGTGTTCCAAAATAATGATAACACATAATTACTAAAACATAAAAAATATGATAAACCTTAAAGGTTACCAATACCCTTAATCTTATGTCCACAAAATTTAAAGGCATTCTTCCTTAAATAACTTTTCATATTATGAACCAATGGGTTTTATTCCCAAATTTTTTTTCCAAAAATACCATAATCATGTTATATTCCTAACATAAAAATTTTCAGAAGGGGAATTTAAGACTTGGAACTTATGATCAACCTTAGACTCATAAACCCATTATGGTATCCATAACTCTTATGTTAATGAAGACATATATGCTTGTAAAATTTAACATAATCATTATGTGTTTCATGATTCTTATAACGAAAGTATAATTGGTAAAAACACTTCAACAATTTAATTTTTGAATCCTAATAGACAAATGATTCATCCATTTAATTTCATATAGTTCCTTGGTTTATATTTTATCCTTTAGAAAAAATCATTAACTCAGATAATTCCCAAGTTACTCATTTTTAATACAAAAAAAAACTATAAATAGATCCCTAGTATGAGATTTATTTCCTTACATTATACACTTTGTCTATCCTCAAAAATTATTTTCATTATTTCCTTCATTTCCACACATAAATCATTTTCCCATTCCATTGAGACACTTTCGTGGGTTTATCCTTCCATATTTCTAACATGAATAAAATCAATAATTCTTTCTCCATGGACGCCACCACTCGATATCTTATAGAACTCAATACTTCTCTTATTTAGAGAGTTTGGTAGTTGGTAAAGGTATATATTTTTAATCATATTTCAGGATAAATGATTAGAAATAATCACAATATCTTTAAATCTTGTCATCAACCCATTTGGTTGCTCATAGTCACCATGTTTTCCATCATATTCAATGTTAAAATGATTCATTTAGGATCTATCCATTGAATAAAACGAAAAAAATAGAGTGAGAAATAATAATCATTGTGGTAAAACCATATAATCATCTATAGGATGTATAAATCATGACAAATTATTTTTAATATAATACACCTTAGGTTTAACCAAGGTCATTCATTGTCATCATCAATTCAAGTACTTCATAATGGTTTATAACGAAAATGTGAATTATCCAAATCATATCCCCTAGGGGTCAAACCAGGTGCATAGTCAGGCTCATTTTCATAAACTAAGTTGTGGTTTGTTCAATACTAATACACCCTTTTGGTGTTATTACCCCTATGTACAATTGTACTAGAACTATGTACACTTATATTATTCATATTAGTATATATTGCATGAGAAAACCACATAATCTCTTCCTTACCAAAATATTTGAATGTTCTTCAATACTTATCCTTAAATATTATCAAAGGGTTATATTCCCTGAAATTTGATTTTCGAAATCTAGTTTCGAAGGTTTCTAGTAAACTTTCTCTAATAGTAATAGCAATGACCCCGAGCCTAGTAACCCAGAGTCAATGTCTTATTTATTAAATTTTAATAAGATATAGGGAATCACATCCAGAAGTACTGAATAGTTTTGTATTATTGGTATACTAGAAACATACATGATTATTTTATTAAATTTGAAAAGAAAACTTACAATATAATTTTTTTGTGAGATTAATGTTATTACTTATAGAATATCCTTACATATCAATCATACTACAGTTCAAATATTCCAATAAAATGAAAAAAATAAGGCTGATCTAAAATTCTTAGTAAGGGTTATGTATATTGAAAATTATCATGAAGAAATAGATAATAATCAATATGGAAAGTTAAATAACTAAACACACATTCTGTTTAATTAATAAATTGGATATCATAATTAGAAAATGCATAATCAATATGGAACAGTAAATAACTGAAAACACATTTCATTTAATCAATAAACTGAAAATGAAATGTATCTAGAGATAATATCATTTTGAAAATATCATGGATAATAATAACTAAATTCTTAATGAAGGAAATGCTTTAATATTAGAAATCATGATACCTCTACCATCAAGACCATTCACAAGATGGTTTAAAACTATAGGTAAATACTCATTTAATGTTATTTTATTGTTTCATATTATGAGATTACCATTTCATGGAGGTTATATCTATAACTAGGTCCCAGTCATATCTATATAACCAAACAATTCCTTATATATCAAATAATTGATTTAATTCATGAACAATGTTCCGTGACATCAAATATATGTATTGAGTAAAAAATATTGATTTATCAATATTTTCATAGATAGAAAAATAAATTTCAATTTATAATAACATATGTATAAATAATATATATTTTCATAGATGAATATATCCATGATAAATAATGTGTATATTTAGGGAAAATTTAATGTCCAATGATCATAGGAAAGGGAATATTTCAAGGGGAAGTTAATGACTACAAAAATGAATCAAGAAAGTGAATTTCAAATCTTTCCTTATAAAAAATGATCATAAACAATCCATAATAAGAATATTGATAGTATTATTCCAATATATACCCATTTTAATATTAATAAATGTTCATTGATGTTGATGAATATAAATATTGTAAAATGATATTTTAAAACATTCTTGAGGAACATAACCATTTTATTTTGAAAATTTCATTTTAAAACTAAAAGTTCACAAAAAATAATATAATTTTATTTAAAAATAACCTTTGAACCTTATAAAGTAATCATTAAAACATTGAGATGTAATTATGGCCTGAAATGTTGTACATGTTGAGTATATTAAAATAAATATTCCTTTCACGTTTTCAGTAAGATACAAATGGGCCATATTTTAAAAATGGCATGATAATTTCATTAAAAACATTTTTTGAAAATTAAAAATGTTTCAAAAAATCTTTTTATAATTCATTTTAAAAAAGTTATAAAAAAATTCATAACATTTTTAGAAAATATGGTTTTTGAAGAAAATGGATTTTCAATCAAAGAAAGTAATGAAGTCATATTAAAAAACATTTTATCAATTATTTTAAGCACCAAAGAGTGTAAAATGGTACTATTAATATACAATATCATGAATATTCATAATAAAGTAAAATTAAATGGGTTTATTAATAATGGTAAAATAATTTCCTTCAATTGAAATTCATGAAGAAGCAATCTCGATTAGAATGAAATTGTAAAATAAACCCTTAAAATGTTCATAACATTGAAGTGAGAAATAATAATTGAATAGATTATGTGTATAAAATATAAATAATTATAAAACAAAATTAAATACAATATTATATAATAAAATTAATTACATAAATAATCTTAGATTATAAAATACTTTTAAGAATTAATATATCCCAATGAAAAGAAGTTGCCTTATGAGATTCTTTACCACTTGGTAACTTTTAAAAAAAATCACCTTGGATAAAATAAATAAATTTGAAATATAAAATACCATGAATTGTTAATTAATAGTTATATTACATGTAAAATGGGAAGTATATACACCATATAAAATAAATTAGGTGAATAACATTACAATATGCCTCAATAAAGGGAAATTGAGATGAAGCCCCTTACCTCACACTTATTTTTGGTTATACATGATTTAAAATATTGTATAGTGGTTTTAAACATATTATTAACTTAAAATATAACCATATTAATATTTTTAATATCATATATAATCCTTTTATAATATCTTATCACCAGTTTAATAATAATCTTTCATTATTTTTAGTGTTTCGGGTGTTAATTGTATTGTTTTAACATGCTTATTTTGACATGAAAGTTATGGTTCTTGTGTAACATCTTAGGTAAATAAAGAATAAAACATTTTAATATTTATTAATATTTTCAAATTAAATATAAATTTTACTTTAAAGGGGTTGCTATGTTGGATAGCGTACCCGATACGCAACAAAGAGATTCTTTGAAATCTTACGTTGCACACTAGTAATAAAATAATGTTATTTTAAATGGTAGTTAACACGTAACCGTTTTATTGGTGGGAATGAATATAAATAACTAAAATATGATTATATATGTTTTTTAAATGTTTTTACATTTATCCAATAAAGGATAAAGGCTTAAAATATGAAAAGAATTCAATTTTAGGCATATATACTCTAATATTCACTAAAGGTCCACTTATCACCTTTTGATGGTGAACCATCACTAAATATAGTTTTGGTCACTCTTATACATTATATTGGACCAAATAAAATTCTTCTTTATAATCGGGACATCAAAATTTACTTTGTGTAAATTTTTGGTATTTTTCCGATAAAGTTCATTTTTTAATGAATAGTGAAAAATGTTGTATTTTAATTAAAAACCTCTTTTTAATCTAATTTATTTATATGATTAGATTATCTTTTAAATTGGTTCTAAAGTGAAATTAGAATATATTTTTATCATTTAATCCAATAGTGGTCATTGGAATTAATTTCACTTTGAAATCAGACTTAAACTAGTGTCAATCTTTTGATATATATTATTTCATAAAAACACGCTATTTGTCATGACATCGAGAATTAATTATTAAATTAATTGATGTAACTTATATATTTTAAATTTTTTAAAATAGACATTATTTTTGAATTCGGAATATCAAATATAGCTTAGGGTGAAGTTTTGGTATTTTTCTGAAAAACTTCAATTTTTGATGAATAGTGAAACCACTAAGAGGTACTCAAAAAACTAATTTTCTGTTTAAATGAAATTTTACCACCTCTGTGTTTTGAATTTCAAAAATCCGACATACATGGTTGTCATTAGGAAGTAAAATGTGGTTCAGTGGGATTAAAATAATTTTTTGGTGAATAGTAACTTTTAAATTTTTAATCACGATTAGAGGTAATTAGTGTAGTTTAAGGTAAAAATAATGTTTTAATAATATGAAATGACCTTGAAACATGTCCTAACCTTATTGGATGAGTCACGGCCTACCAAGAAAATCTATGGGTCAACTTGGGGACCCCATGGAGCCACTTTGGTAGGAAAACGACATTAATAATTTTTTATTTAATGTTAAAATAAAAATGTCACAAACATGCATTGTTTTACTAAAACAATTTTTAAATGGGGTTATACAATTTATATATTTGACTATAAATATTAACTAGAAATATAAATAGATTTCCTACATCATGATATTTTTTTTATAATTTTTAGACATTAAATAAATTAAATTATTTATGACACCATGATGATGCAACGATTACCTCATTATTTAACGATTTAAATAAAATTATAATATAATGTAAAATCTAAGACCTAAACTTGTCAAAAACCTATTGGATGGATGGATTTAGAACTCTTATCACCTTATCCTAGAAATATATAATTTTGGGACCTTTAAAATCCGAAAATAATTTTATAATAAAGTAACCTTTTATAACTTTCCAAGAGTGCCCCTCCTCTCCTCTTATAAAAGGCCCCACCTCTACCACCTTACCCACACCTCTCAATCCTTTGTCTCATCCAAACCCTGCCCATTTTGTCTCTCCACATCCCCCTCTTACTTCTAGAAGCCTCACGTTGGGAAGAAGTCTTCCCAAGGAATCCTTTGAGCTCAAATCAAAAAGAGTTACCCGTTTTAAAGGTAGTGTCTTCTCTTGTGTTCTTATGTTTTATTTTGCTTCTCCAACCCCTTAAACTCTTTTTATTACTTTATCTTGTAAAAAAAATAGTATCTTCAATATAATAGGATGATTTTATGAGAATTATTAGAGCTACACCAACACACACCTTCGTCTAATGGTTAAATAACATACTATTTCTGTGGTTAGCGATTTTCTGCCTCACGAATCGATGATTGTTCAATATTCTTTTAACACCTTTAATGGTGGACATTAAGATGTCACTCTATTTATATATGATTTATATTATGTTTAAGTTTTACTTATGCTTCTGTATTTTTCATTTATGTAATACCTTTATGGTTTCCATTATGGGTAAACGCGATAATTTCATTTTAGGAAGTGCGGACTACCGTCCCCTCAAAGTGATTTGATTCGTTAATGCCATATGCGGGACATATAAAGGATGGAGTTAATTTTATTATATATCATTTTATACTGGAATTATAATATACCCTTATATCATTATGATTTCACTCCATTAAATACAAAATATAAATGAAAGTAGCGTTTATGCGTACGTACGGCTTACCGTCTCCACGAACAGTGCATTTCATTTCTTACCTCTAAATGTTATGTACTATTATAAATACATGTATATTCTGGATATATATGAAATATATGATATCCAAATAATGAATATCATTCTGGATATAATGAACCTTTGACCAAATAAACAACATGTAATTTTAAGAAGGCCATTTTTGACTTAAGTACCAAATATCGACAAAATGAACATTATTAAATTAAATGATTACATAACATTTATAACATGGAAATAAGTTATATAAAAGGAATAATAAACTTGAAAAAGGTTCTTAAGAAATTATAAATTAACTTTAGTTTATTATTCAATAGATTAAAGAGCAATTGAGTCACGTCGGACATGAGGTAATGGAACTTCTTATCCCAATTTCCATTCATTGGGTTAATCTCCTACTTTAAAATTATGTCATGATATTATTATGTACTATATTGTATTTGTACTTTATTTATGTGTACATATTGTGAATACAAATAATAGATCTATTTTATTTAAAAAATTATCTTTGTAAGGGACTTCATCTCAATCTCTTTTCATTGAGGCATATTTTTTTATAATAAAAGGCTTTCTTTTATACGGTGTATAAAACCCTTTAAATTTTAATTTTATACAAAAGGAATCTTTTTCTATAAAGAATTTTACAAAAAGACAAAAAGTAATGTTTCTTTTAACATATGTGGTGACAACGACCTTTTCTGCCACCGTGAGTATTATTTGGTCTTTGGCTTCCTCAACAAGCCGTGATGTTTTTTTAAAATGACATAAATACCATATACTCTTTTATGTATTTTGGTATTGAAAATGGTTTTTATAATGGATTTTTTATGTCAATATATTTTAGTGATATATTGTGATCTAAATGTGGAAATGTTTTCTTTCCATTATAGTTGTTTTATGTCTTATGATTTTATAATGGTACTTGGACATTTGACGGGTGGTTATGTGATAAACCATATGAGGGGTGGTGCCGTGAATACCTGGATGGATGGTTACGTTATAACCTCCAATTCATTGGGTATGGAAGTCGGCCGTACGGCTATTCCATTAAGTGATATATGTGGAAGTCGACCGTATGGTTATTCCATTTAAGTATGTTTATGTCCCAAGTTTCCTTTATATGTTATGTGTTATTTATATGGGTTTTATGGTAATATTTTGGTTAAAAATGGGTAAGTAATGAACTTTTATTCAATGAAGATTATTTTCTCCTTCATAAAGGTGAAAAGTATTACTTTGATAATGTATTCATGGTTTACTTGTTGTTTTCAAAAACTAACAGTTATCCTTCTTTTTGTATCCCTTATTGAGCTTTTTTTGCTAACCCCATGTTTTTTTGAAATGTTTTTCATAGGACATAATGTAGAATATGGTCAAGGATGGGATCAACGAAAATTCATGCTTTCTTAAATATGGAACTAGAAATGACCTTTTTTTTAGAGTTCATGTTTTGAAAAAAAGGAAACTTTGTAGAAGTGTCTACTGTGTAATCTTTTGAGATGTAATATTTTTGATCCAATTCTCTAAAACTATAAACCTAAAAAGATCCTCAATGGGAACTATTCATTTAATTCAATATTAAGTAATGTTTAAGGTTGGGGCCTTATAGTTGGTATCAGAGGTCGTTTTAGACAACTTTAGGAGTTAGAAAATTGTTAAATTATAAATTAATTTATGGTATGATTGAAATGATATAGCATTTGAAAATTACTATGTTGCTTCTCCTAAGATATTTCTATGTTATGAATGGTTTTTCATAGAGGAAACAGAACAGATTTTCTGGGAAGGCATACAGAGGGAAATGACCTTTCAAATCAGTATCATGAGATGGTTAGAATCAGAACTAAATAGTTTGTTGTAGTGATGGATCAGTTGAATCAGGTGAAAAATGTGGGTTGTTTTTATTGATGATATTTTGGTGTTTTCTAAAAGTAAAGAGGAGAATGAAAGTAATTTAAGGTTTATCTTATAAACCTTAAAAGAAAAGAAACTGTATGGAAAATTCAGCAAGTGTGAGTTCTGGTTACAACCAATTTCTTTCCTTGGTCACATTGTTTCAAAAAATGGCATAACTATTGATCTCGCCAAAACAAAAGTTGTTGAAGAAATGACAAGACCCACAAATGTAACTGAGATCCGTAGTTTTCTTGGTTTGGCAGGTTACTACCGAAGGTTTTTTGAAAAATTTTCACGGTTATCTAGTCCAATGACTAAGCTAACTTGGAAGGGTGTTAAGTTTATCTGGAAAAAAGAATGTGATGATTGTTTTCAGGAGTTGAAAAGAAGATTGGTGAATGCTTCAATTTTGGAACTTCCTTCCAGGAATGGTGAGTTTGTTATATATAGTGATGCTTCGTTGAAGGGACTTGGTTGTGTCCTTATTCTGAATGATGAGGTAATTGCATATTCTTCAAGTCAGTTGAAAACTCATGAGGTAAATTACCCTACACATGACTTGGAATTAGCTGCTGTTTTTTTTATCTAAAAATTTAGAGGCATCATTTGTATGGAGTAAAGTGTGAAATATATACTTATCAGAAAATTTTAAAGTATATATTCACTTAGAAAGAACTGAACATGAGACAAATAAGATGTCTAGAATTAATCAAGGATTATGATTGTACAATTCATTACCATCTAGGAAAAGAAAATAATGTGGCTGATGCTTTGAGTCGAAAAAGTAATTCTTCATTAACCATGCTACGTTTGGAACTAGATCCTTTGGTTTTTGATTTGATGAACTTTGGCATAGAAGCTGTTGGTGCAGTAAGTTCTTCTGTTTTGTTTCAGGTGTCAGTGAGATCATCCATTTCAGGCAGAATTAAGCAAGCATAGATGAACGACAGTGGATTGCAGAAAAAGGTATATCTAGTTCGTAAGGGTAAGTTGCCTGAGTTTAACATTGATAATGATTGTGGTTTGTGGTTTGGTAAGAGATTATGTGTGACTTTTGATTCACAGTTGAAGAATGAGTTGTTATGTGAGGCTCATAGTTCCTCGTTTTCAGTTCATCCTCGCAGTACTAAGATGTACAGAGATATGTGGGAGTATTACTGGTGGGATGGAATAAAAAGAGATATTTCTGATTTTACTGTGAAGTGTTTGACTTGTCAGCAGGTTAAAGCAGAGCGGCAGTTACCGAAAGGGATGCTTCAGCCTTTTCCAGTGCCAGAGTGGAAATGGGAAAATATATCCATGGATTTTGTTGTGGGATTACCAAATACATCTCGAGGTAATAATGCAATCTGGGTTATTGTTGATCGCATGACTAAATCTGCTCATTTCCTTCCTATTTGAGATAATTTCTCTCTAGATCAACTTTCTCAATTGTATCTGAAAGGGATAGTCAGGTTTCATGGAGTTCCCCTCTCTATTGAATCTGATCATTATCCCAGGTTTACTTTTAACTTTTAGAAAGGCCTTCAAAAGTTTTTGGGTACTGAATTAAATTTTATTACATCTTTTCATCCGTAATCAGATGGGCAGTCAGAATGAACAATTCAGACCTTGTAGTATATGCTATGTTCTTTCTCTATGGATTATCAGGGATGTTGGGACCAACATCTTTCTTTGGTTGAATTTTTAATATAATAACAGTTTTCATTCCAGTATATAGATGGCTCCATTTGAGGCATTATATGAGAAGCGATGTCGAACTCCGGATTTTTGGGATGAATTAGGTGAAAGGAAGCCGATGGATCCAAAATTGGTAGAAGAGATGGCAGAAAAAATTCAATTGATTTAGAAACACATGAAAACAGCTCAGAGCAGATAGAAAAGTTATGCAGATAACCGGAGGAAGGATCTATCTTTCGAGGTATGTGATCATGTTTTTATCAATGTTTCACCATGGAAAAGTGTGATTCGATTTGGTAATAAAGGAAAGTTGAGTCCAAGGTTCATTGGACAATATGAAATTCTGTAGAAATTTGGATCAGTTGCTTACCGAGTGGCTTTACCTCCGAGTTTATCTCAAGTACACAATGTTTTTCATGTTTCTATGTTAAGAAATTATATGCCAGATCCATCTCATGTTTTGAGCCCAGCGGTAGTTCAGTTGGAAGCGAATCTCTCTTATGAAGAACAACCGGTCCAGATTCTCGACCGAAGAGAGCAAGTGTTGCGAAATAAGGTAATTCACCAGGTAAAGGTTTTGTGGAAAAACCATATGGATGAAGATGCAACGTGGGAATCTGAAAATTTTATGAGGGATAAATAACCCCACTTATTTTGATAAGTGAATTGCGAGGATGCAATTCCCAAAAGGGGGGAAAGATGTAACATCCCAGGTAAATAAAGAACAATACATTTTCATATTTATTAATATTTGAGAATTAAATATTAATTTTACTTTAAAGGGGTTGATATGTTCGATAGCGTACCCAATACGCAATAAAGGGATTCTTTGAAATCTTACGTTGCACACTAGTAATAAAATAATATTATTTTAAATGGTAGTTAACACGTAGCCATTGTATTGGAGGTAATGAATAGAAATAACTAAAATATGATTATATATATTTTTAAAATGTTTTTAAATTTATCCAATAAAGGATAAAGGCTTAAAATACGAAAAGAATTCAATTTTAGGCATATATACTCTAATATTCACTAAAGGTCCACTTATCGCCTTTTGATGGAGAACCGTCATTAAATATAGTTTTGGTCATTCTTATACATTCTATTGGACCAAATAAAATTCTTTTTTAGAATCGGGACATCAAAATTTACTTTGTGTAAATTTTTGGTATTTTTTTGATGAAGTTCATTTTTTTAATGAATAGTGAGAAATGTTGTATTTTAATTAAAAACCTCTTTTTAATCTAATTTATTTATATGATTAGATTATCTTTTTAATTGGTTCTAAAGTTAAATTAGAAAATATTTTTACCATTTAATCCAATATTTGTCATTGGAATTAATTTCACTTAGAAATTTGACTTAAACTAGTGTCAATATTTTGATATATATTGTTTCATAAAAACACACTATTTGTCCTGACATCGGGAATTAATTATTAAATTAATTGATGTAACTTATTTGTTTTGAATTTTATAAAATAGACATCATTTTTGAATTCGGAATATCAAATATATCTTAGGGTGAAGTTTTGGTATTTTTCTGAAAAACTTCAATTTTTGATGTATAGTGAAACCACTAAGTGGTACTTAAAAAACTGATTTTTTGTTTAAATGAAAATTTACCACCTCTATGTTTTTAATTTCCAAAATCCTATATACATGGTTGTTATTAGGAAGTAAAATTTTGTTTAATGGGATTAAAATAATTTTTTGGTGAATAGTAACTTTTAAGTTTTTAATCGCGATTAGAGGTAATTAGTGTAGTTTAAGGTAAAAATATTGTTTTAGTAATATTAAATGACCTTGACACATGTCATACCCTTATTGGATGAGTAATGGACGACCAAGACAATCCATGGGTCAACTTGGGGACCCCATGAAGCCACTTTGGTAGAAAAATGAAATTAATAACTTTTTATTTAATGTTAAAGTAAAAATGTCACAAACATGTGTTGTTTTTCAAAAATAATTTTTAAATAGGGTTATATAGGTAATATATTTGACTATAAAATTACATTAGAAATCTAAAAATATTTCCTATATCATGATATTTTTTTTATAATTTTTAGACATTAAATAAATTAAATTATTTATGACACCATGATGATGCAGCGATTACCTCATTATTTAACGATTTAACTAAAATGAAAAGATAATGTAAAATATAAGACTTTCACTTGTCAAAAACCTACTGGTTGGGTGGATTTAGAACTCTTATCACCTTATCCTAGAAATATATAATTTTGGGACCTTTAAAATCCAAAAAGAATTTTATAATAAAGTAACCTTTTATAACTTCCCAAGAGTTCCCCTCCTCTCCTCTTATAAAAGGCCCCCACCTCTACCACCTTACCCACACATATCAAGACTTTGTCTCGGCCAACCCCTGCCCATTTTGTCTCTCCACGTCCCTCTCTTACTCTTAGAAGCTTCACTTTGGGCAGAAGTCTTCCCAAGGAAGCCTTTGAGCTCAAATCAAAAAGAGTTACTCGTTTTAAAGGTAGTGTCTTCTCTGGTGTTCTTATGTTTTATTTTGCTTCTCCAACCCCATAAACTCTTTTTATTTCTTTCTTTTGTAACAACACCAGAATATTCAATATACTAGGATGTTTTTATGAGAAGTATTAGAGATACACTTACACACACCTTCATCTAATGGTTAAAGAACATACTGTTTCTGTGGTTGGCGATTTTCTGCCTCACGAAACGATGATTGTTCAATCTTCTTTTAAAACCATTCATGGTGGCCATTAAGATGTCATTCTATTTATATATTATTTATATTATTTTTCTTTTTTCCTTATGCCTTTTTATTTTTCATTTATGTCATACCTTTATGGTTTCCATTATGGGTAAACGCGATAATTTCATTTTAGGAAGTGCGGGCTACCGCCCCCTCAAAGTGATTTGATTCATTAATGCCATATGTGGGACATATGAAGGATGGAGTTAATGTTATTATATATAATGTTATACTGGAATTATAATATACCCTTATATAATTATTATTTCACTCCATTAAATACGAAATAGAAATGAAAGTAGCGTTCATGCGTACGTACGGCTTACCATCTCCATGAACGGTGCATTTCATTTCTTACATCTAAATGTTATGTACTATTATAAATACGTTTATACGATGGATATATATGATATATATGATATACAAATCATGAATATAATTCTGGATATAATGAAACTTTGACCACATAAACAACATGTAATTGTAAGAAGTCCATTTTTGACCTAAGTACCAAATATCGACAAAACGAACATTATTAAATTAAATGATTACATAACGTTTATAACCTGGATATAAGTTATATAAAAGGAATAATAAACTTGAAAAAGGTTATTAAGAAAGTATAAATTAACTTTAGTTTATTATTCAGGAGATTAAAGAGCAATCGAGTCAAGTCGGACACGAGGTAAGAGAACTTCTTAACCCAATTTCTGTTCTTTGGGTTAATCTCCTACTTTTAAATTATGTCATGATATTATAATGTACTTTCTTGTATTTGTACTTTCTTTATGGTACTTATTGTGAATACACGTACTAGATCTATTTTATTTAAAAAATTATCTTTGTAAGGGACTTCATCTCAATCTCCTTTCATTGATGCATATTTTGTTATAATACAAGGCTTTCTTTTAAACGGTGTATAAGACACTTTGAATTTTAATTTTATACAAAAGGAATCTTTTTCTATGAAGCGTTTTACCAAATGAAAAAAAGGAATGTTTCTTTTAACATACATGGTGACAACTAACTTTTCCGCCGCCGTGAGTATTATTTGATCTTTGGCTCCTCAATAAGCAGTGACATTTTTTTAAAATGAAATAAATACCATATATCTTTTTATGTATTTTGGTATTGAAAATGGTTTTTATAATGGTTTTTTATGTCAATATATTTTAGTGATATATTATGATAGAAATGTGGAAATATTTTTCTTTCAATTATATTTGTTTTATGTCCTATGATTTTATAATGGTACTTGGACATTTGATGGGTGGTTACGTGATGAACCATTTGATGGGTGGTGCCGTGAATACCAGAGCGGGTGGTTACGTTATAACCTCCAATGCATTAGGTATGTAAGTCAGCTGTATGGCTATTCCATTAATTGATATGTGTGGAAGTCGACCGTATGGTTATTACATTTAATTATGTTTATGTCCCAAGTTACCTTTATATGGTATGTGTTCTTTATATGGGTTTTATGGTAATTATTTGGTTACAAAAGGGTAAGTAATGATCTTTTATTCAATGAAGAGTATTTTCTGCTTCATAAAGGTGAAAAGTATTACTTTGATAAAGTATTCATGGTTTACTTGTTGTTTTAAAAAACTAACAGTTATCCTTCTTTGTGTATCCCTTACTGAGCTTTTTATGCTCACCCCAAGTTTTTTTGAATTTTTTTTCACAGGACATAATGTAGAATAGGGTCAAGGATGGGATCAAGGAAAATTCATGCTTTCTTAAACATGGAACTAGAAATGACTTATTTTTAGAGTTCATGTTTTGAAAAAAAGGAAACTTTGTAGAAGTGTCTACTGTGTAATCTTTTGAGATGTAATAGTTATGATCTAATTCTCTAAAACTCTAAACCTGAAAAGATCCTCAATGGGAACTATTCATTTAATTCAATATTAAGTAATGTTTAAGGTTGGGGCCTTATATCTTGTGTATATTATATTGTTACATCATTTAAAAAATAACAATAATTAAATAATTATAGTATTTATACATCAATTATACTTTTAAGACTAATCGTGAAATATGTTTTTCAAAAATGAAGTGCATTACAATTATGGAGACGGTAGGTCGTACGTACGTATGGGTAACATTTCCATTTTTCAACAATCATTGCGGAAAGGAGGTGGGTAATATTTTATCTTTACATAATTATAATAATATCATAAATAACATATTTTCTCTTTAAATAGACCCATATATATCATCCATATGGTGTGGTGATTTAAAGAGAGTCATATCACTTCCTGAAGGAGATAGTCCACACATACACGAACAATGTTATTGTCTTTAAGTGAGTGAAATGGTAAGAAATAAAATAATATATTATTATTTAAAAATTATAAACATTAAATTAATATAATTATTATTTCATTTATATCAAATATATTCATTTAATTTATTATAATTACATTCTATGCAAAGCATTAGTGAAAAACAAATCACATCGTTTTGTGAGGTGGTAGTCAATGTACACACGAGTGATATTATCATATTCCATATGAAATAGAAAGTAAAAAATGAATATATTATATAATTAATACAGAGGTGTAATTTTTTTATAAATATATTATATATACTATATATTGATTATCATATCCAACTGTAAGAGGTGTCGATGGAAAACGTGTCACATCGTTTCCTAAGGCGATAGTCCACCGTATACATGAGCGATGTTATTGTTTACCATTTAAGGTAATAAGAGATTAATATAGGTAATTAACTTAAAAATAAAACCTATATTATATTTTAGATAATTTTTTAAGTATATAAGTATAAATAAGTCATATTTTAATGAGTTTTAAGAAGAAATAAAAAATACATAGTTTGGAAGTTTACTACTTCTCAGACCTCCTCTTTAGGATTATACCAAAGGTATTCCTAGAATAGCTTTATGGCTATAAAAAAGGTTTTGGGATGTGGTTATATAATTTGGGAATTTATTTGGCCTAGTATTTTCCAAATAAAATGTGTTTTAAGGTTTTAATAAGAGAGTATAGTGGGTGTCCTTTTATAAGTTAGGTGAGTGGTAGACCTGTAATTTTTCAAAATAAAAATGGTTTATCCACAGTTTTCACATTCCAAAAGGGTTAAAATAGATTATTATAGAACCTTAGACATGATAAGGTATAACTATATCCATAAAATATATTTTATACAATTTATAGGTTATTTTATTTCTTATAATTTAAGATTAACCCTCTAATAAGTCAGCTTTTACCTTAACTGCGGTAAATAATTTTTACTATTTTCAATATTCTTTTTGGTAAAAAAATAAGTTGAATTTATTAGATAATATATATTTTTTTTCTTCAAAATATGGAATCCATTTTTTCAAATTCCATTAATATAATTTTAAAATTTTAATTAAAATTTAATCCAACAAACGCGGTGATAAAGAAAGTTTTCTAAAGGAAATGTTCAAAAGTTTACTAAGTTTTTATATAACAATTCAATAAGAAAATGATTCAAATAACAAAATTATATTAATAGATATATAGTTTTACTAATTTTACTTTAAAATCAATTTAAAATATAATTTATTTTTATAAATAATTTAAACAAAATAGGTAATTTTTAATTAAGATTCAGTGTTTTTGACTACTCATTAAAAAATGAAACTTTTCTGAAACAAAAATCACCCTAAGATAATTTCAATATTATGATTTAAAAAATGAAGTTAATTTTATCCAATAAATTTTCTTAAATTTGTAAAAAATTATTTTTAAATTATTTGTGAAAAGCACTACTAAAATATCATTTAGAAAAAAAACATTTTTTCATAAAACATTTATTTTTTTCTTTTAAATGATTCTTATTTTATTTCTAATCAATAAACAACCATAGATTTCATAATATTTTTAGTAATATTAACACATAAAGATTTCTTGGATATATTATAATGATATTCATATTATGATTAATTTCGACTCAGGATTGCGTGTTCCGCAAGCTATCAAAGAGATTAAATTTAAAGAAATATATTTAATGGGTTGTTTAAGCTCAATGTTGTGTATTATACAAGTCATTAAACACAAGGATATTATCCTAAAATTTCAAGGTGTTATAATTATAATTATTTATATAATTATCGAAGAGTGTTATAAACACTAAATAACTGACTAAGCACCATAATATCCCCAAAACCTCAACTAACCACACCTAGAGTGTCTGAAATACACCCCCAAAAATGTCTTTAGGAAAAACCTTGTCATGAGATGCTTGAAGTCTTTCCAAAATAATTTAATTTAATAAAAACATTTAAAAAATTAGGGAACTAGCTTACAATAACTGAAATGATGGTGAACTGTGTGCAAGCTATATCTAGGGTCCTCCTTTATGAAATATGGGTAAAATCCCCATATGAATAAGTGGATTCCACTGTTATCTAGTGGAATAAGAACTAAACCCCTGAAACAAAATTACCAAATATTCACAAGAAAATAAGAGAGAATGTAATATAGAGGATATTACCCATAATAATCACATAACAACTTCAAGAACCACCCTAAATCAAGGGGGAGAAGAGAGGGGGAGGGGCCATCGGTTCACCCATCCCATGCAAGCTCCATCGACCTAGGGGGGATGATCCCCCCTTTTAATTTAAAAAACCCCCATATATACTTTCATATAATATCAAAAGATGCCATTATATAAATTAACCTAATTAGGGGGATGTATCCATTATGTCTAAATATTCATACTGAAAATATTTCTTCATGGTGTAAAAGGCTAACAATAGGTCATTGTTACTCCTTGACCACTCTTGACTACCTTCAATGCTTCCTCAAACACCCTAGGTGTCTACCAAACCTTAAATATAAAATACCATATTGTTTTTTTCAAACCCTTGGAATCTATTCAATGTCTCAATCCTCTAAAAAATTATACACTAAATGAAAAATTCAAAATCCTACTGTATTTTTTCACACCTAGTGTATTAAAAATAGGTTCCATTAACATTTTATAAAAATGACATCATAATCCCTCTAGAGAAAGAAGGTGTATTTTTTAATGGTATTTTTTCTACAATGAATCATAACAACTATTAAAATATATTTACATCAATGGAAAATAGTTTTATAGAATCATTAGAAATATTTAAAAATACAAGAAGAAATATCCTATTCTTTACGTAACTTTTAAAAAAATAAATAATTCATACAAAAATTGGAATAATATTTTCATTGAAAAAATATGTAAACTTTTAACAAAATACTAATGATTATGAATTTAAATAATGTCAGGAAAAGGTGAACAAGAGGTAAACATTAAAAACCATTCATTTTTAATCATTATAAAGAAATTTAAAAATATTAAAATGATTCTATTTTAAACTTTTTTAAAGAAAGTAAATGATAGTTGAAAATGACTATAAAAATCATTGAAATATAGAGAATAAAAATATTAAAATAATATAAGGAATATGAATATGGAGGAAATATATTTGGGTAAAATAATTCAATTATTTTAAAGAAATTATTTAAAATAAAACCCCCTACAATATTTAAAATAAAAAACCTCTTGAAAGAAATAACTTGAGAAAGAAGTTAAAATACCGTGATAATAAATTTATTCCTAATATAATATATCAAATATTTATTATATAAACTATAAAAATGAAAATAAGTGCATAATATGAAACATTTCTCAATGATGTAAAATTGAGTTGAAAACCCCTTAAATTAGACTTCTACATAGTCGGATACACCATAAGATACATTTATAATAAATTTAGGTTTATTAATGATATGAATTTTAGAATTATTCAAAGTTATTAAAATTTATACAATAAAATTATAATTACTTATTACCCATATATTAATTTTTTTGTTCAAATTAATATTTAGGTGTTAATAGTTGTTTTCCATTATATACTCATGTTTGGCGGTTCTAGGTCTTTAGTATTTTCTATAGATATATCACCTCCATAATGATCATTATAAGACAATAAATTTATTTAATATTGTCCGAGATTCCCATATCTATTTCATGAAACTTATGTTTACGGTTCTCGTGGAAGACTTAAAAAATCTCTTTTTTGATGATTGTTTAATTAAAAAAGAATTGAATTTATTACTGAATATTATTTTCAATATTAAAAATATTTATTAAAACATATTTAATTCATAACTATTACTTATTATTAAAATTATTTATGTTTTATTAGTCATTCAGGAGATAAACATTATAATAATGTTCACGTATGTGATAAAATCTACTAAAAACGCATTATAACAATTGAATGACTGTGAACATGGTATTGTGTAATTATAATATAAATGTTACAGAATCTTAATGGTTTCAAAAAAATAATGTTATAAATAAAATTAAATAAAAATAGATGAATTATATATAAATGAAAAATTAATAAATATGTATCTCTTACATTTAGAGCAATCTTCTCTTGAATGGTCTATAGAAAATTAGAGGTTTGGGGATTGTTATCGAGACTAGAGTTTCCAGAATGTTTGAGTGTATTTAAAGGTAGGAATATGGATATATATTCAATATTATTTTTAATTAATGGTTTGGTTTAATGTTTGAAGATAATAGATCCTTTTATAGATGAGAGGAATAAAAGTTTTGTAAGTACATTTTTTATTGAAATAGAAGGGAAGGAATTATCAAGGAAAGTGGCTGAAAATTTGACAAATTTTTCAGATAATATTTATTGTGTAGATAATATAATCATTAATCCAATAAAATTTATGGTTTTTATATTTGTGACTTTATCCCTTAGTGTAACCAATTGACCACATTTAACCCTTAATGATGTGACTAACCTTTACAATGGTAGCATATTTTTTATGGGTAAAAATAAAATAGACCATATTACCTAATTTAAAAATATTTATTCCAAATTTAAAGACCACTTTAAAATATTAAATTCATAAAGGCCTTTTAAATTAATTTTAATAAAAAATTATTGATGTAGTAAAAACTATTTATAAAAATATACATTTTTATGCATAAAAATGAATCTACATCATAATAATATATAGTATTTATTTAATGATATTAATTGGTTCATTATTAGTAAAATTATGGATTTTTTACTTTAATAAGTAATTGAAAACCAAATGTATCATTTTAAATACGTAATTAAAAGAAATAGACTAAAATGAATTTTTTTATTAGAATAAAATACAACTTAGGTTCCAAAAAAGCCATCCTAAGATTTATAAATACAATACATTAATTTTAAATGAATTATTTTACTCTATAAATTTATTTATGGTCAATAAAATGGTTTCTTGGATACACTCTTATATCATAATGATGTCATAAAAGTTACAATATTTTTAAAAAATTTATTTTCCCAATTTATTAAAAAATTTATAAAAATAAAAAATATTATTCAAAAGATTATTTTTAAAAGATGAAAAAATGAAATTTATTTTATTATAATAAAATTTTATAATTTTAAATAATACATATATAATATTTAATAAAAACAATGTCTTTTAAAATCATTTTTGTTTATCCCTGAATAATTAAATGAAATTTATTTAATGTTTTCTAGTTATTCCCTAAATATAATTAAATTTTCATCCCTTGAATCAATACATTTTATTAACATAATTCTTCAAAAGTGAAACCTTTAATAAAAATGAATATAAAAATTCAAAATGTATAAAATTATATATAATTATGAAAACATATGAAGTTTATTATCCTAATAATTAAATGTTTATATCATTCTAACTTATGATTAAAAACCCCTCATGGCCTCTACAAAATATTTATGGGAATGGTACTCATTGGTGGTAGTTGATGGTGGTGGTTCAGGTAGCATGGATCATATAGAGATTTATATGACTTTTACTTCTCCTGCCTAGAGTCATGTTGTTTGAAGTTTAGATTGAGGTTTGTCTAGGGAAAACTCTTGTAAAACCACCTCACTTCCACGATCAGAAAATGAGAATTATAAGGAATATTCTCCTACATGATGCCATTATTACTAACTCTATAATGGGGTTAATTTTACTCAGACCCACTAATTAAATAATATATTATAATAGTCATATTAAATACATATAAAATGTGTTTATGATTTATTTTAGTATATTTTTTCATGTAAAACAAGTAATTCAACAATATTTATTTAAGAAATATACACTAAAATCATGAGTTGTTACATTCTCTCCCTTTAAAAATAAATTTAACCTCACAAGTCTATTACATGGGTAAAAAATTTAGTTTAATTTTGTCTCATTACATCCCCTGGACCTGCATAGCCTTCTCATACTTATGATTTCACCACAAAACTTTCACTAGGTGGGTAGAATGTTTTTTTTCAGTACATTATATCTTTATTCTATGATCTCCACTATTTGTTACTTATAATAGATATCATGTTTCAATTTCACAACATCCGAGTTCAATACATGTGATGGATCTAGTATGTACCTACTCAAAAGTGATATACGGAACATAACATATACTTCTGATAGATGTGTATGGAGTATTAAGAAATAAGATACAACCTTAACATGGTCATAAATATTGAAGGGACTAATTTACCTTGGTCTCATCTTCCTGTTCCCGAGTCTGATAACCATCTTACAAATAAATATCTACATGAATGTTTTGTCATCAGTTTTAAACTCTAAATATATTCAATGAATTTTACCATAGATCTTGTATCAACTTTATGATATATTCATATGTCACTGAATGGTTTTAAATTTATCAATTATTTATTGAAAAATGTTAAACCCTAACAGTTTCCTATCCCTGAATTCATCTAATCATGTCAGAGATCTACAACATTTACCATATAAAGCATTATATGGTTCCATTAAAATGCTATATTTGAAATATTTATTATATTAAAACTTGATCAATGGGATATATTGATCCTAACTTCCATTAGTATTGATTTTTCAAGATATTATCACATCTTCCAATGTTTAATAGGTCTATTTAGATTAATCATTAATTTAAGTGTGATAGGTTTTTCTAGTGTTTGACTGTGTATCCAGTACATATTGTAGACTCCCATATCATTTTTATTTTAACCATTGATCTAAATTAGATACAATTTAATGTGGAACAACATGAAGCCTTACCATTTTCTTTATATATAACATGGAAAGTTGATCGAGGGATAAATGCGCCATGATAGTAATGAAATATGCCAAATTTTTTATTTGATAAACCATTCTCTAAATTTCATTATTCCCTTTTGGATTATTATAGAGTATGATGATAAAATCCATAGTGATGTTTTCCCAAATCCATACTGGTATACAAAATAGTTACATCATGCCCTTAGATTTCTGATGTTTTTCCTTTACTTATTAACATATCAAGCATTGTAATACATTCTATGGAATTTCCATATTCGTGTTTTCCCACCAGAATTGTTTTCTAAGATCTATATACATATTAATACTTAATATATTAATAGATAAGGATGAGTTATGTGAATCAACCAAAAGTTCCTTCTTCAATTATTGTTTTAATGGGACACATATTTATGTTCCAAACCTTATAATTTTATTTTTATCAAGGTTGGCCTTTGAAATATTTATTATCTTCTTTTGTAGATATATATCATATTTTTGGTATTCCTTAATATTTACATATATGTATGGATAAGAAATAATTTGGGATGTTTATGATTTCATCTCATCTATTATGATTTCTATATCTATCCTCTAAATATTCAAAACAATTGGGTCAATTTTAATCCTCATCATAGGTAGAGTAGAATGACCCTTTCCTATTAGAGAATATACCTCCTTATTTTTCTTATATGGTTGATAATGTCTTGAGAAATCATAATATTTGATCAATTATAACCATATTCATTGGTTCATGCTAAACTCCTTTTATGTGAATATATACTTTAATCTCTTTTGATTGGTATATATATCAAACTTTTCACCATTGAGATAATTATTCCAATTATTTAATTATAATACAACTACTTATTTTTCCATATCATGAATCAGGTAATTTATATCATGCATATTTAATTTATATGATTCACAAGCTATTACCTTATATTATTTCTTGAGGATAAAAACCACGACCTTATTTAAAGAATTATTATAGATTAAATACTATTCCCTATTGTAGGGAAATATAATTATATGTTTAGTAATAGAAATATTCTTAAAGTACTTGAATATTATTTCAAATTATTCTACCCAAAGTAATTTTATTCCTTTCCTTGTTAACTTGGTTAGTATGTTTGATATAGGGGATAAATTTCTTACAAATCATCAATAGTATCTATCCAATACAATAAAAATACAGGTCTCAGTTATAGTGTTTGTTTCGAGAAATTTTTCAATAAATATTATCTTTTAGTGATGTATATATTTTAAATCACTTGTGATTACATATCCCAATAATGATATTTTCTAAAACCAAAATTCATACTTGCTAAATTTTGTATAAAATATCTACTTTTTCAAGGTCATCAACACAATCCTCAAATTATATTTATCTTCTGCAAACTCATGGAATATATAAGAATATCATCTATATAGAATACCATAAATTGATTAGGTTATTATATAAAGACTATATTAATCAAATAAATAAATATCATAATGGAATTTTTTTCTAAAAGTCTTCACTATGATTTCATTGTGTCTATACTTCATAAGAAGTGTTGTCTTGGGTATATCCTTCCTTTTCCCCATTAATTAATTTATCCAAATTGAAGGTTGGTATTTGAGTAGTAACAAGATCCTCTTAATCAAAAAGGTCATTAATATAGGGTAAAATATACTTTTTCTTGATCATGATATTGTTATGTTCATGATAATCAATGATAAGATACATTGATTTATGCTTCTACTTGATAAAGTGGACTAGTTCACCCCATGGTTAAATAATAATGTGTATTAAATTATTATATAGATTACACTAATGTTTATTCTTCAATTATTTCAATTATATGGGATATATTTTATAAACACTCTTCAATATTGGTATAGAACTATGTGTGGGTTCAATTAAAAATTCAACCTCATGTTTTAGTGGTAGGCCATGTAATTAGTCATGGAATGAATCAATATATTGTCTAATAATAGGAATCTATTAAATATTGAGTCTTTTACTATCCTTTTTAGCTAATAGTTCCATGTTATTTGGTATCATGAACCATATTATATAATTTAATTCCAAATAGAGTTCATAGCCATCCTTGCATCGATATTTGATAATGGGTTGATTTAGGATCTAAAATGAGATTTCCTTAACCTGATAATTGATATGACCTCTATATAAATAGGGGGAATCCCTACAAAATATCACATAAAACTACACCATGGGATGAAAAAATGTATTTTTTGAAAGTATCATCCCACAATCCTTGATTAGAAAAGAGTAGTACACTTTGGTTTCAATCAGCACACCATCATTTTTTTCATCAATAATTTAATTTACAATGTTTTTAGTGGGGAATTAAAATTATTACCTGAATTTTATAATATGAAAGAATTTGTAGAACCATAATCAAATATGAGATTAACTAGTTTTTATTGGATATTAAGTGTAACTTTAACAACCTAATTATATTAGTTCTCTTCAGTAGGATTGATTTCATGGACTTTTATATATTCCCTTAGTCTAAAAGGTTGTTTCTACCTATTATCCTCATTTGTCCTCATATTGGGGTGTTTATTTATATAATTCAAAAACAACTTGAATTTAAAGCATTGAAGTGTGGGTTATATAGTATTTTGGGTCTTCTAATCATCTATTATGTTAATTATCATCTTCATATTTCTTCGAAAATAGTGTTCTGGACAGCCAGCTTTACCACATGCAATGAATTTTCTAGATCCTTTGTGTAAATTTGTTGGATGATTACTCCTACATTTTTATAATTTGGATGTTTTAAAATTATTTGATCTTTTTTATTTATCATTAAAGTTTCCTTGATACTATATATTCAATTTCAGGTATCCAAATACAATGGGAGGACAAGAGTCACAATTTTCCATTTCTACCTTAAGCCCATACTAAAAATTGTCTTAATTGCTACCAAAGTCACCTATAGTTAATGAATTTTAAAGAATTGGTTTTAATCCAATAAACAATATATTTATTATCCTTTCACAGTGAGTAATAAAATCTGAGGTATTCCTTGTAATTCTAATTATTTTTTCTACATAGGTTAAAATGGATTCTTTATCCTTTTGTTTCAACTCTAGTAATTCTCTCAAATTTTTTTATGTGGTTTTGGGTGAAAATATTTTGTGAATAATATTTTCATGAACTCCTCCAATTAAATATAGTTATTTTTTCCCTTTTCATTATATTTTAAATGAGAATCCACCATTGATGAGCCTCAAATTCGAAGTGATATATATCTAAAAACTTTCTCATGATTCAAGCACTAGAGAATGAAAAATATTTTCCCTCTTTTATTAATATATCGATTAGTAATTATTATATTGGAATAATTGATTAAGGAAGGTGGATTTTTCTATATGAAGTAATCTATAACAAGTTTATCTTTATTTTTTTAGCGATAAATGTGGATTGAATTATTTTTTCATCACTTGATATTGTTGAGTGGCCATTTTAATGAGGTTTTATACTCCATCTCACATACCATTTGGCTACTTCGGAGGATTATCACCACATTTTCATTCAAACCCACTATTAGCTCGGTTTCTCTAGGTTCCATCAGTTTACTAAAACCAAAAGAGGTTGATGTAAGTAATATACAATGATATGTAAAGAGAATCGTAGTAAAAAACTATATAAATTTCAATATTCCATCTTATGATTATCTTACTCTAAGACACCTTATTCTTATACTATGATACTTTATTTTCACTTTTGGTTCAACCTATATCACTTTTTTTTTATCTTAGGTTCATTTATGTTATGTTTTATTATACTTCTTAACATAATACCCAAAAATAACTAAATCATGATTTGGTACCAACTATGGAGATCTAAGCTAAACATGCATAGATTTTAGAACATTTTCATAACATAAACATTACATATCACCAATAATATCACAATATCAGAACACAAAGGTTTAGTGCATTTCGATATTAGAAACATAAACATCTTATTACACATATTGGTTCAACATCTACCATAAATATCTCTATATAATACTTCCTTATGAACATAGTCGTGTATAAAATTTCTTAGGGAATGGGGAAACAAAAAAATGAGTGATCTTAAATTATTAGTAAGGGAAAACATTTAAACAAGTCATAAATGGGTAGATCATAAGAATGTGATGGAAAATTAATCATGGAAAAAATATCTGATTAGAAAGAATATATAATCATAAGTGATAATAAAAATAAATGACAGAATATCATCGATCATGTAATTAGAACATTGTATAATAAAAATACCATTATGGAAGCATAAAACATATACCATGGCTTTTAAATATCTCAAAATAATAAAAAACCCATGGAAAATAACATTATAACATGTCATGAAATTTAAATGGGATGAATATAGAATAATATAAAATCATAACATTATGTGAAAAACCAATAATTCCTACACATTAAGTTGTTAACAAACTAAATAATTCCCACTATATATAATGTTAGTTAACCTAATCATACCCACAAATTAAGTTGTGAAAAACAAATCATGTCCACACATTATCATTATCACATGAGATATAGAAAATTAACTAGTTCATTAGAGGGATATATTAAACCCAACACATTTAATAATGATAAACCATAATTAGGTATGTTATAATAACATAAGAGCATTCATCATTCCTTTATAGCTTAATTAACCTATGGAAAAGAAATTATTTTACTGATAATTTCCTCAAAACATAATCATAAGAAATCCTTAAAAATAAGGTGAGTGGTATTATAAGATAATATCCCTAGTTAAGTATAAAATAATTAAATTATGTTGACATAAGTAGAAAAACATTATAAAATAATTATAAATAATATTTGAAATATAATAAGAAATATAATTTTCTTTTGTTAATTTAAAAAAAATCTCAAAAATGGGAAATGGATTTTCTTTGAAAAAAAGATATAAAATTTTTATCTTTATAAAAAAATAGTCATAATGGTTGTAAAATAATAACAAGTAAAAAATATAAAAAATAATTATTTTTACACCTTTATAAAGAATGGAACAATGACCTATATGGTACAAATTAATAAAATTACCTTATCAACCTTTGTAATGGAATTCAAATAATTTTGAAAATAAAAATAAAAAAAATAATAGAAATATAGAGATTAAATTTTTTGAAATGGTATAAATAATATGGATATTATAGGAAAAGAGTTGGGTAAAAGACTTCATAAATTTTAATGAAATGATTTAAAATAAAAACCCACACAAATTTTAAAATAAAAATACCCTTGAAAGGAATAACATGAGAAAAAACCTAAATTACCATGACTATAAATATATTCCTGATATTATATGTCAAATAGTAATTATACACACCATATATATGAAAATCTTTGTATTATGTAAAACTTGTCTCAATGAAGTGAAGTTGAGATGAAAAACCCTTAATATGGACATCCACTTAGTTGAATGTTCTCTAAAATCCCTATATAATAACTTTTTTTTTTATTATTAATATATTTAAGAACATTATTAATATTTAATTTACATTATATGATGTATTTATAATTATTTATTACCCATATATTAATTGTTTATAATTAAAATTAACATTTAGGCATTAAAGTTTTTGTTTCCCTTACATGCCCTTATTTGGTGGTTTGGATCCTTGAGTATTTTTTATGGATTACTCACCTCAAAAAATTTCATGGTAATGTAAAAAAAATTACATACTTCTAGAGTCACATATCCATTTCATTTATATTATGTTTACTGGTCATATGGAATTCTTAAAAATGTCATTTTTGTGTGATTATTGAATTAAAAAAATAATTAAATTTATTGTTAAATATAATTTTGAATGTTACCATTCCATGAAAATAAAAACATATTAAATTAAAAATCATTACATCTTATTTTAAGTATTTAAGTTTTATTAACAATGTTCATATATACCATAAAACTAACTAAAAGAAGAACACAGTATAATGGTTGAATGAGTATGAACATGTTATTCTATAATGATTATATAAATTTTGAAGAATATTAAATTTTTTTAAAAACATTTTTTAAAATGATAAATAAAATTCAATAAAAATAATATGAAGAATATATAGAATAAAAATCAAGACGAAGATATTGCTAACATTGAGAGCTTGAGCCTCCTCTCTAATGGCCTCTTATAAATTAGACGTTTAGGAATACTACTTTAGATTATAGATTCCAAAATGTGAGATATTATTGATGGGGAGGTAATATAGTTACATATTCAATATTAATTATAATTAATGATGTGGGAGGATATGGGAATTGGATAAGAACTTTTATAGATGAGAGGAGTGACATTTTTTGAAATAATTTTTTTATTAAAATTAAAGGAAATACAATATCTTGGAAAGTATCTCTAAATTAGAAAAATATCAAATATAAGATATATTTAGTGAAGTTTATAATAATAAAATCCAATAAAGATATGGTTTTGTAATAGTTTTGGTCATATCCCTTAGTTTATCCATTTTACCACACTTAACCCTAACTAAGATGACTAAACTTTACTATTGTGACTTATTTTCAATGAATAAAAATGAAATATTACTTATTACCTAATTTTAACATTATTATTAAAATTTTGAAATCTATTTTAACATATTAAATTTCTATGGGTTGTAAAAATAATTTTTAATAAAAGTTTGATCAACACAAAAAACAGTTTTTATAAAAAATGAATTTTTAAGAATAAAAATGAATTTACATCAAAATAATTTATAAAATTTATTCACAATATATTTATTATTTTGTGGTTAATAAATGAATATTTTTGTAACTTTTAAATAAACCTAAAATTGAATGGATCATTTTTAACACTTAATTAAAGAAAAGGACTGAAATTGTTCTTTTATTAAAATAAAATATAACTTATGTTCCAAAACGTCAAAAATATATTTATAAATTAAACATATTAAATTTAAGTTCATTAATTTACTTCTTAAGTTATTTTTTATTAAATAAAAATGTTTCATATATTTTTAATTAATTATTATATTATAATTATTTTATAAAAACTACTGTAATTTTTTAAACTGTAATTTCACTATTCACAAAAAAATCAACTTTTAAAAAAAAAATTAAAATATCACCCAAAATAATATTTTGATATGAGAATCAAAAAATTTAGTTTATTTTACCTGATTAAAATTGGAAAATTTAGAAATTTATCTTTTAAATAAAAAATAAAAAGCATCTTATAAAAAAGTTCATTTTAAACAAAATATTTTTTAGACATGAATAATTAAATTAACATTAATTATAGTTACTTAGTTATTTTATAACATTTATTAAATTATCACCATTTGAATCAATAAATTCAATTTAAATCATTCTTTAAAGGTAATAACTCTAATAAAAAAGCATACAAAAAATGCACAATGTATAAAACTACATATAAGAATGAAAACATATTTAATTTATTATTTTAATAATTACATGTTTATATCATCATAATTTATACTTAAAACCCCCCATAAATACCTCCACATAAGATCTAGGGGTAAGGTATTCATTGTTAGAAGTCATGGGTGGTGGTTAATGTGGTGACCAAAGAAAAACATACAAAAATATTATTTCATTTTTTATGAAAACTTAATATATTACATAATAAATCACACCCTCAAACCATAATGGTTTAGGGTATTTGGATACAATATAAATAATAAAAATATTTATTGAAATATATTCAACATGTACCAAAAAGTTCTTCCCAAATATTACCTTTTCTAGATATATCATACTTACAACATTTCTTCATAACATGAGCAAAATGGAAACATAAGAAAGGGTGAGCTCATATTTTCATTAAGTGTAAACATGGGGATATAAATAAATGATCATATTAAAAAATAATTTAAGAATAAGTGTGTGATATCATGATCATAAATTATGGAGTTTATACTCAATTGTCCATAGATTAAAAATCCAGAGTCATGGCATAAGGCATTAGCATTTCAATAGACATGATTCATAAGAGTGTGGAATCATCATTATTAAATCATGATCCATGAGAGAATATAATAAGAATAATAATGTGTCATATGAATATAGGAATAATAAAAATCATGTAAGATCAATCCATTAGTCAAGTTTAACATCTAAGACCATTGTCACATAGTGAAAAAAATCCTATAATAGATTCGGGTTACTTCCAAGCCTCTTTTAATCCCTATAATTGGTTCACATAACATCTTTTTCGTATTATCACATTAGATATCAATCATTACCCAATAAATTATAGAGAAATAAAATTTTGATCCCACCCATCGCATAATGAAAATAAAACATTTATGTTCCATGAGATAATAAAAACAATTATAAATTCATCATATCATAACCCATTAAAAAGAAACAGGTTTCATAAAAATTCCATCACCAAATAATCATAATAAATCAAGAAAAATAACATGGATGTTATTGGTAGATCATATCCCCATTAAATCATAAGAAATATTAAATGATAATGACATAGATGAAAACATACTTTAAAAGAACTTTGGAACCATTCCTTGAAAACAAGAGAAAAATATCTTTTCCTTTTGATAATATTTTAAATAAAAAATCCTAGAGTATTAAGAAAAATATTTTTCTTGAAAATAAACATTTAAATTTTTTAGTTAATATTAAAATCAAAAAATGGTCATGATAGTATGAAAAATTATTCTTGTGTTAATCGTTAAAACAAATATTGTTTCAAAATTTTTGTAAAATGTAATAAATAAAATGTATATATAAAATTTATAGAAATTAATTTTTAATAAATTTAAAATAAAATAAAATATGGTCGAATATGAACCCTTTAAAAATATAAAATAATATTATTGAAATTTTTTTAAATAAGATGGACATAGGAGAAAAATTTCATCGATAAAGAGAAACTAGGCTTAGTTTTTCTTAAATACATTTCCCAATAATTTTAAGTACCCTAGATATGAGAATGTAAGGAAAAAAAATAAAAACACAATAAATCAATAGAGTAGAAGTAAATATAAGGTTTTTAATAGATAATGTTTATATAATTCCCCCAAATAAGATTCAAGCATAAACAATCCTGGTTAAAAATGAGACTGCAACATAAACCCTAACCTTAGGTCTTGACTTTTTTTGTATGAATTTTTAAGACCGTGTATAATAATTTTGTATTTATTATAAATATATACCTGAAAAATATTATAAATTATCTTAAAAAACAATATTTCAATATACTTTTTAACTACATAGTTATTAACAATTCTTCTTTAAAATCTATATTTGAAGTGTTAACTGCTCTGTTTCCCATTCATGTTTTGGTTTGACAGTTCTGGTCATTGCACCTTGTTAAGAGTTTCATTATCTCTGTAATATTAACCATGTTATAGGTATAATATTTATTAATTATATAAATTTTTTAATGATTCATGTAATTTTTCTATTAATAATTAATTACATCACTTTGTGGTGACGATAGTTTGTACAAACACATGAGTAATGTTTTCATTATCCAAGGAATATTAAGAAAGAAAGTTAAATAAAATTTAACATTATATAAAACTAATAATATAATTAATATCATCTATATTCATTAAATCCATAACTATTACTATCTATGTATGGGAGATATGAAAAATGAATCACATGGCTTTGTGGATGTGGTAGTCAACGCGTACGCACAGATGACATTATCATTTCTTATATGATGGAAATGAGGTGTGAAACTAATGTTACATTAACATAAAAACATTTAAATATATTTATTATATTTATTTAGTCATGTTAATATGGTTACAAAATATTTTTAGTATATAAAAGAATAAATAAACTTTAAATAGATTGGCAGGTAAAATTACCTCTTCTTTGGGAAATTCCCTTTCATTTACACCTTAAACCTTCAAAGGTTGGTCTTTTGGGAATACCAGAAGCTCTAGAATGTGGGTAGTAAGTTTGAAAGATATATGGGCGTGTATTGGACAAAATTTAAGGATAAATGTTTGTAAATAATTAATGGTAATATGTTGCCTTTTATAAGTGAGGTGTGTTACAAACTTGTAAATACTTAAAACATTAAAATATAATAAAGTCACAATCAAGTGAATGTAGAACAAAGGGAACCCAAATTATAAGATAATATAATTATGGGTCATAATACCTTAAAAAAATAACATTTTTCTATGTTTTATATATATTTTAGTTCTTATCTTTAATTTTAATCCCCCCATATAATCGTTTTATCTCGTACTGTGGTGATAATGTTTTACCATGTTTACAATTCATTATAAACAAAAATGAAATTGAAAAAATTACCAAATATATAAATTCTAATTAAAAATATGGAAACAATTTTATAAAATAAAATTCATATAAGTGTAATAAATTAATTTTAAAATAAACATTAAAAACACAATGAAAATTATTTTTTGAAAAATACATTTTTAAGCATAAAACTGAATTTAATCTAATTCCTTTCCTACTAAAAAAAGTATAAAAATGTTAAAATATTTAATTGAATATATAATATAATAATTAAATTAAAACTATTCATCAATAGTGATTAATTAATTAATTAATATAAGAACATATTCCATGGAAAAAAGCAGTTTTTCACAAAAAAACATCACTTTTTACCTTCAAATGATCTTATTTTAATTTTTAACCATTTTATAGGTAATGGATTAATTTTATAAATTTTTAAACAAATACATTTTAATAATTTTAAAACTATTAATTAATTTTTAAATAAAATATATTTGAAAAAAAAATTCTTAAAAAAAATATTTCAAAACAACTCTTTAAGATGAATAGTATTTCCTAAGTTTATAAATAATTATTTTTGAAAATTAAATTTCATTTATATACAATATAATGTACTTAATTTTATAATTCATAATAATTATTCATGTATTATTAGGTATGTTCACTTCACAATATAGCTTACATGATTATTTATTAAAGAGAAATAAATTCTATAATCTTTCGTTTTTACAATCTACCCCCTTTATAATAATTTAACCATTGAAATTATATCAAAATAATCATAAAAATGAAGATACCTATAAATCATCTAATACTTAGGATCCCACATTGATTCCTCAAAATTTTTATTCCCCTAGAGGATCTTAAGTGGGTGTGTAGTCTTGTTTCATACTACTATATCTCTACAGTCCATGATTTCAATAGGTTTCTTCTTAGAATAAAGATGATGCTATGATGGTATAAAATATAATTTCATTACATGTGAAGGATCGGGTATGTAATTATAAAAAAATATATTCATATAAAACATCATGAACATGGATGAGGTTCAAAGGATATACCAAGAGATATGATACCATCTTGATACAATCAATAATTTCATAGAGATCGATATATCTAGGCCACAACTTTCCTTTATCTATAAATCTCATAACATTATTATAATGATATTTCCATAAGAACACTTTATCACTAACTTTTAACTCTAAGTATCATATATTACTATCAAAATAACTTTTCAATCAACTCTGAGCAACCCTAATGTGTTGCTGAGTAACTCTAAATTTCTCTTCTATTTCCTCTTCTATCTCAAGTCTCAATATATTTTGTTCCCCACCATCATACCAATATGTTTGAGGATAAACTTATTTACAAATAGGGATTCCAAAATTTCCATATGACTTATTGAGTAAAATAAGTTTTTGAATGAAAATTTGACCCAAAGAAAGTGTCGATCCTAAACTCCTTTGAAATCTTTAGAGAAATATCTCGATATATCTTCTAGGGTTGGAATTATCCTACAATATTGACCATATATATCAAAATGATAAGAAGTTATAAATCTCAAATATGTATTAAAATAATTCTGAATACATTTCTAAAACTTCAAGGTAAACCTTAGATCTTGGTCGAATATAATTGTAAGTGGTACTCCATTAAACCTTAAAATTTTATTAATTTATATATTTTCAATTTTATCAAGAGATAAATATTCTTTGATAGAAATTAAATGTTTTGATTTAATAAGGATATTGAATACTATACAAATAACATTGTTCCCTTTTTATTTCTTGGAGAGTCTCATGATAAAATCCCTAGTAATGTTTTCCCATTTCCACTTAGGTATGGGTAATGGTTGAAACATCCCCTTAGACATTTTTATATCTTTCCTAACTTGATGGAATACCAATCATTGAGATACATACTTCAAAATATCTCTCTTCATGTTGTATAACAAAAAATAATCTTAAAAATCTCTAAATGTCTTTATATGTAAATGATTAATAGATAATGATGAACTATGAGATTTATCCAACAAATGATTCTTTAATTTTTGTATTTAATGGATTCATACTCTATTTATTAACCTAATAATACCATAAATATCCTAAATGAGCTTAGGAATATTACATACCTTATTTTAAAGCTCCACATATTCCTTTTATGACTCTTTAATCTTAACATTAATAGATGGTTGAACATTCATCTTCTCATTTCCTTATGATTACAAGGTTTATCCACTATAAATAAAAAAGTATTAGATATATTTTAATCCTTATTAGTATATAAAACACACCTTTCACTATAAATATAATCCCTATATATATTGAAATAAAAAATTATTACTGTTTTTACAAATCCTGAGTTATATAAATTTTATCTTAAACCTTCAATTAGCGATAGGAATATGCTACTACTATATCACTTGATATGTAAAAACATCCAAATACCTTCTTTAATGCATCACTATAGGTCATAAGTCATTCTACACTATAGATTAGTGTGATAATAGGTGCACTAACTAGACTTTAATTAAATTACATGAAATTTTATTCACATTCATCATTCCAAAAGAACATGGTTGCCTTTAGTGTCAACATGGTTAGTTCATAGGACTTCCATGATAAATTTCTTATAAATCTTCAGTAGTATCCATCTAAACCAAGAAAATATGGATTTAAGTCATCATGGTTGGTTTGGGCCATTTTTCAATAACTTACATCTTTTATGTATCCACAAATATACCCTATATTATAATTATGTGACCCAACAATGATACATTCTATAGACATTATTCACACATGATAGAATTTCCAAACAACTTCTCCTTTCTCAAGGAATTCAAAAAAATCCTCAAACAATCTTCATTATCTTACTTAATATTGGAATATAAAAGAATATTTTATATAAATATCACCCATATCCAATTAATATAATTTATAAATACTTTATTAATTAGATAGATGAAGATAGTTGGGTAATCAGTAAGTCCAAATGGCATCAGTATAAATCCTTAATTACCCTACCTTTTATAGGATATTTAAGATAAGTGCTCCTTTTTTACAATAAACTGGAGATATCCATACTAGAGTTCAATATTAGAAAAGTATTTATATCCTTATACTTTATCAAAAAAATAATCAATAAAGTTTAAATGATTCTTATTCTTGATAGTGATCTTGTTAAGTTTTCAATAATCAATGCAAAGACACACTGGCCCATATTTCTTTTTAACAAAATGAATTGGATCACCCCATGGTGACATAATTGGATAAATGAATATTTTATAAATATTCTCCTTTAGTTTCCTCTTTAGTTCATACAAAAAATAGTTCCATTCTATATAGAGCCTTTAAAATAGGCGTATCACTAGATATGACTTCTTTTGAAAACACAACTTCATGATTTAGGGTAATACTAGGAAACTATTTAGGAAATACATCATAATATTCCCAACAAATAGGTATATATTCAATATTAATTTTCTCCCCAATTTTTGGAGATATATAACCCTCATGAATAGCTAATTAAACTCATGTAATGGATGTAATTTACATTGGATATTCATATTCATCCTCACACTAATAGAAGATCATTACATCATTTAGAATATGAAATATAACTTCCCATCATTTATAATTGATATATTGCTTATATAAAGGAAGTTAGTCCATGTCCAAAATCACATCAAAGTCAACTAATGGTAGAATGTAAATTTCATAGGAACAACATCCCCACAAACCACTATTAGAGAGGATCTATAGTCTTGAGATGTAACACCCTTGGAAAAGTGATACCTAAAAGGATAAATGTTACTACCCATGTAAACATGAGATACCTTTATTTTTGTTAGAATATATGATTAGATCTCTATATTTAATAATTCTTGGTCTTGAGTAGTTATTAATATGGGTGAACTCCCATGAAGTTTCTCGTGGTGTGTGTGAGTGATGGAAAAACACACTGAAAGAACATGTGTTGTTCTATGAGAAAAGTCATTAGTCTGATAAGTGAACTCAATGGGTGATAGACTATGGTATGATAGGAAGGAAACCATGGTATTATAATAGACCCATGGGGTCAGTTGACTGGGTTCATAGCCCAAGGTAGGTTTGGTTATGAAAAAATGGTATTAGAGACAATACTCAACCATAATTGTTGTGGAACTGCCTAGGATTGAGGTGTGGGGTCCACAATTTGGGTGTTGTGCTTTAAAGAGGGGGAGTGTAACACCCATGTAAAATTAATACTTAAAAATATAAATGTTACTAGCCTTATAAATGAGGTTCAATTTTCTTTTTAGGAGCCGACATGATTAGAAATTCACAACTAAGAATTCTTGGTCTGGAGTAGTGATCAAGATGGGTGACCTCACAGGGAATGTGTGAGTGAGGAAAAAACACTAAAACAATATGGAATTTATTTGGGGACATTAATTAGTTTGATAAGTGACTCCTTCAGGTAAATATCTTGTGTTGTTCTAGGAAAGAAACCAATGTTTTAGAAGAGACCCATAGGGTTAGTTGACCAGGTTCATGGCCCAAGGTGGGTGGGTTCATGATAAAATGGTATCAGATCCAATACCTAGCTATATGATTAGTGGTATGACCTAGGTTTGAGGTGTGGTTTCTATAATGAGGGGATTTTTCTTTAAATATGGGGAGAGTTTAATATTATTAAAAGTGAGACTTAAAAGGAAAAATGTTACTACCCCTACAAACAAAGTGCACTTTTCTTTTCAAAATCCTACCTAATTAAAACTCCATAATTAAGAATACCTTTCATGTAGTAGTGATCAAGATGGATGACCTCCTGGTAAGTATCCATGTGTTTGTTTGAGTGAGGTAAAATCACATTGAAATAACATATGTTGGCCTATGGGGATAGTCTTTAGTCTAATAAGTGACCCTAATTGGTAAATAGCATGTCTTTTGCTGGGAATGAAACCAAGGTATTATAAGAGAACTTGGGGTCAACTTACTAGGTTTATGGCCTAAGGTAGGTTGGGTCATGAAATGATATTTTATCATCATTACAGTAGTGTTTCTTCTGATAATCCAAAATCTATTCATTGATTTGGTGATGTGATATAATTAGTAAATTCTTCAGATATAAAATAGTGGGTGAAACTATGATAAAAAAGGCGTTATAAGTTCAAGTGTGGATGATAAGTGTACCTTTAACCAATTCATTTTCATGAAACACTTTGATAGTTAGGAGAAAAAGTTCTTTCACATTATCTCATTAGTTAAGAGGTTATTTACACTGATTTTCATCATCATCCCTTGGATTTATGAACTAGTTATAAAATAATCATATTTTTTATAATTATATCATTGGAGTGTGGGTGTTTAATTCTATTGAGTTCTCTTTATATTATTTTCATTGTCTTTCCTATTTACCCCTATTTAATATTCACTTAATTCATGGACTTCTTTTCCATGCTTAAAATATTTACCAGTCCGCCCAAGAAGTTTCCCCTCACACTTTATTTCACACTTAGAGCATAATGAAAAATTTATTTTCATTCCTCCTTGGTTTTTATTGTTATAATTTCCATGAAGTTGTATCGTTTAATTTTTATGAGAACCATGAGAATGATATGAATCTCTACTCTATATTTTCTCCTTTAGAACACATTGGACAAATTCTTCATAACTACTAAAGTCCCTTATAACCAACACCTTTTAGAGACTTGGTTTTAATACACTAAATAACTGATCATTTTTTATTTTAGAACCCATGATAAAACAAAATTTTTACCTATAAAGTCTATTAAAGTTAGAATCAAGGGCACCAATAGATTCATCATCCTTCTATTTAAATTCATGGAATTACCTTTCCATTTTGTTTTGTAGAGTTTGGGGAAAGTAATTACTAAAAAATAACCTCTAAAACATATCCCTTTATAGGGTTTAATTTTCTTACTCTTTCATTATATTTTTAATAATATTACATAATTGATCTACTTCACCTTCAAACTGATACGTGGATGAGAAAACATTTTCATGATTCAATCATTGGAAAACAAACAAAATTAGTGGTATTCATCCATTTCTCAACCAATATCACAACCCATCCTTTTAATGAAGGTATGGATCATTATTTTTTCAATTTTTTACCTTAAATGGACCTAGTAAAAAAATCCAATCAAGCCAATGAGGTCACAAGAGTGTACAGAGATTGTTTGAAGCCTGGAACCTTGAATGGGAAAACAGATCGGGCCGCATGGTTGGTATGTAATCGTGAGACCTTGGGTGCATGGTTTTGCGACTGGTTTTAGACATTGGTTAGAGCCATTCAACATAGTTTATTCATGGTTAGTCAAACATTGTACCTAACCATGGATTGTTCCATATATAGTAGTGAACTAAGCATGGTTTGTGCATAGTTTGGCCAAACCTTGAGATTTGATATTTTGGGTTGAATGTACTATTTTTCCCATCTTTTAAGTTATAATATTTTTTCTTCTTCCACTTACTTCTCCAATATCCCGACATGGGTTTATTCTCCCTTTGAGTTTAAAAACACCTAAAGATAGTCGTTGAAGCAGTTCCTCCATCGAGTGTCCATTCATTAATCTGTCGGAAGCATTGGATCCATCTCAATAAGCTCCCCTAGTATCTCAACTCCTATAAAAGTTTATATTTTCATCCATTGTTCTATTTAGGTGTAGTATCATATACCTTATTATTAGGGAATTTTACCCTTTCCCATATCTCTTCAAATCTACTCCAAATCTAAGTGAAATATTGAGTGAGGAGTCATCCACGACCTTGAGGAAGGTGGTCACATCATTTTCTCTTTGAGTTTTGTCATCTTGTAGCTACCCCATTTTGACACATGCTAAATTTTCCTGAGCATCCCAATTATATTGATTTCTTCATATTTAATTGACCCTTGTACCCAGAAACATGCTTATTGAATCTTTTTTAGTGGTTTAGATGTTGGCTTCCACACTTATGTTCACCCCATCGGTGTGCCAAGTAGAATTGGCCATTTTTGTCAATTTTCTCAATAGTCCAAAACTCCTTTTATTTTTCATCTTGGTTTTTAAATAATTTTTTCCTTTAATCAGGGGTATTAGATGAAACCAAAATTACACCTTAGATGTTTGGTCTTATTTTAGTTGGAATTCCCCAAGTAGGCATATGTCGTGTTGCTCATGACACCTTCCCTTTGATACTTGAGCCTTAGACTTGTAATTTCCATGTATTAATGAATTTAATGAATTGGTTATGGTGAATGGATTTTATAGGATAGATTATAAAAGATAGTGGAAACCTTTAAATGAATTGACCATAACACCTTCTAATTTACATTTGATCCTTATAAGTGATTTTTTTTTGTTTTGATAAATTGAGTGGATTTATTTAGATGAAATTGGTAATGCATGATTGATTGCCTTTATTAAATGGAATAAATTGATTTTAAATATAATGACTCCAAGTGATGGTAAGTTCATGCCCCTATTTTATACTTATATGAATTCTCATTGAGAATGGAAATCCTTTAATTGAAATTGAACATGGATAATGAAATTCAAAAGTTGTTATGCATTAAGTATTTTGTTATAAATGATTATGCCTCTTATATATAAGGGATATAAGAGAGAAATTTATGATAGGTAATTACCCATAACAGATATACTTATAATATGACTTTATGTAGGTTTTTTACAATTGCAAGGGATCATAGATCACGGTGGTATCACGATCCCTTACATCAGGGGTTGATCATGGCGTCTCGCACCAATGATACTACATGGGTGTTTGTAACGACCCAATTTTTTTCAATGTAAATTACCTTCTAATAAGTATGTCATAAAATAACATGAAAACACAACATAGTGAACTATTAAGTGCTAAGTGACCTTTAAAAATAATTTTTTCACTTCTGTGTTTGGAATTTTGAAAATATGACATTCACGGTTGTGTTCAAGATGTTTTTTTTGGAGTCTAATAAAACAAAAATAATTTTAAGTGAATAGTAACACACCCTTATGAATAGTGATATACCTTAATGACTAGTAACATCACCTATGCTGGTATAAAAATAAAATTCAATTTGGATGTGCGATATACCTATATTTTAGAATATGTTACTGAGTGTTTTAAAACTGGTTTTTGATAATAAATATTTATTTTAATTAAATATTAATATATTCATATTTAGAAAATTATTTTTGAAAAATGGAATTAATTGTTGGATTCTACATGTTGAAAAATGGTCAGGGTGAAATTTTGTGATTTTTTCTGAAATACTTGATTTTTTGATGAATAGTAAAATACGGTAATTTACTGTATATATACATTATAAGCTAAAGAGACTATTCCTAGCATCATGGCTGATGTAACCACCCATGTTTCGAATTCAAATGACTCATTTACTATTCTTGGTCATGGAATAATTACTATTCCTTATCTTGTGAATAAATAATAAAATAATGATTATAATATTATGAAATCCCTCTTATCCTCCACTATAAAAACCCCCTTCACACCCTCTTCTCTCCACTCCTCTCAAGCCTTGGTCCTTGCCATTATTCTACCCAAATATATCCCCAAGTTCCTCCCCCATGTCTAAAAGCTCTCATCCTCCTCAAAATACCAAAACCTCTCCATTTAAGTGGTTCTCAGAGGAGGAAGTCTCAAGAGGTAAATTCCTCTTCCCAATTTCTTCTTTTCTTTTAATGTTCTTTTTTTTATTTCTTTCCTCACCTCCCTTAACCATAATAGTATGATAAATACATTAACATAAATTTTATTTAATTTCTTCATGATAATGGTATATTTCATTATATTCTCTCTTTTCCCCACCCTTTTATCTGAAAGAAATGAAAGCACCGTTTGAGATGTGCAAATTTATCACATTCAAGGACAACAGTTTATAAATTTCTACTATTATCTTTAATTCTGGTTATAAAACCATTTCTGTTATGATTGAAACATATTATTATATATGTAATATATCCTATTTTTAGTTATATAATCCTTTGGTATAAATGGAATTAATTTATAAGGCAAAACACATTCTTTGTAATCAAATCCAACGATTAACAAAAAAATGGTTATCACTATGGTTATATATATAATAATTCGAATTCACTCTACGTAACCTAATTAAAATTAAAACCATATAATCTACTGGATATTAAATAAATAATATAAATTCAAATCTTGCCAACCACTTTCATCTTGCATATAATCCAAAGTTGAATATAAGTGAACCGATTTTTTAAAACCAAGTAAACAAATGATCCCGAACAATGAAATTGAACCTTGTAACTAATAAAAAAGGATTTGAATGAACTAAAAAGATTTCTAAAAATTAAATTTAATATAGAAGAGGTTTTGGACTTATTAATTAATAAACCTAATTTTTTTATTCTAGTATATAATAACAAGTGGATAACACCAACAGATTTATGGTAAGGGATCCTCCCCTTTTCAATCATAATCAAGATTATTCTCTATGCTATTCCTTTTTGTGTAATACCAAGTGTTGGGATATGTTGATAACCCTTCCCCATACTGACCTAAGGTTTTATAAGTGATAATAAACCTCTTATCTCTCTCATCAAGCCCTCTTAGTTACACTTGATACCATACCAATAAACCATGATGGATTCTACCCGAACTTCCTTTATTCCTTCGGGTAGCTCTATCTTTCTTTTTACCAAAATGTTGTTGTCTTTTATTTTATTTAGAACTTAAAAATTCTGTTTATTTTCTCCAAACTCATGTTTCAAGATCCATCTCCCTGTCTCTTTTGTGTATATACATTCTTTTAAATGAATCTCTCTTTGATACTTCCCAATAAGCACACATGTTTTAAAGGAACTTCCCGAACTTTTACCCAATTTCATGTTCACTCTATCTTCTGTATTAAGACACCATTATCTTGGTAAATTCTGTATTTTTATTATGAAAACCTTATTGTTTCAATTATGGTTTTATATAAAAGAATGTATTCTTTACTATTTGAAAAGCTCTATAGTATTTTCCTTAAACCTGCACAAAAATGTTTTAATGTTAATGTTTCTAAAATACATTTCTCAGATGTTGTCACTTATATTTGACACCACTTACCATGTTATATGCCTATTTTACCCTATTAAAGTCCATGTATTTTCTAATTCATTCCGTGCATGGACACTTTCATGATACACCCATTAGTTATGATTTATGTTGTGATCGTGGTACCCAATTCATTCCATTGGTACCCTAATGTTTGTGTATGGTTGATTATGTATGATTGTATATGTTGTAATAATATTTATTTGGAAAGAATATTCATGAAAATTTTGAGATGGGTGTGCCCGGTTAGTGCTACAATGCATTGGGTAAGGTTAATTCTCATGGGATGTGATGTGAAACGGGATTGGCGGTTAGCCTTGAACCGTACTAAAATGGGAAACAGGATTAGCGGTTAGCCATGACCTATACTAAATATATGATTTATGATTCTTACACATTTATATAATTCATTGTTTATATTATCCCATGCTTATATTAAATTATTTTATAAGTTTCATTGGTTTGGATATCATTATATCATGCCTCCTAACTCATGTGCTTGAGATGTATCCTTATGTTCATTCCCTTACTAGGATTTTTAGCTTATCCCTTTGTTCTTGTGTTCCCCAGGGTACCCTATGCAGATGTAAGGGATCAAAAGAAGTTAGAAACTATTTATGGAGATTAAATAAAGAAGTTTTTTTAGCCCCATGTTTTATGTTATATGTACCTAGTCTTTCAAGACACTAGACTTAACGATCCTTGGCTTATACTATGATGATTAATTATGATTAAAATCATGAAATGTTTTATGTAAAAGGAACAGTTCTCTATAGTTGGTATCAAAGGCATGGTGTAGTTATTTTTGGAGATTAGGAATAGAGAACCTAAGTGATAACCTTAAGGATTAGACTAAGTATAAGAAAACATTCCAAAATTTTGGTGAGTATAGAGTAAGTGGTTTATAAAGCCAATACATCCCTGTCTAGATACGAGTAGGTAAAGGCAGCTCTGGCATAGATATATCTAGGGGTAAAACCTGAAAACACCGCTTTGAGCTAGACTCAAATGGGAACTGGTGCACGATAACGGGCCTTGCTCCACTCTTGGTTACAACACTCCTGGGGGATATGCTTTGGTAGATTCATGAGTCTAGTACAAACCATTATTAAGGGAAAAAATGAATCCCATAAGAATATAAGTTAAGAAATAGATTGAGGATAACCTAGATATAAAACTAAGTAATCACAAGTCAGAATATACTTCTTCTTTATAAGTTCATACTTTTATGTTCAAAGTTTCTTTTTATGCTCAATAGCTAAGTATTCAAGACTTCTAATTATATGATCTTTTTCTTAGTTAATGGCGGGAAATAGAAGAACACGTTCCAACAACCAATGTGATAGGAAATGTGATGATTTCCCTAATTGCATACCTAATGTGACAGAAGCGGGTGATCAAAACATCATGGTAGTACTTACTCAGCTGGCTCAAGTTATGAATATTAACTTGAATCAGGTGGAACGTCCTATTCCTCCAAGGAAAGAGCAAGTTACCATAGAATCCTTCATGCAAAAAGGCCCCCCATGTTTAGCAGGTCTTATGATCCCCTCCTAGAAGAAAAATGGATTAACTCTATTGAAAAGATTTTCTCTGTCTTATAGTTCTTAGAAGAAGAGAAAGTTGTACTGGAGGTCTATCATTTTGATGGGGAAGCTAATCAGTGGTGGAAACTGATCAAGAATAAAAATTCTCAAGAGGAAATTAATTCCATAGATTGGGAGGAATTCAAGAGGATGTTTTTCAACAAATATTTTCCTCAAACCCTCCATCTCAGTATGGAAAGAGATTTCTTTGGACTCAAGCAGAAGGAATATGAGTCCATCGGGGCGTATGAAGCAAACTTTACAAGGCTTTCAAGGTACACCTATGGCTTTGTCATGAACACCAAAATCAAGGTGTATCACTTCTTTAGTGGACTAAAACCGAGTCTATGAAAACTGTTGGCGATTCAAGACTTAGAAAACTATGAATAGATTGTCCATTGTACCCTCAAGGTTGAAATGTATATTGGAGAGTCTCAGTGGTCTCATGGGACTAGTGACAAGAAGTATAAAATGGAGAACAACATGGGTGGTTCTTCAAACAAATCCCATGATGGAAAGAAGCCTCACTTTCCCCTTTGAAAAAAATTGTTGGAAGAAGCATTTTGGTGACTGTCTCAAGGGAACCAAGAATTGCTTCAAATGTAGCAAGTTTGGTTATCTAGCCAAGAACTGTCGAAGGGATATGAAAAATCATGCTAATGTTGAAGAAGAAAAGAAGGTTCATATCAACACTCGTCCTGTCGTGTAGTGTTATAACTGCAAGGATCATGTGAATTATGCGAACAATTTCCCTAAGTCGAGGGTTGTCGGAGGCAATAAACAAAAACCTCTAAGGCATAAGGCAACAAGGAAGGTCTTATGTTATCACTACTACTGAGGTGGAGATGAAAAATGATGTTGTAAAAGGTACACTTGTTTTTAATTTAATAATAGAAAACATACTATTTGATTTGGGTTCTACGCATTATTTCATATCTTAAAAGTTTAGTTGAACTATTCAAACACCTCCTCAAAATTTGGAGGAAAAGTTATCTGTGAGAACAGTGAATGAGGCAATCATTGCATCCATGGTTTATAACTCCTCCCCGGTTAATGTTTGTGGACTGAACCTCCCAGCAAATCTTTCCATACTTCCATTAGTAGAGTTCGATGCTATCTTGGGCAGGGATTGGATATCTTTGTACAAGGAAAACATCAATTGTCGGGAAAGGGAGATCAATTTTCACATCCTAAGGCATCCTCTAATTCTTTACAAGTGTAAGGACGAAGATGAGTCTCCTTTAGAATATTTGTCTCAAGTTTGGATAATGTTTTCTAGTGAGAAAGCATATCTAGCTCAAATGATTGGGAAAAATTATGGAATCATTCTTGAAGACATGCCAATCCTGAGGGATTACACTGATGTATTCCCTGAAGAGTTTCCTGGTCTTCCTCCTGATCGAGAGTTTGAGTTCTCAATTGAACTTATCCCTGTATCTCTTCCAATATCAAATACACCTTACATAATGGCCATCGTAGAACTAGAAGAGCTAAAGAAGCAGTAATATGAGAATATGGAGAAGGGTTTTATACACTTGAGTGATTCACTGTGGGGTTCCCTAGTCCAATTTGTCAAGAAGAATGATGGATCAATGTGCCTCTCCATTGATTATCATGAACTTAATAAAATCACTATAAAGAACAAGTATCCCCTACACGGATAGATGACTTGTTCGATCAGCTTCGTGGGGATAGTTATTTCTCTAAGGTGGACTTTCAGTTAGGATATCACCAACTAAAGGTGAGGAAGGAAGATATTCCCCAGACTCCCTTTCGAACGAGGTATGAACACTATAAGTTCATAGTGATTACCTTCAGGCTCACTAATGCTCCAGAAATTTTCATGGATTTAATTAATAGAGTCTTTAGAGATTACCTAGACAAATTTGTAGTGGTCTTTTTTGATGATATTCTGATATACTCTTAGAGAAAGGAGGAACATGAAGTGAATTTGGAAACTGTGTTAAAGACTTTGCGAAGGGAGAATTTTTATGGAAAGTACAGTAAATGTGAGTTATGGATGGAGGAAGTATCATTCATGGGGCATGTTATCACCTGTAAAGGGATATCTGTGGACCCTTCCAAGACGAAGGCAATTGAAGAGTGGCAGAGGCCAACTTCTGTAATGGAGATCCGCAGCTTTTTAGGTCTAGCTGGGTATTATCGATGAATCGTGAAGAACTTTTCATGATTTTAAAACCTAATGACCAAGCTCAAATGGAAGGGAGTAAAGTTCTTCTGGATAATGGAATTTGAAGACTGTTTCAACGAGTTGAAAAAGAGGCCTATCACTGCGCTAGTACTCACACTCCCTTCAAGTTGATAACTCTTTGTGGTGTATAGTGATACTTATAAGAAAGGCTTAGGTTGTGTGCTAATGAAAAATGATAAAGTGATAACCTATTCCTCAAGGTAGCTGAAAATCCATGAGAAAAAATATCCCACGCGTGATCTAGAGTTGGCGGCTGTGATCTTTGCATTGAAAATATGGCGGCAATATCTCTATGGGGAAAATTTGAGATATATACTGACCACAAGAGTCTCAAATATATATATTCACATAGAAAGAGCATAATATGTGCCAACAAAGATGGATAGATCTCATCAAGGATTATGACTTCTCAATCCACTACCATCCTAGTAAGGCAAACAAGGTAGATGATGCTCTAAGTAGAAAGGATCATGCATCTTTATCAATTATGAGAATGGAAAAGGATCTTATCTTCTTAGATTTGTAAAATATAGACATGGGAATGATTAAGTGTTGAACATCATCAATCATTTCTCAAAATATTGCTCAACCATCCCTCTTGGATAGAATAAAGGATGCTCAAAGAAAGGATATGGAAATTCGGAAAAGGGTGGAAGCTGTTAAAAATGGGAAATCCTCAGATTTCAAAATTGATGGGGAAGGAGTTGTATGATTTGGGACACAATTATGTGTACCATATAATCCAAAGATAAATAAGGATCTATTTAATGATGCATATAGCTTGCCCTTCTCTATCCATCCTGGGAGTACCAAAATGTACTGTGATCTTCGAGAACACTTCTAGTGGGATAACCTGAAGAAGGAGATTGCATAATATATATCAAGGTTCTTGGTATGTCAGAAAATTAAAGTTGATTGAAAAAAGTCCAAAGGTATGATGCAGCCATTTCCTATACCCATGTGGAAATGGGAAAATGTTACTATGGACTTTGTCATGAGTCTCTCGAAGACGTCGAAGGGAAATAATGCAATATGGGTTGTGGTTGACCAACTTACCAAGAGATATCATTTCATCGCCATTTGGGAAGATATATCACTTGAACAACTTGAAAAGATATGAGTGAAGGAAGTGGTGAGACTGCATGGTGTTCCACTCTCAATTGCCTCTGACTATGATCCAAGGTTCACATCTAAATTCTAGAGGAGCCTTCAATATTCTTTGAGTACTGAATTAAATTTTAGCACGACCTATCACCCCCGAACTGATGGCCAGTCTGAAAGAACTATTCAGATGCTTGAAGATATGCTTAGAGCTTGCTCGCTAGAATTCAAAGGTGGATGGGATAAGCATCTCCCATTGGTTGAGTTCTCATAAAATAATAGCTTCCACTCATGTATTCAGATGGCTTCATATGAAGCTCTGTATGTAAATCGATGTAGAACTCTAACCTGTTGGGATAAAGTTAGAGAAAGAAAGCTACATGGACCTGATCTTGTTCAAGAGATGACAGAGAAGGTTCAAGTCATCCAGAAACACATCAAAGATGCTCAAAGTTAGCAAAAGAGCTATGCTAACAACCTTCAATGGGACTTGGAGTTCGACGTTGGAGATAAAGTGTTCCTTCGAATATCTCCATGGAAGAGGGTCATGTGATTCGGGAAGAAAGGGAGGCTAAGCCCAAGGTATATTGGCCCCTTTGAGATCCTTGACTACATAGGAGCTGTGGCCTATTGGCTTGCACTTCCACTGAATATGGTTCGATTTCATGAAGTTTTTCACATATCACTCTTGAATAAGTACATACCTGATCCCTCACATGTACTAAACTTAGAGTTGGTGCAGCTGGAAGACGATCTCTCTTATGAGGAGTAGCCAATGAAGATCTTGGATCGTAGAGACAAAGTTCTACACAACAATACTACTCATCTAGTCAAGGTACTATGGAGAAACCATAAATATTAAGAGGAAACAAGATAATTAGAGGAAGCAATGAAGGAAAAGTACCCCCACCTATTTTTGGCTTAGATTGTAAAATGAAATTTCGAGGGTGAAATTTCATAAGGGGGGAAGAATGTAACGACCCAATGTTTTTCAATGGAAATTAACTTCTCATAATTATGTCATAAAATCACATGAAAACACAACATAATGAACTACTAAGTGCTAAGTGACCTTTAAAAATAAGTTTGTCACTTTTATGTTTGGAATTTTGAAAATCTGACATTCACGGTTGTGTTCAAGATGTTTTTTGGAGTCTAATAAAAAAATATTTTTTGGTGAATAGTAACCTAACCTTATGAATAGTAGCATACCCTTATGAATAGTGATATACCCTAATGAATAGTAACATCACCTATGGTGGTATAAAAATAATATTCAGGTTGGTAGTATGATATACATATATTTTAGAATAAGTTAATGAGTGTTTTAAAACTGGTTTTTGATAATAAATTATGATTTTAATTAAATATTAATATAATCATATTTAGAAAATTATTTTTGAAAAATAGACTTCATTTTTGGATTCTACACGTCAAAAAATGGTCAGGGTAAAATTTTGTGATTTTTTATGAAATACTTGATTTTTTGATGAATAGTAAAATACAGAAATTTACCATATATATATGTTATAAGATAAATAGATTATTCCTAGAATCATGGATGATGTATCCACCCATATTTAGAATTCACATGACTCATTTACTATTCTTGGTCAAGTAATACTTACTATTCCTTGTCTTGTGAAGAAATAACAAATTAATGATTATAATATTATGAAATCCCTCCTCTCCTCCACTATAAAACCCTCATTCACTCCCTCTTCTCTCCACTCCTCTCAAGCCTTGTTCCTTGCCATTATTCTACACAAATCTCTCCACAAGGTCCTCCGCCATGTCCAAAAGCTCTTATCCTCCTCAAAATACCAAAACCTCTCCCCTTAAGAGGTTCTCAAAGGAGGAAGTCTCAAGAGGTAAATTTCTCTTCCCAATTTCTTCTTTTTCTTTTAAGTTCTTTTATTTTTTATTTCTTTCCTCACCTCCCTTCACCATAATAGTATGATAAATCTAGTAACACAAATATAATATAATGCCTTCATGCTATTGGTATATTTCATTATATTCTATTCTTTCCCCACCCTTTTATTTGAAAGAAATGAAAGCACAGTTTGAGATGTGAAAATTTAGCACATTCAAGGACAACAGTTTATAAATTTCTATTATTATATTTAATTCTGGTCATGAAACCATATGTGTTATGGTTGAACCAGATTATTATATATGTAATTTATTCTATTTTTGGTTATGTAATCCTTTGGTACAAATGGAATTAAGTTATAAAGAAAAACACATTCTTTGTAATCAAATCCACTGATTAACAAAAAACGGTTATCACTATGGTTATATATATAATAATTAGACATCACTCTAAGTAACCTAATAATAATTAAAACCATGTAATATCTTAGATATTAACTAAATAATATAACTTCAAATATGGACAACCACTTTCATCTTGCATATATTCCAAACTTGAATATAAGTGAACCGATCTTTGAAAGCAAAGTCAACAAACAAGCCCAAACAATGAAATTGAACGTTGTAACTAATAAAAAAAGGCTTTGAATGAACTAAAAAGGGTTATAATAATTAAATTTAATATAGAATAGTTTCTGGAATTATTAATTAATAATACTAATTTTTTATTCAGGTATTTAATAACAAGTGGAGAACACCAATGGATTTAAGTTAAGGGATCCTCCCCTTTTCACTCTTAATCAAGATTGTTCCCTATGCTATTCCTTTTTGTGTAATTCCAAGTGATGGGATATATTTATACCCCTTAACCATACTTCCATAATGTTTTATAAGTGATGATAAACTCCTTATCTCTCTCATCAATCCCTCTTAGATTCACCTGATACCATGCCAATAAACCATAATGGATTCTACCCGAACTTCCTTTATTCCTTCGGGTTGCACTATCTTTCTTTTTACCAAAATGATTTTTCCTTTTCTTTTATGTATAACTTCAAAATTCTATTTATATGCTCCAAACTCATGTTCCAAGATCCAACTCTCATTATCTTTCATGGATATACATGCTTTTAAGTGAATCTCTCTTCGATACTTCCCAATAAGAACACACGTTTTAAAGGAACTTCCCGAACATTTACCCAATTTCAAGTGCACTCTATCTTCTGTTTTAAGAAACCATTATCTTTGTAAATTCCATATTTTTATTATGAAAACCTTATTGGTTCAATTCTATATTTATATAAAGGAATGTCTTCTTTACTATTTTAAAATCTCTATAGTATTTTCCTTAAAACCGCACAAAAATGATTTAATGCTAATGTTTCTAAAATACATTCTCAGATGTTTTCACTTATGTTTGAAACCACTTACCATGTTATATGCCTATTTTACCCTATTAACATCCATTTATTTTCTAATTCATTCCTTACATGGACACTTTCCTGATACACCCATTGGTTATTATTAATGTCATGATCATGGTACCCAATTATTTCCATGGGTACCCTTATGTTTGTGTATGGTTGATTATATATGATTGTATATGTGGTAAGAATATTTATGCAGAAAGAATATTCATGAAAATGTTGAGTTGGGTGCACCCAGATAGCGCTCCAACGAATTGGGTGAGGTTAAGTCTCATGAGATGTGATGTGAAACGGGATTGGCAGTTATCCTTGACCCATACTAAAATGGGAAACGGGATTTGCGGTTAGCCTTAACCCGTACTAAAGATATGATTTATGATTCTGCCATATTTATATAATTCCATGTTTATATGATCCCAAGCTTATATTAAATGATTTTATAAGTTTCATTGCTTTGGATATCATTATGTCATTCCTCCTAACTCTTGTGCTTGATATGTATCCTTATGTTCATTCCCTTACTGGGATTTTCAGCTCATCCCTTTTTTCATGTGTTCCCCAGGGTACCCTATATAGATGTAAGGTCTCAAAGGAAGTTAGAAGCTCTTTATGAAGATTAAATTAAAAAAAAAATTTACCCCATGTTTTATGTTATATGTACCTAGTCTCCCATGACCCTAGACTTAACGATCCTTGGTTTGTACTCTAATGATTAATTATGCTTAAAATCATGAAATGTTTTATATAAAAGGCTTGGTTCACTATATTGTTGGTCTTTATGCACCATGTTCCATGATTAGAGTGTTTTAACGATTGATCACTCTCAATATCATGTTTTGTAGAATAACATCTCTCACTCTATTAGGATATAGAGAATGTACCATATTGCATGATCTTATAGGCGTGTTAGACTAGTAATGGATGTTTGAGTTACACCCTAGTCCAACTAGCATTAGTATTCTAGGTATATGGAAACTTACGTATGCATGTACATAGTTCATATAGGTGGATTAAATATATATAATTATACTATATATATTACTACTATATATATAGTGACTATTTAGACATTCCTTATCGAAATGAGCCGAAGCAGGTAGATCCTTCAGGTGGCCTTCAGAAACCTGAGTGGGATGGTTATTTATTTCATAATTTTTTTACTTATTCTGTTATACCTGCACACTTTTTAGTTATGGGAAATGCTTGTATTACACGTAGACACCATTGGTGGTGGCCTACTAAAATTTGTCTCACACCCTACTCAAGATGCCTTGGGTACTCTATAAGATCATATATCTGTAGGTTTTGATAAGGGTAGGTTCCCTAATTTAGGATTTTGACATGCTTACCTTTAGTTGAAGCTTAAGATCAGAGGATCAGGCATAGGCATAAGATTATTGGAGTTGTTTTGCCATTTTTTTCTTTTCATATTATTGTATATAATTCTTAAATATACCTATTTCATTTCTTCATTACACCATGCCATGAATCCATTTATCATACACTACCATAGAAGATTTTGATTTTATTATCAGTTGTTTAGTTTTGTATTTCTTACACTGCTTATTTATCCAGTTATCTATTTATGCTTCAATAATTTATTGATTCTGTATATTTTTATTATGCTTCCATTTTTTATTTTATTTGATTGCATCTTTTGTGACACTATGATATGATGGTAGAATATCCTCATTGTGCCAGTTATACACTCTTACTACTAGTAAGAAGCCTCCAGTGTATGAGGAGGTGCACTTGAGGCCATGTGACTCACCGGATCATGGAATGGGTTATGTGGACCCTGAGTTGGGATGTTAAAAAGTGGTATCAAAGTGGGTTTCCATTATTTACTATTTGGATATGGTAGATTGGTGATTGGGAATTCATGGAACTTGGTCATAATCCATGGTTGGGCATCATGAACCCATGTTTAGTGTAAAGTCTGAGTTGCCTGAATTATAATTTTTATTCTATTTTTACCTATTACTATTGATATCTTTTCACCGTTTGGTGATGCACAAGTTTTGTAGTGTTTATTATTATTATTATTATTATTATTGAGGATTTACTTCATCATTGGCATGATTATATGAGGGAAAGGAGAGATGTTAAATTCATCATTAATAGGGACAATTGGACTAATGTGTCATGAATCTTTCCATTTCACATATATTTTTCACATGCATTTTACTATCACATATTATTAGTTCCTTGATTATATTTAATTTTGATGTATCTTATTGAAGGGATTAGAAAACATAATTGATACATAAATTTCCTTTCTTAACATAATAGTGTTTTTTGAATAGGTTAAAGATGACACCTTAAGTAGGAAATTTTGGAACATTGATCTTTGGTCCATTAATCACATGAGCTGGAACATATTATAGTGTGGGTAAACTAGATTCCAAGTTTTGATTCAAAAGGAGTGTGGACCCTTATGGATCAGAAAATGGAAGATCATCTGATTCAACCATTCTGGGTGATTTTAAATGTTTAAAATAGCACAAATTCAAAAAAAATTATGTTTAAAATGAAAAAAAATATCTTATATATGTCATATATAAAGACTTAGACATGAACCCGGCCATACTAGTGGGTAGTGGGGTATCTATGGTTTTTCTTATAGCCAATTATTGTCTCTTTCTACCATCTAGACCTACGTATTGAAGTATATAGAGAGGCGTGATCATTCTTCTAGGAATGCTTTATAAATGTACTAGTTTCTTAAATGAAATCTTTTAAATTACTTAAATATCTTATGAGGTTTGTGTTTGGAATTATAGTGTCATGCCACCATGACATCCTCCTATTGTACGCCCTGAAGGAAGTGACGATCATGCTCTTGAGGTGGCATTCCTTGAGCCACTAGTGATTCCTATTGTAGTGCAACTTGTGGAACCTCTTCTTATTCTTGATATGGGAACACACACCCAGTTCTGAGATGGTTTCCTTTATATGTTACAGTCGATGTAAGGTGTGGTTCAACCTGACCCGAGTATGGTAGAGTTGACTTGTGAGTTTCAACAACAACATCCTCTCACCTTTTTAGGGGATGGAAAACAACATGTTGTGGAGTATTTGATTGAAAAAAATACTATCTATATTCGATAATCTAGATATGCCTCCAGAGAAGAGAGTCAAGATATCAGCATATATTCTATGAGATTCATCCATGCTATGGTGAGATTTTATCACCTAGGTAGATCAGCATCGTGATATGGTCTGGGTAGATTTTCATACCATCTTTTATGACTAATTATTTCCCCAGACTCTAAGGGATGGTAGAACTTGATAATTCATGAACTTTCAACATGAGAGCATTTATTTCATGGAGTATTTTGATCGTTTCACTGAGATACAATGATTTTCTCCTACTCTAGCTTCTGATGATCTTATGACCTCCATGTGATTCGATTATGGGTTGGTTTATTCCATTTGATCATAGGTTAACATGTTTAGGTTAACTAAAATTTCTAAAATAATCTACTGAACCCTTATTATAGAGTAGAATTTGAGAGAAGATAAAGGTTCTCGTAAGGGAAGTTCAACACCCAAAGCTATCAGTGGTTCATATTTTGGGTGAAAGAGTCTTTTTGAGGTTTCTCGTAGAGGTAGTAGAAGTCAGGCTCCTCACATAGATATCTTTATGATTTTTCACTAGTGCGGAAAGCCAGGGGATACAAAACCACTATGCCTACATGATCTAGTCGAGTGCAGAGGCTACGGTGGGAAGGGTCGTATTCAACATTTTTATAGGACCTTTACACTAGTTCCTAGAGAGTGTGGATGTGTATTTACTCCTCATTCATGAGCTAGACCATTAGGATCATGTTTTTCGGGAAGTTGGAATACCACATGTCTATCAGGATGAGGTAGTAGTCGAAGAAGCGGTTGTCAAGTGTATGATTCTCAGTGCCAGTAGAGCTAGATTGCTCAGGGTAGTCAGGTAGTGACTTAGGGATGTATTAAAGATCAGTTACATGCAGTCTAGCCTATGTTGGAGGAGCAGAGTTCCATACCTTCTACTATATGAGGTACTATTCTAGTAGACACAACTTTAGTGTCTTCTTTATTTGATATAGGTGTGTCTCAATATTTTCTATTTGAGGCTGTTATAGGAAGTCTGAGCCTTGATATTGATCACTTTCATGGCATTATGATGCTATAAAAATAATTATTTATCCATTCATAGGGTGTTATCTATTGCAGGGACTATCCCCTTGAGATAGGCAATTACCTTTCTATGGGGAATCTATACATCCTTGACTTTATGGGATTTAATGTGATCATCGGGATGGACTTGTTAGTTATCTATTAAGACCATATTGATTTTTATCATTAGAGGGTGGAATTTACATTATGAAAGGGTGTTAGGCTTGTGTAGAAGAGTGAATAGGATTTCAGAATGACATGAGTAGGACCCGAGTAGTAGAGGTTGGGTAGTGTGATAGAACAGATTGACGGTATTTTCCTTTAAGAAAAGGGGTTAGGACCCACTATTTTCCCTCCTGTAGTGGAGTATTTTAGAGACGTATTTATAGAAGACTTCTATGGTATACCTTTGGTGTGAGAGTTAGAGTTTACTATTGAGATAAATCTAAGAGAAACACCAGTGACCATTCCTCCTTATAGTTTGGAACCTGAGGAACTTTTGGAACTCAAAAAGAAGTTGGAGGATCTGGAAGATAATGGTTTTATATGTCCCCAACACTTCTCCTTGGGGTTCACCAGTCCTTTTCACCAAGAAGGAAGATGGTACCCTAACAATCTATATGGATTACCATCGGTTGAATTAGATCACAATAAATAAATTGTATACATTTCCTATAATAGATGACTTATTTGATTAGCTCTGAGGTGAGAAACTATTTTCAAATATATATGAGTTCGAGCTATCATCAGGTGCATTTCAAGACATCAAAAATACCTCTCACATATTTTAGGATCTATTATGCTCTTAATGAGTACCTAGTTATGCCATTTGGACTCATGAACAAACCTATTGTCTTTATGGATCTTATGGATCAGGTCTTCCACCTGTATCTGGATTCATTTTTTGTTGTATTTTTTGATAATATCTTTATGTATTCATGCTCCATACATGAACATGAAACCCATATTGATATCAAACTAAATACACTGAGAGAGAACCAAATCTATTCTAAGCTTATTAAATTCCACTTTTGGATCAACAAATTCCACTTTTTGGGTTACATTATCTTAGAGTTAGGAGTTTTGGTAGATCTATATAAATTGATCGTTGTAGTTTCCTTGGAGCATACCAAGAATGTATTTGACATTAAGAGTTTCTTGGGGCTAGAAATATATTACATACACTTTATCCATGATTTATCAAACCTTGAAGCACCTCTTATTATATTAATAAATATGGGTGTGAAATTTATATCGTCAAAAGATAGTGGAACAACCTTTCAGGAGTTGAAGAGTCGTTTGAATTCAGCACCAATATTGATTCTGCTAGATATAGGCAAGAGATATACTATATAATTTTACACATTTGGTATTGAGATTAGAGTTGTTCTAATGTAGGAAAATCAAGTCATCGCATATTGGTCTCATCAGTTGAGGCCTTGCAAGTGTAATTACCCAATGCATGACCTTGACCCACTGCTACTGTTCATGCCTTACGATATTGGATACATTATCTACATTGAGATTTTTTTTGGTAGTCACTAACCACAAAATCCTCAAATACAACTTCACACAGTGGGATCTGAATATTTGGAAACATATGTGGGTTTAGTACATATAGTCATTTGATTTCAATCCTACCTAAACACCTGGAATAGGAAATTTAGTAGTCAATGCCCTGAGCTGAATGATTCAGACATAGGCGGTTCATGAATCTAGTGGTAAATTGTATCTTATGGCCTTATTATTAGATATTAATGTTCTAGTTTAGGATAACCACGGTCAGACTATCCTCAGGACCTTAGTAGTGACTTCTACTCTTCTGAAATGGGTAAGAATGAGGTAGTTATCAGATCCTAAAGGACTTGTTCTATGAGAGAGAATTTTATAGGAAGATACATCTTCAGGTTAGACCATAGATGAGGATTACAGCTTATTGTTACATGGGCATGTATGGGTCTTTAAAGATATCATAGAGGATCTGATGTGGGATTTCCACACATCAATATGGATGGATCACCCCAGTGTCACCAAAATGTATCAGGATCTATGAGGCCAGTATTGGTGTCATAGTATAAAACGTGAAATTACTGGCTTTATCATTAGGTGTTCCACATATTAGCAGGTGAAGGAAGAACATTGGTCACCAAAAAGAATATTATAGGTTTTTTCCATTACTAATTAGAAATTGAATGATGTATCGATGGATTTCATGATTGATCTACCCAAATCACCTAGAGGCAGTGATATAGTGTGGGTGGTTATTGATCATTTGACGAAGGTTACAAAATTTCTACCGAAATGAGATACCTTCTTAGTAGACGATCTTGGAAGGTTTTATGTTAGAGAGGTTGTACGTATCTATGGATATCCTCATTATATTTTTTCTGATAGAGATGCTCATTTCAAATCATGGTTCTGGAAGGTGTTGTTGAAGGCCTTGGGTACATAGGTACTTATAAGCATGGATTATAACCCACAGAATAATATAAAAATGAAGTGTATGATTCACGTGATAGAGTACATGATCCATACATGCATCCTTGACTTGGGAGGTTCTTGGTAGAAACACATTCCTATTGTGGAGTTTTATTATAATAATAGTTTTCATACTACCATCTAGATAGATTCTTATGAAGCCTTATATGGTAGGACTTGCCTCTTACCTCTATACTAGATAATGGTAGGGGAAGAAGCTATAGTTGGGCCATGTATCATGCAGAAGACTATAGAGCAGGTCCAGTTGATCAGAAATCATATGTTGATAGCTCAGTCCAGGAAGTATTCATATGCCAATATACATCAGTGACCTCTTGAGTTTGAGGTTGGATACTGGGTTTTCTTGCGAGTCTCACCTAGGTTAGGCCATAGACATATTCTAAAGTAGTTTAAGTTCTCACCAAGGTTCATTGGACCCTTTTAGTTCATGAAACTGATCGGGCAAATGGATTACCAATTTGAACATCCTCAGAGATACTGGTTTATGAGTAATTTCTTTCATGTATTTCAACTTTGCTGACACTATCCAGACCCATCACATGTCTTTCAGCCTGATGAGGTTGAATTGAATGTTGATGATTACTTAGAGGAGTATCCAGTGCGTATTGTTTATCGAAGTGTGAAGACACTACAAGGTAGGTTTGTTCCTTTGGTATGGGTGTTATGGCATCATGGATGAGTACATGACAAAACCTTGGAACGAGAAGATGATATATAATCTCAATGGCTGGAACTCTTTGCTGATGATACCTATATACTATCTGATGTCCAGCTCAAGGAAGGGTTTCTTTAAGAAGGGGATGTTATAATGACCATTATTTTAAAAGAATGTAAAGATAATATTTTTCAAGTTTTGTACCTTAAACATACCTAATAAAGATGTCCAGTCAAGAAAAGGAGGTCACGGGAGCATCTGGGGCTTATTTAGAGACTAGATCCCTAAAATGAGAAAAAGAGACCGGGTCATATGGTTTGTCTACAATTTTACATCCTATAGAATATAGCCATGCATCTAGTTATAGACATTGGGTAGATTCATTCTATAGATTCTACACATGATTAGTCCAATCGTGCACCTAACCATGCGTTGTACCCCATGTAGTAGTGAACTGAGCATGGTTTGTGCATGTTTTGGCCAAACCATGTGATTTGATATTTTTAGTGAATTTAATATTTTTCCCTCTTTTGAATTATAATATTTTTTCTCTTTTCTCTTCCTTCTCTAGCACCCAAACATTGTTTTATTCTCCCTTTGAGCTCAAAAACACCTACAGTTAGGCATTGAAGTAGTTCCTCCATCCAGTGTTCATTATTCGATCTATCAGAAGCACTAGATCTATCTTGGTAAGGTCCCATAGTATCTCAAATCCAATAAAATTTTGTCTTTCCATCCATTATGCTATTTAGGTGTAGGATCATATGCCCTATTTTCAGGGTATTATACCATTTCTCATATATCTTCTAACCTACTCTGAATTTGAGGTCGATATTGAGTGGGGAGTTATTAATGTCCTTGAGGTAGGTGGTCATGTCATTTTCCCTTTGAGTTCCGTCATTTCATAGCTACATCATTGTTCCACATGCCATATTTTTTTCGATCATCCCAATTATATTGATTCACCCATGCCTAATTGACCCTTGAACCTAGATGCATGTTTATTGTAGCTTGTTTAGAGGTTTAGAGGTTAGATTCCATAACTATAGTTATCCCATGGGTGTGCCAAGTAGAATTGTCCATTTTATCCAATTGGATCAAAGGCCCAAAACTCCTTTTATTATGTTTCTTAGTTTTTAAATGAAATTTCCCTTGAATCATGGATATTAAATGAAACCCAAAGAACCTATTGGGTGTTTAGTCCTTTTGTAGTGGGAATTTCCCAAGTTGGCATATTCCATGTAGCCCATGACACCTTCCCTTTAATACTTGATCCTTAAAATGGAATTTCCTTATCTTAATGAATTGAATGAATTGGTTATGGTGAACAGATTATATAGGATATATTATCTGAGATGGTGGAATCCTTTAAATGGATTGACCATGACACCTTCCAATTAATATATGATCCTTATAAGTGAATTTTTTATGCTTTTATAAATTGAATGAATTGTTTTAGATGAAATGGATAATTCATGATTGATTTACTTTCTTAAATGGAATCAATTGGTTTAAAATATAATGACCCCAAGTGATGGTAAGGCCATGTACCTTGTTTATACTTATATGAATATTCATTGAGAATGAAAATGATTAATTGAAATTGAACTTGGCTAATGAAATGAATAAGAGGTTAGGGTTGAAATATAATACAATATAAACGGATTTATTGAATGGATATTGTTGGGATAGGAATAATTTTGAGCCCTTATTTGATTCTTGTCATGTTCTAATGGTTTCTTGTAATCTAAATATTACTGCATGCAACTCTAGTCTTGGGGAAGAAGATAGAGACTCCAGTAGAGGATATTTTCACATATAAAATATTTTATTCCTGGTAGAATTATGAATAAGGGTGATATTTCTCATGTGATAGCTAACAAAGAGGCTATTTTTGATAGATTCAATATTTTCAAGTTCTCCATTATCATAAGGAATGTTATTCATGTTGATGGAAAACATTGTAAATTTGATAACTCGGTTCAGAGGTTATTGTCTATTTGGAATTCATCAGATTGGAAATGTATCCCCATGGGCAGGGGTTTCTTCCACCTCATTTTCCCATCGAATTAAATAAAGCATATGTCTTATGGAATTAGATCAATTGATTTAAATCCAGGTATGATCTTCTTTTAAGAATGAGATTTTCAGTTTAATACATTTTCCTTAAAAAAATACCTGGGTCTAAGTATGGATTAAAATTATTGGTCATAGATGGGTTATGTGGCATCCTATAATTCTATTTTATATTTCTTCTATTGTTAGTATTCCAATCAAAATGGATAGAGCCTTTAAGGTTGCTAATTTTGGAAACTTTTCTAGGGTCCTGGTGGAGGTTAACATAATCATGTGTTTAATTAACAATATAGCACTATCATCATTAGATTATAATTTCCCGCTTAAGGTGGAATATGAAAGACTTATTAATTTTTTTGTTGACTATACAAAAATTGGTAATGCTAAAGACACATTCTAAAAAAATGTGTTTTTCTCCTACTACGATTTAAAAGGGAATAATGAGTCATCTTGTCGGATGAAATTGAAAGTGAAAAATAAGGTGAACCATGTTGGTGTAAAATGATAATTTTAGAAGAAGAATGTTTCTGAGGTTGTGGATAATGCTTTTAAGGGACAATCCTCCTCCACAGATATGGGTCATGATCCTGAACTCAATTTTTCATGGACATCAAAAATTTTGTCATGAATATTAGTCCTAGGGGAAGGATGCATCATGGGACGCTGGTGTAGCAAACAGATAATAGTCTTATCTTGGTTAAAAATGTGTAGTTGGATGCATCTATGCCTGAAATGGGTGGTAATGGTTTGCAATGGGATATTTAAATTGATGATAATTTTCATGCTCATCTGGATGTTTCAAATAATTCCTCTGCATAGTCTCATTTGGGTAAAGAATATGTGCATCTGGTGGCATATAATCCTCCAGCCCTACAATATGATGGTCTCTATCAAATTGATACTCAATAGTATGTTTATTTTCATCATGAAATTAACAAATTCATTAAATCCTTCAAGATATCTAAGAATTGGGGAAACATCTCAGATGATGAAAAGGTGAATGAAAATACCCCATGAAGGCATCGAGAAGTGGTGGGCATTCCTCTTTTAAGGATGTAGTTATTTATGGCAAGACAAAGTTAATAGATGGTGAGGGATTAAATTCCACTCCTTTGAATAGAAGGTAATAGAATGAATATTCTAAATTACCACACACTGTGTCTACCAGATCCTCTTCTAAAGAGTCAAAGATGATGAATGCAAAAATCCTCAAGATTTTCAACCAAGGTAAATCACAATTCAAATGGGAAACTTTTGATGAGTCTGAATATGTAAATTAATTGTCTTATTATGATTTATAACTTTTTTTTCTATTTGATGGATGAGGGAAATTCCCTTTGTGTTACTCCACCTATGTCTTTCCTAGATGTTTTCCTTTATTTTTATTAAATGGTCAAAAACTTTTCTTCTGGAATGACTTGTTTGGTATGCCTTATGTATTATGTTATAAATGATTATTCTTATTATATATATATAATCTATATGAATGAAATTGATGGGAGGTAATTCCCCATGTTAGTTATACTTATAATATACCTTTATGTAGGTTTTGATATAATGGTAAGGGACTATTGGGCATGGCAATTGTATGGTCCTGAAAATTCTTCCAAGGGAAGATAATACCCTCAAAATCACTTTGCATAAGGATGAAAGTACTACCACAAGTCTAGAAAGGTGAATGGACACAAAAAAATGTTGAAATTTTCAGAAGAAACATTAAGAGATTCAAGTTTTCAATGAAATTCAAGTGTCATGCATACCATCACTAGGAAAGGTATGTGGACCAGATGGATTGCGAACCAACGGGTACATGGAACCATCCGTTAATTGGTGGCCCTTGAGGTGATGGCCAACGAACAAGGCCAGCCATGAACCATGTCGCTGAAGGAATTGTATGTGCAAAATCAATATGCATACCATATCGCAAACAGATCAGTTTTTGAATGAAGAAAATGGGTTGGATTCCACGAACCATGATCGCCAACCAAAGACATGCAACCCCCAGTTTGACCGAGTCTTTTCTGGGTCAGGATATCTTTGTCGGCCTCCATAAAAGGTGTTGCGTTCCTAATAGATACAAGTGTTCTGATTCACTATAAATGGGATCACAGTATAAGGATGAGGGACAAATAACGAAAGATTAAAGGGTAATTATAGGTTGGAAGAAAGAATTCGGAGAAGACTCCGACTTCAATCTTGATTCATCGATAAATCCTAAATCGTGAATCGTAACCTCCGCAAGTACAGTCGACCGCGAACAATAAAATGAGGGAATTGAAAAATATTAACAGAATCGCGAACATAACTAGTGAACCATGAACCATGTACCTCTCATGGATGAATTTCCCATGAACAATAATCCCTCAGACCCTCCTTCAATATGGCGGCCTACATAGTACACCACTACTCAGACTGAACCCAACGCCACATAATGCATCAGTATACTAATGTAACCCAAAGTGGAGTGGTGAGCTGCATACCACTATGATACATGGTGGACTATACCCATGACCATGTACTTCATAGGTATGAAGATGACCCTCCTGCACGCATACCACTATGGTATGCGGAGCCTACCTCATCCCACATTTGAAACTAGTACGCGGAATGGGGTGTTTTTAGGTTTCTTTTCCTCCGGATCCATCCTCACTCTTCCATTACCGTCTAGTCCTCCATGATCCCTCTACTAATCAGTCCTCTAGCATCAGTCCAAACCTCATCCAAAGCCACCAGACCCATATGGGTGGACCATCAGGCACCCCAGTATGACCCTTTGAGTATACATACCCATGGTAAGCGGAGTCCTGAAGGCTCTCCCCAAAATGGTTCGGGCTTCAGGAATTCCTATGGGTATACATTTTCAAGGAAACACAGAGTCCAACCTTGGGACGCTGATATGAACCTCCTTATTCTAGGGATTAAGGGTGATCAATCTCTTTTCCATTCAATGGGGAATATTGATCAGTCGAAGGGGTTATGTTAACTCCCCACTTTGACAAGGAAGAAACTACTCCCCTTTCCAGAATGTATTCTAGGGCCCTCTTACTGAGGTAAGTCCCCAATATTCTGATACTGGTCCACATGACCTTTAATGTCATCTCATGTTAAAGGGTTTGTTGCTCTTCACCCTCACTCATGGTCACCCTAGCCTCTTCTATCATAGGCTCCCCCCCCCACCAACTGGGGAGGAGGCATGTGTATTATTGAATCTTTCACATCCTTTTGTTTCTAACACCGAGCATGGATCACGTGGGCTTAGAGTTTTGGGAGTATTACAACATTTGTATGGTTATAAACTATGAGAACTTTGATTCCTAATCAAACTAGGATACGCCTACCATAAGGCTTGATCTCAAAAGGGTTACCATCTAAAAGGGTTCACCCAACCATGTCCCCTCAAATGGGAAGCTCCTATGAATAATCCCCAACAAATATGAACTACAAGAACTCTAATTCCTAACCAATTCAGGATATGTAGGATGCCTACCAGAAGTCCTAAGCTCAAAAGGGTGCTCATCTAAGAGGGTCTATCCAATCTTGTTTCCCTCAAATGGGCATATCCCACGTGTAATCCCCAAACCATCCAAACTATGTGGTTTCAGATTTCTCTCTCGGGGATACATAGTAAGGCCTTCTTATATGCATGATCCCAACATCAAGTCACCTTCGGTCCCTCCTGGATGATGATAAACTTCAGATCACATTATAATATCACTCAAGTCAGTATTACCTCTATATCATCAAATATATGCATGCCTAAGATGATCCTGTAAACCAAGGGTAGTCTATGTTCACACACATTGAGAATGAACCATGGATTCAAGAAGATATGAACATGAATTAAATCTATAAGAGAGTCCTAAAATAGGCAACAATCCTCCCCCAGAAGGGTGCAGTGAGCCTCGCCTCCCATCCTCTCAACTAATGGAGTCCTTAAGTGTCGTTGACCAAATCGTTAGCCAATGAGCACCTACCTTAGAAAAGTAGGTCCATGAATCATGGATACCAAGGCTGTTGGGAATTCTTGTCTCCAAAAATAAACTCGTTGGATAGCATCTGAGGAAGTTATATCTGAGAAGGACCAATTGCACAAGTGCTCGACCCCCACGCAATCGCCTGCTAGGACCAACAATTCCCAAAGGATTAATTCAACCTTATTTAAAGGATAATGACACTGAGTGGGTTGAAACAAAAGGAAGAGTGAATTTAAATAGAACTTTCCACTACAGAAAAGGGCACTGGTGATGATCCTTTTCATTCCATTTCTGCACCACCCAGAAACGCACCACCTCAGAGGCGGAATAAAAAATAGTGAACCCAATGTGAATCCTTAACCAAGGTGGAAGTTCAACCCAATGATAAAATAAAAAAGTATACTTCACATCAGACCATTTGTTTCCCTAGTACGCACAAAATTCGCCACCTCATAGGTAGAACAAAAATAGTGAACCCGACATGAATCCTTAACATTGGTGGCAATTCTGCCCCAATGATAAAAGAAAATAGGATATTTCATGTCAGACCATTTTGTTTGCTCTGGTACACACAAAATGTGCCACCTTGGAGGCAAAACAAAAATAGTGAACTCAAAATGAATCCTTAACCAAGGTGGCAGTCTTACCCCACTCAAGCCCCTTCACCCTGAAAAAAAATGGGTGGAAGGGGGGTAGGTTGAATTTCCAAATATGTATATGTTTAAAAGAATGCTACTTTAATGAGGTTTTGTGGTCTGTATGTCATATATGACTGACTGAATGGCCTGAAGGCCTTCATTTTTATTGATTTTTGATAATCCAGCTTTCAAGGGATGAGGGGGAACACTTACAGGGCCTATAGGCTCAGAGATTACAAGGCCCATAAGCTTAGGAGATTACATGACCCGAAGGTCTTAGGGAATTCAACCAGACTATATAAAAGGAACTTCCCATCCCCAGCATTTGCATCATGATAGTAGCTCTCCAAATTCACATGGCCATCTAGATAGGCTTCCCATGCAAGCGCTGGCTAGTCTCGATGGCATAGCCATACCCTCTCATTTTGAAAAATTCATTTGGATCTGCTCTGGTGAGTGCACCTACTCTGAATCCTCTTATGGGGCTGCTCCTTTTTTATAGTCTGTCTAGGGCAACTGCATGTGGCCTGAAGGCCTTGAGGTGGCCCAAAGGCCTTAAAGGTGGCTTGAAATCCCTATTGACTCGAAGTCCTATGTGGCCGAAAATCCTTAAGGACTCCAAGACACAACCGGTGGCCCAAGATGAATAGTTCTAGTTACTACAGTACCAAATAGTACCTACTACAGTTACTATTACAGTGCCTGCTATAGTACCCGCATAGTGTACAGTTCTTCTACAGTACCCATATATTGTACAATTTTACTATAGTACCCCCACAGTGTACAGTTCTACAATAGTACTACTATAGTGACTACTATAGTACCTGCTACAGTACCCCTGGAAATATGCCTCTACCTAGTTTTGAACCTAGTTCTTGTGGATGCACTTAAGAATACAACTCCAACTAGGCTGAGGATCATGTTCATGTATGTCATATATGTATATTTCAGGTTCCTAAATAGTGGCCTTCGATCCAAATGACATTTCAATGACCCATGAAAACACACACATCAACAATCCCGCGGGTGGTTGGGGCCTCAACGAAGAGCAGGACCCCATTGCATACCCAGCGTCTTCAACACTGGGTATCCAACATGCTAATCAGGGAGTACCACCAAAATGGAACTCTTACCATACTGGAGTCCGCGCGACAAGCCCTATAGTCTACAAATATCTTAAAACCCCCTCTTCAGCCGCTGCTGGCACCCCAGCACCAGGCGGCCCCAGTGGTCATCTCAAACCATTTTGGGAGCTTGTCCCCAGAACGTGAAAACCAATACCTCCCTTATCTTAGGTAGGCAGATTAATCTGATGCAGATAGATTCATCTCAACTACACAGGGGTCCAACTCACGGGGCCCCTCTGGAGAACGTCACTGCCGACACTAGATGACCAGGCCTCCTCCCGCCAAGGAGGATCTTATACCGAGGGAACCTTCCAAAGTCCAGGAGTCTTGGGTCCCTTGGGCCGCCCGCCAAGGGTAGCAAATATATAATCAGGAACATGCCATTACCTTATTTTCTGAGTAGATATGATGTACTAACATGGTGGAATTCAACGATAAGAACTATGACTCTTCCCCCTCCACCCAAGCCTTCCAGAGAAATAAGGTGGCACGATATGAGCATATGCATGTTCTTCTAATGCTTGTTGGTCCCACCGTGCAGATAGAGCTGAAAACTATAGACAGATGCAAATATCTACTGATTCACAATAAGCCTGTCAACCAAATAGGGTGGCACTCAGCTATATGAAGGCACAAACACTTGCTAATGTGTTTCAAGCCTGACATCTAAATAGGGAAGCAATAGGCTATATAAAGGAAGAAAAACCTGATGATGTATTTCAAGACCTCCATCCAAATAGCACAGAAACAAAATATGAGTAGATTCAAATTCCTGTGGATGTTTACAAAGACTGTGAGACAAATATAGAAGTAAGAAAGTAGATGAAAATCCTTTCTCGTGAATATGAAGTCCACCAGTCAAATAAGGTGGCGACTGGAGAAGAAAACCAATGATAGACTTGTTCCTCTATCCCAGCACTGGTGAACTTCCAATATCTACTGGAAACTCATAGAGGATTGGATCAGGCAAGAACTCCTACTCCGACATCAGAATCATCCTTCATACTCGTTACATCCAAAGAAGTATCTCGACATATCCTTAAAATTATAGAAGATCAGATATTGATTCTAGACCATAGCCTCCAAACATGCCAAGATATCATTGCATCGATAAAAAAGTCAAGAAATCGGGCCCACGACCCGATTTCCGTGAACAAAATGACTCACTTGCAAAATGAGTTAGTCCATCCAGAGTAGTTATTCATCCTTTATCTAGTCCAAGAGGGTCGATGGAAATATCCTGTGATATACGGACAATCAGATCGAGATCAAATACTCGTTCCAACTAGGGGACACCTGTCCAATGTGGTGGCTACTCTAGGGCGGGCATATATCACTTCCAAAACTCAAGATATCTGTCGGTGTATCCTGAAAACATCACAGGACCCAACAAGACTGGGACTCCTATATGAAGATCATTACCGATAGCAGATGGCCTTGGTTACCCATAAGAGAGCACCCAAAAATGATTGTCACCAAAGGAAATAATAAAATGAAGAGCACATACCTGATCCTTCTCTGCTGGAAGTTGGGGTTCTTAATGCCCTCAAACATATATCGACAATGGGTCAAGACCCTATCATTTTATTACCAAATTATGGTAGTGGAAGTAGCTTTTGAGAAGTTCCTCCCCGCAATATCACTACCAATATCTCTAAAGGTCCTCCACAGAGCACCCACGGGGGCTCACTCCATGGGCTAGAAATGATTGATCACGAGATCCAATCTCTTAATGTGCATTGGGGTAGCCCTCCTCTCGACTTGAAGATCATACAGCAAGAAGGTACTCCCCTTTCTATAATCTGCTCTGATGGTCCTCCCCAGGGTATACACTGCAGATATGATTCTCCCTATAGTCAGATATCGAGTCATCATGGTTGTCCTCCCCCTGATGATAGTAATTGTAAAGGCCCTTCCCGCAATGAAAGTTATTGTGAAGGTCCTCCCCATAGTAACGTTAAGCAACAAGAAGGTCCTACCCTCATTTTAGTTCATCCTGAAGGCCCTCCCTAAGATGTTCACTGTAGAAATTCACCCTGAAGCTAGGAATAAAGTAATTATGGTAGTCCTTGCCATGATGAAGGTTATTCTGAAGGCCCTCCATGCAATGAAAGTTGTTTTGAAGGCCTTCCTCAAAGTGAAATCAAATAGAAAGAATGTACTCTACTCATTGTAGCCCACCCTGAAGGTCCTCCCTAGGGTATACGCCATAAGGACATTTCTCACAGTCAGGAATCAAGTTGCAATAGTTTCCCTCACCATTGCATTACTAATTGTGAAGGTCCTCCTGAAATCAAAATTCATGCTAGAAATAAGGGTCTCCCCTCTCCAGAACAAATGTGAGAAATCCCTCTTATGATGAGGCACTCATAACAATATAGGCATACATATCGGGAACTCTGTCTATAACGATTGATATTCTTTCTCAACCAGAGGATGGCCCAGGACCACACTCATATTCTGATCCACCCTCACACCATTCACAAATCAATAAGTCTCCCACCATCTTGGTTACTTGGAAAAAAATTATTAAGAAGTAGTTGAGTTAGGAATATCAAGTAGAGGAGCCTTCGAATGAACAATAGTAGGATATGTTGCTTCTAAGGAGACAACTAGATAGGGATAATATGTTAGTGATGTATTAGCCCATGACCAATTATCATTTCAACATACCAGGAGAGTTGTCTAGGGAATGCATGCATGACATTCACCTCAATATATAGACAAATCTTCATCAGATGAAAGAAAAATTCCTACCCTACGAAGGGTATGTGGACCATGTGAGCACGATAGGGTAGCTTCGTTGTCTAATCAACCTGGAATCCCTCCTATCCACAAGGAAACCACAATCAGAAAGGCAAAAGAAAATCCTTGAACTGTCCTACCTCCATGCACTGCATAAGTTACATCACCTCATTGGCAATGCCTAAGCTGGAGTTCACATTTGGGGGTGCGGAGAACATGGATCACTACACTTTACCCCACGTCTAGTGCAGCATTCCCCATTAGAAATGACATCCTACAACGTTATCACCGAAATAAAGCAACCAAATGAAACCCTTTCTCAAGAAATATAGTATACTCAACAAAATTCTTCCCGAAGTAAGTCTCAAAAGTGTCAGGTCCAAAGAGATCAAGCCATTGAAAAGTTTATGATTAAAGAAACCATGAAAATCTAGCTGGCTTCGTACCTAAGGGAATCCAAACAGAAATAAATTCTCATGTATTAAAATTTCCATAGACTCTGTGCAGGCCATATTCCATACTCGTCTTACACCCGCGCGGGAGTACATGAAATTGAAAAAGTGGCAATAGCAGCGGTTTCCTCCAAAATATGGGAAAAACCTCTGCCCACAGGGCTTGGGCGATTTTTAAATCACAATTACCCTATAAGACCAACAAATACAGGCTGTAGTGCATCAACTAAAGAATGGGGAGAACCCCAGTCTGTAGGGTTGGGGCATTTTTATCTCAAATCCCCGCATAGCAAACGTCTTTCTTCCATCGTTTGGGAAGAACAATGGACAAAGGAGTTAACTATTCCACCCTTTCTCATGTTTCTCACCCTCTGAGACAAATACACATTACGTGGTCCGAAGAGGGCTCCCTTCGGATCAATATTTGACAAGAAACCCAAAGAGTACCGCATAGTGGAAGGAGAAATTCCAATAAAGGATACAGAAATCCTTCCTACCATTCAGAACTGGGTACACCACAACAAATTTGGTATGCCTTAGGGAATGTGGTAAACTTCTACCCCACGTAGATCATAGGAAATGATGCGGAGGGATAGGATGCGAAGGAAGATGGTTCCCTCCCCGAGGCATCCCACATCGAGCTTGAGGGTGTGCATACTCGAAACCAGAGAGCGGTCCTAAATTTGGGTGCCCCTCAAATAATCTATTGCTACCTCCCACGAAAAACTCCAACAAGAAGAAAAATAAATCCAAGGTCATCTATGAACCACCACCTCCTTCCCATGAGAATGCATCCCTCACTCTTGAAGAGTGGTTCGCCAAGAAGGAAGAAGAAATGAAAGAGCTCAGGTGAATTAATGTTGAACTACATCGAGGGAGCTATCTTGACCGATGTATTCCCCCCAAAGACTGTCAGCAGGTGCTCCCCGAAGAGGTGCCCATACCACAGACACTTATTCCAGTGAATGAATCCAAGCTTGGTGGTCCATTCAACCTGGACCTAAAAGGACAACACGGCTTCCCCCAACTAGAAAGGTAACTAGAATATATCTAGGTCAACCCACAAATGATACCCCCAGCTGGGTATCAACCCCAAATTTCAGCTGCACCGTCATGCCCATTCTTTGCCCTTGTCGCACCAACTCAATATCAAGCCCAGTAAGATATGCATCAAGGAATATCAAACTCTGTCAATAAATTAATAGCTCGACTAGAATCCATGTAAGGGTGGCTCACTCTGATACATCCAGAGCATAGACCCTACCCTGAGTAGGTGAGCAATGTTCTGCCACTACCAAATTTTAGGAACCTTGTATTCCCAGTATTCAATGGTTCGGGGGACCCGGAACAACATTTAATGCACTATGCCTATTACTTTTACCCCATGATGGGCACTCTGGAGAAGAAAGAAGCAGTAAAACTCAGGTTCTTCATACAAACACTATAGGTCTTGGCCCTTCTGGTGGTATACTAGACTACTAGCCAATTAAATTACAGGATGGGAGAAGCTCTGGTGATATTTTCTCTTCCAGTTCAGTTCAAAACTACCAAATACGATGGTTAGAGACCTCATGAATTGCAAATAGCGATATAAAGAAAGAGTATCAGACTTCATTTCCAAATGGAAAGATCTGAATAATTCCCTAAACTGGCGACTCCCCCAAGATGATATGCTCTCCATGTGCATCGATAACCTCTGAGAAGAATTGTGAACACTGCTCATCCCTATAAAGTACCCAAGTGGGTTTAGAGAATTCTCGCCATTTCCCAAGGATAAAAGACCCCTTTAAAAGGACCAATCTTAAGTCCCGAGTGGCCCCATCATCCCCAGGGAAAATAATGGGAAAATATGATGTGTCTTTTGTCACGCTTAATCCACCCCTGGCACTAGCTCTAGTTGTGAGGCCCCCATCAAACCGTTCGGGACCCCATGGACACCAACAACCACCCCTGACTTGACAAGACGAGTGACAGGGTGCTAGAAGAAATTATTTCGAAGAACGAAGAAATAAATTCAATTTGTTTTGAGACGACCAGGTCTGTGACTCTTTCATAGTCACTATGAATTGCAAATTTCTCCGGCTTCCAGAGCCAAAGAGAGACGATGATCTGTGTCTTGAAAACCATCCAAATTATTTTCCTTATTACTGGATACTGGAACACACCATCTAGGAATGCTTCATTTTCAATGATCTCCTACAAAAGATGGTGGATTCTAGGAAAGTCAAGTAGATCCTTCCACCAGCACAAGTGGAGTATGTTTCCACCTCAGACTCAAGAGAGGAAGAGGAATGGAAAACATTCACCAGTAAGAAGAAGAAAGATATTGAAAATTGGATGACTCAAAAGGCTGTCAATAGAGTTCATGGAATCCTCCATGAATAGTTGAAACAACCAACTATGCCCCAAAAAGCCCCTAATACAACACAGTCATCCTCCTCGGCCATATGGTCCTCTAAAGGCCAAAAGGGTTGAAAGTACGAGTAAGAAGATGATTTAACACAAAATTATAATTCATTGTTGACACTTTTGGAATTCATTCCAATAGATTTAGTTCAACAGGCATTGCCCTACTATATGTCTCAATGGTCACTGCCCCGCTAAATGGTTCAACAGGCATCGCCCCTCCAAACAGTACCATCAGAAGATGACAGTTAGACTGAAACCTTGTCAGATTAAGAAATGATCTTTAACTCCATTAATGTCATTCACTTGATTGAACCCCTATTTGATGAATACTATGGCCACGATCCTGAATTCCCTGACTGGAAATTTGGTGGAAGCGGCTGCAGAGGCTAGAGGTTTCTTGGAAGGCATGATCATGGTAGGAGTCAAATTCCTATCCATGCCATAAACCAAACCATTAACATCACAGAAACTCCTAAAAGGACCCTCCAGCAGACAAAATAAGAACTTTAATGCTATTTCTCCCCCATAGAAAGAAATCCAAGCCTAGTTATCTTGGAATATCCATTAGGGGAAGAAAAAATATCAATTCGCACAAGGTATGCATGCAGATCAGTTTAGCCAAACCTAGAAAGGACTGGAGCACCACCATCCCTGGCTATAGAGGCTGAACCATCTATGTCCAAAGCCCAAACCCCTAATGTTTCTGTGAAATAGAAACCCTGAGCCAGGAAGTGCCGACCTTTAGAGCAGAAGTATGATATTCTAAAGTATCTAGCTTTAGTACCAGCAAAATTGTCGATCCTAGATGCATTAATTCAGTCTGCAGATCCTAGGGAGGCACTCATTGAATCCTTACTACACCCCAGAAGTTTGAGGCTGAAGTCACAGCTGCCTAAGTCTACCAAATGGAGACCAGTCTTGAAGAATTTCATGTTGTCATCTCCTTCACAGATAGGGATGAAGATGCTATCATGAAAGGGAACAAAAATACCTTATATGTGTTTGGTAAGATAAATGGAATTGATGTCTGAAGGATTTTCATCGACAACGGCTCAAGAGTTAACCTCCTCCCACTGTGAAACCTTCATCGACTGGGCTATGATGAAGCCATCTTGACACCCTGCACTACAACTCTGTTGGAATATGAAAAAAGTGTGCAGAAACCATTTGGAAGAATCAAGCTCAAAACCTGGCTTGGAGATCTCATGTCAGATTCTGAGTTCATGGTAGTTCTGAAAAGTATGGATTTCAACATCTTGTTAGGGACGCCTTGGCTGCATCATCACACTGTAATTCCATTATCATACCCTCAATGTGTAAAATATTTCACTAATGGGAAAATGGGACATTGCACGCCGATAAATCCCCATTTGAGTCTTGTGAGTCACATTATATCACCCCAGGGTTCTATGAATCAGAAGAAAAACATATTTCAGCCAATAAAATTTAATGGATTAATACCCCAAATGGTTTGTAAATGGATCCCTCCAACCCCCTCCAAATACTTGGGGAAGAGTTTGTACTACCCATCAACTAAGTTGAATTCATAAGTGAAAGTCCGGATGTAGGCTCAATCATCCGCATGGTCTCCGTCGTGGCCACCATGTCCAAAGACACGGAAGAGAGGACTGACTCCCATGATATCAGGAAAATCCCAATCAAAGATTCTCTTAGCCTATTTGTGGGACATCAAACTGCCCTTTTCTCATACACTAATGAGAAAGATGATTTACCTCCCAATATTGGAGAATTCATCTCAAAAATACTTTCTCTATCAGAAGAGTAAGGTGATGAAGCTGACGAAGATGATAAATAAGAAGAAAAATATGTGGAAGAAGACCTAAAATATGCCCTTCTTGTATTTGAAGAAGGTGTTTCCACCACAATTAATGAACTTAGGGAGATAAATATGGGCACTAAAGATGACCCGCAACCCACTCTGATCAGTGTGGATATTCCAGTCGAGGAGAAGGAGGAATATACCTTCTTCCTAAAGAAGATTCGAGATGTGTTTTCCTAGAATTACATATAAATTCCTGGCCTTAATCATGAGGTTTCACTCATCAGCTGGACTTACCAGAAGATCATTGGGGCTATAAGTAGTCATCCAGAAGGACCCAACCAACACATGATAACAAAATAGAGGCTGAATTTGATAATTTTATCAAAGAAAACTTCATACGGGATTTCCAATATTGGATCTGGCTGGAAAATATATTTCCTTTCAAAAAGAGGCATGGACATATTAGAATCTACATTGACTTCAGGGACCTTAATTGGCATTTCCCAAAAGACGACTTCTCAGTCCCAACCACAAAATTATAGATCGATGAAACAGCCGGGTATGAAGCCCTATCTTTCATGGATGGCTATTATAGATACAATAAAATCCTAATGGACCAAAGAGATGAAGAATATAATGATTTTAGGGCCCCATATGGATTGTTCTATTATAAAGTGATTTCCTTGGTCTTAAAAATGTCGGCGCCACATATTAGCGTGCCATGCATCGCATCTTTAAGCCCTTCTTGGGAAATTTTGTCAAGTGTTATGTTGAAGATCTGGTGGTTAAATCCTGACAGTGCTTGAGACACTTGGCCAATCATGAAATTTTCATCAACAAATTATGACAACATAGTTTAAAGATTAATCTCCTAATGTGATCATTTTTCATTACCTCAAGAAAATTCTTTATCTTCTTGGTCCACCATCATAGCATTGAAGTCGACCCCGAGAAGAAAAAAGTTATCCTTGTCTTATCCCCACCTCACAACCTCACAGAGTTGAGAGGTCTCCATGGGTACCTCACCTACATACGGTGCTTCATAGCCAACTTGGTGGGTAAATGATTAACATTGACCAGACTCATGAAGAAAGAAGTTACGTATGAGTGGGACAATGATTTCCAAGAATCATTCAAAAATATCAAAAGATATCTCCTAATCCCTCCAGTGATGATGCCACCAGTTGAGGGTAGACCACTCGTTCTATACGTAACCACCCTAGAAAGGTTTTTAGACACCTTCCTCACATAGAAGAATGATGTCGGTGGTGATAAAAAACTCTACTACCTCAGCTGGACAATGATTGATGCTGAAACTAGGTATTCAAAAATTGAAAATAACTTCCTAACCCTAATCTTCACAGTTTAGAAACTTAGGAATTACCTACAACACCATGAGGTCCACTTGGTTTCTTGATACAAACTACTTAAATATATACTCAATCGTCCCATGCTAAATGGGAACCTATCTTGATGGTCATTAATCCTACAATAGTTTGATATAAAGTACATGCCTCAAAAGGACACCAAAGTTTAGGAGTTAGCAAACTTTCTAGTTGAGCACCCCTCGAAAGAAATAGTATCGTTGGATGTTGAACTTCCTGATGAAGAAGTTTTTTTTGTTCAGGAGAAACCCCAGACATGGGAAATGTACTTGGACGGTGCTTCCCAAATCCCGATAGTGAAAAGGATGGAGGATCCCAAGCTCAAAAAAGTAGGGCTGGGATTTGTACTCATATCCCCTAAAAATTTCATCTTGTCTTACTCTTTCCTAATTTTGGAAGGGTGTACAAATAATGAAGTGTAATATCAGGCCCTCATTATAGGCCCCGAACTGGCACTTCAGGTGTAATAAAAACACCTAAAAATAAAGGGTGATTTAGAGCTAGTCATCAAACAGGTCAACGATGACTATGACATTAATAAAGAAGTATTGGTCCCCTTGATGAACCTTATTTGAGGACTGATGGAGGAATTCACATCAGAAAAAATGTTGACTTATACCCCCCAGTAACAAAATTCCCAAGTCGATGATTTAGCAAATGCAGCCACAGCCTTGGCCGATCCAGACGGGGATGAAACAATCATTAGCATTTCTCACCGCCGGATTGTCTTGCCATTCATCTAGAGCAAAATAGAGTAAATCAATGCAATTAGCCCCATCTCTAAGCCTTATTGTCACACCACCAGTTGGATGAATCCCATTACAAATTACCTTCGAAACGGGGAAATTCCACCAGATAGTTTTGGAAGGGTGTAGGTCTGAATATGGGAAATAAACTTTTTCTTGTACAATGGGGTAAAATAAGAAAAGGTTCTCTAGAAACAAGCCCTTAACAGAGTCCTTATTAGGTGCATTAATGGAGAAGAAATGATTTTTTTCATTAAATAAGTGCATGCTGGAGCTTGTAGAGCACACCAATCAGCAACCAAGCTCTCTCACCAATTTTGAAGGCTTGGGTATTACTGGACCACTATGATACAGGATCATGCCATATTCACTAAGAAGTGGAATTCTTGCCATGTTCATGCCAATTTCATACACCAACCCCTAGAGTTACTTCATACATATAAGTAATCCTAGCCATTCGTCGCCTGAGGGATGGATGTTGGGGGACCATATCCTTCCGCTATAGCCAGACAATTCAAGTTCATACTCATAGCTACTGACTTCTTTTCTAAATGGGCTGAATCCATACCTCTTAAGAAATCCATTTTGAAAAACATCATCATCTTTGTGAAGGCTAACATCATTACCAGGTTTGGTGTCCCGTATAAAATCTTGACGGAAAATGGCACCAACTTTTGCTTTGCTGAGTTGGGAAAGTTATACCAGGAGTATGGAATTAAATCCAATCTGTCATTCTGCTACCATGCGACGAATAATGGGAAAATAGAGGATTATAACAAGACTATGTCCAACATACTCCAAAATATGGTCAATAAGGATAATAAATCATGGCTAGACAATCTCCTTCATTCTTTGTGGGCTTACCGGGCCACAACCCGCACTGCCATCCAGGAAACCCTGTACTCACTAGTATACAAGGCAGAGGCAGTTTTGCCTATCAAAATCCAAGTTTCATCACTTCGTGTGGACATCTGTGATCAATCATACATGGATGAAAAATCCTATATATGGTTTGATGAGTTGGAGGAGCTATAAAAAAGGCTTCACACTTTGCACCATTTTCAAATCTACCAAAACTGGATTGCACGAGCCTTCAAAAAAAAGGTTTGCCTTCGATCATTCCTTGAAGGAAAAATGGTGTTAATCCTCATAACCCTAATTATACTCGGTAAGAATCCCCCAAAGATTTAACCAATGTTGGAAGGACCATATGTCATAAATAAGGTCTATTCCAATAGAGTATAGGCCCTGATATCGATGGACATACAGCTCATCACATCTCCCACAAATGAGAAGTTCTTGGAGAAATACTTCTTGTAATAGAAATAAAAGAACGTTGTGGTCCAAGATATATGACCCAAAAATATGAGTAAAAATACCTCCAAATTTGTGGTTGAAGATCTATGACCCTAAACTATGAGTTATAATACCCAGATTGCATGGTCCAAACTCTAAGACCTTAAACTATGAGTAACAATATCATAAAACCCCCCAATGCAATGGTCCAAACTCTAAGACCTTAAACTATGGGTCATTTTCCTTTCCACATGACATTAAACTATAGGTAACCCATACCTGAAACATGAAATTAAACTGTGAATCATTTTCTCTCCGTAAGACGTTAAACTACATGACACAAAACATCTTAATCACATTAAAATAAACTACAGGATCTCTTTTAGAACCATAAACGGATTGATTTGTTCCCCTACAGGATACGTAGTGATGCCTTGAACCTTGATCTTGGCCAAGCCCCCACATAAAATTCCTCCATTATAGCCCATATCTACCCATATTCGTAAGGGAAACCCTTATCACTCCTTGTTTCTCACATCGAGTATAACTCACGTGAACATAGGATCAATAGTAGGGATTCTCTTATGAAGTCAAACTATGGAGTAACATGGATGACCTAGAAAAAATGATGGATAGAACAAAAATTCCCCTATCCTTGGATCGATTCAGATCAATACAAGGAACATGAAGAACAACATACGGCTTGATTCCTTCCTTCACAGGATATGTAGCAACTCCTCGATCCTCAATCTTGGCCCAGCCCTACCAAAAAAAGAGAATTCCCCCATCATATCCTCTACCACCACACACCTGTGAAGGAATCCCTATGTCCACTCCTTGTTTCTCATAATGAGTATGACTCACACGAGCCTAGGATCAGTGGTTAGGATTCTCTTACACAAATAAGTTGTGAAGAAGTTTTGTGGACCAGGAACCTATAGAAAATGAAATAAAAATTCCCTAAAGTGTCCCTACATCAAGAAATAATTTGTAGGGAACATTCAGAACTATGTATGGCCTAATTCATACCCTTGTAGGATACATAGTGATTCTTGGATTTAGCATCCTAGCCTAGCCACCATCAAAAATAAATGCCCCTTTTCCCCCATGTAGTGGTAAGACTTGTACGGGGAGTCCATGAGAGGTATTAATCACATGACAATAAACTATGAAATTATTTGAGAGTTATGTGTGCTCTTGTTCTCACTGTGATAAGATCCTAAATGTTCCCACCACTCATGAGAAGTCTAAAGATCTTTCTTCCCTCTATACATATGAGTATGATCTATGTGGAAGCCCAATTTGTTCACAGTTAATCATTGTATGGGTACTATTTATGTTCCTAGGCACATTTTGGTTTTTCAAAATCCATAATTCAGGAAAAATTGGATCCCTATAATTATTCGTGGACATTTAATATGGAAGTCTAGTGTCCTGCCGACACCTTTTTTGGCTATATACATCATTCCTCGGAGGCTCTGCACATGTTTCCCACAAAAATGGCTATCAACCAAAGGAAAATTTGTCCCTTGGAGATTCCACTCCAATATTAGTACACTCATTGGCTTCCAAACAACATGTCATCCCTCCTAATTCAATTTTCCCCCAATAATATGGTTTATACCTTCTATTATCACTCACGTCTAAGGAACGTTGGAATATCCTGATCGTGATTAACCCAGAACTATTAAAGATCTTTATGAAAATATAATCACCCTCATTGCATGACTCTAAACTGCACAGTATCATGTCCTCACCGCGCAACATTAAACTATGAGGCTAAAATCATCCTCACTTGATGACTCTAAACTGCATAGTATCATGTTTTCACCACACGACATTAAACTAAGAGGCCAAAATCGTTCTTGTTGTGCGACGTAAAGCTTCATAGCAATGGCTTAAGCCTAAAGTGCCCCTAATGCTAATATTTCCATTTTTAGGAAATGAGCAAAAATCCACGTAATCTCTTGTTTCTCACATGAAACATAGATCACGTGAGCTTAGAGATCTTAGTAAGAGATACACCAAGACATTATGGAAAAAAAGCCCAGGAATTTGGTCTTACCATCACGCCCTTAAAAAAGGCATGTCACGGTTCCTTCCCCTGAGAGGAACCCCACTTCCTGGCCATGTGATGTTAAATAACCATGTACTCTAAAGATGGAATGAATGCCTCACCCTGTGTATGAGTCAGGCCTACATATGGGACACCTAATTCCATGAGTAAATTGTAGCCCAAATTCCCCCCAATAAGTCCAGATACACTCCTATCGTACCCAAAACTCCGTGATTTGAGTGATCTTGAATCCCCATAACCCTCCAAGGCCATCTGAGATGGAAGACTAGTGTCATGTGGACACCTTTGTTTGACTATGCACATCCTACCCCAGAGGCTCTGTATATGTTTTCCATAAAAATGGTCGTCAATCATAGGCAAATTCATCTCTAAGAGATTCCTCTCTTATCTCAGTATGCCCAATAGCTTCCAAGCCTCATTCCATTCCTTATGATTCAAGGGCCCTCAAAGTCATTATTTAAATTTTCCCCCTTACACACATCCTAGATATATCAGATCATACATTCCCAATTCATCTCTAGTCTCTTTTTAGGTTTCTAAAGATACGCCATCCTTATGCAGGAAGATGATCTGTATACAAAAGAAGATTGAATCACCTCATTCTTGGGTTTCCCCAAAGAAGTCCAGTTAAAATTCCTCTTTTTGTGTTCAGGTTAACCTCTTTTCGAAGGCCACATACTGTATTCAGAAATTTCCTAATCTTTATAATCCTTACGGACATCCAAAATAGAAGGCCAGTGTCCTGTGGACACCTATGTTTGACTATGAACATCATGCCTTGGAGGCTCTTCATATGTTTTCCAAAAAAATGTCTTACAATCAAAGGAAAATTCATCCCTAGGAGAGTCCTTTCCAGCTTCTGTATTCTCAAATGACATCCATGTCCTATCACACCCTGAATTTGGAAAACTCTTGGATAACGGCTTACATACCTTCCTCTTTTTAAATTCCCCTGACAAAGATAAAAAGAATTTCTAACTGAACTGATTATTTACCAGCTCTACATCACGCAAGTAAGATCTGTGTGGGAATTGTTGTCCACTCAAAGATGACTTGAATTTTCCTAATGTTTTCAGACACCACCAGTCAAGCCATCCACCCACTATGGCTCTCGAATTCAAAATAAATTCAAAATGTTGTAAATCCTACCAAGGCCATTGAAAATGAATGGATAGTGTCCTATGGACACCTCTATTTGACTATGAACATCCTGACCTGGAGGCTCTTCATATGTTTCCCACAAAAATGGTCATCGCTCAAAGGAAAATCCATCCCCAAGAGAGTCATTTCCTACCTCTATATGCCTAAAAAAAGGTGTAAATCTTGTTAGGTTGAAAACCTGCAAAGGGAGACCTAAGAGAAAGCCAATTTATACCCGCTAAGCCCTTACCAAGCAGGCTTAGGAAAAAAAATAGGGTAATAATAAAAGAAAAAAGACATAAAAGTTTATGGGGTCTTCCATAAAATCCCAGAAATAGTTGAACTACGCTCGCCGAGTCACGCGACTCAGGAAAAAATTAGATCATGATTTGATTATTTCAGGTTACTTGTTTCAAGAAATGGTTTAAAATTATTGCCTAATTGAAATGATGATAAAACAATAGATAAAAGAAAATAAGAAGAATTCAGAGAAAAATTGGTTCCATCATATTCCATTAAGAAATTATTGTGGGAATCTATAGCCTGGAGCCTGTCTTTATATGCAAGGTAGGACCATTACAAGAGACGTTCAACAAAGTCAAAAAGTTGCATCAATGATTGGTGTAACTCTTCAACGACTAGCCAAAGCTTTAATAAATTTATAGTATCTACATTGGCACATGCTCACAATGCCTCTTCTTCCCTCATGAATTGGAGGTCGGTCTTTTCTCCCTCTTTCATTCTTCATCACCCCTCCTCAATGGCAGCAGAAGCCCGAGCCCACTCATGTTTGAGCCATTCTAGTTTCTGGCTTTTTTGCTCCACTCCCTAGTCAAGATGCTCCATCAAAGACTCTTGCTTAATGAGTTCTTTTTTCAAATTTTAAACCATTTCAGCATGAGTGGAATCTTCTTAAATGGAAATTTGTTATATAGTAGCCAGATAAGTCGTTGACTCTGACACAGAGAGTCAAGATTCAAGTGCACCAGTTGCTTCTCGGGCGGCAACCACTTGCCTCACTATATCATAAATTACATTATAGTTAAATCCACCGAAACCTAGAACTAAAAATTAGTGGTGTAACTTTGGAAATTTTATTGGCATCTCTTCCATGATTTCTGCCTAGTGGGAAAATCAACTAGGATTTCTCGGTTGGTCTCAGATTCACTCCATGATGATGAAATGTAGTCAGGAATGAACATCACCAGAGAGGGACTTGATTTGGCAGCTTTAGTATGGCTTGACCCAGCAACAATATCTTCTATGTTAATTGTAACAGATAAAAAAGTAGGGGCATCCTCCATTTTCAAAGCTTGTGGTTGTGATTCTAAGGATGGAGAGGAGCTGATGATACCTCCCACCCCGGCAGTGGTACCGCTATCTAAAACAGGTGACATTGCATCTCCAATCATCAGTGGTGCTCTGTGGATACGTGGGAATACTAAATACCCATGGCCATGCTCATCCGAAACGGTAGCCCTAATGGCAGCCCCCAAAAGGATTTAGGTTAATATAAAGCCTGTGGGGATGGTCAGTCTAGATAAGGATACTGATCTCAGAATCCTGGGGCCATAAAACATAACCCCTCTCAAAACTGGCAAAAAGGGCATGATATCCCACCCTAGATTTTCAAGGTACGGAACACCAACCTCCCATATTGTGACTTCACTAGAGCCACCATGTGAAGATGAAACATCAGTCTCTAAAATGAACCCCTCTGTAGGGGAAAAGTTGTTTTATCGAGATTTATTGGTTCCTCGATATTCGAATCCCCTCCAAGATCTAGAAAGTCCTAGGGCTCTCCACTAGACTCAGCCCCCACCATAAAAGCCACCATGTCTCTCTCCCTGAGATTCGACTCGTCACGGTCAAGTGAGCCCCAACTTCTGGATGTCCTTCCATTATTGGGGTAGTGATTTTTTGAGTTGGGTAAGGCACACCCGAGGGGTCAGTAACACCCCTGGTCTCCTCAAATGGACCTGCTTCCCTGTTTTGATTAGCCATGATAGATGGTGACCCTTACTCTACCCTAAATGGGACAAGATCATTAAATGCATGATTGGCCGTCGTCTAGTCACCAATAGGCCCTTCTTCAAGGTACACATACATACCTGTGAGTTGAAAAGATAAGGGTACTTGATTCAATCATCAAATAATTAGACAATTACTTGTTATCCCCCAGAAAATATGCTTGGACATCTAAGATTCTTGCTTTCATTTCTTTGACTTTTGGGGGGATGGCTCCTGAATATGATCACCTAAAGGATCTTGAGGAGGAAACTCCCAAGAAGGGATGGAAATAACCACTTCCATATGTTCTTGGGCTCTAGGGGATCCTTCTTTAGTACCCCTATCGTTGATAAGACATACTCCCCAGCCATAGTATCTTTAAGAGAATAATTCAGGGGAAATGTCATCTCTCGAGATCTTGTAGGCCCCTAAAAAAAGGAAAGGTAGAAATTCTAATCATCTCCACAATAAACGAATTTAAGGCTAGAGGTTTAAAAGAAAACCTCTCCCATCAGCCGTGGGAATACCACAATTAATGCCACACGGACTGACTGGAAACACATGTCTGCAAAACCATGAAGAAACCTATCAATTTCAATCAAATAAGCTGCCAACTCCTCAGGCTCTTCGTCGGCTGAAATATAGGTAGGAGAAATGGCTCCCCCAAAAACCCGGTAGATTGAAGTATTCCCTATAAATAATCTTCCATATATCTTCGTCTAAAGAACTCACCCTCAATTCATCCAAGAATCTCCAAGCCTATGGAAATGCAACTGTAATTGGGATGGACAGTATTGGAAGGATGGTGCAAGGAAGCAGGGTAGGTTTCGATAACTGTAAACATTTCTGGGTGTCCTTGTAAACTCAGGACCCTGAGAAGAGGAACTTTTATGATATGAGGGAAGAAAGAGTGAAAAATTTTCCATGGAAGCTGTAGTAGGTGATATGATGTCGTGATTATCCTCGTCAATAGTTTCTGGTCACAACATGTAAAGTACCTGATGCAAGTACTTACAACGACCACTTTGAGAGTGGATGAGGGCCTCAAGGTCCTTATGATAGCAACTCACTCTATCTGTATCCTCATCAAAATAAATTTCAATCTGTGCTAAAATGTAACCAATTCCAGTAACGACCACTTCACTAGTCCAAGGTAGCTTTCATAAATCACTAGGGGATCATTCACAGGAATATGAATGGCCTTTCAAAAGGCCCCATTGCCTCCAGGCCATTGGAAAATCAGCCTTGGAAGTAATGTATGACAGACTCTGGGAAACATCCCCATCAGCTTGCTTAGCCGCCCATGAGTACATAACACCATATTTCGCAACATTCCTAAGTGGGGAGAGAATAGAACGTTGGAGGAATTTTCCTGATTAGGGATGTTCAGCAACTCCCTTTTTCATCCCCTTTTCCTTCACCTTGAATGCCTTGGATGTAGTCACAATAGGCACCAGGTCAGCTAATTGTCCATTAGGGTATAACATAACCCATGCCTCAGTATAGTTCTTGGTAAGGAAGAGCACAAAGTCCCTATAATCTTGGAGTTTAACCAGGATTTAGGTGTCCTCCTAGGTAAACATTAGCCATAACTAATGGTATATCATCAAATGATTCTCCTAATGATCACTATTGAGAGTAAGAGGGCACAACTTCTTAACACAATTTAATTGTCGACTAAATTGTCAGGGTTAATATCCCTCGAAAATAAGTTCCCCTCCGATACGGGAAATCAAGATGCCTTCTCGCAGAGAAAATAAGTAACCTTAGTTTATGAAGTCATTAGATGAATTATTTGTAATAGTACCACAGGGGGAATCATAAGGGTGGTAAGAGAAATGTTTTTAAACCTTGATACAACCCATCAAGTCCTACTCATTTTTTTCATTTTTCTCCTCTAGCTTATCCTGTGAATCCCAAGCTGTTGGCATGACCCTGCTGGTGCTATGAAGGTACAATCAGAGGGTGGAATGTGAATTGGTAGGGAATTGATGAAGGAAAGTCCCCCTATGTGGGATCCTATCCATCCCCAAATAATTTGAAAAGGTCCAGTCATCTAGTAGGTTGACCCCCCTTCACTGATTCGGCCCAATAGGTGGTATATTTTGGACAACACTGGGATATCCAAATTGATGCATTTGTCGGTGGCCAACTGAGTGGCCTTGATAAAGGTTGAGGCTCTTGAACCACTAGATTCCCGCACTAGTAGGATCCACCCACTCAGGAAGATAGCCATGAAATCCGCCAATAAAAATAACCAATTAACATTAGGGATGATCCCCTATTCCAATTTCCAAAAATCCCCCTCTTCCAAGGTGGGCCTGTAAGTACTCGCTCACCTCCGGGTGGCTTTGGGGGGACAAGCCCTAGGTCTCTGCGGCTCAAGCTCAAGACCAGTATGTTTAACAAAAAAGCCTAACCAATCATCAAAAGAAATGTTCTTCTTCAGACAAGGATCACTTTCCTTTAAATGCATTTTCTCTTGAAAAATGAGTTAATTGGCAAAAGGGGGATTCTTTCCTATCATCCCAAGCAGAGGAAGGAGGAAGAAATTCATCATACATGTCCCCAATGATAGGGACTCCCAAAATAATCTTGATGTCCCAAAGGCTGATGCCGACCTCCCCGTGGGTCAAATGGAAAGTTTTTGTATCTGGACTCCACTGGATCAAGAGATGTGAAATAAGGGTAGTAGGATGATGGGTGTCTGTTTGAGAAACCCAAGTTTCCTCATACAGTCCCATAGTTTGTAGCTTGATTAATAATTCTTCACAACTCTGGCAAATCCAAAAAGGCCACCCCCTTGTCCAAGCCAAATGTTCCTTCTTGGTGAAGGTCCTTTCGGGATGACCAGTCATGCTGCTCATTTGTTCTAGCCTTCCTCAGGATGCATTGGTAATAGTGGGTCATTTGATCAGGCTTTCATGGAACCCCCTCTAAAGTGTGAGGGTCATAGTTCAGAAAATACCTAGAGGTAGCATCTCTCTAAAGATACCTCCCCTTTAAAGAAATCATTGCCTTTGGAATGGAGTAATTAGTTATCTAGGCAATAGGTTGATCAATCGGTTTTGGCGATGTGATCATTGTGTCAAACAACAGACCAAACCCATAAGAAGGATTCTTTTTTGAGATTGGGTACTCCCGTTGGCATGTCGTAAGCATAATATTGAGAGATTGGTGAAATGGAATGACTAAAATATTGTTGTCAACCGAGGCCTCCATGTTCTTCAATATTTCATCAGTAGCATAAAGAGGGATAGTAATAATAGCTTTCGAAGAAGTAGCGATGTCAGCAGAAACCAGTGAATCATCCATTGTAACATGCATAGAATGATTCAGAAGCTAGCAAAAAAATCAGTCTAATAAAAAGTTTTGGATAAAAGCTATAGAATAGTGTCTAAAGGACTCAAAATATGTCCACAAAAGGCTCTGTATATGGATTCCGAAAATGATATGTGGTAGCCACATCCTGCGAACTTCATAATACAAGAAATAATCCTACCTACAGCTATGGTACCTACATGCCTCCCACCGCGTAAAACTATGGTACATGAACCATCCATGAGGTGTAAGCCCTCAGATCATTATCAAATGAATGGAAAGGTTCACAAAAACTGTATATCGTGAACCAGGGCCCTAATTAAGTTCTTATTTATAAATTTCGAATTAAATTTTAAAGTTCAGATTATTAGTTCTTTAAGTTCAGTTCACCAGATCAAGTTCAGTATGTGAACAATCCCACTACATAGCATCCTCCTACACAAAATCCGGATTTTAGTCTTAAAAATCTACAAAACCGTGTGCAGAAACCATGATATATTACACGGATATACAAATGGCAAGAAGATCGGTTCGCAGTACATACTAATATATTTGCAAATAAGATTTTTTTAGGGAGAATGGTACGTGAAATTAGAGGAATCCGGGAAAATCAAGAGCAGTTTTCGCCATGAGAAATAGTAAAAGAAAAATGAAATGGGCCCTTATATATAGGTCTGGTCCCCTCCTACCATGTCCATCTATTCTACCAAAAACCATTTTATTTTAGGACCTCTTCTACTTTGGAATAGTCCCATTTTCATTCTGAACAAACACCATTCAGATGGGGGAATTTTTAGGGTCTTGAAAATTATTTCAAGAGAAGAAAATACCCCCAAAATCACTTTTCAGAAGGAATAAAGTACTCTTACAAGTCTAGTAAGGTGAATGGACTCAAAACACATTGAAATTTTTAGAAGACACTTAAAGAGATTCAAGTTTTCAATGAAATTCATGTTTCCTGCGTACCCTCACTGAGAAAGGTATATGGACTAGCTAGATCGCGAACCAACAGGTAGGTGGAACCATCTACAAACTGTTTTCCCATGAGGCGATGGTCAGTGAACAAGGCCAGCCGCAAACCATGTTTCCAAAGGAATTGTGTGCATGAAATCAATCCACATACCGTACCACAAACTGATTAGTTTGATGACAAAGAAAATAGGTAGCTTTTTGCGAACCATGATCACGAACCAAAGCCCCGCAAACCCCAGTTGACCAAGTCTTCTGCAGGCCAGGATACCTTCATGGGCCTCTGCAAAAGGTGTCATGTTCCTAATAGAAACAAGTGTCCCAATGCTCTATAAAAGGGATCACTATAGAAGGATGAGGGACGTGCGACAAAATCTTGAAGGGGAATCAGGGGTTGGAAGAAAAGGTTTGGAGAAGACTCTGACTTCAGTATCGATTCATCAACGAATCCCAAATAATGAATTGCACCCTCCGTAGGAGCATCCGGTCACAAACCATAAAATAGGGAAATTGAATAATAATAAAAGAACCACGAACCTAACTAGTGAACCAAGAACTATGTACCTCTCGCAGATGAATTTTTTGAAAATGATAATCCCTCAAACCCTCCTTTAATATGGTGCCCCGCGTAGTGCACCACTATACAGAACAAACCCAGCATTGTGTACTACATCAATACGCGGATGTAACCCAAAGTGGCAAGTTGAGTCGTGTACTGCATCAGTATGCAGACGAACCTCCTTCCTACATACCACTCTGGTATGCTGAGCCTCCCTCATCTCGTATAATAAACCAGTACATGGAACGAGGTGTTTTCAGGTATCATTTCCACCTGCTCCAACATCACCCTTCCATTACCATCTTGTCCTCCAACATCCCTCCACAAACCAGTCCTCCGACATCAGGCCAAAGCCTCCTACAAAGACATCAGACCCGTATGGTCAAACCATCAGTCACACCAACGCGCCCCTTTGAGTCTACATAACCATGGTAAGTGGAGTCGCGAAGGCTTTCCCCACAACGGTTTGGGATTTGGGAATGCTTGTGGGTATACATTCCCATGGTAACCCAAAGTCCAACCTTGGGACTCCAACGTGAACCTCCCCATTCTAGGGATTAAGGGTGGTCACTCTCTTTTCCATTCAATGAGGAATAATGATCAGTTGAAGGGGTTATGTTCGCTCCCCACTTTGATGAGGAAGAAACTCTTCCCATTTCCAAAACATATTCCGGTTCCCTCCCACTGAGGTAAGTCCTAAATATTTCAAGGTAGGGCTGCATGAACTTTAATGTAATCTCACATAAAAGGGTTCATTGCTCGGCGCCCTCACCAATGATCACCCTGGCCTCTTCTGTCATGGGCTCTCCCTCCCCCACTAACAGGGGAGGAGGAATGTTCATTGTTGAATATTTCATATCCTCTTGTCTCTCACACTGATCATGACTCACATGGGATTAGAGGTTTGTGAGGATTACAACATCTACATGGTTCTGAACTATGAGAACTCTGATTCCGGATCAAACCAGAATACGTAGGATTCCTTCTATAAGGCCCGAGTTCAAATGGATACCCATCCAAAAGGGTTCACCCAACTATTTTTCCCATCAAATGGGAAACTCCTATGCATAAGTTCCAGTAAATCTGAACTACAAGAACTTTGATTCCTGACCAAATCAAGATACGTAGGATGCCTACCAGATGTCCCGACCTCAAAAGGGTGTCCATCCAAGAGGGTCCACCCAATCATGTTTCCCTTAAATGGGTGGCTCCCACGCATAATCCCCACACCATCCAAACTACATTGGTTCTGATTCCTCTCTCGAGGATATGTAGGAATCCATTCTTATGGGCCCAATACCTACATCAAGTCACCTTTTGTCCTTCCTAGATGATAATAAACTCCAAAGCGCCTTATAATATAGCTCAAGTCATTATTACCTCTGTAGCATCAAATATATTCATGCCTACGATGATCCTGAAAACCAAGGGCAGCCCATGGACACACTCTTTGGGAATGAACTGTGGATTCACGAACATAGGGGCATTACTTAAATCTATAAGAGAGTCCCAAAACAGGCAAAAATCCTCCTTCAAAAGGGTGATGTTACCCTGGCCTCCCATCCTCTTGACCAATAGAGTCCTTAAGTGTTGTTGGCCAAATCATCAGCCAACAAGGGCCTGCCTTTGGAAATCAGGTCCATGAATCATGGATACCAGGGTCATTGGGCATTCTTGGATCCATAAAAAACCTATTTAAGACCATCCAAGGAAGTTATATTCGAGAAAGATCAATTTTACAACTGCTCAAGCCCCACGCAATCGCCTGTTGGGACTAATAGTTCCCACAGGGTTAATTCAACCTTATTTAAAGGATAACGATGTTAAATGGGCCAAAACAAAAGGAATGGTGAATTCAATGAGAACCCATCTCTACAAAAAAAGGTATAGGTGATGATCCTCATTGTTCCATTCCCACACCACCTGGAAATGTGCCACCTCAGAGGTGGAACAATAGTATCATGCTCCCTTATATCGAGTGTTTATCATGGTGTCTCTCACCAGTTATATTATATGTTCATTAAGATTTACACTCCACATTCCATTATTAGAGTGTTTCCATGATAGCTCACTCTCCATCCCGAGTGTTGTATCATGGCATATCTTACTCTATTTTGATGTAGGTCATGTACCCTATTGCATGAGATTATAAGCTCATTATATTAGTGATGAATTTATGAGTTATGACCCAATCCAGCCAACATTAGTATTCTAAGTTTATGGCCAATTACATATGCTTCTACTTTCTCATATAGGTGCATGAAATATATATAAAATTATACTATATATATTTCTAATATATATATATATATAATGACTGTACATACATTTCTTCTGGTAATGATCCAAAACAAGTAGAGACTTCGTGTGTACTTTAGGAACCTGAGTGGGTTGGTTATTTATTTCAGCACTGTTTTACTTATTCTATTATACCATCACACTATTTAGTTACGATAACTATTTGGATTACACATAGACACTGTTGGTGGTAGCCTACAAAGATTTATATCACACCCTACTCGGGATGCCTTTGGTACCTAAGAAGATAATATGTCTAAAGGTTTTGATAAGGGAATGTTCCTCCTTTAGGATGTTGACATGCTTACCTTTAGTTGCAGCTTAGGATCAGAGGATTGGGTATAGGATCTAGATTCTTGGAGCTATTTTGTCTTTTTTTTCTTTTTGTATTGTTGTATATAATTCTTGTATCCTCCTATTTAATTTCTTTATTAAAGCATGACATGCATCCATGTAGCAGACACTTCTATATAGGCTTCTAATTATATTACTAGTTGTTTAGTTTTCTATTTCTTTATATGTTTATTTATTTAGTTATATATTTATGCTTCTATAGTTGATTGATTTTGTATGTTTATATTATGATTATGTTGTTGATTGTATTTGATTTTATCCATTGTACCCCTCTAATATGTTGGTATAGTCTCCCCATTTCACCACCTTTACACCATCATAGTTAGTTGGAAGCCTTTGGAATACTTGAAGGTGTGCCTGAGGCCATGTGACCCACCAGATTAGATCATAGGTTAAGTGGACCCTGGGTTAGGATGTTATAACAAATATTTTATCAGATCACCCACTACAAGAAGGTGGATGTGTCCTCCTAATTGAATCAATGGTGTATTGGTCCCTCCTTTTCATATTTGGAAGCTTAGTATGATTCATGGATTGAGAGAGTTTCCTGAGAATAATAACAATATTTTTCATTCTGCGTCTTATACTATTCTATTACTCAAGAGGATAATCATTTCATTGTCTTCCACATTCATTTTTATCATAATTACTCCTTATTCAAACCATTTCCTAAAACCAATTATCATAGTGTAAGTATCAAATTACAATAATCAGTGTGAGTAATCATATAATCATGAAAAACATTCTTGAGATGTCATAAATTATGAAATATTCTTATCAACCTATTAAACTTTTTGGTTCACCCTATATAAATTCATTTCATCATAGGTTTCCTTAAATTCTACAATTATACTCTTTATAAACTAATCTTAAAAAGTAATTAATCCCAACTATGATACCAATTGAGGTGACCTAAGAAAAATGTACAAAAATATTACATCATTTTAGATGATAACATGATATATTACAAAATAATTCATTACCCAAAACCTTGATATATTTGTGTCTTTAGAGACTAATTGCAAAATCAACTTATTTCTTGAAATATCTTCAACATCTCCTCAAAATCTCTTATATCATAATATCCTTGATAGAAATATCCTACTTAAAACCTTTATTCATAACCTAGAAAAAATAGAAACATAAGAAAGGTTGATCTTAGATTATTAGTAAGGGTAAACATAGGGATATTAATTCATGATCACAAGCATAAGATAATCATAAGGTTAATATAGTATGATCATAACTTATGATGTTCAAACCCAATAATTCATAGATCATAAATCATGATCCTTGATATAAGGATTTAGTATTTTTAAAAACTTGTGTAACAAGAGTAAAGAATTATAATTAATCAACCATGATATGTGAGATCATTTAAAAATCATAATAACATTTCATATTAATTTTAGAACAATCATAAGTATATAAAATTAATTTATTAGTCAAGAATCTTGGTCAAGACAATCTATATATCGTGGAAAGAGTCTCATAATGGATTAAGTTCACTCTCAAACCACTGTTCATCCATGGAGTGGGTTCACTCCCAATACTCTATGTAAAAACCTAATATTTAAATACATAATTCTCTTTTAAATTATTATTATGTTTGATAGTGTGTATCACACGCAAGACTGAGCATAAATGAACCACAATATACTATAGAAATATTATTATCAAAATATGACTGTTATAACCTAGCCACTGGTTTAGCGAGTATGAATAAGAGTAATTGTATTATGAAATATATGTTGAAAATTTTTACTTATTCAAATTTATTAATTAGTTATTATTAAATAAGAATAAAATCAAATAAGGATAAAAACCATTAAAAGTATAAAAATGTTGTTTTTTATAAATGCGGGTTTTCTTTATAATTTTTATTTTCATTTAAAAGATAAATTTAGGAATTGTTTAAATTTTATTTGATAAATTTTAAATAACTTTATATATAATCATATAAAATATATATTAGGGTGAATTATTTTTATTTTTTTGAAAAGTTTATTTTTTGGTTGAATAGTAGAAAATACATATTTTTATAAAAACTAACATTTATTATAATTTATTTACAAAGTGAAATTCTATCTTGGATTGGTTTTAAATTAAATTTATTCCTATTTGGATAAAAATAATAAAATTAATTCAATAATAATAAAAAAATATACATGATTTTGATATAAAATTATTTTTATTCTTAAAATTAGTATTTTTCTAAAAAAAATTTGTCGCTGCGTTTCACGCACTTATGTTAAAATTAATATTCAAACCTATAAAAATTAAATATTATAAAATTCATTATATATTTGGAATAATAATATTAAAATTATGTTATATGGTAAATTTCATGTTTGTTTATAATTAATAGTAACCATGGAATAAATGTAGAAACACTATAAAGACTAAAATAGTGTAAAAAAGTTAAATTTACGGTTAAAGCATTACAATATCACAAAAACTCATATTAAAATGATTTTATAATTATATTATCATCCAACCATGTTATTATATTCATTAATGGTTAAATTTGGAGCAACATGTTATGAATATGGCTTCCCATTTATATTAATGAATTTATATTTCCAAAAAGGTCACTTTCACTAACTTATTATATTATCATAATAGAGATATGGATATAAATATATATATATATGAATATAAATGATATAATTTAATATAAATAAACAATATTTATGATATAATTTCTTTTAAAATAATTTTGTGATGATATAATTACCTAGAACACTCACGCATCGTCGATGCAGTGCTTGTGTAATTGGGTGAAAAATCAAAGTAAATTATTTTTAAAATATTAAAAGTGACGTGTTTTAAAAACATTAGAGTCTCAAATGAATTATATTAATAAAAATTGAAGGTTATAATTGTTTCAAATATTCAAATTAAAACTCTATTTCTATCTTGGTGCTTTAAAGTCAAATTATTTATACAATTTTGAAAATTACTTTTAGGATATTTAATATTAAATAATATCTTAAAAATGAATTAAAAATCATAAAAACTTATAATGATTCAATTTTATATTAAAATTTTCGATAAAACCTCACATTATTCATGTTTTTTAACTACTATTAATTTTTAAATTACATTTTTTAACCTTAAATACTATGTATTTACAAAAACACCATTGATTTTTGTCTATAAAAAGGAACTCAGTATATCTAATTCAAAAACAAATATGAGTTATACTCTATCCCAAATATCTACCCCACTTCCTATTAAAAATTCTTCCACTACATCTCTAATCTCATGTGGTAATAAAATTTTAATTCTCCAATGGTATTAAGTTTAATCAAAACGTAGGGTTTCAAAGAATGAGTTAAGGGTTTTCAAGAATGGTTTGCCTTTCTTAATTATAAATCATTATCATGATACCATATTAAAAATTTACATATATTTATTAAATTATTCCATTTATATGGTATTTTAATATATTTTATCAATTAATTATGGGTTATCACTTGTTACATGTCAATAAAAAATTTTCTATAAACTGTTATTATGTAAAAATGTGGGTTTTTTTCAAACAGGGTATTTTAATTTCAATTATCCACTTACTTTTTCAATAAGGAAAGTAATAACCCAAAAATTTATTTAAAATTATTGTTTTATATATTACCTATTTTATTTTCTAAAATACACTTATTAACTAATATACCATTCTTTTTAACACTTTCAAAAAGCATCACTCACCGTTGTGGTTTTATGCAACCTACGTGGACAATGTTGTTTTAATGAATCTAAGTATCCCGTGGGTAGCCTTAAAAATTTATTTTATGATTTTATATAAAATTAATATTTATTTAATAATATTATTATTATTATATAATGGTAATTTATAAACTATATCAATGAAATTAAAAGTAAACAAACATAGTTATTTCTTACTATCAAAAACATTATTTTTTAGGAAGGTTTTCAGGATGATTCCAATTTGATTAACTTTTGAACTTATATACTTATGGAATGATATGGAATATATTAATTAAATCATATGGAGTTTATATAAACCATTTTACTAAGATAATTTACCATTATAAATATACCGTACATGTTGGGAGATTATGAACTAAACGATACCAAAAAGGACGATGTGAACTATAAAGAATTAGTAAATGAAAAAAATATGATAATAAGGGATAATATTAAGGAAATAATAATGAAATATATTACTATTAAAGTATATAATTAATATAATTTTTTTATTACATATTTTATTTTATGTATGAGATAAGTGAGGACTCAAGTTAAGGGGCTTCTTAACTAAATTTATTATCATTGGGTTATATTACTTCTTCATTGTCTTTGTAACATCAAATTTTTTTATTTAATTAAATATTAATATATTTTTTTATTTACACCTATTTTATGTGTATTTAAATTTTATACACATAATGACTTCATTGATTAAATCTCAATTTAATTTTATGATTTCTGCAACAGTTTTTCATCTTTAATTTCCTTCTTTTAGACTTGATTCATATTACACACCATGTTTTCATTTATATGGTGTACTTATAGGCCCATAAATATATTTTTACATAATAATTTACTTAATTCGTGATATTTACAAAACCATGTCATGTTATAATTTTTTATGGTCTTTGATTCAAAATTTACCAAAGTTGTAAAGGTTTATGTTTTAGTCTCACTTTTAATTGGGATTATTATTTATTTAATATTTTATAGTGGGATTTTATGTTATTTATATCTTAAACATAATCTATTTTCGTAATATATGGTTATTTATATATTTTAATGTATTATTTCAATTTTTCCCTCTTTTTTACTCAAATATGCAAAATAGTTTTTTATAATAAAATCCAGCCTTATTTATTCTTTTTGATCGGGAACCTTTCACTCCCATATCTGTATTCCTTATTTAATTTTAAAAAGGTGGTTATATATATATATACACACACATATATATCAATGATTTACAATTTTCAAATTTTTAAATTGAATTTATATTGAAATTTTTATAAGGAATCTTTTTAATGTTCCCCCCAAAAAATCATTTGTTACGTTCATTACAATAGTGTGAAGAGAATCACATTTTAAACATTTTTAGTATGAATTTATTTTCCTTCCATCATGAACCTTTCCCATGATTAATATTATCTTTCATTTTTTGATGGTTTTGTAAATTAATATCTATTCCCCTTATTCTATGAATTTTTCAATGGAGAAGTTTATTATTTTCTTAAAAGTTTTGAAAAGGTATTTCACTGCACTTATGTAAGTAAAAATATTCCACTTCATATTTTCTTACTTATGTATTATTTAATTTCAAGATTATATTATTGTAAATTATTTTAAATTAATTTTTTAATGGTCTTATTAACACCTCATAAAATGATTTTTGGAAGTTATTTATAACTTCATTTTTGTTAAATTTTTAAGAGAAATTATTTTTAAATGTTTTTCTACCACCTTCCTCTATACTTTCAAAAGGAAATGTATTTACTTAAACCTTTATTTCATATGAATTGATGGTCATATTCATTTTTGTGTTCTTTATGATCATGAATTTATTCTATAACATTTATAGTATTGATATAATCTTATACTCATTAATATATATGGTGTAAACACCCAATTTTATATAAACTATATTGGTGGTGTTTACCTATAATTATAAAAAAACTTGTTAATTGGGGAATCATTGAGAATATGTATACTTTTTAGGTTTATATGGATGACTATTCACTTATAAGGTAGGTTGAATATGTACTGGGGAAATATTTACATTTTATATGTTAGTTTTCTGATACAAATGTTTATTATTAAGGTATGTTGACTATGTATTGAATGGTTATTCATTTCATTCATATGATTAATGCATTATACATAGTAAGTGATGGGTGGGACATGATAATAGATATCCATTTGATTCACAGATAGTCCTCATGAAACAAACTATCTGAGGTATTTGGTGTATTCTTTACCTATTTACGTATGATGTCTTGGTATGAGACCACAAAATTAATATTATAATGTCCATAATTATGCATTATATCATTATGAAATAAGTTATTTGTATCCATTATATTATTTATGTTTTCATGTCATCCATGGATATATTCCCCTTTAATGATGATTAGTTATATAACATATTTTATTACTTTTTATCTCTTCTATAATATTAATGCCTTATGTATTCATGATAGGTTCCACTATATTCTTTCCATTACAAAATGTTTGAGATCAAACTCTCTTATATTTACATTCCCCAAGTTATATAGAATAGTATTATGAATGATACTTAAAGAATATTATGTGGTATTGAAGAATTTTTATAGAATAATAAAATATGGGTATAATGGAAGAAATTTACATTGGTTGAAAAAGATATGGGTATTTTAATTTATTATCTTATTAGTTATATAATTACTAAACCTAAAATTTATTAAGTGTGTAATTGAATCAATCATTTTATTGATAATGTAATTATAAAAGATCAAAACTAGGTCACTTGAGATGATATCAAAACTAGTGTATAAATATTATGTTTTTAACAATAGATATAGGTATATAGGTTTGGGATATTACACCCTTATTATTATCTCATCAGATATAAATAATTAAACAATGCATTGGAGGGATATATAATCTTGGTCCCAACACCACATAATTAAAACCATACATATGAGTGCCACATGATCCTAAAAACATTTTTCAATTCATCTAAACATAACCCATATAAATGAAATAAGTTTTATAAAAATTTCATCATAATATAATAATAAGCTATATAGAGAAATAAAATAGATGGTTTCATTATATGATATCCCTAGGGATGAATAAAATATATCAAATTATGTTAAAATATATAAAAAATATCCTTAAAATAATATTCAAAATTTTCTTTGAAAACATGAGAAAAATATTCATTTCTTCTGATAACATTTTAAATATAAATTTCTTTAATATTAATAAAAAATCATTGAAAATAAATATTAAAACTTAGAAATTAATATTTAATTAAAATAATGGTAATGATAGTGGGAAAATTCATTCATGCAGTAAATGTTAAAGAAATGGTTCATTTCACATTTTTTATAAAAAGTCACAAATAACCTATTCAGATAACATTATAGATACTAATTTTTATAAATCTTAAAATAAATCCAAATATATTTGAAGATTAATTTGAATAATCATTAGATAAAATAAAATACCATTCTCGAAATAAATTAATGAACATGGACATTGAAGAAAATTTTCATCAACTAAAGAGAATTTATTGTCAGATTTAATTAAAACTATTCTCTAAATTATTTTAAGTACCACATAGAGTATAATGAAAGGAAAAAATCAAAACCCCAAAAATTATAATTTTATAAGAAAAAATATGGGTTATAAAAAATAAATAGAATATAATCCCTATAATGGATATTCAAGCATAAACAAACCGGAATAAAAATGAGTTTGCAACATAAACCCTTACTTCATATCCTAAATTTCATGATACGCATTATTAAGATCTTGTATAGTAAATTTTAATTTTTTATACATCTATTACAAAAACATATTCATAATTATCTTAAAATATAACATTCTATTATAATTTTGAATTACCTGTTTACTAATAATTCTTCATTAAAATAAATAATTTTGGTGTTAATTGTTACATTTCCCATGAATGTTTTGGTTTGACAGTTCCAACCTTTTCACTTTTTTCATGGTTTCATAATCTATAGAATATTAATAATGTTATAAGTTTCATATTTATTAATTATTTATATTTTTATAATAATTCATATAAGGTGGTTATGAATAATGAATTACATCACTTTGTGGAGATGTTACTCAATACGTACACATAAGTAAAGTTTTGATTTTACAATGAATGGAAATATGGTAAATAATAATATATATTTACAAAATCATAATAATATTATAAATATAATATTCATTAATTAATTCCATGTATATTACTATCTAATTATCACATACAAGAAAAACAGATCACATCTCTTTGTGGGGGTGGTAGTCCACACGTATGAACGAACGACATTATCATTTCTCATAGGATGAAAAATTAGTAGAAAATGGATGTTATATTAGCATAAGAAAATTCATTATAGTAATGATACTTATTTAAACATGTGAATATGGATATAGAATATTTTTAGGAGGTTCAGGAAGAAAAAAACTTGAAATAGATCGATAAAAACACATTGTGCACGTAAAATCAGTTTCTTAGAGAAACATCACTTTTTACCTTGAAATGATTTTATTTTCATTTATAACTAATTAATAACCAATTAATTACCCTTATATATGTGTGAATAAAAAAATTTCATAGGTTTAATACTCTTATTTTGTTTTTAAATATAAAATATATGAAATAAAAAACTATACTAATTAAAAAAATATTTCAAAATAGTTCTTTAGGATTAATAATATTTCCTAAGTGAATTAGAAATTATGTTTTACAATTATATTTCATTTAAATACCATATAATGTGCTTTATTTTATAATATATTATAATTATTCACATATTTTTAGTGTTTTTTGATTCATAATAGGTTGAATGCATTTATTTATTAAAGATATATATATTTTAAAATCTCAGGGTGTTACATTCTTCCTCTTATAAGAATTTAACCATCATTATTTTATTACACATATTAAAATAAATGAGGATTATTTACCTCATCACATCCTTGTGTTCCCATGTTACTTAATAAAATTTATGACTCCTCCAAAGAACCTTTACCAGGTGAGTATTCTTGTTTTATAATACTTTATCTATATGATCCATGATTTCTACTAATTGGTCCACATAATGAAGATCATGACTTCAAGGTAAAACCTATGATTTTATTACATATAAAGGATCTAATATATACTTCCTATATATAGATACATGGAAATTATCATTAACCTGGATGAGGTTTAGATAAAGAAAAAAGATATAATATATCATTCTGATAAGATCAAGAATCTCATTAGGGAAGATATATTTTGGAAATTTCAATCCTTTCATTCCAAATACCATAAAATTATTCGTAGTATATATCCATATGAACACTTTATCACTAAATTTGAACTATAAATCTCATAGATGATTTTTTGAATAAATTATTTGTCAACTTTGAGCTTACATGATGTGTTATGGGATAACTCCATTTTTTTTCTTCCATTTCCTTAGGTATATCAATCCCCAATAGATTTCATTCCCCATTTTAATCATATAATATTGTATTCATACACTTCTTTCCATAGAGGGATTCAAAAGTAGCCATCTGAAATCTCGAGTGAAACCTATTTTTTAAGGAAAATTTACCAATGTAAGGTGTTGGTCCCAACCTCCTTTTTAATCCATTGATTGATCTCTTATAATATATTCTAGGGTTTTAATTGTCCTCTCATACTATCTATATATATGAGGATTATATAAAGTTCTAAATCTCAACTCAATATTCAAATATTGATGAATTACTCTCCAAAACATCGAGGTAAACCACATATCTTGATCATATATGATTGTGATTAGTACTATATTCAACATACAAAATTACTTAAAGTATATCACTGGGGTGATCAATAGATAAATACTATCTAATATCAATTAAATGTATTGATTTCATAAGGTGGTCAACTATAACCCAAATAGAATTATTCCCATTAGATGTATTGGGGATTCCCTTGATAAAATCCATGATGTTTTCCCATTTCTACATAGTTATGGGTAATGGTTGTAATATCCTATTAGAATTATATCTATCAATCTCAATATACTGACATTATGCACTGAGATACATACTATGAAATAACTCTCTTCATGTTGTACCACCAGAAAATCTCTATACATCTCCTTAATTCTCGAATAAATAATGAATGAAAAAATATAAGCCTTTTAAAATATATCCTTATTCAATTATGGTATTAATGGGACTTATATTATATTCCTAAACCTTATCATTCCTCATAATCATGATTTATCTTAGGAACATTCCTTACCTTATTTTGTAGCTCCACATCTTCATTATATACCTCTTTAATCTTCACATGAATATATGGTTTAACATTCATATGGTAAGGATATGATATTTCTCCATTACTTATGATTTCAAGGTCTATCCTTTTTAGTTACATAATTATTGTATCTCTTTCAATCATTATTATTGATAAACTATCTTGGTATTTCCAGCTAAGAGCATCAGCCACCTTGTTCACCATTCTGTGGTGGTAATGTATTATACAATCATTGTAACACCCCAAGATTTTGTGAACCATTTTTTTATAAATTAATTTTATTTTATGTATTTAAATTCAATTTACACTAATTTTAAATTTATTTATACACTACACCATGTTAACCTTGTTCTACATTCAACACGGATTTGTCTTCTGTTACCCAAAACACTGAGTTACTATGAAACAACATTTTATTATTATAATTGTTTAAATGAGATAGTTATAAAATAGTCATTAAAATTTGTAATATGAATAGTAAAAAATTATTATTTAAATATTATTTCTAATGTTTCTATATAACTAAATTATATTGATAATAAGATGTACATTTTTAGTAAATTCTTTATATGTTTGAAAATACTATTTTCTTAAAAGAACTCTTTCTTAAGACATTTGTGAACAATAATAAAATTAATTTTAGACACTTTTAGAAAATTAATTTTATAAAATAAGAAAAATAATTAATAATTGAAAAATTATCTTACGGTGGATTTTTTTGAATTTTCTGCAAAACATCATTTTTGGATGAATAGTGAAAAATACTGAATTTTATTTCAAAAAGAGTTTTTCGTCTAATTTATTTAAATAGTTAAATTAATTTTAAATTAAGTTTTAAAGTGTATTGAGATTAAATGTACATAAATTAATCCAATTTATTTGATTATAATCAATTTCACATTGAAATTGGATATCAAAACATTCTAAACATTTAAAGATTTTTGCTTAAAAACCCCTCTATCACGGCCAGTGTACAGGATTAAATTTAAATTAATTTCTACCACGTATGCTATTAAAATTTGAAAAATGGATTAAATATTTAGAATCATTATAATTGATAATTTATAATAAGGTAAAATTAGTTTTTTATCAAAAATATTAGTGAACATGGTTAAAATTAATTACAGTGATTAACAGAAAAATTATCTTAACAAAGGACTAAGCCTTAAACTTAAGGAACAAAACGACCTATAAACTTTTCCATAATCCACTTTATGTTCATATTTATACCATATAATCATTTTCATATATTGGTACCATTATTATATCCACTTTTCATGGAAAAAATGTTGGTGGAATTCCCTTTCCAAAAATTTATAAGAATGTCACTCCTCCTCCACTATAAAAAGGAACTCACACCTACCACTTATTCACACATCTCAAGCCCCATGTATACCCCAGAATCTGCTCAAATAAACTCCCAAAATCCCTCCTTTCATCATTTAAGCCTCCATTTTAGTATAAATCCTACCTATGAATCCCTTTTGTGCAAATCAAAAGGAGTTACCCAAAAAAGAGGTAACATCCCTTCTCAAGCTCTTTTCTTTTTATTTTATTTATCCACCTCCTAAATTATTTTTATTACATGATTTTATAATAAAAAAATTATCCTTAGTATATTTATATTCTATTATTATAATTTATTGACCTTCACTTACACACACCTCTATCCAATGGGTAACAAACTTTCTGTTCTTGTGTACATTGAACTACCACTTCATGAAAAGATGTTGTTCATTTTTCCTTTACCATATCTCATGGTTGGTCATTATAATGGAAAATATATTTTTATATGTTATATATGATATATATTATTTATTTATTATTATATTATTATAATATAATTCATACCTTCATTATTTCCCTTTTGTGTAAATATGATAATTTCGTTTGGGGAAGTGTGGACTACCGCCTCATCAGAGTGATATGATTCGTTCATATTCTACATGGAATGTATTAATGATGGGTTCAGTAAAAGTATATAATATATATGAAATACTAATTATATTTTAATTAGTGTATATATATACATATATGTCATTTACTTATTTTCTTTTAATATGATAATTCAATAGAAATAGCGTTCATGCGTACGTACGACCTACCGTCTCCATGAATGGTGTATTCCATTTCATATTTATATCCTTTGTAGATTATAATAAATGAATGTATACTGAATATATGTGATATTTATATCATGTTTAAAATTTTGGAAATCATGATATATTTATGAGGACCAAAAATATAAAAAAATAAGACACATGTGAAGAATAAAGTGGATAATACCCAAAACATAACCTTAACATGGAAGTGTTAATTAGTGAATGATATAAATCCATATATGGTATTATATATAATAATATGGTTCTTTAGTAGATATATAATAAACTTATATTTATTATATATGAGGTTTGAATGATTATTATAAGAGTCAATACATAAGGTAAGGGGATTTCTAGTCCCACTTTTATTTCTGTGAGATTTATAACTTATTCACCACTCATTTCTTTTGTGTGGTGTATGTACATACCATGAATATATTATATGATTATTATCCTTAAATATATGGATATTTACATATCCATTTTATGATCTCTCTTTCATAGGTTTTATGCTTCAAAAGTTACCAAATCAGTAAAGTAGTTTTATCTCAATTTTCCTTCTTTGGGACACATGTCATTAATTTCATAAAAACCCACTCTTCAAAAAAAATTAAAAATGTTTTCTAAATTTATTTATAATTTTTCAAATTATTTTCAAAGAAATAATTTTCTAAACTTTTTAAAGCTTTATTTATAATTTTTCAAATTTTTTTCAAATAAATGTTTTTCAAAATGTTTTCAAGCTTTCTCTATACGTTTTCAAGTTTATTTTTAAAGAAAATGGTTTTCAAAATTTTTGTGTTTTAAAAGTAATTTTTCAAAGAAGAAATGATATTTTACTCAAGAAATGTTTTTAAAAGATATTTAAAAATTATTTTCCATCTATGATGCAATCTTTTGAAGTTACTCATGCCTTTTTAGGAAATTATCCAAAGGTTACATTTATATTATTTCTCTTAATGCTTTATGCATTGATGGAATTATGTTTATGAAACTCATTTCACTTTTATAGATTATATATTTATGAAACCCATTTCTCTTTAAAAGGTTATATGTTTATGAAACCTGTTTATCTTTTACAGTTTATATTTTTATGAAACCCATTTCACTTTCATGAGTTATATGTTTATGACCCCTACTTCTTTTCATGGGTTATTATTTGATTAAATGATTATAAAACCTATCTATTTTCCACATTTTATTATATTATTATATATTTATGATACCCATTTAATTTCATGGGTTATGATATGATTGTTTATGATTTTTTTCACTTGTATGTATGATTTAATTATGAGATTTTTGGGACCTATATCTCTCTCAAATGAATTGGGTAAATATTTATATATCATGAGATAATGATGGGATTCAACTCAATAGGCTTGATCTACTGTGGAATTTGGGAAAACCTGATCCACTATGGAAAGACGGGAAAACATGATCCCTTATAAGGAAAAACTATGAATGGGGATAGTGATGTATCTATCCCAATAGGTTTATTCCTCATTAATTTCCATAATAAGTTTTAGAAATGTGCTCGAACTTATAGGGAATGATATTATATATTTATGTGTCTTCCAAAATCCCATACCTTATTCCTATGTTATGCTTTCAGGGATTGTGCTCTTGATTGCCCTATGATTTGTGTCATATGAAATGATAATATTTTTTTCATGATTTAAATTTATGATATTTGATATGTAGGGTATGATAATATAATGTTATTAACATGTTTTTATACCTTTATGCACATGTTTATTCTTACATATCTCCCTTGTTTTCCCTTACTGAGCATCTGAGATCATCCATTTTTATGTTTCCTTCTTGAGGTTATGATGATATGTATTAAGTATGATATGTCTAAGAAGGGTTCTATTCATGAATAACCTAGTGGAAGATAATTTATCTCACTTATATACTAGTGTTCATCTTTCCATATTTCCAAAGGAACTAAACTAATATAGTCTTTGGGTGTTTTTTGTGTAATGTATTAAGTATTCCGCAAAAAAAAGATATAATGTTAATGCATGAAAAGATATGGTCTCTATAGTTGGTATTAGAAAATATTTATTTAACATTTGAAAAATAGGATGAGAAAACCTTAGTAAGAACTCTAATGACATGTCTAAGGATAATTCTAATGATGAGTAAATGTATATGAAAATGTCCTGAAATTTTGGTAAAGGATGGATCAAGTGGGTTCCTAGAAATAAATACATGTCTAGATACTACAAGTGTACATAGTTTTAGAACAGATGTACCTAGGAGTAATGAATCCAACAAGGTGTGTTGGGCCTTACTCGAGAATAACCTAGTATGCAAAAATGGGTCTTATTATGCCCCTAGTTTGACACTCTCGGGGGATATGATATGGGAATTTACAAACTCTTCATGAACCATCATTAAATAATTAAAAATAATTTGGATATGAATAACCTAGGATAAACCTAGTATTTCATATATTAAGGAAGATTTCATAATTTTGACATCATGTAAGTGATTTTTCTTGGTTATGTTTTCCTCACTATGATAATTGTTTCTTACTCTATAATTTTTAGTTTTAGTCAATGGATTGAACCTGAAAGAACCACATTAATGGTTATTGAAATAGACAATTCAATGATTTTCCCCCTAAGTATCTAAATTCTATGGGATATGGAATTAAAAATATCATTTCTTGCTCACCCAACTTTCTAAAGCTATGAATCGCGTTGATCTTCCAAATGAGAAAAAGATGGAAAACATTATATTGAGTCCTTCATGAGGTAACATCCACCTTCTTTCAGTGGGTTTTCTAATCCACTTATTTTTTAACACTGGATTAGTACCACTAAGAGGATATTCTCTATTAGCTAGTGTTAATATCTTGAGAAAGTCATTCTGGCTATTTATCGATTAGAAGGTGAAGTAGAGGAGTGGTGGACTCTAATAAAGAATACAAGGAATTGAGATGAAATTGAATCCATATATTTAGATGAGTTTAATAAATTATTCTTCAATAAGTACTCTCCTCATGTTATTCAAATGAAGATGGAAAATTAGTTCCTTGATTTGAATCAAAAGGATGATTAATCTATTGGTACCTATGAGGTTAATTTCACAAGACTTGGGAGGTATGATTATGGAATTATCGTCCAACTTGAAAGTAAATTTGATAGGTTCTTCAGTGGCCTAAATCCAAGCCCCATAAGGGAATTTACCATAAGATACATTAATATTTATAAAGAGATTATAAATTATGTATTCAAAGTTGAAATATAGGTTGGAGTTACATATAAATCTCGTGTTTTTTACAAGAAAAGGTAGATGGAGTTCAATGGAAAATATAAAAACCATGGAGAGAAGAAGATGATCCTTCATTTATGCTCTAAGTGAGGAAAGAAGCATGGATAGAATTTTATTTTGGGGTCTAATAAGTGTTTAAAGTGAAGAAGGAAGGCCATCGGGAAATTGATCGCCACATTGATGGGAAATTTTTTTCCAATGATGAAAATAGAGGAAAATCTACATAGAATGCACCTCCCACACTTCAGTGCTTCAAGTGTAAGTAGTATGGGAATTATGCTAACCAGTTCCCAAACCCAAGGGTTGGTGATGATGATTGACATCAGTAGCCTCTTAAATCAAGGGACAACGGGAAATCCTGTGTGATCACTATTTCTGAAAAGGGGTGAAATAATGACCTGGTGAAAGGTATACATACCATCCACTCTATAACTATTAATGTATTATTTGATTTTGGATCTTCCAACTCTTTCATAAATAAATAATTTTCTAATGTTATTAAGATCCCACCCAAAAAAATATATGTGTAATTATTAGTACAACCCCTAATGGTAAAATGATTTCATATCAATTCTATGATTCATATCTGATTGAAGTTTTTGGGAATGTGATTCCTTTAAATCTTGGTATTCTTCCCCTAGTTGAATTTAATGTCATATTAGGTATGAATTTTCTTTATCTTCATAAATCCCACAAAAAATTTCAAGTAAAGGAGGTTAAGTTTGATATTTAAAACCATAATATGATCAAATATCAATGTGATGATAAGTATGAACTTCCTATAGAGATTACATCCAATGTATGGGTCTTGATTCCCATTCAGAAAGCATGTTTGTCTCAAATGGTTGGGGAGAAACTAAACATTGATGATATGCCTATTTTATGTGAATTCGTGAGTGTGTTATCAGAATAGATTCCTAGACTTACCCTAAAATTTGAAGTTTATTTCTTGATAGAAATCATAACAGTTTCCACACTAATTTCAAAGACTCCCTATAGAATGTCCTCAATTGAGTTATATGAATTAAGGAAGAAAATCCAAGAAAAACTTGATAAGGGATTCATTCAGACAAGTGTGTCACCTTGGGGTGAAGATATTCTCTTCATGAAAAAACAAATATGGATAAATTTTACTCTGTATTTATTATTGGTAGTTGAAGAAGATCAATATCAATAACAAGTATCATCATCCTCGTATTGATGACTGGTTTGATCAACTGCGTGGAGCTCAATAGTTTTCCAAGATTGAACTTCTTTCTAGATATCATCAATTGAGGTTAAAGAGGGAGGATATACCCATGATATGTTTCTATAAAAGGTATGGGTACTATGAATATATAGTGATTCATTTCGATCTAACTAGTTCCCCTGTTATCTTCATGGATTTGATGAATAAAGTCTTTAGAGATTACCTTGATCAGTTTTTGATAGTCTTTATAGATGATATTATTATATATTCCAAGAACAATTAAGGGCATGAAGACCACTTGATAATTGTTTTAAAGACCCTAAGTAAAGATAAGGTGTAAGAAAAATTTACAAAGTGTTAATTTTGGCTATAAAATGTTTCATTATTGGGTCACATAATCTCAATAGATGGTATAGAAGTAGATACATTAAAGATGGTGGTTATTAAATGTTGTCCTAGACCAACCATGGTTACCGAGATCAGTAGTTTTCTTGAATTTGATTGATATTATTAATGGTTTGTGGAGAATTTATCATTACTATGTAATCACCTGACCAAGTTAACTTGAAAGGGTGCTAAGTTCCTCTAGATAAATGAATGTGAGGAAACTTTCAAGGAACTAAAGAGAAGGTTGGTCAATACGCATGTGATTACATTACCTTGTAGTGTATATGGGTTTTAAAACAATATTGACACATTCAAGAAGGTTTTTGTATGCGTTCTTATGAAAAATAACATGGTTATCACTTATTCCTCATGGCAGTTGAAGATCCACATGAAAAATTACTCAACTCATGATTTGGAGTTAGCAACAGTAATTTTTTCATTAAAGATATAGATGAATTATCTTTATAGAGAAAAGTGTGATATATATACTGATCATAAAATTCTAAAATATATTTTCACATAGAAGGATTTGAACATACACTAGAGAGTATGGTTAGAGATAATAACGGATTATGACTGCTCGATACATTATCTCCCTAGGAAAGTGAACAAGGTGGTCGATACTTTGAGTCAAGAGGATCATGCAAGCTTATCCATGATGAGAATCAAAAAAAAAAGATCCCGTGTTTATTGATTTTTGAAGGATGGATCTAGAAATCTTGAAGGAAGGGTAGAAATATTATCTTTATCAATTTAATTTTCAACCCTCTATCCAAGTACAGATTAAAGAGGCATAGAAGGAATATGTAGAGCTACAAAAGAAGGATATAAATGTTCTTGAGTTTAACCTTGGTCGGGATTAAATTATAAGGTTCAAGAACTGTGTATATGTTCCTTCTATATCATATTTGAAGAAGGATATATTAGAGTAAGATCATCATTATTCATTATATATTCATCCTGGATGTACGAGGATGTATAAATATTTGAAGGAATACTTCTGGTGGGATGGAATAAAGAGGATATCACAGATTTTATATCTTGGTGCTTGGTATGCCAGCAAGTTAAGGCAGGAAGACAAAATTCTAAAGGTATTTTCCATACATGACCTATAACAAAATGGAAATGGGATAAAATTACTATAGATTTTGTCATTGGACTCCACAAAACCTATAAATGATTTAATGTTATATGGGTGTTAGTTGATCACCATACCAAGTTAGTGCACTTTATTTCTATCAGAGAAGACTTCTCTCTAGATCATCTTTCTAGGTTATATATTAGGGAAGTGGTATGGTTTCATAGAGTAACAACTCCCATTGTATCTAATCCGGATATGAGGTTCACCTCAAGGTTTTAGGTAATTATTCATCAATCGCTTGATACAAAATTGATTTTTAGCACCCATTTTAATCCTTATATGGATTATCTATCTGAAAGAACAATTCAAACCCTATAGGATATTTTAAGATCTTGTTTATTGTATTTCAAAGGTGGTTAGTATCAACACCTTCCTCTAGTTGAGTTTCTATACAACAATAGATTTCACTCAAGAATTCATATGGATATTTATGAAGACTTCTATTGGAAGAAATGTAGATCTCTAATGTGATGGGATAAAGTTGGATAAAGAAATCTATTGGGACCTGAGATAGATAAATAAATGGCTGAGAAAGTTAAAACCATTTAGTATAATATCATAGTAGCACAAAGTTGATAGAAAAGTTATACTAATAACCGTTTGTGTGATCGGTAATTTGAATCCAGTGATAAGTTTTTTCTATGAATATCTCACTAAAAGAAGGATATTATGTTCAGGAAGAAAGAAAAAATAATCCCTAGGTATATCAGTCCCTTTGATATTATTGATCGTATTGGAATGATAGCCTATCACTTGGAACTTCCTACAAATATATCTCAAGTATATGATGTGTTCCATGTATATCTCCTAAATAAGTACATGTATGGACCTTCACAAGTACTAAACTAAGTGGTCATACTGTTGGGGAAGGATCTTTCTTAAGAGGAATTACCAGTTGAAATTTTGGATCATATAGAGAAAGTTATACAAAACATGACTAGTCACCTGGTTAAAGTTCAGTAGAGAAATCACCAGTGAGAGAAAGATACTTGGTAACTTGAGGATATTATGAGGAAGAAATAGCCTCATTTTTTTGTATTAGAATGATGAATTTTGAGGTTGAAATTCATTTTGAGAGGGGTAGAATGTAACACCTCGAGTTTTTGTTAACCTTTTTTCAAATAAATTAATTTTGTATGATTTTTTTAAATTCATGATACACTAAGTAAAACCTTATTTTTATGCTACACCAAGTTAACTTTGAGCGACATGTAACACGGACTTGGCTTGCGTTACATGCAACACCTAGTTTCTAGGAAACAACATTTTATTATTATAGTTGTTTAAATGATATAGTTATAACATAGTCGTCAAACTTATTAATATGAATAGAAATAAATAATTTTGAAATATTATTTAGAATTTTTTGGTATAAGTAAAACATATTGATAATAATACATACATTTTTAGTAAAGTCTTTATATATTTAAAAATACTATTTTCTTAAAAGAACTGTTTTTTATGTCCTTTTGTGAACAATAATAAAATTAATTTTAGAAGATTTTAGAAATTTAATTTGATAAAATAAATATAATTTTTCAATTCAAAATGTCAAAATTACAATAGTTCTAATTTTATTTATTTTTCTGTAAAAATTCATTTTTGGATGAATAGTTAAAAATACTGAATTTTATTTCAAAAAATCTTTTTATTATCTTTAATTTATATAGTTAAATTATATTTTAATTTTTTTTGAAAGTGTAATTAGATTAAATTTACATAAATTAATTAAATTTAGGTAATTTTAACCAATTTCACATTGAAATTTGATATCAAAACATTCCAAACTTTTAAACATTTTTTCTTAAAAACTCATTAGTGTGGCCTATTTTTGGGATTAATTTTAAATTAATTTCTGCCACTTATGTGATTATAATTTGGAAAACTGATTCCATATTTTTAATCATCATAATTTATAATTTATAATAATTTCAACATATTTTTTGACCAAAAATATTGGTGAAAGTGATTAAAATAAATTACAGTGATTAAGAGAAAATTTAGCTTAATAAAGAACTGAACCTTTAACCTATTGCCCCAAATAACCAATAAAATTGTCCAAAATCCATTATATATTCATATTTATACCCTATACTAATTTTTATCATATAAATTCTTTTATTGGATCCAATTTTCAAGGGAAAAACTTGGGTGGAATTCCCTTTCCAAATATTTACAAGAATTCCACTCCCCTTAACTATAAAAAGGCATTCACACCTCCCACTTATTCACACCTCTCAAGCCCTTTTTCTCACCCAAAATATGCTCAAATAATCTACCAATATCTCTCTATTCCCACTTTATTCCTCCCTTTCGGAATAAATCCAACTGAGTAATCCCTTTTATGCAAAGAAAAAGTAGTTACTCAAAGAAGAGGTAACATCCATCCTCATGCTCCTTTCTTTTATTTTCTTTATCGAACACATAAATTATTCTTATTCCATGATTATATAATAACACTATTACAATAAATATACTTATATTTATTATTCTAAGGGTTATAACTACATTTACACACACTTCCATATAATGGGTAACGAACTTACCGTTCTTGTGTACGGTGAACTACCGCCTCACAAAATGATGTTGTTCTTTTTTCCTTTACCACCTATCATATTTGGGAATTATGATGTAAATTTTATTTTTATATGTTATATATAAAATTTAATTGGTATTTATAATTATTTAATTATTATATAAAACATACTTTAATGCTTTTCATTTTGTGTAAATATGATAATTTTGTTTGGGGAAGTGTGGACTACTGCCTTCTCAAAGTGATGTGATTCATTCGCACACTACATGGAATGTCATGCCCTAGCCCCAAAATACCCTGATGTCAGTGCAGAGTTTAAATAAAAGATGGTGTGTAGAAAAATTAGTAAAAATTAAATCTTATAAAACAATTACACATCATGTTTCACTAAAGAGGATATTTTTGGTTTAGGTCCTGGAGAATCAGATAAAATTATTACATTTATTTCAAAACTAAAACGGAAAATAATCTCCACAAATCTGCCACTGAACAAGGTAACTCAAATCTACTAAACCTGTAAAATTGTAATTAAAACATAGTTTGAGCTTACGAATGCCCAGTAAGGGGTTTTAAAATAAAATAATTCTGAAATGTAATCCTCTTGAAAAAATTTCTTCCAAATTATTTATAAAACATTTTCATAAGGAAATCATAACATAAATTTTGATCACAAAATACAAGTGAACATTTCAAGTAATATTAACAGGGTTGTAAATAAACATATTCGAAATCATAGGAATACTTATACGAAATATAGGGTGTGCTGCATATAAAGTAAGAGTCGTTCTAACTTTAACAGGTATGACATGTGGAAGTACAAGTGCCAAATTCACAACTCGAAACAATATATGATCAGAGTTGTGCATAAAATCATAACTTCAATTTTTTTTATTACTAACTGTGAGCCATAAATTGATGATCAAATCCTTGTTTGTTGAATACACGTTATTCCATAAGCATTTACTACTTTGATAATCATAAGTACGGGCTCTTAACCATTAATATTCTGATTTTCGAATATCTACTTGGTTAATTAATGATCATAAACATAATGAGGGAATTTATAATGTTTGAAAACATAACCATACCATCAATGCCTCATTCCAAGACCATAAATAATCATTTTTTCAAGGCCATGTGCCAAGACCGTAGTTTTTCTCAGGAGACCGACCGATGCACTGAGGGGATATAGCGGGCCCTATATGACACTTTCTATTTCCAATACATTCCTCATATTCCAAGTAAGTTCGTATGTTCAAAGTGTCTCATACCACTTTGAGCATTTAATTTCTCATTTCATATTATTCAAAGTGTCCCATACCACTTTGAATAATTTATTTCTTAATTCCATAAAAGGTCATTTGTGTTTGATTACATTCTATACAAAGTGAGTCATACATATAAGTGTTAATAAAAATATTAACAACTGCATGGCTATGGAAATAAATGACAATTATGATAGGATGATTATAGAATATGTGATGAAAACTAATGTACAAAAAGAAATATATGTTTTGTCACATAAAATGATAACTCTAAATTCTAAAACTCTTATTTCATAGAAATAGACATTTCATATTTTTAAATGAATAATTTTGAAATAAGACAGATGTCCATTATACACAAATCATGCACTGATAAATGGTCGTGTAAAATAATCTACAACTTCTGAAGACATTTATAGTAGCCAATTTATTTACAGTGCAAAAATTGTTTTATATAATGAATGAATTCATAAAAATTTAATTACACATCTTAAAAACATTCTTTAATCACCAAGGTTTTAATTACAAAAAGATAAATAGGATACTCACATGGTATACATGTATTTACATAAAGGTATGTTATCAACATTCAAAATGGAAACACATAAACAAGCCGGTTTGTAGTATAATGAACATATGTGCCTAAATATATATATAACTATTTTTACATGTATATGAAGTGTATACATGAGTTTCAGACATCCAAAAATGAAACCAAAATCCCTTGAATGCATTATAAGAGGGCATCATACCAATATCACTACTCTAAGAATATGAAACAAAAAGGTTTTGTTTTTGTATTTATAAAAATATAAATGTATATACATATTTATTTAAATATGAGTTCAATTAAATTCAGAACTGAAAAATAGTCTTTCCAAGGATTATACGCAACAAAGGAATCCATTAAATACTGGAAATTTTCATTTAGGAAACATAAAACGGATTAATATTGAATGTTATATAAAACTACTTATATACTCACATTATATATATATATGTGTGTGTGTTAAAACCCAAAACTATTATTGCCTTTATTTACAACATGTTTTTCAAACACACCATTTAAGGATTTTGAAACAAAACATAGGAGGCTAAAAAACTGGGTAGAATGGGATATAATCAGTACGTATATATATATTCCCTATATTCACAACGTATATAAAATTTTTCATGAATAAGGCAAGATATAATTCCCTTATGTTTTAAAACACTACTTGAACATTGAAACTCAATGTTTAGATGTCTTAAAATATGACCTAATAAGGGTTTATCTAAAACTATATGGTTATATAAATACATATACAACGAAATATACAATGTATATAATTCGGTTTTTCCCAAGGAAGACAAGGTTAATTAAACCCTTACCGATTTTTAAGGAGGAGGAGAGGTCTGATGAAGCTCGAAGGAGGTAATGGAGAATGGAGAACCCATAGGGTTGGGGTGTAATAGAGTTGGATATATAAACTATATTATACATAAATTATATAAAATATATAAAATATTTTTAATTCCATTTCCTAGAAAACTGAGACCCCTCGATTTAAAATAAGACTGAGGGTGTCGGTCTTTGTGGAAAAAGGGTGAAAGGAGGGGCCACTACTGTCACAAGAATGGGAAAATGAAAAGGGAGGAGTAGCATGGAAACTGGTTCTTTTTATGTGGGAGGAGGAAGAGTAAGGTGATGAAGTATAAAACTAGAAATGAATTGAATGGTAGGGATCTAACTGCAAAAGATCCGGCGGTTGAGGTGTGTCCATGGATTTTAAAAAGGATGGACGGTTGAGATCTTAGGAGGACTAGATCAGACGGATATGAAAGACGTAGTGTTTAAAAAATGCTTAAATGTCTAAGATTAGATCGAGATACGATTGAACGGATGAAAAAAATGTGGTAGATATACCGCATCCATGGGGGTTCAATAACCAAATTGATCAAGCGGCTCAGATCACGTGTGGTGAGATCGGATGGCTTGGATCTGCTCCTAGCTAAAAAAACCCATCCCACATCGAAACAGGGAGGCTTCTAAAGCCCCTATATAAGGTTGGAGCTCCAAGACTTAGCTCATATTTCTCCTTCCCCCCTCCTCATACCGCCTCATACTAGGTTCTACAGGCACGCTCTATGCACACTCATATCGTTGTGCCGCCCCACACGGTGGCGTGCTCTGGCTACTTGCACATGCACCCCCCGTGCACGCTTAGAGCTTTCTATACCCCCTGTGCGTGCGACCAAGCTTTCTCCTTGTGTGCACACCACCACCCTATTCCATTTCTAAGGGTTGTGGGTGAGATTTCTATCAAGTCCTTGAGTGGGTACCTAAAAGGTGGCCCATATCTAGGTGGGGTACTCACCTATTTTTTTGGGAAAGAAAAGTTATATTTATTATACATAAAATTATAAATAAGGAACATAGTTGTGATCCCTTCTTAAAACATATTTTCATAAAACACTAAAATACTTTACAAATTCTAGATCTTTTCATAATTAAAATACTTAGTAAGAATATTATTTCTTATGTTTAAAAAAATAGAGTTTAATATATCCCTAGAAATTTGACTTACAAAATTGAATACCATTAATTTAAAATATATTTAAAGTATCATCATACAATGTTTAAAATTTTTGAAACATTTAAAAGGTGTTTGAAATACATAACTAATTTTGGAATCATAATAATAATATTCATTAGTTCCATTTTCCCATGGTACGGTTCCAAACTCAAAGGTATGTTTCTTTATAACAAAACCAAGTAATCAAGTTTGTGATTATCTTGGAAATTTTTTCAAAATACAAGAGTTATGTTTCAAACCCATTTTAAACTTTAAATAATTATCCTTTTTAAAGTATATAAAATGATTTTATATGTTTAAATTTATAATTTAAATACATAACTTAAATATTTTGGAAAACTAATTGTACTAGATATTTTAAATTAAACCAATTGAATGACCAACAGCTATACTTATAGCCATTAGAAACACAATGGTCACCTAAAGAGGTAAAGGTCGAATTAAGGATTTATAAAAACATGAATTAGAGTGTTCCATCTCCAAAACGATTTGGAGAAGATGGTGCACATCATTACACTGATGCTCAGTGCAGTAACAGTGGCTCTGGTCATACTAATGTTCATTGTGACATATCAAAAGGACCCCTACTACTTGCTTGGGTACGTTGTTGTATTGGGTGGTCTCCCTGTAATTTTAATAGGTCTTTTAATAGGTATTTTTGGGTAGTATGGTTTTCCTTTGATCTTGTTGTAATGTAAACACTTCAGTGTTTAATAAAATGCCTTGTGTTTAGTTTGCAAGTTTTGTTTGGATATCATGAAAATTAAGAAGAATAAAACTGTAATATTATCATTACATGTGAAAAAAAGTTTTGGGGCATCATATTATACACCCTTCAAATAATTATAGCCTCAAAATTCAAAAATATTCATACACAGCCCACTAGAAAAACTAGACTCACATCACCTCCCATATCCCCTCACAAAATCGGCCAACGTGGTTATTCTTCTGAATACCCCCAAGTGGATCCCTAGATTGGTTTCTAGACCCTGGACTTCTTTGAACCAAATACACTAAGAGAACTGAGAGCATCTAGGATCATCCCTATGCATAAATAATTTGGGTTTCCAGAGGAAGGCTTTTACGGTGTGGAGATCATAGATTTGAGAGTAGACTAGATCTCTATAAATCCCTAGAACTATATCATGCTTAAAGATTTGGATTTCATGGAGAATTACATACATATAAAAACTTAGTATTTGGTTCATATAGTATGTTCAGTGTCCACCCTCTGAAGCATCTTCTTGAAATTTCATCAAATCTTGATAGTTCTCAGATAGGGTAAAACATAAGAAAAGACCTTCGTAGTACTTTATGATTTGTCTAAACTCTGTAAATTGAGTGTTTTCAATACAGTGATAGATATATCTCTCTCCCTTGTAGGAACGAACGATATTAAAACTGAGGGACACTTTATAAAGTCATTTTCACACAAGACGTAGTTTTGCAAAAGGTTCATAGTCTTCTGTACATGACTCAACAATTATGTGTTCTAGTAATTTGGTATGGAGAGATAAGATTTTGGTTGGTGAACTCATGTATTCCATCTTAAAATTTCAAGAGATATGTTTTATTCATCAAGGCATGATCACATTAAAATAAAGACTTTATTTATAAAAGCTTGTTAAGGAATCAAAACATATAACATTATTCATTTATACAAAGTTAATAAACCCAAGGTGTTTCATAACTACACGCTCACTCTCACAACACTAGAATGGATTTCCTGACATCCTCCAAGATTAAACTTCACCGGATTAACCAGTGTTGGCGGTTCCCCCAATTCCTAGTCAAACGTATTCCCAAAGTGGTTCTAAATTCTTCAATCTCTATGGTTCAGATGCAACGTAGGCAACTAGTATTAACCACATGTGAACATATGAGGTTTAGTCTGAGAGAATAATGTCATGTATCAAGTTGAGTGACATCAGTATGAACTTTATATCGATAATGTAAGTGGGTATTCTCATTCTCAAGGACTTCAAAGTCCATAATTTGACCACAAAGACCATAGTTCATGATTTGGAATAGGTATGATGCTCGGGGGTCACCCTCCTATGCAGCCTATTGAAATTCCTCTTGAGATGTAGCATACCCACCTAGGGTGAATAATTTAAATAATCTCTCAAACAATTTTTGTTGTCGTGCATAGAATGGGAATTGGGCATTAATCATTAGAAAATAGTTGAAGCATCCTCCTTGGTGAAGTTGGAGTACACAAGAAAAATTTGATATACGATCGAGGTGCTTGCATGACAAATGAAGGCTTTCAAAAATCTCAAAGCCTTCTAAATATGATTTTCCCACTATGGTTCCAAATACTTCAATTGGAAGGGACAAAAGTCTTGATTTATTTTCCATCTGAAGTTTTTAAGGAAACTTCTACTTGGTTATACATAAACAAGTTTTTAGTGTAGTTCTAATTTTCCAGGGATTTCTAAACCGATCCTATGATACCAACTATCACGCTCTGGCTCCAGACTACCCCAAAGCTGATGCGGAGTTTAAATAAATCATGGTGTGTAAAATAAATTTAAAAGGGAAGCTAATAAAACAATTACACATCATATCTAACTATAGATGATATTTTTGGTTTAGGTCCTAATGAATCAGATATAATTATTACATTTATTTCAAAACTGAAAGGGAAAAGAATATACATAAAGCTGCCACTGAAAAAGGTAACTCAAATATAATAAATCTGTAAAATTTAGATTAAAATGTAGGATGAGAATATGAATTCCCAGTAAGGGGTTTTAAAATAAAATAAAGCTGAAATTGAAACCTCATGAAAAAATTCCCTTCAAATTATTTTTAAAACATTTTCATAAAGAAATCATAACATAACATTTGATCACAAAATACAAGTGAATATTTCAAGTAATATTAACAGGATTATAAAGAAACATATTCTAGATCAAAGGAATGCTCACTAAAAATATAGGGTGTGTATCATATAAAGTAGGATTCATTCTAACTTTAACAGGTATAACATGCGGAAGTACAAGTTCCAAATTCACAAATGGAAACAATACATGATTAGAGTTTCACATTTAATAATAACTTCAATTTTGACCATTACTAATTGTGAACCATAAATTGGTGAATAAATATTTGGGTGCTGAATACAATTCATTCCATAAGCATTTACATCTTCTAATACTCAGATGTACAGGATATTAACCATGAATATTCTTCTAGTCTAATATCCACTTGGTTAATTAATTATCATAAACATAATGAGGGAATGTATAATGTGGGACAACATAACCATACCGTCAAGGCATAGTGTCAAGACCATAAATAATAATTTTGTCAAGGCCTTGCGCCAAGACCGTAGTTTTTCTCATGAGACCTACCGATGCACCGAGTGTCTATAGCAGGCCCCACCTGACACTTTCTATCTCTAATACATTCCTCAAATTCCAAGTAAGGTCTTATGTTCAAAATTTCCCATACGACTTTGAACATTTAATTTCTCATTTCATATTATTCAAAGTGTCCTATACCACTTTGAATAATTTAGTTCTTAATTCCCAAAAAGGTAATTTTTGTTTTATTACTTTCTATACAAATTGATTCATGCATAAAAGTGTTAATAACAATATTAACAAATGCATGGTTATGGTAATAAATGACAAGTTTGATAGTAAGATTATAGAATATGTGATGATAACTAATGCACAAAAAGAAATACATGTTTTGTCCCATAAAATGATAAACCTAAATTTTAAAACTCTCATTTAACGGAATTAGAAATTTTACATTTTGAAATAAATAATTTTGAATTAAGACAAATTTCCATTATACACAATGCATGCGTTGATAAATGTCCATGTATAATAATCTATAACTACTTAATACATTTAAAGTATCCAATTTATTTGCAGTGCAACAATTGTTTCGTGTAATGCATGAATTCATAAAAATTTAATTACACATATTAAAAACATGCATTAATCACCAAGGTTTTAATTACAAAAAGATAAATAGGATAATCACATGGTATACATGTATTTACATAAAGGTATGTTTTCAACCTTCAAATTGGAAACACATAAACAAGACGGTTTGTAGTATAATGAACATACGTGCATAAATATATATATAACCGTATGTACATGTATATGAAGTGTATACATGAGTTTCACACATCCAAAAATGAAACCAAAATCCCTTGCATGAATTAGAAGAGGGCGTCATACCAATATAACTACTACAAGAATATGAAATAGAAAGGTTTGGTATTTGTATATATAAAAATATAAATGTATATACACATATATTTAAATATGAGTTCACTTAAACATAGAACTGAAAAAAAGTCTTTCCAAGGGTTATATGCAACAGAGGCATCCGTTAAATACTGGAAATCATCATTTAGAAAACATAAAATAGATTAAGATTGAATGTTATATAAAATTACATATATACTCATATTATATATATAGAGGTTAAAACCCAAAACTTTTATAGACCTTAATTACAACAATTTTTTCAAAAACACTATTTAATGATTTAGAAACAAAACATAGGAGGCTTAAAAACTGGGTATAATGGGATATAAATAGTACATATATATATATTCCCTATATATGAAATTTATTTAATATTTTTCATAAATAAGGCAAGATATAATTCCCTTACATTTTAAAACACTACTTAAACATTGAAACTCAAGGTTTAAAAGTCTTAAAATCAGACCTAATAGGGGTTTATCTAAAACTGTATGGTTATATAAATACATATACAACCAAATATACACTGTAAATAGTTAATTTTAGCATAAGGAAGACAAGGTTTATTAAACCCTTACCTATTTTTAAGGAGGAGGAGAGGTCTAAGGATGCTCGAAGGAGGCGCTGGAGAATGGAGAAGTCGTAGCATTCTGGTGTAAGGGAGTTGTATATATTATCTATATTAGACATAGATTATATAAAAACAATTAAGGTCACCTGCTGAGAAACTGAGACCCCTCAGTTTAAAATAAGACCAAGGGTGTCGGTCTTTTTGGAAAACCGGTGAAAGGAGAAGCCATTGGTGTCACGGGTGTGGAAAAATGAAAAGGGAGGAGTTACATGGATACTGGTTCTGCACACATGGGAGGATGAAGAGTAATGTGATAAAGTGTAAAACTGGAAATGAATTGAATGGTTGGGATCTAACTGTGAAAGATCCAGTGGCTAGGGTGTGTCCGCAGATTTTAAAAAGGATGTAAGGTTGAGATCTGATGAAGAGTAGATTGAATGGCTACAGAAGATGTAGTGTTTTAAAAAGGCTTGAATGGTCAAGATTAGATCGAGATACAATTGGACGGTAGAAAAAAATGTGGTAGATATATTGCGGCCATGGGGGTTTGATATCTGAACTGATCGAGCGGCTTAGATCGCATGCGGTGAGATCGGACGGCCTAGATCCGCTCCCAGCTGAAAAATCCCATCCCACAACGAAACGATGAGGCTTCTAGAGCCCCCTTATAAGCCTGGAGCTCTAGAACTTAGCTCAGATTACTCCTTCCCCTCACCCTGTACCTCCCCATACCAGGTTCTGTGGGCGCGCTCTGTTCCCACTCCTGCCGGTGTGTTGTCCCGCACGGTGGTTCTCTCTGGTTACTTACACAGGCACCCCCATGCACGCTTAGGGATTGCTATGCCCCTAGTGCACGCGACCTAGCATGCTCATTGCGTGTGCACCACTGCCATAGGCATTTCCAGGGGTTGTGGGAGAGATGGCCATTAAGGCCTTGAGTGGATACCTAAATGGTGGAACTCAGCTAGGTTGGGTACTCACCTATTTATTTGGGAAAATAAAGTTATTTTTATTATATATAAAATTATAAATGAGGAACATAATTTTGATCCCTTATTAAAATGTATTTTCATAAAATAATCAAATACTGAAAACATTCAAGATGCCTACATACTTAAAATACTTAGTAAGATATTATTTCTTATGTTAAAAAAATATATTTTAATATATCCATGGAAAGTTGACTTACAAAATCGAATACCATTAATTTAAAATATCTTTAAAGTATCATCATACAATGTTTAAAATATTTGAAACATTTTAAAGGTGTTTGAAATACATACCTAATTTTCGAATCATACTAACAATAGTCATTAGTTCTATTTTCCCATGGTACAGTTTCAAACTCAAAGGTATGTTTCTTTAAACCAAAACCAAGTAGTATCAAGTGTGTGCTTCTCTTGGAAATTCATTCAAAATACAAGAGTTATGTTTCAAACCCATTTTAAACTTTAAATAATTATTCTTTCTAAAGTTTATAAAAATATTTTATATGTTTAACGTTATAATTTCAATACATACATTAAATATTTTTGGAAAACTAATTATAACTAGATATTTTAAATTAAACCAATGAAATGACCAAAAGTTATACTTATAGCCATTAGAAACTCAACAGTCACCTAAAGAGGTAATAGTCAGATGAAGGCTTTATAAAAACCAGAATTAGAGTGTTCCATCTCCAAAACGACTTGGTGAAGATGGTGCACATCATTCTAGTAATGCTTAGTGTAGATTCAGTGGCACTGGCCATATTGATGTTCAATATGATGGATCCAAATGACCCCTACTACTTTCTTGGGTTTTTTAATGTATTGGGTGATCTCCCTGTAATTTTCATTGGTCTTTTAATAATTATTTTTGGGTATTATGGTTTTCCTTTGATCTTTTTGTAATTTAAACACTTCGGTGTTTAATAAAATTCCTTGTGATTATTTTTCAATTTTTGTTCGGATATCATGAAAATTAAATAGAATAAAACCATAATATTATAATTAGATATGAAAAAAAGGTTTGGGGTGTCACATTGAATGTACTAAGGATGGGTTCAGTAACGTATATGATATATATTAAATTATAGTTCTATTATAATTATTGTATATATACATTTACTTCATTTACTTTCTTTCTTTTAATGCGATAATTAAATGGAAATAGCGTTCATGCGTACGTACGACATACCGTCTCCATGAACGGTGTATTCCATTTCATATTTATATCTTTCATAGATTATTATAAATAAATATATAATGAATATACGTGATATTTATATCATGTTTTAAATTCTGTAAATCATGATATGAGTATGAGGACAAAAAATATAACAAATTAAGAAACATGTGAAGAATAAAGTGGATAATACCCAAAATGTATCCTTAACGTGGAATTGTTAGTAAGAGGGTGATATAAAGCCATATATTGTATTAGATATAAGTATATGGTTTTAATTAGATGTATAATAGACTTATATTTATTATACAGGAGTTTTTAATGAGTATTATGAGATTCAATACATAATTTAAGGGGATTTCTAGTCTCACTTTTATTTATGTGATATTTATTCCATATTCACCACTTATTTATTTTGTGTGGTGTATATTATCCTTAAATATATGGGTATTTACATATCCATTTGATGATATCTCTTTAATGTGGTTTATGTTTCAAATGTTTAAAAATTATTAAAGTGTTTTTGTTTTGATTTCCCTTATTTGATACATGTTCCATGAATTTCAGAAAATCCATGTTTTCAAAAAATGGTTTTCAAAATGTATTGAAGATTTATCTATATGTTTTTAAATTGTTTTAAAAGAAATGATTTTCAGAATTTTTTCAATATTTATTTATAATTTTTCATAAAAAAATCAAATAAATTGATTTTAAAACATTTTAAATATTTCTTTAAAAGTTTTAAAGTTTATTTTCAAATAATATGGCTTCCAGAAGGTTTTATGTTTTAAAAATAATTTTTCAAATAAGAATGAATATTTTGCCCAAAATTTTTTTTGAAAATATATTTAAAAATTATTTTCCTTCTAATATGAATTTTTTTTATTTTAATCATGCCTTTCTGGTAAATGATCCAAAGGTTCCATTCATATTTATTCTCTGAATGGTTTATGTTTTAATGGCATGATCGTTTTTACACTTATTTCCCTTTAATGGGTTATATGTTTATGAATATTGTTTCGCTTTCATAGGTTATATATTTATAAAAAAAAATTCTCTTTCATGGGTTATATGTTTATGAAACCCATTTCCATTTCCTAGTTTATATATTTATAAAACCTTCTTCTTTTTATGGGTTATTCTTTGATCAAACGATTATGAAACCTTTCTCTTTTCCAGATGTTATGTATGATTACATGTTTATGATACCCATTTCATTTCATGGGTTATCATATAATTGTTTATGAATTTGTGGTTTATATATGTATGATTTCATTATGAGATGGGTGGGAATTATATCTCCCCTTAATGAATTGGGTAAAGATTTATATCTCATGTGATAATGATGGGATTCAAGTCGATGGGCTTGATCCACTAAAGAAGATGGGGACACCTGATCCATTATGGGAAGCTAGGGAAACCCAATCCACTATGGGAAGATGGAGAAACCCAGTCCACTATGGTAAGATGGGGAAACATGATCCACTATGGGGAGATGGGGAAAATCGATCCCTTACAAGGAAATGTCTACAATTGGAGATGGTGGTGTGTCCCGCCCAGTAGGTGCATTCCCTATGAAGTTCCCTAATAAATTTTGGAAATATGTCTTGACTTATAGGGAATGATATTACATGCTTATGTGTCTTCCATAATTCCATGACTTATTCCTATGTTATTATTTCATGGTTCATGCCCTTGATTCCCTTATGATTCATTTCTTATGAATTACTAATATTTGTGACATTATTTATGTTTATGATCATTGATGTTTGATTTCTCTTGTTTGATCGTGTTTTAATGCTCACAAATCAGGAAAATCATGCCTATCATGTTCAAATCATGTTGGTATTTTATGATTCCTTGCTTACTGGTTTAAATTCAGAATCTCAAAAGTTATTCATAATCTTGTTCTATTATGTTTTAGTAGACCAAAAATTAAGTGTAGTCCATTCTCTGAAGGTTACTGCTTATGACTATTTACAGATGTTTGCCTAAGTTTGAGAAACTGTAAGTCTGACACCGGTTCTAGATTTTGACAAAGTACCAGACACAGTGACAAGACATTGTGACCAGACACCATGACTAGACACTGTGACTAGACACAATGACCAGACACACTGACCAGACATGCTGACCAGACACCCTGACCAGACATCATGACCAGACACTATGACCAAACACTGTGACTAGACACCATGACCAGACAGCGTGACCCATATACCGTTACCTGACACCGTGACCTAGATACCGTAATGCTGATACTGTGACCCTGACATTGTAATGAAAACATTGTGACTCAAGAACCAGTCAATGTTTTAACAAAGGACAAGACACCACTACCAGAGACACCATGATCCTAACACCACATCTGAGGTACCAGTTCCAGATGTCAACATAGTTGTGGCACTGTAACTGAATCGTCGCTCAAAGGCAAAGGGGAAGACACTGTTTTCAAGTGACACTATTTCAATAAAATCTTTGACACCATTCTTTAATATATTTTTTTTATTTTCAATTTAATTTCTAATGGTTAAATTGAAGTTATTAAATGTAACTGAAAGCATTGATGTTTCTTTGTAGACATGTCACCTGATAGTACGAAGTATGAGGTATAGAATACACGCATCCTTTCAGATCTAACATGTGCACCCTCAATTAAAAGGAATATAATCCTTGATTTTGAAACATACAGAGAGACAGGTGATCATTTTTGAAAAATAGAACTCATGCATTCAACATACTATTGAAGAATACATGAATCACTATCGATCCCTGAGGGATTAACTACCATAGATCAGAGCTTCAAACAACTTCATAGTATCAACTAAAAGAAGAACATAAGCTACATAGCTCACATCTTCGAACTAGAAACTAGAGTACCAGACTTGTGATACTCGGTTTTTCATAATAGGACTCGATACTTGAATCTGCTCCATCCAACAAGTCCATAGCTACACAGAATAACACTTAGAGCACTACTAATCCTTTCTCATCATTTTTTCTCTATTGTGTACTATTTTTAGCTTTCAATCAGTGTGTGTGTGTTAGTATTAAAAACACAAACTGTATCCTATATTAAACTGAAGGATACAATATATTCTTCTTCTCGTATCTTCTTACATCCGTTTACTCCCACAGATAAGTGTAGAAGAGGTCCTTGTGTGACCTGGTATCTTATTCCCATGAAGAATAGTGGATAAGGTTATGTGACTTGGAAAATCCTGTATACTATTGTTTACCTCGATCCAGGGTGTGGATCTAGTTTATTAATATAGACTGCTTGGTGATATGTGATCACCAAGTGAAGTGGATTAAGTCTCATCTTGAGACTGAACCATTTTTTTTATCCACTGAGCCAGTTAATTTAGTTTTTCCCTACTTTACTTTATATTTTAGAAAACTAGATTTTACTTTTATAGTTAGTCTTGGTATAAGTTATTACTATTTTCCTTAATATAATAGCTTCAAATTTGTATCAATAACTCACATTGATATCATTGAGAATTAATCAATCTTCTGAGAAGTTATTTGTACAGTCAAACCTTTATAACTTTATTACCTTGATTAATTGTCATGTATACCTTTTTATTGGAGAATCTTTTTAATTAAACTTTTTAATAGAAATTTTTTTAGATACTCAATTCACCCCCCTCTTGAGTACTTTACTCTGAACAAAATTTGGTATCAGTGGAGTTTTTTCTATTAAAGCTCTGTTTCAAAATCATTTCAACTGTGATTTCAGTTGTGCTTTAAAGATCATTAAATTTCTAATAGTTCTAAATTTATATCTCTTTAAAAGTATTTATTTATTATGGATATTAGACAAGAAGGTGTTGCAAAAAACAGACATCCATTCTTTAATGGAACTAATTATGATCAATGGAAAATTAAGATGAAAACTCATTTAGAAAGTATGGGTTTTGAAATTTGGTCTTCAATTGTAGATGAGTATAAAATTCCTACTACTGATAGAGCTACTTGGGATGAACCAACTAAGACTTCTTATAAAAATAACTACAAATACATGAATGCCTTATACTTCTCTTTAAGAGATTATGAATTTAATTGAATTTTTTCATGTAACATTTCCCGTGAAATTTGGGATAGTTTGTTTGTTTCACATCATGGAACCAATAATGTGAAAGAAATGAGACTTAATACTTATAATATTAAATATGATAACATTAAAATTAAGCTTGGTGAGCCTATTTATAACATGTATCTCAGGTTCAAAAAACAATTTACACAATGATCTCTCTGGGAAGAGAAGTTACAACCAAAGAACAAATCATGAGGATTCTCAAACGCTTACCTGACAGATGGAGAGGAACTTATGTCTCTATTAGATAATCATGTGACATCAGCAAATTACTTTTCAATGAAATCATTTCAAAACTAATGATATATGAAGAAGAGATGAAATTCAACAAGGAAGAGGGGGATGAACCCAAAAATAAAATATGTGGCATTCAAGACCACTGCCTCTAAAAACAAAGAAAGGGAGAAACTACAAGACTCTGTAGAAATTTCTAGCAGTGAATAATCATCACCTGATCGTGATGAGGAGATGGATCAATTGTCTATAAGGTTTAAGTAATTTTAAAAAAGGAATAAATTTTTTAGAAAGCCTAACTTCAAAGGAAGATATGATCAAAAATGAATTTAGAATAAGGATTAGAAAAAAAATGACAAGTCTGTTGAGATAGTATGTTATGAATGTAAACAAAAGGGACATGTAAAGGCTGATTGTCCCACGATCAAGTATAAAATGAAATATGAAGAAAAATATAGAAATTATAAAAACGAAATGAAAGAAACATGGAGTTCTTCTGAAGATAGTTCAAGTGACTTAGAGTCTTCACATTATAAACAGGCTAATAAATCCAATATGTGTTTCATAAAAAACACATCTAAGGTAACCCTAAAATCTCTTATAAAAAATTCCTATTATTCTAGAGATGAAATTGATTCTGAATATATGTCTAAAGAAGAGATGTTTTAGTATTTCAATATTCTTGAAGAGACATTTATTGAAGTAAAAGATAAATTCATGTTTTTAAAGAGATAGTATGATCTTTCCTCGATGATTAAATATGAACTTACTATAAAAAGGGAGAAAAATGGTCAATTACTTAAAGAAAACAATTAATTGAATCTATCTAATGAGAAATTATGAAAGGATATTGAAAGGTTTACTAATGGTAAAGATGTTTTGGTACAATTTCTAGGTAAAACAATTGCCCTTAAATGCACTACTGTATTTGACTATAAACCTGGTTAAAGAAATTTTTGAAAACCCAATTTAAATCGAGAATATACAGCTTTATTCCCAGTTCAAGAAAACATTCTACTAGTTCAAACTATGATACATCCTCTATTGTTTTGATTTTTTATAGACCAAATAAATTTTATTTCTTAAATATTTTATATAATTCTTATATAAAACCTATGAGGTATATGTGGGTTCCTAAATCACTAGTTACAAATATCACTAGACCCAAACAAATATGGGTACCAAAGTCTATTTTTATTTTACTATTTTGTAGTAAAATTCCTTGACGAGATCCTATAAAAGTTTATAGTATTTAGATATTGGCTATTCAAGACACATGATAGGATATTATTCATGATTCAAGAACCTAATAAAGATTGATGGTGGGCATGTCATTTTTGGTGACAATGCTAGAGAAAAAATCTTTGTCCTAGGCCAAATCGGTAACTCTAGCTCAATTTTAATTTCTAAAGTAATTTTTTTTGATGGACTGAAATATAATTTTTTTAGTATCTCACAACTATGTGATGGTGGATTTCATGTTAAATTTTAAAATGATGCTTGTAATGTTTTTAATTCTAAAAACGTTAGTATTTTCTGCATTGAGAAATGAAAATGTATATTATGCTAACTTAGATTCTTTAGTTTCTTAAAATGATTCATGTTTAAGTGTATTTCACAAAAATTCTTTGCTCTGGAATAGAAGACTAGGACACTGAAATTTTCACTCCCTTGGAAATATAACTAGAAAAATTTTATTCAAAGATCTACCCAAACTAGAGTTTCTAAATGATAAAGTGTGTAATCCTTATCAAAAGAGAAAACAACATAAAATTTTATTCAAATCAAAGAAAGAAGTTTCAACTTCTCAACCTCTTCAGTTGGTTCACATGGATTTGTTTTCACCATCTAGAGTTTCTATATTAAATGGGAAACACTATGTTTATTTTCTTGTTGATGACTTTTATAGGTATAATTGGACCTTCTTCTTGGCTCACAAAAGTAAAGCCTACTCTCATTTCAACTAGTATGCTAAAATAGTAGAAAATCCTAGTGGACTTAGAATCAAATCTCTAAGAAGTGACCATGGCTGTGAGTTTGAAAATCAAGAGTTTGAATCCTTTTTTCTCACAAAATGGCTTCAATCGTAATTTCAATTCCCCTAGAACACCTCAAAAAATGGATTTTTAGAAAGAATAAATAGGACCTTGAAAGAAATTTTCTAGAATAATTCTTAGTGAATATGAGTTACCTATTTATTTTTTGGCTGAAGTTGTAAATATATCATGCTATATTATTAATAGAGTGTTGATTATACCTATTCATAAAATAACTCTATATGAATTATGGAACTATAGAAAAACCAAAGTAAACTACTTCAAAGTCTTTGGTTGAAAAGTTTATATCCTTAATACTAAGGAAAATCTTGAAAAATTTTCATCCAACACTGATAAAGGAATATTTATAGGATATTAAATCTCTACTAAATCCTATCAAGTTTTTAAAAAAATAACTAAATGTGTGGGGTAATTTTTCCATGTAAATTTTGATGAGACAGATCCACATGAACCTAAGACCTCTTTAGAAAATTTTGAGGATGATATGTCAAATCTTGACAGTAATGATAAATCCTTTGACCATCCTATAAAGGAATCTGTGAAAACTTCCAGTTCTATAAATTCTCTAGATTCAAGCCATAATAAACCAGAACCAAGTGATGAACCTAAAATAACTACACCTACCTTTTCTAGACCAACTAGAACCCTTAAGAACCACCCCTTAGATGATGTAGTTTCAGATCTAGATAGAGGAACACAAACTAGATCTTCTATTAGAAATCAGTTTGAACATCAAGATTTCTTATCACAAATTGAACATAAAAACATCAATGATGCTATCAATGATGAATTTTGGGTGATGGCTATGCAAGAAGAACTTAATCAATTTGAAAGGAACAATGTTTGGAAACTTATTGATAGACCGAAAGACATTTTTACCATAGGAACTAAGTGTGTTTTTATAAATAAAGTAGATGAAATTGGTAATATAGTTAGAAACAAAGCTATATTGGTTTAACAAGACTATAGTCAATAAGAAGGAATTGACTATGAGGAGAATTTTTCACCATTATCTAGACTTGAAGGCATTAGAATCTTTCTTGCATATGCAACACATCTGAATTTCAGACTATATCAAATGGATGTCAATAGTGAATTCCTAAATGGGTATATGGATGAGGATGTTTTTTAACAACCCCTGGCTTCAAAAATCATCACCTTTTAAATCATGTTTTTAAATTATCAAAAGGTTTGTACGGTTTAAAACAAGATCCAAGATCTTGGTATGATAGATTAAGAACTTTTCTTATTTCCAAATGTTTTATAAAAGTATAATTAATCCTAACCTTTTCATAAAATTAATTTACAATGATGTTTTAGTAGTTCAAATATATGTAGATGATATTATTTTTAGATCTTCAAAAACTTCTTTATGTATTGAGTTTTCTAAAATGATACAAAATAAATTTTAAATGAGTTTAATGGGTGAACTAAAATTATTTCTTGGATTTCAAATATTTCAAAATAATGATGGTATTATTTTAAATCAAATAAAATATACCAAAGATCTTCTAAAACGTTTTGGCTTAGATAACACTAAAAGTAGTGATACTCCAATGAGTACTACTTGTAAGTTATATCTTGATGAAGATGGAAAATTTGTTGATCAACCCACTTACAGAGGAATGATTGGAATATTACTCTACTTAACTTCTAGTTGACCTAATATTATGTTTAGTGTATATATTTGTGGTCGCTTTCATGAAAACCCTAAGGTATCTCATTTAAATTCTATTAAATTAATTTTCAAATACCTCAAACATACACCCACTCTAGGATTGTTCTATCTTAGAGGAAAATCATTTGAGTTAGTTAGCTACTCTGATACTGATTTTTGTGGTTGTAAGTTAGATAGAAAAAGAACCTCTGGAACATGTCACATTTTAGGAAAGTCTCTAGTGTCGTGGTGTAGTAAGAAACAAAACTTTGTTGCACTATCTACTATCAAAGCTGAATACATAGCTACTAGTAGTTGTTGTGCACAAATTTTGTGGATGAAATACACATTACTAGAATATAGATATAAATTCAAGAATATACCCATAAATTGTGACAATACAAGTTCTATTAACATTTCAAAGAATCTTGTTTTGTACTCCAAGAAAAAATTTATTGATGTAAGACAACACTTTTTGAGAAACCATTATAAAAAAGGTGATATAACTTTGGAATTCATTGGAACTAAATATCATCTTGCTGATATATTCACAAAACCATTAAATTTTGAAAGGATAAATTACATCATACACGAATTAGTTATGATAAGTTTTAAGTGAAAGTCTTACGGTCTTGAACATACTATTTTAGAGGTTACAGTTTTATATTTCATAGTTTGACAAGTTATTTTCTCACACAATCTATTTGACTTTTACAGTCTCACATGTTATAGTTTTGGAATTATTGTTTCACTTTCATGATTTCACTAGTCACTATTTTACACTTACTATCTCAAATGATATGGTCGCACCATTTGGATTCGCACTGTAAGGATGAAACTGTGACAACCCGTTCTGGTCTCATCGCAGAGACTCAGTTTTTTATTTTTCTTTAATTTTATTTCCCATATCATTGTTAATTATTTTATTATTCTTTTTCCATGTATTTTTGTTTACGGCGTTTAGACTACCTAAATGATAGAAAAACTGATATTTTTCACTTCTCTCTTCACTAGATATTTCCTCTCTCAAAACTGAATCCATTGCCTTCCAAATCTCCTTTTCTCCTTAAATGATTTCTTCTTCTTAATACCGAAATTTTATGCCCTGAATGAAGTGACCCTCTTCGTTGACTCTTGATAAGTGAAGGTCTTGCAGGAAATCAAGAAATTTACCATGAATAGCACTAGAAGGACCGCTAAATCCTGGTCATGTAAATATAATAGTTGTGCCTAAAAAGGAAGTATGTCCTAAGTAGATATTGTCAAGTAAGTCACTACTCTTGAAAGTTCTGACAGAACAGGGCTAGTTGGACTAGTTTTCTAAGGAAAAAAAATCCATTTATCCAAAAATTATTTCTCAATTTTATCATTATATTCAGTTTTCATTCAATGTTGAATATTACTTTGTTGTAAGAAGCTGGATTAATGGTAAAAGTTGTACCTTTTCTTTGAGGTTATGGGATTCTTTCCTAGGGATAACTCATGAGAGAATATGTGAGAATCATTAGTGATAATCTCCTCTTAACAGTGATATTTTTACCTTGGAAGAATCTTTAGAAAGTCTAACTAGAAATAAGAAGAAAAGTAGGGAAATTGTTGGTGAGTTAGATGGTGAGACAAGGTTACTATTTAAGTTTGTTCAAAATCATATTAGTCCAAGAAAATGAGATTTTTATACTCTTAAGTATCAAGATGTATTCTTGATAAATATAATGAATAATGGGAAAAAGATTAATCTGTTTAAGTATATTGTACTTCACATGTGTGAATTGATCAAGACTAATTCAAAGTCTACCTATTTGTTCTATTCAAGAGCAATATCTGCAATGCTATTTCCTAAAAGAGTGGTTGGCCCGAATGAAGAATTCATTGAAGTTTATGAGTACTATATCTCAAAGGATACAATTAGAAGGATAAAGATAAGCTGGAATCCTTGGAAAAAGTCCTGGGAAGAGGAAAATGAAAGGTTGTATGAAAAGTTCAATCCCATTGAAAACCCCTCAAGGCCTATGGAAAAGTGTGACCCGAGCCTAGAATTTTATGAGTTGGGGGAATACTCAGGTCAAGAAGTAGAGGATACCAAAGATGAATCTATGGACATAACTATCTTAGAAGAGGATAGTGACTTACCTGAACCACCAATTAATGAACAATCGGTTGGTGAAGAAATATTTGATGAAGGATTTGTTGATAAAGGACCTACTATTGGTCTAGAAGAGTAATATGTTCCTAAGAAACATCTATAAAAACCTGTTATTGAGGAAGGTCTGGTAGATGTGGAAAGGTCTGAAGAAAAAGCTGGTCCAGAATTAATCCTGTAAACTGAAGAAAGAATTGACCAAGATTTTTGGAAATCTAGAATAGATATGGGTGAGCCTAACATTGTTGAAAATCTTGAAATGTAGAAAGAGATTGGGTATCACACTCTTAGAGTTGTTTCACAAATTGAAGGGGATAAAAATCCCATTCTGGAAACTACTCAAGTACTACGCTTTGTTGAGACATGTTTTATGGACAATGTGTATAAATTCCCTAGCTATTTTGATGTCTCAGATTCTCAAATGGATTCAATGAGAAGAATTCATATTACAACAGCTTTTTAATTAAAATATTTTTATCTACCAAGAGTAATACCTGCTAAGGAGCCTAAATCTATTGAGGTCTCTGAACCCAAGAGTGCTCAAGAATCCGCAAGCTCTGTAAGCCATGAGGATTTAAAGGTGTTTGGAGAAAATATGTTGGCTGGATTCGAGAAGCTTTTGAAAGATCAAACACTTCCTGTAACTTTTCTAAGTGAATAATATTCTACTATGATTTTGGAGAAACTTATATGGAAAACTCAACCTTGGATGTTACTTGAAATTCAGGAAGCAAGAATTTAAAATCTGAAGCTAAGAGAAGAAGTAAAATCTTTAAGGTCATTGGTTGAGGAACTGAAGAAAGAGTTTGAAACTACTGAACCTACTGTTTCCCATTTCAGCACCGGAGATGCTGAAAATATATATATAGAAATATTTCAGAACTGATTCGACCAAATCTAGTAGATTTTGTTGAGAAAACAGTAGCAAACAATGACAAGTTGGTAGAAGAAGTTCGAAAATTAGCATCCTCAATTGGTGACTTGCCCGATATTTTCAAGGAATTTTTTGAAACTATTATCAAGAGACTTCATGAACCATCTGTAGTCATCTCAGATACATCCTCCTTAGCCAATCCTACTCAATCATATTAGTCAGAAAGTTCAGTTTGAAGAAAATATATTCATGAAATGTTTAAATCGTTGAAAAACCTATATGTTCAAGAAATCCTCTCAAAAATTGTTCAAAACAGTGAACATGTCCTTGAAATGGTTCGACTATACTCTAAGTAAGCTTATACATCCTATGATAATATTATAAAGAAATTGGATTTCTACTTCAAAATTATTTATACAAATCATGGATTGACAAGTCATTTCAAGTACCTTATAGAAAATTTAGAAATTCCTTCTGTGACTCAAGCGTTTAAGGACCAAGTGCAGAAAATAAAAGAGTTCACACCTATCTTCGATAATTTTATTGAAAATAGATATGATTTAGGGAAGTCAATGTAGTATGTTTATGAGCTCATCACTTATTTCATTAATATGTTGAAGCCCTATCTCCATGTGCAATGCACTACCGTTGTGGCTCCTACAGCTACTCCCTTGAAGCCTGGTTCCACCCCTTCCTCATTGTATGCCTTTTCCCCTACTACCATGTATGCCTCTCAGTATTTGAGCTAGATCCATCCTATTATTATTGAACAATATGTGCCTCAGTCTCAGACCAAACCCACTCTTTCCCATTCTGTTTTTGAAGGTGTGCCTCTTCCTTCTCTCACCATTGGATCACTCTCAGCTACCACCTCCTCTTCTACTATTGTTTCTCCTCCTGCTGACTCTGGAAAGGGAAAAGAGAAGTCTACTTCCTCTAAAGAGAATTAAATAATGTCTACTTGATTGTAATTTTCTCTATTTTGTCTTTTTTTCTTGTGCCTATATTGGCTTTTATCTAATTTTTCAATGGAATGTTCCTTGTTGTTGTTTGTCTTTCTCTTTACATTTATTCTCTTCTTATTTTGTGCTTCTTATTTTATTTTTGATAATTCCAAAAGGGGGATAAATAAGAACTAATTTATTCATTTTAAGATAGTTCATACATTTCATGATTTGTGATCATCAAAAGGGGGAAGATTTTTTGACCCCTCCTATTTGATCATGTTTTAATGCTCACAAATCATGAAAATCATGAAAATCATGTTCAAATCATGTTGGTATTCTTTTGATTCCATTATTATTAGTTTAAATTTAGAATATCATAGGTTATGATTAATCTTGTTCTATTACGTTTTATTAGACCAAAAAATAAGTGTAATCCATTCTGTGAAGGTTACTACTTAATATTGTTTACAGATATTTAGCTAAGTCTAAGAAACTGTAAGTCTGACACCGGTTCTGGATTTTTACAAAGTTCCAGACACCATGACCAGACACTGTGACCAGACACTGTGACTAGACATTGTGACCAGACACTGTGACTTGTCACCGTGACTAAACACCCTGACTAGACACCCTGACCAGACACCGTGACTAGACACCATGACCTAGATACCATGACCTGATACAGTGACCTAGACACTGTAACACTGATTTCATGACCCTAACACCAGAATGCTTACATTTTGGATCAAGAACCGGTCAATTTTTTTACAAAGACTAGACACTGATACCAGAGACACTGTGATCATAACACCGCATTTGTTCTACTGGTTCCAGATGTTAACATAGCTGTGGCACCAGGACTAACTCATCTCTCAAAGGAAAAGGAGAAGACATTTTTTCAAGTGACATCGTTTCAATACAAACTATGACACTATTCTTCTATCTTTTTTTCATTTTCAATTTAATTTATAACAGTCATATTCAAGTTATTAAATGGCACTAACAGTATTAAGTTTTCTTTGTAGACATGTCACCTGACAGTTTGAGGTATGAGGTGAAGAATACATGCATCATGTCAGCTCCAACATGCGAACCCTCAATTAAAAGGAAGATAATCATTTCTACTGAAAATGATAGAGAGACGTGCGATAATTTTTGAAAAAGAGAAATCATGCATGAAACATACTACTGAAGAACACATGAAGCATTATAGATCCATGAAGGCTGAACTACCATAGATTAGATCTTTAAATATCTTTGCAGTATCAACTAAAAGAACATGAGCTGTATATCTCACATCTTAAAATTGGAAACCAGAGCACCAGACTTGTGATACTCTATTTTTCACAATAGGACTCGATGCTTGCATATTCTTCATCCTACAAGTCCAGAGCTGAATAGAATAACACTCAGAGCACTAATAATCATTTCTCATCATCTTTGTTCGATTGTATACTGTTTTTAGCTTTTGAGTAGTGTGTGTGTGTCTATATTAAAAACACACATTGTCTATTATATTAAACTAAAGGATACAAGATATCATTCCTCTCATATCTTTCTAACATATGTTCATTCCCACGGAAAATTCTGTAAGAGGTCCTTGTGTGACCCAGTATCTTATTCCCACGAAGAACAGTGGAAGAGGTCGTGTGACCTAGATAGTCTTGTGTACTATTGTTTACCCCGATCCAGGGTGTGGATCAAGTTTATTAATATATACTGCTTAGTGAAAGGTGATCACTAAGTGGAGTGGATTAAGTCTCGACTTGATACTGAAGAACTTTTTTTATCTGTTATTCCTTTTAATTTAGTTTTTTCTATTTTACTTTATATCTAAAAAAACAAGATTTTACTTTGATAGTTAGTCTTGGATAGAAGTTATAACTATTTTTCCTTATTAAAATAGCTTCAAAAGTTATATTAAAAACTGAAATTGATATCAATGATAATTAATCAATCTTATGAGAATTTATTCTAATATTTTAAACTTTATAATTGTATTACCTTGATTAATTGTATTCTATACCTTTTTATTGGGGAATCTTTTTAAGTAAACATTTTAAAAGACATTTTTATAGATACTCAACTCAACCCCCCCCCCCCCCCTCTTGAGTACTCTACTCCAAAAAACAGTTTATATGTAGGGTATGAACTTCTAATTTTGTGATAAAATTTGTATACCCTTACATATCTCTCTTTTTTACCCTTACTGAGCATCTAAGATCACCCCTTTTTATGTTTCCTTCCCTAGGTTATGAAGACATGTATAAAGTATGATGTGATTAAGAATGGTGATAGACATGAAAAACCTAATGGGAGAAAATGTATCTCACTTATGTACCTATGTTTATGTTTCCATGTTTCTAAAGGCCCTAAACTAATATATACTTTAGGCATCTATTTGTGTAATGTATTAATAATTATACAAAAAAAGATGTAATGTTAATATATTATATTAGAGGGTCACTATAATCATAATATTTAATTTTTTCCAAACATATTCTTTTGTGCATATTAAAATATTTCTATATTAATATATACTTAAATATTCTATTATTGGTATATATGCCACACTATTTACTATAAAGATAATGCCTCTATATCTTCAAATAAAAAATTATTGCATCTTGTTCCAAATCAGTAGTTGGATAATTTTTCTTATAAACCATTAATTGGTGAGATTTATAAGATACTACCATTTCATTATACATTGGAACACATAATAATAACTTCTTTCATGCATCACTATAGACAAAAAACAATCCTCCACTATAGGTGTGTGATCATAGGTGTATTCTCTAAAATTCTCTCGAGTTCCTTAAAATTTTATTCACATCAATCTATCCAAAGGAAATTATTTCCCTTTTGGGTCAACTTGGTTAATATATTTTATAACCATGATAAATTTTACAAAATGCTTCATAAGTATCTCACTAACCCATAAAAACTACATATTTCAGTCATTATGGTTGGTATGGTCCATTTTTCAATAATATTAATCTTTGAGGGATCCAAAAATATACCCTAACTTGTAATTACATGACACTATAATGATACATTCTGTAGCTAGAATTCAAAATTGTTAAATTTAGAAAACAATTTATCCTTTAAAAAGGACTTTAACACAATTCTAAAATGATCTTCAGGTTATTCCTTGATTATAGAATATATAATAATATCTTTTATTATTGGGTTATTGGTAAGTCCATATGGAATAACTATAAATTCATAATGATCATACCTCATATAAAAGGTTGTATTGGATATGTAATCATTTTGACCCTCAACTAATGATATCTATATTGGAGGTCAGTCATTGAAACATATTGAGATACTTATAGATGATCAAAAAATAATTAATATAGGGTAAAGGATACTATTTCTTAATAATTATCTTATTAAATTATCAATAATTAATGAAAATATTCATTAACTCATCTCACTTATTAATAAAAAGAATAGGTTCACATCACGGTGATTCACTTGGTTGGATTAGTCCCTTATCATGATTCTCCTATAAATTATTCTTCTATTCCTATAACTCAATAGGTTATATTCTATAAGGATTATTTGAAATAGTCATAACCCCATGTATGAGTTATATTGAAATATAAACTTTATGATTCATTTGTTGACTAGAAAACTTTTTAGTAAATATAATGTCATATTCTCGTACAATATCTATACCATTAATGTTGAGTTTCTCCCCAAACATTTAATATATATACTCCTCATAAATAGGTAATTAGACCCACACAATGAATGTAATTTCCATTAGAAGTTCATATTCAAAATTCCATCACTATTAAATCATTAGTTTATTCAGAATATGAAATGATACATCCCTTCTTTGATAATTTATATGGGATCTATAAAAATAAATTCATCCCATGGACAAAATAATATGAAATTTAACTAGATTAAGAATAAAAAAAATTATAAAGAAAAATCCCAAAAACCACATTTAGAGAGGATCTATAGACTAGAGATTCAATCATTGTATTTTTAAGAGTTTTCACAGATAATGAAATATCTAATCATTGGGATTGTTTTGTGATATACTTAAACAATTCTCAAAATATAAAAGAGTGGGTATAAATAGAATAAAAAATACATTTGTATATTATGAGTCGGTGATGAGTGTACCTTTCCAGACTTAGTTCTCTTGACCCACTTTAGTGGTTATGGTCACATGATATTTCCCTTTATCTCTTGTCTTAAGATGTTGTCGATGCCAATTATCTTCATTAACCATTAGATATGGGAATTAGTTGGTATAATTCACATACTCCTTATATTTATATAATTGGATTGTGGGTGGTTCTTTTAGTTGATCTCTCTCCATATTTATTTCATTGTCTTCCCTCTTTACATCTCCTCGATATTAATTTTCTCAATAGCCGTATTTTCCCCACTGAAAACATTTACCAGTTCCCTTAACATAATTTCCAAAAGTCTTCTTTCCAAAAATCTAGTATTAATAAAGATTAATTTACTTTCCTCCATGGGTTTTATTATTAAAATATCCTCAAATATTCATCATTATTTTCATATAAAAACCTTAATAATTGGAAGAATCTCCAATCTCCATTTGTACCTTGAGAGTAGATTAAATTATAAATAAATATCTACTAAATTCATTTATATCTAATAGCTCTCAGAGACTTGATTTTATGGAACTGAACAACAAATCAATTTTAATTTTAGGTTTGATGATAAAATTATAATCATACCTCACAATCCATGTAATGTTTTCCCTATAGGTACTAATAGATTAATTATCCTTCTCCTTAAGCTCAAGGAATTCCCTTTCTATTTTCATGAGAAGATTCTAAGGAGAGTACTTACGGAAAAATAACCTCTTAAAATCATCCCATTCAATTGATAAAATTTCTTCCTATTTCATCATATTCTTAATAATATACCAACATTGATCCACCTCACCTTCCAAATTATACACCACTAAGACAACTTTTTCATGATATGATCACTAGAGAATGGAAAATTTATTTTCTTTTGTAGTAATTAATTTTTTGGCCAATAGTGGATCATAGAAACCATTAAAAGAAGTTTGGTGTTTCATAATGAATGGATAAATGTTGAATTATTCCCTCCTTTACTCATTTTTATTCTTAACATGATTCATGGAATGAGAGTGTTTTGTGTGAATTGAAACAATATTTTCAGTCTAGATCCCATGTAGTTTGGTTTCTCAAGAGGGAAGTCATTACATTGTCCACCACATTCATTTTTACCATGATTCATCCTCGTTCTATCCATCAACTAAATATAAAAATAAAAGTGTAAGGATCAAAAAATAATAATAAGAGTGAGGTATCATATAATCATGAAAATAATTCTTGAAATGTCTTAAATTATGAAACCTTCATATTAACCAATTTCACATTTAGGTTTACCCAATATCACTTTAGTTAATTATAGTTTTTCTTAATTTGGAACCCTATATTATTCCACTAAATCTCAAAAAATAACTAAACCCTTCTCTAAAACCAACTAAGGTGATCTAAGAAAACCATATATAAATATTACATCATTTTAGATGAAAACGTAATATATTAAAAAATAATTCAGGACCTAGAATTATAAAGGTTTAGTGTCTTTAGAGACTAGATACATAATTAATTTATTTTATGAAATTTATTTAATATTTATCAAAATTTTCTTCTCTTATAGTACCCTTTAGAGACATATCCTACTTAAAAAAATACTTTATAACCTAGAGAAAGTAGAAGCTTAAAAAATGGTGAGATTAAATGATCAATAAGGGTAACATAGGGATATCAGTAGATGATCATATATTATCATTAGATAATAATAAGGTTATAATATAGTGAGAACAACTTAAAAAGTTCATATCCAAACAGTCATAGCTCATAAATCATGAGTGAGGGAATAAAGATTTAGTATTTCAAAAGACATGATTCATAAGAGTGGGTAATCATCATTAATTAATCATGATACATGAAATAATATCTTAATAATATGAGTATGTCATATTAATAGTTTCATAATCATAATAATATAAAATCATTTCATTAGAAAAGTAACACTTCCAAGACCATCATTACAGAGTGGAAAACGTCCTTTAATTTATTAGGTTCACTCCAACACCTCTTTAATCCCTGGAATGGGTTCACTCTCCATCCTCATCATATTATATTATTATATATCAATAATTTCTTGATTAATTGGAGAAATAGGAAATTTACATCCCACCCATCACATAATGGAAACCATAAATATTAGTGTAGTATGATCATTAAATCATTCATCAATTCCCCATACTATAACCCATAGAAAGAAAATGGATTTCATAAATATTTCATTATCACATAATCATAAACCATCTAGAGAAATAAAATGAATGGGGTAATTAGATCATATCCCTAATGAAAAAAAAGAAACATCGATGGATATTGACATAGATGAAAAATACCTTTAAAATAACATTCATACATTTCATTTAAAAAGTGATAAAAATATGCTTTTATATTGATAAAATTTAAAATAAAAATTACCAAAATAATAAATAAATTTATTTTATTTAAAATAAAAATTAAATAATGTAAAGGAATCTTCAAAGAAAATAATATTCATGCGGGAAAAATACCTTTTGTGTGGGAAACAATGAAATAATGATTTCTTTCACACTTTTTATAAAAATTCATAAATAACATGTTCGAAAAAAATTTAGAAACTCCACTATAATTATTTTAAAATAAAATAAAATATATTTGAAGATAAAATTAAATAATTTTTGGATCATATTAAATAAAATTGTTGAAAATATTTTAAATATCATGAATAAGGAAGAAAATGTTTGTCAAATAAAGAGAAAGTAAGGTTGGATTTTATTAAATACATTTTATAGATCATTTCAATTACCATCAAGATTATAATGAAAGTAAAACATAAAAACCCTATAAAAACTAGAGGAGAAGAAAATATATTGGGTCTAATAGATAAATATAATATAATTCCCTTAACATAAATTTAAGAATAAAAAATATTGATTAAAAATGATATTTCAACATAAATCCTCACCTTAGTTCCTGATTTTTTTCATACATGGTCTTAAGATAATGTTTAATAAATTTATACTTATTATACATATATACCAAAACTATATTCGCACTTATATTACAATATAAAATTCAGCTATAATTTATAATTACCCATTAATTTAAAATTATTCATTAAAATCAATATTTGAAGTGTTAACTCTTATATTTCTCAAGAATGTTTTGGTTTGACTGTAACACACTAAGATATGAAATATTAATACTTAAATAATTTGATATCCTTCATAGCATGTGTTACACTCAAAAATGAGTTTAAACAAACCATGGTATACTATTAAAATATTATTAGTTAAAATGATTTTTATTACCTTGACATTGGATTATAATATATGAATAAGACTAACTAAATTATGAAATTATGTGTAGTTATATATGTATAAAATTAATTCATCAGTTATCTTATGATTATAATTAAAAAAAATATTTTGAAATAAAAGTGATGTTAAATTATGAAAAATTGTTTATATGAATGGTACATATTTTAATATTAATAAATTAAATTAATCACTACCATTATAATATTTTAATTAAATTCATGTTTTAAACATTCAAAAAAAGTTTTTCTATTTATAGGATAATAATGAATCCAGTTTTATGCTTTAAAATGTTTTGTCATATTTTTCACATTTACATTAAAATTAATTTATGAAATTTGTTGGTATTGAATTATATAAAATTAATTAAATATTTATAACTATGAGGTTAATTTTTTTTAATTATTCCCTTTTTAGTTTTGGTCAATATGAATAGTAATCGTGGAAAATTTTATCACCTCAGTAAAGGGTAAATCGGGTTAATTTTGATTAAAAATAAGTTATAGAGCCATAATTTGTCATCCCAATTCTTATTGGACGAAGTTAATTTTACTCTTTACATTTTATGTTTTTAATTAATTTGTTTAATGGACACATGGACATGAAAAAGACTTAAATTTTTTTTTATCAAAGAAAGTTACAAAATGTCACTCTCTTTGTTTTAAATATCTCTTATGTGTCCACATAGGGGGAAAAGTAATTTTTGAATGAATATATGTGTCTATTTGGAGTTTAATAATACTATTTTATTGATAGTAAATTATTTTTAATTTTTAGTAGTTATATAATGACCTTAATTGATTATGAAACATTGATACGGTATCTCTCCATTTAATAAAAAATATAATAAATGATTTTAAAATATTAAAAGTGGTATAATTTTAATTATTTAATGGTAACTAATAATTTTATTGATATATATGAAATGATATGGTGGTTTTAAATAATTATATTCTAATTCCATTTTTTTATTGATGAATTTAAAGTTAAATTAAATGAATGGTGTCAAAATTGACAATAATGATATTTTATCAAAATAATATTTTATTAAATTATTTAAAAATATTGAAAATATTGAAATAAGATAATTTGAATATTATATGGTCTAAAATTTTAAAAAAATTTCCATTTAAGGGACAATTTTCACCTTATAAGTAAAAATTACAACCCTTTAATATTGAAAAAGTTGTCAATGTAGTTAAAATTAAAATTGTTTAACTAAGGGATAATAAAAATGATAAAGTTTAACATTACTAAAAACTTGAATAAATTCTATTATTTAATGGGATTAAAATACTATATTAACTTATTATCAAATAGAGGACCATTTTAAGTTATATGGATTGAGAATTAATTTATTATAATTTAATCTTTTGAGAAATTCCAATAGTGGCCCTCACAACAATTATAAAAGAGAACATCCTCCATCACTTATTCACACCAAATTGATCCTTATAACTCAAAAAACTATATAAATTTATCCTATAAAATACACTATCAACATTATATAAGTTCTTTATTTCCAATAGGACCAAACCTGGATCCCTTTATAGGAAACCTAAAGGAATTGTTTAAAAGAAGAGGTAATCGCCTTAACTAATCAGTTTCTTTTCTACTCTTATTTTCCTCATATAAATATATGGTTTTTATAAGAAAATATTAAATTAATTATTACCAATATACATAAATGTTATTATTTTTATTAAAACACCATTATACACCCTGTTTCCTATAAAATAATAAGTGAAAGTTTCGCAAGTGCATACATACTACTTACCATCTCCACATAGAGATACAACTAATTTCTCATCACTATATTTATAGATAGGTATTATGATGGGTTTAATATATATATTATATTAAAGAAATAATTATAATTTTTGGAATTATATTATCACATCTACCTACTTACCATCTAATCCTTTGGGAAACGATAACATCGTCCATGCGTACGTGTGGACCACCACCTTCACAAAGCGATGTGATTCATATTTCATCTATATTTTACTTAGCTATTAATGATAAATAATTTTATGAATATATATGATATATATGATATAATAATTATCCTATAAAGGTGATTTAATATTTACCATTTTTCATTTCATCCATCAAAAAATGAAAACAGTGTTCATGCGAACGCATGATCTATCATCTCTATGAATGGTGTAATTCATTTTTATATCTCAAAAAAATTATAGATGACTATTAATATGTATATAATTAATATATAGAATATTTATATCATTTTAAATATTCTTTATATAATGGAACCAAGATAAATCTACAAGGACCAGAACTAATGAATGAATATAATCATGATAAATGAAACAATTAACATCGGAAAATAACAATTTTAATATGTAATTACTGATAAAATGGGGGGTTGAAATGTTATAAACGGATCATATATGATATTATAATTATTAAAATTGATATATTATATAATTATAATAAATTTAAATTTATTATAGAATATGTTATAGTGCTTTCTAAGCAAGTCTAACTCAAGGTAATGGTTTTATTTCAAAATCTCATAAATATTTGGGATTGTGTCTATTTAAGTATTTTCTAGGGAATATTTTTATTCCATATCCATGTTTTTTTTTAAACCGAAAAAAAAAATTCACCTTAATCCAATTATTTTTTAAATTCATTTTTACCCATGTTTGAATTTTTAAAAAATTGTTTGAAAGGAATCTTCTTGTTGTTTTCCAAATGAGGTACTTTGTGAAATATTTGACAAAAATATGGAAGGAATGTTTTTGTTAACTTTTTAGAAATTAATTTATCTTCCCTCCTTCATATCTAATTTTTTATTTGAGTATTACTTTAAAAGTTCCCATGGTTATTCTCAAGGAAAATGCTTTCCTTTAAAATTTTGATTCTTTTTAAAAAGAAATTGATTTCAAAATAGAATGGTTATTTCCCACAAGAATTATTCCATGTGATCATTCCAAAATAATTTTCCATCAAATATAACATCCTTTAATTTAATTTAATATTTATTGGGGATATGATCCAAGTATACCATATTTATTATTCTATAGATGGTTTATTTTTATGATAAAAAGATGAAATTTTTATGAAACCCATTTCTTTTCTATGGGTTATGTTATGATGAAATGTTTATGAAATCCATTTCTTTTAATGGGTTCTAATATGATGAATTTTTTATGATCTAGTGTCACACATATGTATTATTTTAAATATATTATGGGAAAGGACTATATCTTCCTCTAATGCATTGGGTAAAGATTTATATCTCATGAGATAAAAAGGACGGGAATGGGGAGTGAACCAAGTTTAGTAAGTGACTTTGTCCACTATGATAGTGTTGGTAGTAAAGAACTACTATTGTGATAGTTTGGGGAGTGAACCCATTCCACTATGATAGTCTTGTAAAATAGCCTTTACAACTAGAGATATGATTTTCTATGCTTATGTATATGACATAATTCTATTTATTATGCATATATTGAGCTTTTATAGAGCATGTTCCTTAATTCCTTTATGATTCATGTCTTATGAACTGCCAAACATTTTTTTCATGACTCAAGATTGTGATCTATGACATGAAAGTTATAGTTTAAAATGTTAATTTCATGTTCTTACACCATTTTTCTAATGTTATTTTTATATTGTCATTAATATCTTCTTTTTTTACCCTTACTGAGCATGAGAGCTCACCCTTTCTTATGTTTCCTTTATCTAGGTTATGAAGAAAGTTATTAAGTTGGATATGTCTAAAAAGGGTGATATTTATGAAGAAATAAGTGTGAGATGATGTAAATGCTTTATGAACTAGTTGTTTATATTTTTAAGTCTCTACAGATTCAAGACCAAAATAAATTATAGAGTGAATAAAAATGTTATATAATGAATATCTATCTATTAAGATGTAATATATATGTATGAAAAGTATATATTTCTATATTTGGTTTTAGATCAAGTTTTAGTTATCCTTTGGAAACTATGATAAGAAAAAATTCGTAAGAAACCTAGGGATAAGTTTATGTATATGATAAAATTCTAATTTTTTGGTAATAATAATTAATTTACTATGTTAAACCTAAGTTTTCATGAAGAAATGTGTCATAATATAAACATATGATAAATGATATTTCATGATTATGTGGTTTCCCACTATGATTATTTATATTCATTATATGATTTTGGTTTTATTCTATTTCTAGAACCCAACGGAATCATGTTAATGTTGAATGTGATGGAGAATGAAATGATTTACATCCTAAGGAATAGAATGATGTGGGAGATAAAATTTAAAAACTTGTAGTTATGATCACACAAGTTTCCCAAGATATTAATCACACTGAGATTACAAATTATAAAATGAGGGAACAATATTCTGTTGAGTCCTTCATGAGGCAACATACACCTTATTTTAGTGGGTCCACTTATCCACTAGTCACTGAATAATATATCAGTACCAATGAAAAGATATTTCCCATTATTTAGTGTTTAGAACATGAAAAAGTTATTTTGGTTATTTATCATTTCGAAGACGAAGCAGATTAGTGGTAGACTCTTATCAAGAACATGAGATAACATGATGAAATTGAATCAATGGAGTGGGATAAATTTAAGAGCTTATTTCTCAATAAGTACTTTCCTAGAATTCTTTATACAAAAATAAAGAATGGATTCCTTGACAAAAAGTATAAGGATGGTGAATTTATTGGTACCTATAAGGAAAAAATTTTAATACTTTCAAGGTATGCTTTTGGTATTATCATCCGACTTGAAAGTATGGTTGATTGATTCTTCAGTGGATTAAAACCAAGTCTATTAAAGAAATTATCTATAATGGAATTCAATATATATGAAGAAATTTCTCTATGTTCTCTCAAGTTGGAGATTAAGATTAAACTTACCCATAAATATCATGGTTTTGATATGAAAAGAAAAATGGAATTCAAATGAAATTATAAAAATGATAAAGAGAAGATGATGATCTTACCTTTATGCTCAAAGTGAGGAAGGAAACATGGGCGAAATTGTATTAATGTAATTGTTAAATATTTCAAGTGTGGAATGGATGTTCATCGGTAATTTTAATGTCGGAGTGATGGGAAGAAGTTAGATAAAGATGATATAGATCCATGGAATGTACCACCCACACTCTAATGTTTTAAATGCATGTTGTGTGGGAATTATGTCAATAATTTCCCAAATCGGAAGGTTAATAATGATGATCGACATCAAAAACCTCTTTATCCAAGAGATAAAGGGAAACCTCATGTGATCACTATTTATGATGTGAGGTATGATAATGGTGTGGTGAAAGGTACACTTACCATCCAATCTAGAAATGATAATGTCTTATTTGATTTTGTACCTACCCACTCTTTTATATCTAAATACTTTTCTAAGGGTATAAAAATACGACCACAAAAAAAATAGATGTTGAGTTTGTAGTAAAACCCTTGATTGTATAGTGATCATATTCTAAGTCTATGATTATTATTCAGTTGAAGTTTGTGGGAATTTGTTTCCTAAAAATAATTTAATTATTTCTATAGTTAAATTTTATGTAATTTTGGTCACATATTGGATTTATTTATATGAATTCCACATCAAATTCTGAGGAAGTTATGTTATGTTTGGTATTCTGAACCACCCTTTTAGTGCCTATCATTATGATTAAGAAAATGAATATTCTATGGAAATCACATCCATCATATGTGTTATGATTACATTTAAAAAGGGGAGTTTATATCATATGGTTTGGGAGAAACTCATCATTAAAGATAGTCCTATTTTGTGGGAGTTTATTAATGTCTTTGTGAAATATTTTCCTAGTTTTCCATCAAATCATGAAGTTGAGTTTTTTGTATAACTCATATCTAGTACAATACCTATATACAAGACTCTATATATAATTCCCTTGATTTAGTTAAAATAATTGAAGAAGAAACTCTAAGATAATCATGAAAAGGTTTTCATTCAGCCAGGTATGTCACCTTAGGGAGCACATGTTCTATTTTTTAAGATGAAAGAAGGATCAATGCAACTTTGCATTGATTATCAATAACTTAACAATATCACTATCAAGAACAAGTAACCACTACCCCATATTTATGACATGTTTTATCAACAAATGAATCTAAATACTTTTCCAATATTTATCTTTATTATAGATATCATCAATTGAGGGTCATGAAGGAGGATATACCCAAGACAACCTCTCATATATGGTATTCACATTATGAATTTATAATTATTCCATTTAGTTTTACTAATTCACCCAGTATATTCATAGATTTAATGAATATAGTCTTTAGTGATTACCTTGACCAATTTTTTTTAGTCTTTATAGATTATATTCTTATTTATTAAAATATCAAGGAAGAGTATAAAGATCATTTGAGAATTGTGCTGAAGTATGAATTTTGGATTCAGAAAGATTCATTCTTGGGTCATGTAACCTAAAGTGAGGGTATATCAGTAGACCCTTCACGGATATAATTTATTTAACATTGTATTAGAATAACCACTATGACTAAGATCCATAGTTTTTTTTAGTTTTTATTGATATTTTCTATGCTTGGTGGAGAATTTTTCATGGCTATATATTCCACACACCAAGTAAACTTAAAAGGAAACCAAGTTACTTTGGATGGATGGATGTGAGGAATGTTTTAAGGAAATAAAGAAAAGACTAGTTAGTGAACCCATGATTACACTACCTTACAGTGGAGAAGGGTTTGTAATATATAGTGTTCTATCAAAGAAGCAACTAGGATAAATCCTCATATAGAATGATATGACTATATCTTATGCCTCATGAAAATTGAAGATCCATAAGAAAAATTAACCAACTCATGGTTTGTAGTTAGCTGAGGTAATTTTTTCTTTAAATATGTGGAGTAATTATCTCTATGGATAAAGGTATAATATATATACAGATCAAAAAAATTCACTCAAAAATAGATGAACATTCCCTAAATAAGATATCTAGAACTGATTAAATATTATGACTTCTCAATACATTACTACTCTAGTAAAGAAAACAAGGTGGTAAATGCTAAGAGTCAGAAGAATCGAGCTAGATTTTTTATGATGAGGATCACAAAATATATAATATTTTTTGACTTGTGAAGGATGTATCATGAAATCATGATGGAAGGGGATAAATCTTATCTTTCTAAAATGATTGTTTAACCATTTATGCAAGTAAATATTAAAGAGGCACATAAAAAAGATGTAGATCTCTAAAAGGACAGAAATGTTCCAGAGTTCAACCATAATTGTGATAGAATGATAATATTAAAGAACCATGTATGTGTCTCTTTATTACTATATTTGAATAATTATATGATGGATGAAGCTCATAGTTCTTCATTATCTATACATCTGGGAAGTATAAAGATGGTTAATGATTTGAAAGAGTATTTTTGGTGGGATCAAATGAAGAGAGATACTGTAGATTATGTTTCTTGGTGCTTGGTAAGTCAGTAAGTTAAGTTTTAGAGAAAAAATTATAAGGGTATTTTACAACCATCACCAATACTAGAATGGAAATGGGAAAACATCACCAAGGATTTTTTTCATTGGACTCTCCAAAACATCTAATGAGAATAGTTCTATTTGGGTTGTAGTCAATCACTTTATGAAGTCTGAATAATTCATTTACATTAGATAATATTTCTCTCTTGATCAAATTACTCAATTATACATTAAAGAAGTGGTAAGTTCCCATGTTTTACCACTATCAATTGTATCTAATTGGGATTTGAGGTTTATATCAACGTTTTGTAAAAGTGTTCAATAGGATCTAGATATAGAATTATGATTTATAAATTATTAACATACTTAGATAGATGGTCGTACTGAGAGGGACATTCAAACTCTAGATGAAATATTGATATCTTTCTCTATGGATTTAAAAGGTTTTTGGTATCAACACATTCCATTGGGGGAATTTTCTTCCCATAATAACTTTCACTCCATCATTCAAATGGATCCTTGTGAGTCCTTCTATGGTAGTAAGTGAAGAACTCTAACATGATGGAATGAATTTGGATAAAGAAATCTATTAGGACCAGATATAACTAAGTAAATGATAGAGAAGATTAAATCCATTCAGCAATACAAAAGATAATCTTAGATTTGAAAAAATTTATGCTAAAAATCTTCTAAAAGATCTAGAGTTTCAAGTTGGTGATAAGGTATTCCTAAAAATATATCATTAGAATAGGGTGATGATATTTTTATATAAGTTCAATATAATCCCTAAGTGTATCTTCCCTTTTGAAATTCTTGATCATATCAGGATAGTTGGTTATCGATTGGCACTTTCATTGAATCTCTCTCAGGTTCATGATGTGTTTCAAGTATCTCTCCTAACGAAGTACATACATAATCCTTCACATGTACTAAACCCAAAGTTTGAGATATTTATTTTAAATGAAAAATGGTATAGATTCTTCATCATATAGATAAAGTGCTACGAAATAATACCACTCACCTAGTAAACGTTTTGTGGTAAAACGACCAATTTAGGTAAGCTACATGGGGACCTGTGGATGTAATGAGGAAGAATTATCCTCATATATTTATATCAGAGTGATGAATTTAGAGGGATAAATTAATTTTAAGGGGTTTATAATGTAACACACCTATATTTTTATGAAATATTTATCTATAAATAATTTTATTTCTTCAATATTTTGTGTTACATGCAACAACAATTTTTAACAAACAAAGATATATTATTAAAATATTATTATTTTAAATGATACTTATCATCTATACATTGGATTTCTAGGTATGAATATGAGTAACCAAATTATAAAAAAAATATTTTTAAACATGTATAGAATTAATTCATTAGTTATCTGATGATTAGAATTAAAAACAAAATTATTTGAAAAAGTGATGTTTTTTATGAAAAAATATTTTTATGCATGCAATGTGTTTTTATACTAAAAAATTAAATTAATCGTTATTTTTGAATTATTTAAATGAAATATATGTTTTGAACATTCAAAAAAATACTTTTTTAATCATATGATAAGAATAAATCTAGTTTTAATCTTAAAAAAGTATTTTTTTTTTAAAGAAACTTTTGTCATATTTTGCACAGTTACTTTAAAATTAATTTCTAACATTTATAGGTACTGAATTAGATAAAATTAATTAAATATTTATAATCATATGGTTTAAAATTTTTAATTATTATACTTTTATTTTTGATCAATATAAATAGTAACTGTGGTAAAAAATTTCTCCTTGATAAAGGGTAAATCAGGTTAATTTGGATTGAAAATAGGTGATAAGGCCACAATTTTTCATCCTAATTATTATTGGATTAATATAATTTTACACTTAACAACTCAGGTTTTAAATTAATTTTTTTAATGGACACTTTTCTAATAAAATGACTTATATGTCATTTAAATCAAAGAAAGTTATAATATGTCTCTCTCTTTTTTTAATATATCATATGTGTCCAAATAGGGAAAAAAACAAGTTATGAATGAATTTAAGTGTATATTTTGAGATTAATAAAATTAATTTCATGATGTAAATTTATTTTTAATTTTTATTAATTATATAATTCTCTTAATTTCTTATGCAACATCAATGCAGTATTTCTTCATTTAATAAAATATATAATAAATGTTATTAAAAATATTAAAAGTTATTTAATTTTAATGATTTAATGTGAACCATGAGTTTTCTAGATAAATATGACATGTTAAGGAGTTTTTATAGAATTATATTCAAATTACCTCTTTGTCTTAATGCGTTTAATGTTAAATTAAATGAAAAGTTTCAAAATTGACTATAATGATATTTATCAAATTAATATTTTATTAAATTATTTAAAAATCTTCAAAATATTGAAATAAGATAATTTAGATATGATATGGTCAAAATGTTCATAAATTGTTCATTTATGGTCTATTTTGGACCTTATAATTAAAAATTAAAGCTCTTTTAAATTGATAAATTTATAACTGTAGTTAAAATTAAAATTCGTTAACTAAGGGTTAATCAAAATGATAAGGTTTAAAATTTAGATAAACTTGTCTAAATTTTATTGGGTAATGGTATTACAACCCTTATTACCTTATATTCATATATATCTCCATATGTGGCATATTTATTGATAATTAATTTATTGTAATTTAATATTTTGAAAAAATCCAAAAGTACCCCTTACCTCAATTATTAAACGGAACCTCCTCTCTCACTTATTCACAACACATTGAGAATTATATCTCAAACAAAATCTATAAATTTATATTTTAAACTTCCATAGAAAAATTATATAGGTTCTTCTCTTCCCAAAAGACCAACCCTAAATCCCTTTAGAGGAGATCTAAAGGAATCGTTTCAAAGAAGAGATAATTGCCTTGACGAATCACTTTCTTTTCTACTCTTATTAACCTCCTATAAATATATGTTATTTATCATAAAATAATAATTTAAATATTCTCATTATTCAAAAATATTATTATGATTATGAAAACACCATTATACACCCTCTTTCCCATAAAATGAGAAGTGAAAGTATCGCTCATGCGTACCTATGTCATACCATCTCCATGTCGATATAAAATTTTATTATCATCACTATATTTTATGGATGTGTATTATGATGGGTTAATTATTTATATATGATATTTATTTTATAATTATAATTTTTAAATTATAGTATCACATATACCTACTTACTATCCAGTCCTTTGGGAAATGATAATGTTGTTTATGCGTTTGTGTGCACTACCACCTCCACGAAGTGATGTGATTCAATTTTCATTTATATTTAAATTAAATAGTAATAAGGAATAATTTGATTAATATATATGATATATATTATATAAAAATTATCCTTTATAGTTTAATTAATATTAAACATTCTTTCATTTTATCCTTTGAAAAATGAAAACAACGTTCATGCGTATGTACGACCTACCATCTCCATGAACACGGTAATTCATTTTTTTATCTCTAACTTTTATGGATGACTATAAATATATATATAAGGAATATATATGATATTTATATCATGATAAATATTCTTTAGATGATATAACCAAGATAAATTTACAAGGATAGGAACTACCTAACTAATATGCTCATGCTAAACAAAACAGTTAACACCTAGAAATAACAATTTTAATAAAGAATTATTAATAAAAGGGGTGTTGAAATGATATAAATGGATCATATATAATATTATAATAATTAATTTGAATCCTAAATAGAATTATAATAAATTTAAATTTGTTATACATGAGGTTAGAGTGCTTTTGATGCAAGGAGAACTCAAGATAAGGGTTTTTTTTCACAATCTCATCAATATTCAGGATTTTTTTGTTTAAGTCTCCACTAGTGAATATTTTTATTTCCTATAAATGTTTTTAAAAAAGTTTTTACCATTATCCTATTATTTTTAAATTCATTTTTACCCATGTTTTACTTTTTACAAAATGGTTTGAAAAGAATGTTCTTGTCAATTTCCAAATGAGTTACTTTATGACTTTTTTTGACAAAAATATAGAAGGAACATTTTTTTATCTTATATGGAATGAAATTTATTTCCCATAGTCATGAATTATTTTTTATATGAGCCTTAATTTAAAATTTCCCATATTTAATTTCAAATAAATTTTTTCCCTTTATAGTTGAGCATCTTTTTAAAAAGAAATTGATTTCAAAATGGAAAGGTTGTTTTCCTCAAGAATTAGTCCAGGTGATATTTCAAAAATAATTTTCTATCTAAGATGAAATCTTTTGATGTTAATTAAGATTTAATGGGTATATTATCCAAGGATACCATATTTATTTTTATCTGGTTGTTTTATGTTTATTATGAAAATATGAAATGTTTTTGAAACCTATTTCTTTTCCATGAGTTATGTTATGATAAAATATTTATGAAACACATTTCATTTCATGGGTTATCATAAATATGAATTTTTTATGATCATATGGAACTCATATGTATTATTTTCATTATTTTATGTGTGGGACCTATATCTCCCTCCAATTCATTGGATAATGATTTATATCCCATGATATAAAGAGGACTAAAATAGGGTGAGAAACTGGTTCAGTAAGAGACTTTTTCCATTAAGATATTTTTGGGAGTGAACCATGACTACTATGATGGTTTGGGGAGTGAATCCATTAAACTATGACAGAATTGAAAAAGATACATGACTAATAAAAAAATTATTTTATATGATTATGTTTATGACACAATTATATGTCTTATGCATATACTAAGATTTCATGGCTCATGTTCTTTAATTCCATTATGATTTATGTCTTATTAACTTCTATGATTTATGATATGACTCAAGATTATGATCTGTGATATATAGGGTATTGTTTTTAAATGTTAATATAGTATTTTTATACCCTTTTTCTCATGTTATTTTTATATGATCATTGATATCTCTTTTGTTTTCCATTACTAAACATCAGAGCACACCCATTCTTGTGTTTCCTTTACTTGGGTTACGATGAAAGGTATTAAGTATGATATGTATAATAAGAGTGATAATTATGAAGAAAAAATTGGGTGGTGATGTAGATATTTTTTGAACCAATTTTTTGTGTTTCCAAGTTTCCAAAGATACCATAACTCATCAATTCTGGAATGGATTGAAATGTTATCTAATGAACATTTATCTATTAAGATGTAATATGTAACGACCCAAACATTCATTAATGAAACTTCCTCTTGGTCTATTTAAATTTTTTCTTATGTTTATTTAAAACATATGCACTTATTTGGTTTTATGTTTTGGATTTTAAAATACTATTAATAATTGTGACTGTTGCTAATATAGTTGTTGAACAGTGATCACATGATTTGTATAAATATAGGGCTTTAACAAATCCAATTTACTCAGAAAAAGAAAGTGATGTCCTCATCCAGTAGACTTGACCCATACGAAGCCCATTTTTTAGATCTCAGTAAGTAGGTGGAGTCATTGGGCTTCACTCTTGACCAAGCCCAAGCCAAAATAGAACACGTTAAGCTTGAGCAGAACCGACTACGAGAGAAGTGGAAGTTAATAGAGATTATCACCCGAGCGATGTTATCTGAGCCACCCAAAGAGTCTATCACCATCGCACACCTTAACCTTCGGTCTTATGCGGATGTTATAATGGGTTATGTAATGAAAACCTAGCACTATGACTATGTACATTATTCTTGTATAGAGAATATACATTCATTTTATTGTTAATTTGTAAATATTTTTTAAAGCACAAATAGAATTTTTAGTTAATATTTGACTAAGAAATATATTTTGATAAATTAATGTATTTTTTAATTAAATAATATTTTAAGAAAATATTATTATTATTATTATTAAATTAATTTTTATTATATATAAATTATTATATACTTTTATGAATGAAATTGTAGTTTTATTAATGTTTGAAAGCTGTTTTTGTCAAAACCCATGAATTTTTTATAAATATCGGTTTTTATTTTAAAAGTAAAAATTTACATATTTATAAAATTATTTATATAAAATAAAAATTATATTTCTAATCATGATGTTGAAATTATACAACAATTAATTTTTCATAATTTTCTGAGACAAACGAATTTTTTGGTAGAAATTAAATACAGTTTAAATATATAATGTGTTTTATGACATCATACTGACCTAATAGTGATGTAATAAAATACAATAAACATTATTTTCGGACAATATATGTTTTAACATTAAAATAATGTGATTTTGTGTTTGTTTGATTTATTTTACACAGCTTTAGTGGACCCTTCAAGGCTTATAAAACATTTTGTCTTTTTAAATTTTTTTACTTGGGAATGTGACTCACCTTCACATAATCAACCCTATTATTTTAAGAATTTCGGAAATTGGACTCATAAAATATTTTTTTCCACTTCCTTTTGTAAAAACCCATGGGTAAAAACCATGTCTTATTTTTTGGATTTCATTAGTTTAATGTGTGGTGTCCCAAACCTAAATAATAAAGAATTCCCTCTCTTTTCCTATAAAAACCCACCCAAACTCATACTTAATCTTCACTGAAATCCATTGGAGTTTTACCAACCCCTTCCCTACACTCTCTATAATCCTAAAAAGGTTCCCCAAGCTCCCAAGAAGCCTCTATCAAGCCTCTCCCAAGCTTTTGGGACCACACTTCCAAGTAAGGGATTTCTTCCTTTCTAAATTTTGTCCAAGTTTTTTTATTTTGTTATATGATTTTTATTTCAATTACAAATGTTCGGGTATGATTTCTCACCTTTCCCATACTTCACTATTCATGTTTTAAAAATGATACATCCCCTTTATCTCTCATTAATGTCTCCCATGTACACCTGTTACCATGCTGAAATTCCATATGGAATTTCTCTCTCCTCATTTACATTCAAGTAATTCTTTTATATCATGAATATAATTTCCATTAAAATTTTTGGGACATGTACCTATATGACCTCCTTACATTCCATTTCATTTAAATATGATTATACACCCCTTTCTCTCTCATCAACCATTTTTATTAATTCTTACATCATGTTGTTACACTGCCGAAATTGCACCGATTTTCCAAGACAATGTCATTGTGTAGTGAATACCATGCCCATTTCTCTAGCATGGGTATTCACGTTTATGCAAATTTACTTATTTATTATAAATCTTCAATGTATGTATTCCACATCCATTTTTCATTGAATAAATTATGATGATTTATTCCATGTTTTATGATCCATGTGTCACACCTATGCATGAAATGAAATGTTTAAGAAAGGTGCGCCCTGATAGCGCTTCAATGCATTGGGTAAAGTATAGTATCATGATACGTCTTGTACAAGGACTTTTGACTCATGATAATTCAAGTAAAATTAGGGTTTACTCATGCTTCATGTTCAATGAGTTTTTACTCTTGCTCCATGTGCAATGAACCTTGGCTCATGCTAAATTCCATGTTAAGTGTTGTTGCCACATTTCCATGTTATGATTATCATGCTTTATCATCCCTTTATGTTCATGTTTCTATTTTTCTCCATTGATATACCTATTGTATAACATGTATTTTATTCCTCATGTTATTCCATGTTTATTCTCTTTCTGGTCTTTATAGCTCACCATTTTCTTACGCATGTCCTCAGGTTATCCCGTGCAATGCTAAGTACAAGGGAATGTAGTGGTCATGTAAATGAAGTTTTTAATAAAGATATTGTATTACATGTTTTAAGTTGTTATGTAATGATCATAATCCCCAAAGGCACTAGACCTCTCGATCTTCTATGTTGTATCAAGTGAATTTTATTTAATAAATCATGTTTTAGTGTGTAATAAAGAGCAGGGTTATTATAGTTGGTATCAGAGGATAGGTTTGTTTATTTTGGTATTAGGATTAGAAAACCCTAGTGAATCCTTAGAGACAAGACTGATTATAATAAAAACATCCCTATGTTTTGGTGGGTATTGAGTAAGTGGTTAATCAATAAAATGCATCCATGTCTGGATACGAGCAGGTAAACACAGATCTGGCATAGATGTACCTAGGGGTGAAAACCCCGACAAGGAGTTTTGGGCTTGACCTGAGGTATCCTGGTACACGACAATAGGCCTTACTGCACTCTTGGTTACAACACTCCCGTGGGATATGCTTTGGTAAATTAACAAGCTTAGTATGAACCATTATTAAGGGATTTAAAAAAATCCTATAAGAATACATGTTAGAAAGTAGATCATGGATAACATAGATTGAGGCTTATAGATTCATAAGTTAAGGAAATAAAAGTAATTTATAAGTTATCCCCTTTTGTATTTGGATTCCCCTTTACGTGTTTAATAGTTTAAAAGTACTCATCCCAAATCCTATATTGGATTGAGTAGAACCAGAATAAAAAATTTAAAGGTAGGTTTATCATCCATAGTTCTACACATTATTTTATATCCAAAAATTTTGGTAGAACAACCCCAACACCACCACAAATCATGGAAGTAAAGATGTCAGTGAGTACGAAAAATGGGGTAATCATTGAATCCCATGAATATAACTTCTCCCCTGTCTTAATCGGTGGATTGAACTTCCCAGAAAACCTCATCATACTCCCTCTGGTGAAATTTGATGCAATTATTGGCATTGATTTGCTTTATTTATATAGAGCCAACATAAATTTCTATGAGAGGGAAATCACTCTCTATGTGGAGAATTGACCCCTGATTCTATAAAAGTGCAAGGAGGAAGAAGAATTTTCTTTAGCTCTATCATCTCAAGCATGGATATTACTGCACTATGAGAATGCGTATCTGGCTCAAATTATTGAGTCTAATGAGGCAACCATCCTTGAATACATGCCTATTGTGAGGGAATTCATGGAAGTGTTTCTCGAGGAATTGATTGGTCTTCCTACTATAATAGATGTTGAATTCTCAATTTATCTTATACCTACGGCATTTCCAATATTCAAGACTCTATATAGAATATCTATTTTGGAGCTTGAGGAACTGAAGAAACAACTACAGGAGAATCTGGATAAAGGGTTTATACACCCAAGTGCATCACCATGGGGTGCACCAGTCCTCTTTTTCAAGAAGAAGGATGGGTGAATGCACCTTTGCATCGATTATTGTGAGCTTAAAAAAATCATGATAAAGAACAAGTATCCTCTCCCACGAATTGATTACTTGTTCGATCAGCTGCGTAGAGCATAATACTTCTCCAAGGTAGATATGTGGTCATGATATTATCAAGTAAGGGTGAAGAAGGAAGATATCCCCAACACTGCTTTTCGTACAAGATACGGGCACTATGAATTCATAGTAATGCCTTTCGGACTCACTAATGCTCTAGAAATATTCATGGACTTTATGAATAGAGTCTTTAGAGATTACCTCAACAAATTTGTGGTAGTATTTATAGATGACATTCTAATATACTCCAAAACCAAGGAGGATCGTGAGGAGCATCTAAGAACTGTACTAGAGACCTTGCGAAAGGATAAGCTTTGTGCAAAGTACAGTAAGTGTGAGTTCTAGTTTAAGGAAGTCTCATTCTTGGGTCATATCATCACAAGAAATGGGATATCTGTGGATCCCTCCAAGATATCTATAATAGAGGGATGGGCGATGCCAACATCGGTAATGGATATCCATAGATTTTTGGGGTTATCTAGATATTAATGATGATTTGTGAGAAATTTCTCATGATTGTACAACCCTCTTACCAAGCTAACTTGGAAGGGAGTAAAGTTTTCTTTGAGTGATGAATGTGAAGAAATATTCAAAGAGTTGAAAAGGAGCTTTATCAATGTGCCCATTCTCACTTTACCCACAAGTGGAGAACTTTTTGTGGTATTCAATGATGCTTTGAAGAAGGGATTTGGTTGTGTGTTGATGAAAATGAAAAAGTCATTGCCTATGATTCAAGGTAATTGAAAGTTCATGAGAATAATTATCCAACAAATTATCTAGAGTTGGTTGTGGTGATCTTCGCTTTAAAATTTTGGCAGCATAATCTCTTTGGGGAGAAGTGTGTAATATATACGAACCACAAAAGCCTCAAGTATATATTCACATATAAAGAGTTGAACATGCGCCAACAAAGATGGTTAGAGCTGATCATAGACTATGACTGGTCAATCCATTACCACCATGGGAAAGAGAACAAGGTGGAAGATGCTCTAAGTGGAAAAGACCCAACGATTCTATCATTGATGAGAATTTAGAAGGATTTAATCTTCTTAGATTTGATGAAGATGTACATGGGAATCACAAAGAAGGGAACATAATCAATCCTTTCACAAATTATTGCTCAATTGTCTCTTTTGGAAAGGTTACAGGATTATCAAAAGGATAATGTGGGAATTTAGAAGAAGGTGGAAGCTATCAGAAAAGGGAAATCCTTGGAGTACAATGTTAATGAAGAAGGAATGTGAGATTTGGGAAAAGAATATGTGTTCCATCATGTCTGTAGCTGAAGAAGGAACTTTTGGATGATGCACCTAGTTTAAATTTCTCTACTCACCCAGGAAACAAAAAGATGTATCAAGATATCCAAGAGCATTATTGGTGGGATAATATGAAGAAGGAGATCAGTGAGTATACATCAAAGTTCCTGGTGTGTCGACAAGTAAAGGCAGAGTGGCAGAAGTCTAAGGGGATTATGCAACTATTTCCCCTACTAGCATGGAAATGGGAGAATATCACCATGGACTTTCTCACTGGACTTCTGAAGACATCCAAAGGAAACAAAGCAATCTGAGTTTTTGTGGATCGTCTTATAAAGTCTTCACACTTTATTTCAATTTGGGAGGATTTCTCATGGGATCAACTGGCTCAGATATATATCAGGGAAGTGGTAAGGTTGTATGGAGTACCACTAACTATTTTATCCGATCGAGATCTAAGATTCACCTCTGTGTTTTGGAAGAGTCTTTAACATGCTATGGATACTGCACTGAACTTCAGTACGGCCTATCATCCTCAAACTGATGGCCAATCTGAGTGAACTATTCAAACACTAGAAGATATGTTAAGATCATGTTCAATGGGCTTTAAAGGAGAATGGGATCAACATCTTCCTCTAGTTGAATTCTCCAATAATAACAGTTTCCACTTGAGCATCTGAATGGAACCTTATAAATCCCGGTATGGGAAGAGGTGAAGAACACTGACATGTTGGGATTAAGTCGGTGAGCATAAGCTGCTAGGACCAGAAATGGCTAAATAAATGGTGGAGAAGGTGAAAACCATTCAGCAGCCTATCATGGTATCCCAGAGTCGATAGAAGAGTTACACAGATAACCATCGATGAGAGCCTGAGTTTAAAATTAGAGACATGGTATTTCTATACATATCTCCATGGAAGACGGTCATGAGGTTTGGAAAGAATCATAAGTTATGTCTTAGGTACATCGGCCCCTTCGAGATTCTTGATCGTGTCGGGGATGTGGCCTATCGACTAGCACTTCAACCTACCATGTCCAAAGTACATGATGTATTTCATGTATCCCTCTTAAGGAAGTACATACCATACCCTTCACATGTACTCCCTTTAGAGGAAGTACGACTAGAGGATGATCTTTCTTATGAGGAGAAACCAGTGAAAATCATAGATTGTAGAGAAAAAGTTCTAATAAATAAGACAATGCCACTCGTCAAGGTGTTGTGGTGAAACCACAAGTTTGAAGAAATGTCATGGGAATTAGAGGAAGTGATGAAGAAAATCTAACCACATCTATTTTAGTGTGGGAAAAACAAATTTCAAGGATGAAATTTATTAAGGGGGGCAGATTGTAACGACCCCAAAATTCATTAATGAAAATTCCTCTTGGTCTATTTAAATGTCTTCTTACGGTTATATAAAATGTATGCACTTATTTGGTTTTATGTTTTGGATTTTAAAATACCATTAAGAATTTTAACCATTTATAATATAGCCATTGAATAGTGAACACATGATTAGTATAAATATAGAGCTTTAACAAAACCAATTTACTCAAACAAAGGAAGCGATGGCCTCATCCAATAGACTTTCCCCATACAAATCCCATTTGTTGGAGCTCAGAAAGGAGTTGGTGTCATTGGGCATTGCTCTTGACCAAGCCCAAGCTAAGCTTTAACACATTATGCTTGAGAAAAACTGATTATGGGAGAAGTGGAAGTTAATAGAGATTACCACCTGAGCGATGTAATCCGAGCCACCCCAAGAGTCTGTCACCATCGCACACCTTACCCTTCGGTCTTATGTGGGTGTTATAAGGGGTTATATAATGACACCCTAGCACTATGACAATGTACATTATTCTTGTATAGAGAATATACATTCTTTTTATTGTTACTTTGTAAATAGTTTTTAAAAGTACAAATAATATTTTTAGTTAATATTCGACTAAGAAATATATTTTGATAAATTAATCAATTTTGGAATTAAATAATATTTTAAAAAAATATTATTATTAATATTTTGAAATTTATTTTTATTTATATATAAATTATCATATAATTCTATGAATACAATTGTAATTTTATTAAGGTTTGAAAGTTGTTTTTGTCAAAACCCATGAATTTTTTAAAAATGTCGGTTTTTATTTTAAAAGTAAAAATTCACATATTTATATAATTATTTATATAAAATGAAAATTATTTTTGTAATCAGGACGTAGAAATTATCCAATGGTGAATTTTTTATAATTTTCTGTGATAGTCGAATGTTTTGGTAAAAATTAAATATCGTTTAAATATATAATGTGTTTTATGACATCATAATGACCCAATAGAGATGTAATAAAATAATATAAACATTATTTTCGGCCAATATATTTTTTACCATTAAAATAATGTGATTTTCGGTTTTTTTTTATTTATTTTACAAAGCTTTAGTGGACCCTTCAAGGCTTATAAAACATTTTGTCTTTTTAAGTTGTTTTCCTTTAGAGTGTGACTCATCTCCACATAAGCATCCCTATTATTTTTAGAATTTGATCCATTGGCCTCATAAAATATTTTTTTCCACTCCCCTTTGATAAAAAAATGGGAAAAACCATGGGCTAGTTTGTGGTTTTTATTAGTTTAATGTGTGGTGTCCCAAACCTAAATAATAAAGAATTCTCTCTCTTTTCCTATATAAGCCCACCCAAACTCCCACTTACTCTTCACTCAAATCCTTTGGATTTCGACCAACCCCTTCCCTCCTCTCTCTATAATCCTCCCAAGGTTCCCCAATCTCCCAATAATCCTCTCTCAATCCTCTCCCAAGCTTTCGGGATCTCACTTCCAAATAAGAGATTTCTTCCTTTCTAAATTTTGTCCAAGTTTCTTTATATTTTTATATCCTTTTTATTTCAATTAAAAATGTTGGGGTATAATTTCTCACCTCCACCATACTACTCTATTCATGTTTTAATAATGTGATATCCCCTTTATCTCTCATTAATGGCTCCCATGTACACTTGTTACCATGCTGAAATTCCATAAATAATTTCTCTCTCCTCATTTACATTCACGTAATTATTTTGTATCTTGAATATAATTTCGATTACAATTGTTGGTAAATGTACCTATATGACCCCCTTACATTCCATTTCAAGTAAATATAATGATACACCCATTTCTCTCTCATTAACCATTTTTATGAATTCTTATGTCATGTTGTTGCGCTGCCAAAATTGCACTGATTTTCCAAGCCAATGTCATTGTGTAGTGAATACTATGCTCATTTCTCTATCAGGGGTATTCACGTTTATGAATATTTACTTATTGATTATAAAGATTCCTGTATGTATTCCACATCCCTTTATCATAGAATAAATGATGATGATTTATTCCATGTTGTATGATCCATGTGGCACAATTATGCATAAAATGAAATGTTTAAGAAGGGTGTGCCCTAATAGCACTCCAATGCATTGGGTAAAGTATAGTATCATGATACGTACTATGCAATGATATTTGACTCATGATAATTCAAGTTCAATGAGGTTTTACTCGTGCTTCATGTGCAATGAGGGTTTACTCATGCTCCATGTGCAATGATCCTTAGCTCATGCTAAATTCCATGTTAAGTGTTGTTGCCACATTTCCATGTTATGATTATCATGCTTTATCATTACTTTATGTTCGGGTTTCTCTTGTGCTCCATTGATATTCCTATTGGCTAACATGTATTTTATATCTCATGTTATTCCATGTTTATTCCCTTATTGAGCATTATTGATCACCCTTTTCTTATGCATGTCCTCATGTTATCCCATGTAATGCTATGTACGAGGGAATTAAGTGGTCATGTAAAGGAAGTTTTCAATAAAGATATTGTATTTCATGTTTTAAGTTGTTATGTAATGATCCAAAACCCCAAAGACACTAGAACTCTCGATATTCTATGTTTTATTAAGTGAAGTTTATGTAATAAATCATGTTTTACTGTGTAATAAAGAGCTGGGTTGTTATATAATATCTATATATGAAAAGTGTGGGTGGCTATATTAACGGTTATAGTCCTTGTACATTGTTCATGGATTAATCATCTAAATAATAATAATAATGTTTTAAGTATCATATTTAATCATTATATATACATTTTAGTGTATTAATATATTTTGGTGATGAAAAATTGACCACATCACTTTGTGGATATGATAGTCTGCACATACGCATGCATAATGTTTTCATTTTTCAATGAATAAAATTAAAGAAATTAAAATAATAATATATCATTACAAAATCATAATACTACCATAAATATCATATATATATATATATACATACTAAATCCATCCATTTGACCATAAATGTATGGATACATAAAAAAAGAATCGCATACCTTTATGGAGGTGGTAGTCCACATGTACGCACGAACAACGTAATTATTTCTCATAAGAAATAATGTTTGTATAAAATGGTTGTAAAATTAACATAAAAATATTTTATTATAGTAATTATTCTGAGTTAATCATGTTCGTATGGTTATATAATGTTTGTAATAGGTTAAGGAAGAAATAAACATTAATAGTTATGAGACCTCTTTTATATTACACCTTAAGTTGTCAAAGCTTAGTATTTAAGGAAAACTGAAATCTTTATAATTTTTAGAGAGAATTTAGAAATATTTTTGGGTGTGTATTGACTAAAATAGATATCTAAAAGTTTGTGAATAAGTGAAGGTATTATGTACTCAATTATATGTAAGGTCAGTGGAAAAATTGTAAATACGTAAAATGTTAAAATATATTAAAGTCATATTCAAGTGAACATGGAACCAAGGTAACCCAAATTAAAATATGAGATATATTTACATAAAAATACCTTAAAAAAATCATATTTGTAAAATTTTTAGAGATATTTTATGACTTATCTCTATTTTTAACCCTCGTTAATCCTTTTGACCCTTACAGTGATGAAAATGTTTTATCGTGGTTGATATTCATTATGATCGAAAATAAAATTAAACTCCTTAAAAAAATTTGGATTGATGATTAAAAATATAGAAAACTATTTATCAAATATAGTACCAATAAGTTTTAGAAAATCATTTTAAATTAATAATTCAAAATGAAATAAAATTAATTTTTATAAAAATTCATTTTAAGCATAAAAATAAAATTAATCCAATTCATTTCCCAGTAAAAAACATTAGGTGAATGTTAAAATATTTGATTGAATATATTATCTAAAAATTTCATAAAATTAATTCATAAATGGAGATTAATTAAATTTATTAATATAAAAACAAATTTCACACATGAAAGTAGTTTTTCTAGAAACATGTCTATTTTCCCTTTATATCTGTTAATTTTTTGTTCTAACCAATTGATAATCAATGAATTCATATTATACACATATAAAAAAATCCAAAAGTTTAATACTCTGAATTTATATTTAAATAAAACCTATATGAAAAAAATGTATTATCATAAAAAAAATATTTCAAAACAATTCTTTAAAATCAATAATATTTATTAAGTGAATTTGAAATTATATAAATAATTAAATTTCATTTAAATAACATATATCATACTTATTTTTTAAATTTTATAAGAACTACTATCATAATTTTTTTCCTTCTTCATAAGGTATCAAAAATGTTTATCTATTAAATAAAAATATATTCTAAAATCTCAAGGTTTAATATCCCTAACCCTGTACTATCGTTCTGGTGCTAAAATATAATCATTTTATTTTTGGCTTGTTACCAATAGATGTGACCCCATTTTTTCTATCCAAAACATACAACAAAAAAAGTAAATATTGGATCACTTCTATACCTAGGGAAATTTTATTTTTATGGTTTTATATAATTATGAAAAATTCTTACATAAAAAATACTCATGACTTCAAGAGTGTATTTCTTTTACTATAACCATCATTTCATATTCCATATTAAGGTTTTAACATCTCCTATAAAATTATTAACATATGAAACCTTTTTAGACATGAATCATTTAAAATTATTCTTCATAAACTATGAAAAATGAAACATAATAATGGTGATCTCAAATGATTAGTATGAGTAAAAATATTCCATAACAATTGAATTTCATTAGTGAGAAAATCATGAGAATAATGTTATGATGACATAATCAAAGTGCATGATCATAAAATAAGTGAATTCCTACCCATAAATACATTAATCATCAATCATGAAAAATGGAATAAGGATTTAACAAACATAAGGGTCATAGGATTCAATAATCATGATCCATGTGATGTCAATATTGATCAAAGAAATCATTAAAACCCATAGCAAGAAAAAATAGAATGTATTGGTATATTGGTACATTATCTTCATAGAACCCTTACCACTACTGGAAATAAATTATATACCAATGGTTTGAAACTGTTGGTATATGCATCAGAACCGTTGGTATAATATATACCAACAGTTTGGAAAACCATTGGCTAGTAAGCCATTGCAAAATGCCTATACCAATAGTTTTCCTATAACCGTTGGTATATGGATCTGTGACCTTCAATATTCCAATGGTATTATAGAAACCATTGGTATAAATATATAACAACGGTTTATTAACCATTGGTATAAATATATACCAATGGTTTATTAACCGTTTTTATAAATAGATTATATGTAGTTAACCAATGGTTTGAAACTGTTGGTATATAGTATAACCAATAGTTCCTTCAAACCGTTGGTAAAAATATTCTAGAAATTCATTATACCAATGGTTTTGAACCGTTTTTATAGTGTATTACCAATGGTTTATTCAAACCATTGGTAAGAATATTATCCAAAAACACTTTACCAATGGTTTAAAACCGTTGGTATAGTGTTTTTTCAGAAAACAGCACAGCAACCCATTCCCTCCATTGCATACACCTGTAAACATAGGTTTTCACTGCATACACCTACAAACATAGCTACAAACAAAACTTTCAATAGAAAACTTTGCACTTAAAATAGAACAAAAAAACACAACACTTAAAATAGAACAATTTTGACTTAAAATAGAACAAAAAAACACCTATAATATCGCATAAAATAGTAGACTCTTCCAACCATGAAATGTACCATGAAATAGTTTTCCCCATTTCAATATTCACGTGAAAACCATTCTTCCAACTAACCCATTTCAATTTATTTGGTGGAGATATCTCATAATGGTGAGAGTAAAATCACATTTCTGAGATCCCATCATAGTTAGAGATACATACACCATTAACAGAATTAACACATAATTCATAAGGTAATTACATCAAGTATACACATACAAAAAGTATACAGATATGCCATTAACACGTAATTTATAAGTTAATTAAATACAAAAAGAATTAAATTCAGAATTCAGCAGTTGAGGGGTTGTTCAGGGGTTTGGGGTGGATATCCAAGGGGGTAGGGGTGTCCAAATTGGTGGGGGTGTCTGGGGGGATGGGGGTGTCCCGGGGTGGGGGTGGGGGGGGGGCTGTCCATGGGGGTGTCTGGGGGGGTGGTGTCCAGGGGGCTGTCGATGGGGGTGTCCAGGGGGTGAGGTGGTGTCTATGAGGTTTGGGGGCTTTCCAGGGGTGGGGGTGTCCAGGGGTGGGGTGGTGTCCAAGGGGTGGGGGTAGTCCAGGGGGTGGGGTTTTTCCAAGGGGGTGGGGTGGTGTCTATGGTGGTGGGGGTTGTCTAGGGGTGGGGGCTGTCCAGAGGGTTGATGGGAAGTCCACGGGGGTGGCGGGGCTGTCTAGGGGGTCAGGGTGTCCAGGGGGGTGGGTGGGGTTGTCCACAGGGGTGGGGGTTGTCCACGGGGGTAGGGGTGTCGACCGGGGTGGGTGGGGCTGTCCAAGGGGGTACAGGGAGTCCATGGGGTGGGCGAGTTGTCCACGGGGGATAGGGGTGTCCAAGGGTTGGGCAGGTTTTCCATGGTGGTGGGAGTTGTCCAGGGGGTGGGAGTTGTCTAGGGGGGGTGGGGCTGTCCAGGGGGTACGGGGTGTCCAGGGGGTGGGGAGGCTATCCATAGGAGGAGGGGCTATCCAGGGAATGTGCGGGCCGTCCACGGGGGTGGTAGGGATGTCTAGAGGGGTACGGGGTGTCCAAGGTGTGTGGGTGGGGGGGGGGGCTATCCATGGGGGTGGGGGATGTCCATGGGGGTGGGGGGGGGGGTTCCATCAAGGTGGTTGGGGTGGGGGTTGTCAAGGGTGGGGGCTGTTTAGGGGGGTGGGGTGGTGTCTGGGGGGGGGGGGGGTGGTGTCTGGGGGGGGGGGCTGTCCATGGGGTGTCCAAGGGGGGTGGTGTCCGGGGGGTGTCCAGGGGGTGGAGTGGTGTCTGGGGTGGTGTGGTTTCCATGGGGGTGGGGTGGTTTCCAAGGGGTTTGGGGGCATTATAGGGGTGGTGTGTCCAGGGGTGGGGGTGTCCAGAGGGGTGGGGGTGTCCAGGGGGGTGGACGGGCTGTCCACGGGGGTGGCTGGGTTGTCCAGATGGTAGGGGTGTTCAGGGGGTGGGCGGGCTGTCCACGAGAGTGTATAATTTTTTCAAGAGTTATCAAAAGTGAAATTTAAAAAGAATAAGAGTAACATATTTTGAATAAAAGGGAGAAAGGTTCTTAACATGTTACACAAACATGTATAACACCATTTTTCTGTAATAATCACATGCATAGTGGTATTTATCATAGTGATACATAACTGTAAGTGTATATAAAACTTTCTTTTATCCATATTAAAGGATTTTTTTTTCTTGTGGATTGTGTGGTATTGGATTAGTTCCAAACCATAACATGTATTTAACTATTCTTGTTGAGTAGTGAACCATTTAAATAATTTAGTTCATGTGGAAGTGTAATTTTTTTTAGAAAAGTGATAATTCTTTAACATGATGAAAAACTTGTTTCAATAGAAATGATAATTAAAATAAAAACATATCATTGATTTTTCCCCCTCCCCCTCTCAGTGTGTAAGATCCTGACCTTATCATGGGTTATCCAGGGGGTTGGGAGGGTTGTCCACGGTGGTGGGAGGGATGTCCACGGGGGTGGGCGGGTTGTCCAAGGGGGGTAGAGGGTGTCCAAGGGGGTGGGTGGACTATCCACGGAGGTGGTCGGGGATTTCCAGGGGTAGGGGTGTCTAGGGGGTGGTCGGGCTATCCACGGGGGTGGGCAGGGCTATCTAGGGGGTACAAGGTGTCTAGGGGTGGGGGATGTCCACAGGGGGAGGGGGTGTCCAGTGGGTGGGAGGGCTGTCCATGGGGGTGGTCGGGCTGTCCACGGGGGTAAGGGTTGTCTAAGGGGTGGGCGGGCTATCCACGGGGGTATGCGGGGTTGTCTAGGGGGTATGGGGTGTCCAGGGGGTGTGGGGGGGGGGGGGGGTTGGGGTTTTCCAAAAGGGGAGGGGCTATCCAGGGGGTGGGTGGGCTGTCCATAGGGGTGGTGGGGCTGTCCAGGGGGTACGGGCTGTCCAGGGGGTGGGGGATATCTAGGGGAGGGGTGAATCAGTCACATCAAATCATCAAGTTAAGTTATATTATTTATATATAAAAAAAATAAAGATAATGTGACCTACCTAATCGCACATATATTCAGGTACAACAAATCAATAAACATCAAAGGTCAATAATATCAGTCAAAAATGTAACGGATTTATCTGTCCCTTATCACCATCACTATCATCCCCATCATCATCACCCTCACCCTCATCCTCAATAGTATCCCTATCATTATCCCTTCACTCCTCCTCTCCCTCACACTCAACCTCAGCCTCCTCATCATCATCGCCCACCTCCTCTACCTTGTCCTCCTCCTCACCCTCCTCCTCCGCCTCAGCCTCCTCCTCACCCTCATCCTCCTCCGCCTCAGCCTCCACCTCCACATCGTCTCGACCACCACGAGAACTACCACCTGGTGCACCATATATAGAACTCATTAATGACATATAGTCCTGACAAGCAATGTTGGCCTCTAATGGAAGTGTTGGAAGTAAAACTTCCATTAGTTTCATAAATGTAGTGTTTGCCTTAGCAGACTTTTTTTCCATCTCTATGGACTTTTTTCAGCATCTTTTTCCTATGCCTTAACCTACTGCAACTTTTTGGAACTACCACTCATACCAGAGGAGGGCCAATACCACGTCGGAACTATATGCTTCCCAGGTTGGTAGCGTACTGTATTAGGGTGCTCATCTCCCAACACCTAATGTAAGTGATCATTTGGCCTAAAATTATCAGGTTTCTAGGAATCAAGGTCCTCTAAAGAAGATTGTTAAAAATATAAATAGATTATTAAGTTACAAAATAGAGATTAAAATTTTAAATCTACAAAGTTAAACTTACAATTTGTTACTGAGTCGGTTCATTAACCTCACTTCCATCTTTCTTCTTTCTACTCAAGCAAAACAGTTTTGCGTGAGGCACACGTCCTTCTATATTCAATTTATGCCTCTAAAAAACATTGAATATAGGAAACTATAATTAAAAACACGATACCAAAAAAACATAAAATTTATAACTAAAATTAAATAACAACTTTAGCAATCGCATAAATTATGGTGGAAGAAATGTAAAGTGCAAGTCGTAAAGAAAAATTATAAATTATCATACCTGTTGCCTCTCATGATCTGGAATCGTAGTACGTCACAATGTGTGGACTTATTTCTTAGAATCAATGTTTTTTTTATTTCTTCCAGATGAATCCTAAATAAAATTCAATAATTAGTATTAAAAAAACAATAAAATTTTCATTTAAATACCTCAAATTTGATTAATACAGTAAATTGATTAGTCGTCCAATAAGTAATCATCTGTCGGTACTATTCTAACAGACAATCATCTATGATAGGGACCGCCTCTAACTCTGTGCCCACTCTATCATGCCATCCAATGTACGACTCATGCTTATAATCTCTCCAAAGCTCGCCTATATCCTTTAGACGTGGTGGTCGTGCACCCTCACCATTGGGGAAATTAAACCGCAGCTGACACAAAAATATTAATTCATATAAATACAAAAATGAATATATTGCATTAAATACAATAGATTTTTTTACTTATATCTCTACCTAGGCTTTATCCTTGACTTTATTTCATAGTTGTATCCATGAGAGTGGGCTGACAGGAATGATGTTGGAGTATTTGGGAGGCGTTTCCAAAAAACTCTGACATTGCTTCCCTGATTTTTCAATCATTTGATTGTCTTAATTATACTCCACCATAAATTGTGTGCAGCAGTTCCACACTGCATGCATGTGTGTACGCCCCCTACCCCAGCCTTCTATTAGTATATATATCTGTTATGAAAGAAAAACACATATTTTATCAATACATTTTATAATGAAAATAAATAACGGTGTAAAAATTTGTTCGGGTTGTACATGTATACCTACGGTAGTATGATCAATGGGCATCGCGGGATCCACAGAAATTGAAGGAACCCCCTATATAGATGGAGTGAGTCCCAATGTATTCTCTGCAGGGACATACTCTGGCAGAGTAGAAGTTAAAGAAGATGGAATATAAAATCCCGGAGAGAAGGAAGCATAAGTAAAAGAAGATGATAGGGATGGCTGGCTGAATGATGGATGGGTAGTGGGAATCATCATCGAATATGGTACATATGGGTGAGGAGGCTCAGATGTAAACAGTGGTGAAAAAATGGGAGGCCTAAATATCTCGTGTGTCCCTAACAGCACCCTGGGATTAGCATGTGGGATGGATGGTATTTTAGTGGGAGGGGCAGGGTCTAATCGGGTATGCCAACCAGATTGTCTAGCTCTCGTACCACCACCCCTTGTATGAACACCCTGAGTACTGGGACCACTACTAGGTTCCTCATCAAATAACTATTTCATAATAGATGGATCCTACAAAATGTTTAAAAAATAATCACTTTCCATTATATATTAATTGAATATATATATTTGAAATAAAATACTCACTGCAGGAACTAGTGGTGGAATACCCAGCTCAGTCATGCGATGATTGTTGTCCATAATCTATTTTCATCACCTCTCTTCAATTGGTTTCATTTCCTACATTTGAAAAAAAATATGGAATTAAATAGAAAAGGATAACTAATGTGCAACCCAAAAAACAAAATAAATGAGATGGAATAGGGGGATTCATGGATTATTTAACTAACCATTCTTTTAGGTGAGCTTGAACAAATATATAATGAAGTCAATAAATCATACAAGATGTAATAAAGAAACATAATTTTTAGTAGGATGTTTATTTACTAAGTGTCATAAGTCTATTAAATAGAGGTATTATAGTCATACAAATTTTATACAAATCACAGTTGAATCATTGAAATGTTCACCAAGTTATAAACGTTGGTTTCGTATGTTTGAATACAGTTCAATTCCAAATTAGAAAATGAAATTCAAATAAAATTGCAACCAATAAACATTGAAAATTCACATAATGGTCAAGTCAAATACACCATATTTTTAATCAATATTAAATCAATTTTAAAAGTACCAACCTTAATAGCCCAAGTGAAGGTAGACCAAAAGAATTGAGAACATGAATGGATGATTTTATATATTTCCCACCACAACTTCAGGTTCATAGTCTACTTTGACAATTGAGCTATTGGAGTCATCAAAAGTAACAAATGGATCATTTCCAATGGAAGTAGGGATGGTGAAAATTCCATCATCACCATCATCAAAAATATGTCTTGGAATTACTTCAATAATAACACAAAATTCAGGTCGAAGATGGTATTTGACATAAAAAATTTGTTTCTCCATTAATGCCAATACATATGGTTCATCGGTAGCAAGAGTATGAGTCATATTAATTACTCGAAACCCACAATCATCAATAAATGTGTCCTACCTCATCATCGAATCAAACCACTTACATTTCATCAGTGTGACTCATCCATGAGAATAATAATCCAATATTATTATTATTTCAACGACTCTGTAATAACTTACATTTCCAAATAGTAGTCTACTATCTGATACACTAGCATAATAGTATATTGTGGAAGTAACCATAACACCATCATGCTATTTTCTCATGTTCTTTGCTCATTCAGTGATAATAAATCTGTACCTATTGATTTACAATCATGAACCGCAGTATTATAACCAAAATCCAAAGCTCTTATTTCCTCAAAGATAGAGTCAGCATGAAAACTCAATACCTGAAATATAAATTAATATTAAACTTAATTAATTATTGTTTAAATTATTTCAAACAGTAATATTATTACATTCAATTTTAACCAAGCAGAAAACTCTTTTCTATGAAAAGTCTCCCTCATTATCAAAGATAAAGAATGGTGCATTCTATTTATCATCGCTTTATGTTCCCTATAGATAAAAATAGGAATAGTTTAACAGATATATATATATATATAATATATTAATATAATTTTTTTACAAGATGTAGTCATCAAATAAGTCACAGTTGAACAAAATTGTGTGATGTTTCATCTCCCTTTCTTCAAGGTTTAATGTATTCAATGTATATGATCCAGGAATTCCTCCTATTTGAGGAAGTGATGGAAAATTAGGTTCAATTTTCTCATACTGTTCTTCTTCATTTCTCATTGGTCTATTCTTTCTTGTAGAAAGATTAGACAAACACATAGAGCAGAAATCCATACATTCTTGATCCATGTAACCGTTTACGATATAACCTTCGGAATGATTCCTATTACGAACATAAGACTTTAATGTGTACATATTTATTTCAGTTGGATAAATCCAAAGAAAAGAAATAAGTACTCTGAGAATTATTTTAGTTGTAATATGGATAGTCATATGTAGCATGTATGTGAAAAATTATGGAGGAAATATTTTCTCTAACTCACACAAAATTAATGGGGCATCTACCAACATTTTTTGCAAAAAAATACTTGGAAAACTTCATAGCACAGAGATATTTAAAAAAATGGAACAACCATATAATATCCACCCATAAATTATTGTAAAAAATATGAAAAATTGTTATTGGAATCAACTCATGCAGAATGATGTGATAATCATGAGTCTTCAAAGATTTTATCTTCAATTCTCTTCTGTTGACCCATTTGGATATGTTTCTTGAATATCCATAAAGAAATTTAATAGTCTCTATTAATTCCAGAAATTTATTTTTTTTGTGTAGGTTTCATCACATATGAAGCACATGGAAGTTTCCATTTAATTTCACTGATATGCATAGGATGCAATTCCGGTCTGATGCCCCAATCCACCAAGTCACGCCAAGACTGTAAATCATCTTTTATCTTTCTCTTAACATTTAGAAGAATTGAAAGAAACATTTCACATTTGTTTTTTTCAATGTGCATTACGTCTAAGAAATGACGTAACAAATTGGTTGACCAATAAGGAAAATCAAAGAAGATACTTATTTTATTCCAATTGTAAGAGGTTTCAGTGGAAACATTATTTCCCTTTAGATATTTCATTTGACCCTTCCCATATAAAAAACTGAAATATTTCAATTCATTAAGCACATCATTGCCATACATACGCTGATGTGGATCATCGATCTACATGGTATTGTCAAATATTTGGTGATTATTTTTATATGGATGGACCATTGGCAAGAATCGTCAATGTCCCATAAAACTAAAACTATAATGATGTTTCAGTCTTCTGGATCGTATATTCTTATACAAACAGGACATGATAGTTTTCCCTTCATGGTCCATCCAGTCATCATTGCATAAGTAGGGAAATCATTGATCATCCACATAAGTGTAGCACGCGTCTAAAATATGTCTTTCGAACATGCATCGTATGTGTGCACACCCACATCCCAAAGAAGTTTGAACTCTTTTATTAAAGGTTTCATGTATACTTCTATATCAATGTCAGGATTAGAAGGGCCAAATATGAATATACTCATGAAAGTGAAATGTTTTTTTATACACAACCATGGGGGAAGTTATAAATGTGTATAAAAATTGGCCATGTGTTGTGCGACGTAAGCATTTTCCCAAATTGATTAAAATCATCACATGAAAGACCCAACCTCACATTATGCACATCCATTGAAAAATCAGGATATCGAGCATCAAATCTCTGCCATTCAAATCCATCTGCAGGGTGAACCAACTCATCATTAGTCTTCTTTCTCTCAGTATCATGCCATCACATTTTTATTGATATTTCATCAGAAATAAAAATATTCTGGAGTCTGGGGATCAATGGAAAGTACCACATTACTTACTATGGCACACTAGATGGTGTTCCATCAGCTTTTGGATTCCATCGGGATGTTCCACATTTTATACAATCATTTCGTTCAGCATTTTCCTCCCATAATAAACTGTAATCTTTCAGGCATGCCTGAATTTTTTTCATGAAAATACAAGTTCCTCAACTAACTTCTATTCCATATAGTGGTTTGTTGGAATATTTGCATCATCTGGAAGTAAGTCATTCAAGAAGGTAAGAATGTAATTGATGGAAGTATTAGAAATCCAATACATAGTTTTCCCATGAAACAATCAAATTAAATATTCCAGCTTTTTCATTTTACTGCATTGTCAATATACTGGAGTCGTGGTAGTATCATTCAATTTTTTCACCCTGAAAACATCATCATTTTCATTAGATGCATCAAGTGTGCTCATAAAGAAATATTCTTGGGTCGGAATCTTTTCTTTTTCATGATGATGAAAAATGCAAATCAGTCATATAAAAAATTCTCCAATTCAGTCCTCTCATTTGGATCATTAACAATTTGAGATTTCATTTTCTCCCCATTGTGATACCACACATAGTAGTTTCCTTGAAATTCATAATTGGTTATGTGGTAGATGACTTCTTCACGGCTCAACCAAGGTCTTACAACACACGTGTAACAAGGGAAATTTATGTGACCACTATCTGAAGCATTGTGAAATGCCAAATCTGAGAAGCTCTCCAAATTGTTTTGAAAATCGATTGAGATCCGATCGGTTTCATACATCAAATTCTATCCATTCTGTAAAAAAAATTATAAGTCATTTCTTCAAAATAAATTCAATAATATTGAAGTATCATTGAAAATATATTTAAGTAAACGAGAATTGTTCACTTTATATGAAACCATAATTGACACACTACTCTATATGAGAATCACAATATAAAAGACAAAAAAATCCTATACTTATAACCAAATATCTTTTAAGAACTATACATGAGTGTACAAGATCATGTACACTTGCAGATAAGAATTATTCAAGAGTTGAAAAAAAATTAGATCGAAGAAATTTTATATTTTAGTAGACAATTTGAGTGATCACATACATTTCCCAAGGGGAGGGGGTTTCCATGGGGTGTAGGGTATCCAGGGGGTGGCGAGGTTGTCTAGGGGGTCATATGTGTCCAGGGGGTGGGGGCTGTTTAGGGGGGTCGGGGTGTCTAGGTGGGCGGGCTTTCCACAAGGGTGGTTGGGCTATCTAGGGGGTAGGGGGTGTCCAAGGGTGGGTGGGCTATCTAGGGGGTGAGCTGGGTGTCCCGGGGGTGGGTGGGGTTGTCCAGGGGGTACTAGGTGTTCAGGGGGTGGGGAAGGTTGTCCATGAGGGTGGTGGGGATATCCAAGGGTACAGGGTGTCCATGGGGGGGTGGGTTGTCCAAGGGGGTGGACGGGCTATCCATAGAGGGTGGTCGGGCTGTCCACGGGGGGCGGTGGGGCTGTCTAGTGGGTCAGGGGTGTCAAGGGGGGTGGGGGCTTTCTAGGGGGTGGGTGAATCTGGTGGGATGGGGGTGTCCGGGGGTGGTGGTTGGGTGTCTTTGGGGGTTGTCCAGGGAGTGGGGGATGTCTAGGGGGTACGGGATGTCCAGGGGGTGGGCGGGCTGTCCACGGGGGTAGTAGGGCTATCCAGGGGGTCGGGGGTGTCCAGGGGGTGGGAGGGGGGTCTTTCTAGGGGGTGGGGTTTTCCATGGGGTACGAGGTTTCCAGGGGTTGGGCGGGCTATCCAGGGGGTGGAGGGGCTATCCAGGGGCGTATAGGGTGTCTAGGGGAGTGTACAGGCTATCCACGGGGGTTGGTCGGGCTTTCAATGGGGGTGGAGGAGCTGTCCAGTGGGGTCTGGGTGTCAAGGGGGTGGGAGGTCTTTCTAGGGGTGTGGGGGTGTCCGGAGGGATGGGGGTCTCCGAGGGGTGGTGGGCAGGTGTCTGGGGGGTGGTAGGGCTTTCCACGGGGGTGGGGGCTGTCCATGTGGTATGCGCTGTCTAGGGGGGTGGGCGGGCTATCCACGGGGATGGCGGGGCTATCCAGGGGGGTCAGGGTGTCCATGGGGTGGTGGGGCTTTCCAGGGGTGGAGGGTTTTCTAGGGCGTATGAGGTGTCTAGGGGTGGGCAGGCTGTTCAAGGGGTGGCGAGGCAGTCCAGGGGGGTACGGGGTGTCTAGGGGGTGGGCAGGCTATCCACGGGGGGTGGTTGGGCTATCCAGTGGGGTTGGGGTGTCAAGGGGGTGGGGGATTTCTAGGGGTGGGGCGTCCGAGGGGATGGGGTGTCCGGGGGGTGGTGGGCGGGTGTCCAGGGGGGCTTTCCATGGGGGCGGGGGCTGTCCAGGGGGGTACGGGCAATCTAGAGGGGTGGGCGGGCTATCCAAAGGGGTAGCGGGGCTGCCCAGGGGGGTCAGGGTGTCTAGGGGGTGGGGGTTGTCCCGGGGGTATGAAGTGTCCAGAGGGTGTGCAAGCTCTCCAGGGGGGTGGTGGGGGTGGAAGAGCTGTCCAAGGGGTTATGGGGTGTCCAGGGGGTGGGCGGGGTATACATAGGGGGTGTTCGGGCTGTCCACGGGGGTGGCAGGGATATCCAGTGGGGTCGGACTGTCTAGGGGGTGGGAGGGGCTTTCCATGGGGTGGGGGTGTCCGGGGGGTGGTGGGTGGGTGTCCAGAGGGTGGGTAGGTTGTCCACAGGGGTGGTGGGATTTCCACGAGGGTAGGGGTGTCTAGGGGTGGGCGGGGTTGTCCCGGGGGGGGGGGGGGGAGGGGTGTCCACTAGGGTGGTGGGGTTGTCCAGGGGGTACGGGGTGTCCAGAGGGTGGGAGGGCTATTCATATGGGTGGGGATTTCCGGGGTGTACAGAGTGTTCAGGTGGTGGGTGGGCTATCTACGGGGGTGGTAGGGCTATCTAGGGGGGGTCGGGGGGTCCAAGGGGTGGGGGGCTTTCCAGGGGTATGGGGCTTTCCAGGGGGTATGTGGTGTCCAGGGGGTGGGAGGGCTGTCCAGGGGGTGGCGGGGCTATCCAGGTGGGTATGGGGTGGGTGGGTGGGCTGTCCACGGGGGTGGTGGGGCTGTCCTGGGGGTACAAGGTGTCCAGGTGGTGGGCGGGCTGTCCACGGGGTGTGGGAAGGATTTCCACGGGGGTGGTAGGGCTGTCCACAGAGGTGGAAGGGTTGTCCATGGGGTGGGGTGTCCAGGGGGTTGGGGGAGGGGCTATCCAAGGGGATGGGGGTCTATTTAAGGGGTGGGGGTGTCCACCCCCAAACTAGGGTCATAAAATCCAATCTTTATCCTATTGTTGCATGATTTTAATCCAATTATAGATGACTGAGAGTACTATTGGTGTAAATCATGAATATCATACATATAAATCACAACACACCCAATTGTAAAAACACCACCAAATATCATACGTGGATCGGATTTGATGAGCCATGTTTCGATGGGGCACTACTCATAGGAGTATGAGCCTTGTTATATCATTAGATGATATGGAGTTGTATGAATGTTAAATTTGTATGAGATCAATATGGATAGTGGATAAGAACCTGAGTGAGATTTCTTTTTATAGATCACATCTTATTGGAAGGGTAAGAGTGAGTGTTGGTATGGAACTTCAAGAAAAGTCTTAACGTGTGAAATCATTTATACATATTTATACATTGGTTTATTTGATTCCTATATTTTTGTGGAGTATCGGAGTAGACAACCCACCCCCCTCCTTGGATATCCCACACCCCCCCCCCCACACACACACACCCCTATAGCCCCCTACCCCCTTGCACCCCCCCCCCCCCACCTGTATAGCCCCCCC